>CM060293.1:4869646-5482146 GCA_030684275.1 Acipenser oxyrinchus oxyrinchus
GTTCACGTTAAGCAATCCAAAATTCCAGGGATGGTGCTACATTCGTGAATTAGTAGCACTGTGTCGAATGCATGGACAACACGGTCCCTCTCCTCTCTTACAATTCATCAATGTTTCACTCGGCAGAAGCCCGCCTTGCTCAAGCCGTTTGTAGCGCTCCTCTGCCTTCTCAATGCGGAGTGATGCTTAACCGAAACACTTATGGCATTCCTTGAATGTATATGCATTTGTTTCAGACATACACTCTGCCCTCTTCTATGTCAGCCAATTGGATGCATCACCCAGTTGTCCAAACGAACAGCCCACTGTAAAATGGGCCAGAGATTCTTGTAATAAAAAGGAAAAACAACAACAAAAAATGAGATACGCTGTCCACCACGCAGTGGTGCTGAAACTGGTCTAAAACGAGCGTGTTCTGTTGTTTTGCTTTTTTAAGCGCAGCGTTTCTTCAGAGCTCCTGGCGTACGATGCTGAAAATTAGCCCTTTACGGTTTACTAGATGAAATCCTCTATGAAGCTGCTGAACTTAATCTTGTAATGCTGAGATTTAGTGGCAATGAGAAATGACTGATATTAGTATAGCACACTCCCCCGCTGAAGCAGAGCTGAACTAGAGCAGTAAGACATTGCTCTGCAGAAGTCGATGTCAAATCAAATGCATTAGACACATATAATACTGTTATACAGTACTTTAAGCACTATCGCCACTGCTGTTATTCCAGAGTGTATAATGCTCCTGTGAAGCTCTAGTGTTAGAAGTGGGAGCGGCGAACACCATCACTCCCCTCTGCCAACACCGGAAAAAAAATCCTGAACTGTTCAGAAAATTCAAACCCCTTGCACAACTATATGTTTCAAAAACGATGCTTGAGGTTCTTCCCGAGCCTTTAACATTCCGTTTTTTGGTTGTTTTTTAATCAAAGTTTATGGACATTTCACCGAAGTCAGTTCCCCAGAAATGAATCCACTCTGTGGGGAAATCGGAAGGAGAAATCGGAATTTCAAGCTTCGTGTCTTTATATATAAATACAGTGGTGCTTCCACAAGTGTGTATCCAGATCCGGTGTGTACTACATTCGGAGTATCCTTCCGTCTGTTTTGGAATATGGGAGGGGGTCGCTGCTTTGAAACAGCGGCGGTTGCTACTGCAGAGATTAAGTTGAAGAAAAAAATCACACACACACTATGGCACTGTCACTAATTCTGCAGAAGATTTTGTGCACTTGAAATCGAGCGACACAAAGCTTGATGAACGACGTCCCGTGGGTGGGAAAAAACTACACTCCGAATGCTTTAGAAAAAGATAAATCCTTTTTTTATATATATATAAGCTTCGGCTTCCACCGCACGGATTATGAAGTCCCTCTTGCAGCTGCAGACTCGCAGTATTGGATTCATCGCTGTGTCTATGCAGCTGCTGCTGTTGCTGCTCACGATGTTACAGCGTTGATATAATGCAGCTGCCGTGTCGGCTGTGAAATACTGATGGCTGCTGGGGAAACCAAGCCCTAGGTAATCTGGAGAGTATGCATTGATCGAAGCCAGTGTGCACAGCAGTATTATACTCGGGGCGTCTCCGAGGCCAGTTCTGTTTTCATCAGCCGGTGAAACACTCTTGTGCATTGTAAAAGCCGGGGGAATGAGGGTGTTTGATTTATGAAGTGGGTCGGGGGTCGCCCTGTAGTCTGCACCTGTACTCGCGCAGCAACACGCACGCGGCAACCACCCGCACAGTAATCGTGAATGCGTTAGGCTGTCCAACGCAACCATGGGAATTATGACCTGCTGAATCGATGAAAGCGCTCAAAACCGTGTTTTTGTTCTCCATTATGTAGAATACACCTGGGAATTGTATAACACAGGCTAGTAATAGTCTTTCTTTCTTGCGGCGCTGGTGCTTGTATTAAAATAGTTTTTTTCTTCTACTACTGCAGTATCAGCCACGTTCCATATTACAACGTATATATATATATATATATATATATATATATATATATATATATATATATATATATATATATATATATATATATATATATATATATATATATATATATATATATATACTATACTATACTATACTATACTATATTTACTTATCATTTGCTTTTCAAGTTGTTTGCATTTATCAAGCGGTCGGGTGGGCCGGCTGCTTAAATACTTGGGGATGAGATGGGGGGACCAGATTTTGTGAATGCCAAATCAAATACATTAGACACATACTGTGCAGTATTTTAAGCAGAATGCATGCTGTGGATGAAGCTCTGGTGTTAGCAGTGGGAGCGGCTAACGTCCTGCACACAAATCTTGCAAAAGGATAGTCGGCTGTGTACTACATGCGATGCAATATTTATCATCCGCGCGAATCAATATGATTCCATCACAGTCAGCCTAGCAGGCAGCCCTCTGTTCCCCTTTGGACGATTTAATAAAACAAGTGGTTTCCTGCGCGCTTATAATAGATCCGTATGGCTTCTTCTAGCTTTATAGAACCCGTCATGCTTACATTCTAAATAACACATACCTGTAGTTTATAAACGGGGGTCCCACGTGGAATTAAGGCGTCAGAAATATATCTGTTTGGGATTCCATAATTCGAATTTGGAACACTTTGTTTTAACCTAAACACAATCTAGGCTTCAAGTCTTCAATGACGTATGTATTTTATATTGAACTCCCAAGATCACTGTTTTCAGTACTGTATGGTAAAATACCATCTACAAAAATTCTCTCAGAACGGAACGACATTTCTTTACTTTCTTCAATAGGATCAGGATTATATTACATGTAATTTCGTCCAAATATGCCTATCATGCACTTTCCCTTTCAACCTGCAAAATGATATCTACAGCACTTGTTCTTCTCTTCACATGCATTAAAAATGAGGACACGTTAGACATTATCAGAAGATCAATATCCACGCTAATGCTCGCCATACGTAGCAACAAGGGGCAGCACTTCGGTTTCTAGAGATCTCCTGTGGGGAGTCGCCCATCAATTTCACTCCACTGTTGGTAAATGGAAGCTGATAAATAAAACAAGTAGGCTAGTGGGTGAAGTTGTCGGGTTGACTTTGAAAACCTTCCCAACCATAAACCATTTCGTGGCTGATTTGAAGTTCAAGTAATTACTGAACAGCAACTAAAACACGTTTATGCAAATCTCCATGCAATATCACCACATTGATTATCACCGCTTCCCCCCACCAGTATCTACAATATCGATGCAATAATCGGTATTATAATGCAGTATTTTGGACATATTATGCAGGCTGTCCCACTGCAAAGTTTCTGCGTCCAAAATACGTAAACAGCCATTAGTTTTCTCTGCATAGTCATAAGTTAAAACGCATATGTCAGTAGCCTACAGTCGTTAGAAAAGCACACTTGTTAAAGTCTTAGCTCCCTTGTCGTAGTTCAGCGACGGAAAATACATCTAATCCTTTTCAAAGTAATTTAATATTGGCTTAATCCTTAAAAAACACGACTCTGACTAATCAAAATCCCGGTTACGTGTAGTGTCAGATTGAGATACGCTATGGCCATCTCCCTGTCTTGATGAGCTCGTCTCCGGCATCACATATCTTTCGAATTAGTGTTGTGAAGGAGAGAGAAGGGGGAGGAGGAAGTGGATGGAAAGTCTTGAGTTCTTGGTGTGTACAGACTTCTCTTTTCCTGCTGAATAAAATTTAGTTGTTTTATTTTTTTAAGGTTTCAGGCGCCGTCTAGTGCTTGGGGATGCATCCACTTGGAATTGATTAATGGTGCCAACCGGAATTTTTTACAATCCTATTTTCTACGTGCTTTGAGGTAATCAGAGAACATTAATTGTTATTAAATATATTTGGTCTTTGGTCTCAATAAACAGTACAGGTAGATCCCATTTAAACTAAATCTCTTCTGATCACCCATGTTTCTGTGCATTTATATTGACGCTTAATTCTTGCGCAAAATATAGAGAATTGCGAGAGAAATATATCCCACGAATTCATACAGTTTATACAAATCGGCTGATTATTTTTTAAGAAGCAAACAAACCACGGTCTACTGGCCCATGCACTAATTTACCAAAGTCAATTCTTAACATAGTGTATCGATCCTAAGGGTCTGGTGTTATGAAAATCGTCTGCTAACGTCATGAAACAAATATTGAAAAAGATGTATTACTATATTACTGCTGTCTTTGTACCGCTCTATGTAGGTTACTGTGTATACATGCCTCGGAGGTTTTTTTTTTCATTCAAATTTTGCTGACAAAATAAAGTAATGAATAAAGTTAGTTGGGGCTTGAGTCACACAAACAGCCAGGGGAATGAATGTGCTATTTTAACATTTAATAATAAACTACAAAATCCAAACAGTGGGAAAACACTAAACTATGGGTTTGGTTCAGGTCTCAAATTATACACATAGGCACATCACAAAATCACAACTTGGCACTGTCCATAAAAGGCTAATGTTGCACAGTGGTCATGACACAATGCACACTGGTCCTAGTATGGTACTGCAATGAATCATCATTGGGTTTTGACTGCTATTGCAATAAATATAAGAGCCACTGCAGTACCATTCTATCATTGGCTTGTTCCATTGTCGCTGCCTTTGTGCTACCATTGCCCCTCAGCACACAACCGATCCCAAAGATGTCATTCGGCAATGGCTGTTGGCAGTCTATTTAACTGTCATAACCATCTGACAGCACTGAAGTCAGACTCAGTCCCATACCCTATGCCTGTTCATAGTTACTGGCCAGACTCCCGGATAATCTTGCCTGGCTACCGCCAAACCATTCCTAATTACTCCCATTCGGATCAAACAAAATAAAACTGCTTAACCAGAAAACATCTCCCACTTATAGAATTACCAAAAGTCCAAAGTTTTCTTTCCCTCCCTTGCCTGTGGGACCCGTTGTATCGAGTGAGAGTTTCACACCTACCATTAGGGTAATGTCCAATACATCAAACAAAAAACACACACCTTCCTCTTCATGGGACCATTACGAGAGTCATCATCACTCACCAGGACTGTAGTCTTTGTCTTTGAGTTTGAAGTTTCAGTATTTTTATAAATACACCCCTGTGTTATGGATTCATTCAATTGCTGTACATCATACTTACCTGGGGGGAGGACAAACACAGACAGCAGGGACTGAACCCGGCACCTTCTGCATTTAAAATAACATCCTTACCACCTGAGCAAGGGGGACAGCTCTGCTGACTGGAGATAAACTCATAATCCTGACCTGGCTCTCCCGAGGTCTGCTCCAATCTCCAAAGCCTACTAAAAGCATTGCCCCATTCCAGGAGTCCCTCTCTTGTGTAACATGTGCTGTCTCTAAGGGCATTCTTAGAATTGTTTGCAAATGGATTTTACTCTTGTCATTGTTTAACATCCTTACATTATTCAAGCACTGGCTGAGAGAATCCTCTAATGAAAAATACCATTGAAAAAAATGGAATGGATGAGAAGCACAAGAATTGCTCAGGCAGTCGTACTGACACAGAAGCACTTTAACTCTCCTGGCTCAGATCCTTGTGGCCGAGTTTGGATCCATAAACCCTCAATTCTCAGATGTCCAGTAGCACTGAAAAAGTAATTGTTTTTTGTCATTTGGGTTTTGAGGCATGCAAACTGTACACGCTTGATGTGCAAAGAATAATTACAACAGTCTGACATCTCTCCATTACGTGGCACTGCGATGAAACTGTTTGTTTTAATGTCTTTCTGTTGGATACCGCATTTACACCACAAAAGGGAGGAGAAAGACTACAGCCCTGGCAAGTTACGATGAACATTTCATATTCATGGTGTTTATTAACTCATTTAAGGCATAAGTTGACAGCAAACTACAGGGCTTTGTATAACGCTTCAGTTGTGGGTCATCATTGAGAAATTGATTCAAAGCAAAGATTTGAAATCCATAGCGTGGGGGTCCCGGAGTGGCACATCTGGTGCAGCGTGGGGTGCAAAGTGAGCCATACAGGCAGGGGAGGGCAAGGAGAGTTGAAACAGCATCCAGCAACATGTGTTCAATCTTACCGGAACATGGAATGCAGTGGTCAGGATTTGAGGACGTGGTTTAGGTCCTTAGTGACTTTAATTGTGCTCACACCCCTACACACACACACACACACACGCACATGCACATGTACACACATGCACACACACACACACAGTATACATACCGCACTGTATTCATTCTCAAATTAATGCTGGGGCGGTGTGAGCTGGCTCCTGGGAATCCTCTCTTGCAGTTCATTTGTGCTCCACAGACCCAGGAGATTGCTTGTGTTTCAATTAACTGCACGACAAAGAAACGCAAAACCCTGTAATATACGAATCCCCGTGAGAACTACACTTCGGTTGACAGAATAGGCTCAAATCTTTATTCTACCCTTCACGATTACAGGCAACGTTTTCTAACATGTCTTGTATAGAAAGGATATCCACCAAGTTTCAAATGCATTATCCAATGGAATTAAAAGAGAATCTGCAGTGGCATTAGCTATGGTAAAAAAAAATGAAGGTAAAAATGTAAGAAACTAAGTGAAGTTGACAAAAGTTGGGGCTTTTTTTTTTAAAAGGCTCTTAACACAGTAAGTTTGGTAATCTCAGTTTTGGCTTCTCAGGTACTTCCAAAGCAGCAGAACCAGCAATGTCAAAGCAAATTGATATAATTGATTTTCTGTTTATCAGTGGTTAGATTGGTTTGTTTTCATCTTTTAATGGACTTCAATGGATTTCCTGCTCTCTGTAGTAGCAGGGGCCGATAGCTTGTGTGTGTGCACACTAATAAAGTTCCCATCGAACCCTCATCCTCAGGATACCCAACTCATAAGAATCCCTTTTAGAATTCATGCTCAAAGTACAGCCCTCAATTATTGATGCCATGCTAGTTGTAGCAAAATGCATTTCCTATTTCAGGAAGGTACCACAACTTTTATACACACACACAAACATGCAAGCCAAGCTCTATCCCACTCAAGCCACCATTAACAAACTCAATGTACTGTTCGCAGCGCCATCGCGGTATCATATCAGTGCCACTGAGTCTTGGTGGATCTCCCCTCCGATTTGATCACTGCCTGCGTCTGAAAACACCTCAATAGATTACATATTGTATGTTTATAACAGATCTTTCAACTAGAGCGTTACCGGTCCTATACTTCACAGGGGATCGCGGATCTTTGGCAGAGCCATTGTACTCTTCATAGCACAGCGTGTAGGTGGCATTTCAGTCCGTGCCAAAGACATTTAGAAGTCACGGAGAGTCGGGGGCATAGATCCAGTCTCCCTCCCTGTTGGCCACTTATCCCCAGCTCAGCAGTGGAGGAAGTCAGTCCCCAGGCTGCCCCAAGACCAAGCCGTCTCATTCTGTACAACAGAGACACCCCCCTCCTCTCGGCTTCTCTCTCAGTCTGTCTAGTCAATGAAAAATCACTTTTCGTCTTTGATGAGATGCACTGCTGCAGAGGGAGGCATTATCTAAACTGGTTGCTAAGCAGATCCTTTATTCAGAAGGCTGAACTGCATGTTTGAGTCTGCAGGGATGTCTGCTATTAGCTCCAGACATGCTGCTGCCTTTTCTGCACCGGCACTCTCGTCTGAACATTCTTTAGTGTTGGGGGATCGCGCGCCCCCATATGGGGAATTTGTATTTTCTTAAACACTGAGTTTAACAGAGTGTTCAGTACGCAGTTCAGTTCTCAACAACAGTAATGTGTGTGTGTGGGTTACTGGTGATGCTCGTATGACAACCCTATAAAACCAACTGAACATATAAATGTATAATAACACAACAGCAGAAATATGAAGCTTAATGCTTTAATAATTCTCCAATAGCTTAGTCAGCCTATCCTAGAATTTCAATTTCCATGCAATACTTATAGTAGATATTTCCCTTTGTTGCCTGAGCTCAAAGTCTTAGACTTTCACTAAGCTGCAATTGTTTTTAACCACAGTATCAGGCAACACCCTTTCATACAGGGAGCTCCAAACCATGGACATTTTCTGCAATTGCAGATCATGTTTTAATATTGAGAATATTGAGTGTTTTAAACCCAAATCTGGAAGGATCTAAAAAGACTGGGTTGCCACACCCCATTGGCTCTCTGAACCACGCAACAGAATTCTCTAAATCCATTCCTGTGTAAAAGACCCATTGAGTAATAATATATGATTCCTACAACATGTTACAGGGAAAGCATTCTGTATATGTAATTCAACGTTGTTACGTGTAATAATACTATAACTGTTTATAGCACCATTCAGAACATGTTTATAGACTGTACGTAACCACTTCCAGCACACTGTTTTACAGTCAATTTAAAGTAGCTTTACTGTAAAATTCAAAATGATTTGATTGCTTCAATGAATCTGATTGGGATTTATATACAGTATAAGTCGAGTGTCCAGTAAGAAACCAGTTCATTATATGCATCAATGAACTACTCTTACTGGTCCCCAGCTCAACACCAGTTTAAGCAGGTCCGTAGTGAAGGAAACTCCTGATTTTCTAACTCCCTGGAGTTTAAGAAGCAGGATCTGTATTGAATGTCTTGGTGTTGGGAACTCTTTATGAGTTAGGTGTATTTGAACCAATATTTCAATGTCCGACAACTTCTGGCAATGGTCAGTGGTGCCAAAGCGAGTTCTGTTGGAGTCTATTAGAGAGACAGCAGTGATGGAGGTGGCCTACAAGAGCTTGGACACTCCCTGTTTCTCAAGGGTATGACTTTGCTTAAGAAGTTTAGCAGCTGCACTTTTAAATACAAGGAAGATGATTATTCTGCATATTAACAGCTTGACAGAGAGCGTAGTCCATACATTGTCTCTGCGAAGGGCAAGATAGATAGATAGATAGATAGATAGATAGATAGATAGATAGATAGATAGATAGATAGATAGATAGATAGATAGAAAAATTCTGAAACAGAACTGTATACATAATCAAAACATGAGCTCTTGTGCATAGCTCAGCGCATGCTTTGTGACTTGGTTTCTGCTGCAGCAGCGCCCTCTGCTGGTCATGTAAGCTGCACTGCACAACAGTACTTTTGCAGGGGCACACTTTGAGTTTATAAACCATAAACTACTAGCACTAAAATGTTGCTCGTTTTGTGTTAATATATTAGTATGTAGCAACCAGTTTACAAATAAATAAATGAAAAAAGTATTTCGTAAAATAAATTTACAAAACAGTTTTGCAAAACAGTACTGCCGTAACAAACACTTTGCAAAGTGCCTTTCAGCTTTAAACAATCCTAGAATTCACCATGCATTCTAGACCAGCGCCATAAAAAACTACAGTGCATGATTTATACTGAATAATCACAACATCCTTTGAAATTATTTCAGGGATTGAGGAAGGATAAGGTGCATAACATTGTCCATATAGGCAACATTGGTTTGGGGTTGGGCTGTCTGAAATATATCTGCCTTAACAAGTACAGATCCAGTCAATCTAAATGAAGAGCTTCTTGTGTCACTGTAGCCATTGATTAGCTAAACATATTGTCTCCAAGACTCCATGACAACTAAGCTCCTTGTGTTCGATTGGTCGCCTCTAAGCCACTGCTATAGAAGCCTCTGTTAGCATTACAATCTGAATCAGTTGACTTTAAGCTCTTAATACAGAGTTCTTTATTACTTTTTAGCTTTCGGATCCCACGCAGAAATGAGTGCTTTACACTGTATCGACTGTATTGCAATTAAAATGTAGTTCAGCAGGAGGAAATGCTCTGAGAGACAGCGCCACATTTACAAGGGAGTCCTGGGAGTCTCAAAGGGCGATGGAACCGCGTACATTAAAACGCCATTTTTGATGGCGTATCATTTTTAGATTGACATAGAGACGGAATCATTGTTCCTTACACTGTAGCTGTCTGATTCCTTATGATGGAATGTTATGGCACGAAAAAAAATAGCATTTGAAAATAGAAGCTCGTTACACATCCTGACTTCCCTGATCCTACGACACACAAGTCAGATCATATTTATAAAGATATTCTATTGTTGTTAATCAGTTCCACACCGACTCCCCAGCTAGATGAGAAACTGCCAATCCATGAAATCATGGAGTTCCACACCACCAATAAAACTGTCCATGCTTGTCACCCTAACACACTCCTGCTCAATCATCCTGTGTGCTGCCTTTACAATAGGGAGCTGCTCTACAAGCAGTAAAAAAAAAAAAAAAAAAACAGTTGCTTACACACTGATCACATGGATTCAGACATGATCTGCCCATGAGTACAAATACCAAAAAACAAGCAACACGAACTGTACTATAGAGGAAGTAGCCACTACATGAAGTTTGCTAGTTCCTGTCATCTCTGTGGTCTGTTGGTCCTGTATATAGACACAGGTGTCCCGACTTCAGCCACGGTTCAGAGCAGC
Organism: Acipenser oxyrinchus oxyrinchus; assembly: GCA_030684275.1. NCBI lineage: Eukaryota > Metazoa > Chordata > Actinopteri > Acipenseriformes > Acipenseridae > Acipenser > Acipenser oxyrinchus. Next base: position 4,880,044 of record CM060293.1, read on the forward strand.
CAGTGTGGAGTGAGTGCTCATGCAGGCCATGAAGAACACACAGGTGTATTACAGCGTTTTGACTGTGGTCTACCTAGAACAGGGGCCCCCAACCTGTCGCCTTACTGAGTAGTTCGTGAAACATTTCCATATTTTAAAATGTTACCGTTTACTTTGTCAAGTTAAAAAGAATAGCAAATTGCAAAACTGTGTTGAAAAAAATTACTGCACGTGACTTGCTTTCACCAAACACACCTCGAACTTCAACAAACTGTCTGATGACATGCAGAGCCAGCCCTCTCACTAATGGGACGTTTCTCTCCTGCAGTTACATTTATCATTTTTTTTTATTAGCCTACAGGTACATCGCAAGACTTGGGGTAAATCTAAGCTCCTCATCAGAAAAAGGTTGGGGACCCCTGACCTAGAACATAAGAACATGTATGAATGAGGAGAGGCCATTCGGCCCATCAGTGCTCATCTGGTTCCTAGCAGCTGGTTCATTTCAAAACTTTATCAAGTCTTGTCTAGAAGGATCCCAATGATTCAGTATCGACAACCCAATGAGAAATCCTCCTCATCTGCCCAGGACAACGTGAGACTTAAATACAAAAAAACTTTGATTTTCAAATGACCCAGAGGAAGCGACGGTAAGTAATGAGTTTGCTATGAAGAGACACAATGGGCTCTAGTTACCAGAGCTGCATACCCCAGGGTGCAAATTGCTCATTTTTTTGACAGACATAAAGAGCAGAAAAGTCACATTAACAAGTCAGAAAAGGCTAAAGTGAATTTAAGAGTCTGTTGATTCATCTTCCATTTCTCACTAGGGTTGAAAAACTGTCAGAAGATAATGTAACAGTATTATAATAATAATAATAATTTCAGGAATAGTGCACACCCAGCTGTGCATAATAAGGATATAATTCTATTCAGGGTTTCTGGAGACATATAAATCACAAGAGGCTTGGCCCATCAGTCTAGACCGCCTAACATCCCACGGAGGGCATGTCATTTCTTACTATATTTATGTCGCTTATTGTTTAGTGTGACGTTATGAATTTTATATGACAAGCCTGATTCACACAAAGCCGTGTAAGCAGAGGCGCATAGCATAGGAAGAAACTGTCCAGTACTCTACTCAATCACAGTGCAAGCCACAACAGAGGGATAAACAAAAAGGCAGTCTGGATGCAAATCTCAACCTTTTAGTTTTGCAGCATGTGCACATCATGCACAGCGGCCCTCACAGGACTGATTGACTGTCCTGCGTCTAAACCCCAGACGTGCTTTATGTTTTATGTTCTCTGTTTTTATCTTCCGTCAGGATATGTGTGTTTTCTTTGCCCCCACTGGCTATAGCAGGCAGCGACACAGAATGCTCCAGCCTGACCTTCGGAGGAAATCAGGTAAAGCTGCAGTCTTTCTGCATCACAGGAGAGATTTACTGAAGGCTTTTGTCCTCTTAGACAATATGCACCAGCTGTCACTGCAAAAAGAGGGCTTTCCCATGCTTGCCTATTGATCAGGGGCAATAATATTTATTAGTGCTGTGAAGGAGCCTCCGATAAGCTTTTTACAGGACGTGGGTGAAAGATAGAGGGACCCGCATTGCTCCCTTCTTGTAAAGTTTTAGTGAGATTGCTTTGGCTGTTGAGATACATTGCCAGAACACTCACACTAGTCCTAGCTTTAGAGGGGCTTCGGAGCAATTGCAGAGGTTCACGCATGATCATAAACTAAAAACTTCCAGCTAGAATAAATCTGTTTTGAATGCCTAGCTTTTGAATCCAGTCCCCTGACCTCTCAGTTGTAGCATCAGGCAACCAGTCTGCTCCCTTTTCAGAATGTGGTATCCTGTTTATACAGGGTGTGTGTGAAACACAGGGGAGAATATTCATATATAGGGAATGGTAACAATTAGCCTTTTCCTTAAAGTAATTGCAGCTAACAAAATGATTCCATGAATCTGTACTTCCGTACCTTATACAGGTCTGAAGTGTGCATTTCCGAATGAAACACAGGTTATAGCAAACTTGTATTTTGGTTTTATAAAAGATGTCTGGTACATGCACTTGGTTAAAGAAAGGTCTCAGTTTGCATGCCTTGTCTTCCAGGAACTCTGTTACCGCTTTACTTCCTTGGTCATTTAACTCCAGCAGTGTCTTCTGGGTCAAAGCATGTTACTGGCTGAAAGCATGTAAGTCAATAGGGGGTAAAGTAGAAACGTCTTTTATTATTATTATTATTATTATTATTATTATTATTATTATTATTATTATTATTATTATTATTTAAAACTGCTACTAAGACATCAAAATAATTCCTAACTTCAATTGCCTCCCTCTTTAAAAATGTACTTTTAATCTAACTCACTCATTACTCAGCGCTCCTCCTCTGTAAATTGAATTAAATACAAATAACCTTTAACGTAGCTTAAGCACACTTAATGATGGCTTTAAACTTTACTTTCATCTCAATAGCAAGCACAGATAACCCTGTCTCGATCTCCTAATGCCATGAGTTTGATCATCATAATGAATTCATTTCTGTCGTTCGATCTCTGCTTTCTCTGTAGGAGGTGCCCTAATCAATTAGGGGCTAATAGAAATTAATTTAAGAAGAACGACCCCTGAGAGGCCCTCATTAACCCTTCATTTTGATCCAGTTAAATATGTGTAGATAAGGGCAAATAATTTGTTTTAATTGCACTGCTCCGCCCGCTATAGCACACACTGCAATGTAAACGGGAAGCCTGCCAATTAACTGATTAATTAAAACGTGTTAATTGGTTATAAACCCATGCAGAGAACTGGAAGTTACATGTAACGCTGATAAAACAAAAGTGTCTTTTTTTTCTGATGAATATTTTTACAGCTGTTAAGTTTACATGTAAATACATACGAAACAATCCCACAGAATATTCTGATCGTAGATCTGTCCAATCAAGCAAACAGATGGATTCAAACAGCATATGCTTGCCAAGAGCTCGCCGGCATAATGAAGGCTGAGACTCCATTCTTAAAACTGATTTCCAACCAACTTCCCTGGAATTGGGAATTGATTTTAAAAAAGGGATCAGAATTCAAAAGCTTTCCTGATTCCCAAACATGAGTTTTATCACTTTTTTTTCCCTCAGATGATTTTTCTGGGATCAGGGATCAGGAAACTCTCAATCAAGCACAAAGACACTTGATGCAGGTGATGAGAGAAACATTTTTTAAATCTCAGTTAATAGCACTGGCAGTGTCTCAGTTACTGGCGCATCAATTAGCCTCGCCCCACAGGTTACCTCCCCCTGATTAGCCATTCTAAACGTTTGTTGAAACCGTGCAATAGATACCAGCTCCACACCCTGGTGATTAGCTGTACTGCCGGATCAGATGTTAAAGCACGCAGTACTTCAGTTCCAAGCAAAGACATTTCCAAACTCTTACAAAACCACTAATGCTCACACCAGACACAGGCTTTGTAACTGTTGTTTGCTTCCGCGGGACAGTTTTCTTACAAAGAAGCCCTTGCAGGAATTACATTTACTAATTGAATTGCTAATTTTCTGAGGCAGTCATTAATCACGCTACTAAAGACGTTAAATAATGTAAATGTGAGAGAGGCCTGGTCACTGAGCAGAGGAAAGCTCCTAAACTCTCTTTTAAGACGCGGAGCTCCGAGCTGCTCGGCTTCATAAATCAAGCAGGAGGCAGGCAAGCAGGGAGTGGGCGTCCTTCATTCAGGAAACCAGACAGACTGCCCCCTGCCAGCCACTGATATTATTACAGGCTGCTTCACTTAAAGGTGTAGCAACTAGGATCTGAACACCTGTTCACCTACTCCTCAGTCTCCAATACATCTTATCTTATCTTAGTTCCACATTTGATTTCTGATAAGTAACTTCTAGTTGTCCTTTCAAAATGCTTTATGTGCTGTAGGTGATACTCACTCAAATGGTGTAGCTCAGATCAGACAGTGAGTGGGAGGCAGTATTCAAACACTACCTTTGGCAGATTATTGTATTCCCTGACTAACCAATGATAATAAACTCGGATATATTCCAGTATATAAATGACTCTTTTGTGACCTCTGCTGGAGGTCAGTGGAACAACTTCTCTTCATACAGCCACCGTGGGGTCTGGTTTCTTTGACAACGTCAGGGAGTGTGGGCTGTTCAAGCAGGTCGCCAGCTCAGATTGTTGCATTTATAAAGCAAGGTAGGATACCAGTGCTATACAATTAAGACTGGGTCAGTCTCCTGCACCATAAAGATAGGGGCTGAGTTAATGTTGCTAATGTAACAGGGGAAGTGACCACACACGGCACATCGCAAGACAGCTTAACCACTATGCAATAGAGTGAGCATTTGAGGTATAGAGAGTTTAATCTCATCTCACAGACAGGGGTCAGAATCCAGTGTATCACAAACCACAATCCCTTACTCCAGTACAAAAGAAGCGGATGGATTATAAAGCCTTGAAAATCTTTGCTGGTGATGAAGGGGTTCATTTTTGTCTGTTTTTTTTTTGTTTTTTTTTTTTTAAGGAACAAATCTGTAACTACAGAACCGCATTGTTTCCAGATCTGCCAGAGTGGCATGCAAATTGATGAAACGCTGGTTATTCCCTCCATCCAAGGCAGAAACAAATTATAACCTGTCAGAAACACTTTCCAGTGAAAACAATACTACCGGCTGTCAGAGCAGAGCTGGATGTATGAAACCGTGAAATCAGTGCCCTTACCAACCTCACTTTATCATCACGAGACGTTTTCATTACTCTTCGCTGAAAGGCAATGCTGTAATTAATTCATGCTTTCAACAGATTTTGAAAACTTTTCCATTCTTTCTTTGAAAAACAAAATACAGTTCTTGAGCCTCAGAGCTCAAATGATACAGTATAGGGCCACAACTGATCACTTACCATACTTTCACTATGCTTTTACCATGGTCTACCTGAGTAAACTAAACAGATAAGCTCACTTAGATTACTTCACAAGCTTAGAAATATGTTACAGCATCTTAATAACATGACATCATTTACCTTTATTCCTGATGGGATTTGTGCATAGCACACAGTGCCACCAAGTGGCTGAATAATGTAACCGCTCCAGAGATTTTGAATTCTGTAAATCAGGGGTTCTCAAAAACACTAACACACCATTTCAGTATGTGTCATTTATTATTCGGTTCTGTTCTCATTAAAATTCATAGCAGCAGCAACAGTAAGGGACAGCTGTTTCAATGTTTTAATTTGACTTTACATTTAAAAACGATGGTACATGGAATGTTTTGTAATCACGTTAAATAACTTGAAGGTGTGGATTATGCACATAAAATCGCACCCGAGATAAAACGGCCCAAGGCTATAATGCCATTATGTTCATTAATATTAAGCGCATTTCAATCATTTAAATATAAGTCTCTACTCTAACAGAATGAACCCTACTTTGCAGTGCAGGGAGCTTTCTAGGGCAATAAGAAGTCAAGTAGCTTTTCCACCGTCGGTATGCTTTTCACAAACCTCATATTCATTCTGACACTGGCGTGGGTGCATTTTAGCTTTGCCATGTAGTTCTCTGAGAAAAGCTTCCCGTGGTTAATGTGCAGTTTGCTATGCATTTGCCATGGTATTGTGGTTTGCATGGTCAGCCTGTGCTGAGCCTCCCTCGACTACTTTACCAGAAGACTTCCATGAATGTTTCTACCTGTATCGTGTCTCTGTAAGAAGACTGTGCAGGTTGGAGTATGAGCAAGGGGCTATAAAGTTAACTCTTGCAATAAAACGCCTTCCTTCAAAAATGGGGATTGGTCAAGAACATGAATTTGAAAGCGGTTAGGCTCACTAAAATGGATTTTTAATGACAGTTATGCCTCCGTGTCATATGCTTCAACAGCTTCTGTGTAATTGCAGAAATTTCCACTAGAGGTCAGTTTTGAGCATAGCAGGTGCAAAGCTGTCTCTTGTTGGTACGCTGCAGACTGCGGGCAGAGAACAGATATGCTGTATTATATTATTATAATGCCTTGCAGTTTCTGTTATATATGTATAATTGAGTTTAAAATCGGCTGCCAGGGTGAAGTGTTTATAAAGAGTGTTTGGCCTTTTTCTTTCTTTCTTTTCTTTTCACAAGCATCGCAGCAGTCAGTTCTGTGCAGCGCACTATCAAGAGTCACCACAAGGTGGCGCTCCATCATTAAGCGTGAACAGCCACCAAGCTTTATTTAAATGACTGGACGATTTAATCTGCCTGGTTCTGAAGACAGTTCCCTTTGCGGGTAGACTGGACTGTTTTTTTTCTTAGTTCCATTTAATCCACAGTAGGAAGAAAAACAAGCAAGCGTTGGATCTGAAATAGTTCACGCTCAACTCATATACTAGTCCCGGTATTAAAAATAATTTGCAAAAATATTTGCATTTCCAAAATGAGGTCGCCACCCAGTCCAGGAGCTGGTGTTCAGTTCGACCTGGCTGCACCAGACCAATTCAATGTGGACTAGATCAGGCACAGTGTCTTTGCACTAGTAAATGCCAGTCGTCTAGTGTTCAGCTGAGGGCTGCCAGCAATACAATGGGAAGCTTGATCCACAGAGAATGGGTGGCACCGACTTCAGGGAAGACGTTTAGGCTACCCTGTTACATATATCTGATGCAATTAACTGAAGTGCAGTTACTGACCGTAACACAGAGTTATCAGAAAATAAACACATGCGAGGCATCGTGATCAGAACCGCTTTGAATGACTGCAAACACCCTCACAAATGGAGCACAAAGGTAAGAAAATGTTATCGAAGCTACTTGACCTACAGTCAACTTTTAGAAGTAGAAAGAAAAACAAGACGGAGATGAGAGAAAGAAAGATGAACTGCAATAACTACGATATGACTCATCCCTCCACTCATTAGCTGAGACACCCCCTCATCTCCTGTTCCCACCCCCTCTGGTGCAGCACACGGGAGCCGGCTTGCAGAGGCACTGCAGTACAGCACTGAGTGATTCGAACAATCTCCTGTCAGGCAGCCTGGGAAGTGATAACCAGCCGTTCACCTTTCCCCTGCTGAAAAACTCAGGGGCTTTCCTGTGGTGCTCTGTGCAGAGTGAGTCACAAAAGCCATTCCTTTGTGAACTGTGCTGTCCCTCCTTCAACTGGAGTGTTAAATGTGTTTACCTCCAAATTCAAGGAGAAGGGGCTGGAACCCTTCATCTCCTGGATTCCCAGTGGTAGCGTGGTGGGTGTTATGTCCGGGTAAATATATAAAGACTTTCAAGGACCGCATTTCTAAAGAGATTAAACAGTGGTTTGAGTGAGCACTTCTAATCCTCCTCTCAAACAGCGACAGAAAAAGGTTTCATGAACTGCAAAGCTTTAATTAATTAATCAAAACGATCTTAAAACCATTCATTAAAATGTTACCAATAGGTCCCTCTATGCATAATTGTGCCTGCGTCTTTAATTCACTGGAACTCATCTAAATTGAGGGTTACCCTTATAAAACTTTACCATAAAATGCTTTTCCCGCTATGCATTTCCCATAGTTTACCCTGATTTGACATGTTTATTATTTACCATACCTCACAATTCTTTACAATGCTTACCTAGGCTTTACCATGCTTTCACTAAACTCTATGACACTTTGCTGTGCTGTCACTGTGTTATACTTGATAAAGGGTAGAATTATGACATCAAGATGGAAGAAGTTGTTTAGGGGTTTCTTCCTTATTCAAGTGTTCCTGATGGACTGAACTGCGTTCTCTGGTTTCAGTCCCCGCCTAAGGCCCCACAGGTGCGTCGGGGCGAGCAGCCGGGAGCTCAGATCACATGGCAGAGCAGCCATCTGAAAAGGTTAGAAGTAGATTCACAGCCAAAGGCACCTCATTACAAACTGAGGCTCTGTGTTTGCCATGGAGAAATTAACAAAGAAAGTGCCTGATGAATCAATGGCTATGAAGGATATGAAGGAGGCTGTGTGGTCCAGTAACCAGGAGGTCACCTGTTCAAATCCTGCCCCTACCACTGTGTGACTCTGAGCAAGTCACTTAACCACCTTGTGCTCCGTCCTGCAGATGAGATGTTAAATCAATGTCCTGTTGTAAGTGACTCTGCATATAATGCACAGGTCAAACCTACAGGATGGTGATGGTGGTCCACTATGAAAGGTGCTATATATAGGATGAACATGGGAGCTGTGAACATATTATACCGTGGGGAAATAATTGTAGATGTTTGTGTGAGAGGAATCCACACCCTCCAGCATCTGACAGATGAAAACAGGTACACTATGTTATTAGGTTAGAGCAAATTTAAGGTAGTTGTTTTGACTTTAAAACTATAAAAAAAAAACTATTTATAAAAAACTTCAATAGAGCTACAGGCAGAAATGCAGTCTTATATTTTTTCAGAATTGATCAGTGTTTATTTTATATAGGGAGTTTAGTTTATTCAGGAAACGGCTTTATTTACCTTGACTGTGATTTAGAAGAGCATGAAGTTTGTTTTAAAATATGTATGTTTGGGACAGAGTGGATTTTAAAATTCGGTTTACACTATCAAGCTGTGAGGATCAGGTGTCAAAGTAAGACAGCCAGTATTGAGAGATCGGTACCTGAGAGATCGGTACAGCTGAGTCATAGGATGAGAATCATAGGATTAAATCTGCTTCAGTCTATTTTATAAGATGTTTTCCTCACTCGATTTAAACCCCTACCTTTCACACAATTATTATGTAGGGCAACTGAAAACCAACACAAAAATAACATAATATTTATCAATGAAACAAACCTTGACCTAGAACCATTTTGACTTAAATCCAATTTTTTTTTTTTTTAAAGCACACAGAAAACAGGACATTATTTAGTTATGCATCACTCAACTCAAGTAGCACGTTTCTTTTCTTTAAAAAAACAAAAAAAAATACATAAACATCCAATAGTACATGGCGATAAAAAGCACTTCCTCTGTGTTCTCGTGAGTCAGGCAGTACTCATCGTGATTGGTGAATCATTTGTAAAAAATTGCAGCTCCAATCCCACCCCCTCCACCTCTACACCTCTCCCCTTCCTGTGATCTCCCGTCTTGGGCGGCCCCGCTCGCTTCTCCCGAAGTCGCTCTCTCTCCCCCTCTCTCTCTCTCTCTCTCTCTCTCTCTCTCTCTCTCTCTCTCTCTCTCTCTCTCTCTCTCTCGTTGCCTGCTTCTGGCAGGCTGAACTTCTGACTCATCCACACGGACAGCAGCGGCAGCTACGGGTGCGAAGAAGGGGGAACCCGTATTTATTCCGGAATAGGATGTTTTCGAACTATTTGTCACTACTTATTTTGTTTTGGTTTGTCACAGAAACATCTGTGGTTTCCAAAAGTCTCAGAATAATAAAGTCGTGGGGCAGTCTCTGTGCCTTAAAGCGACAGCACACATTGCGGTATGTGGTAAGCTTTAACCCCTTACGGTACACACGGAATTGTTCAAACGGTTTCTTCTTAAAAACACATTTAAGAGTGACTCAGGAGGAAACTGACAATTTGCATGACCAGATCCAACCTGTCACTAAATTATAAACCCTATTTCATGCACCTCATTGCAAAGAAAGTTAGAATCATTTGTATGTGTGGGACATATTATGTCCCTTGTACCTTAAGGTTAAAGGCATTAGCGCCGATAACAAACGGGTAAGCATGATACATGGTTAGGCAGGGAATTGGGATGCTGGTTTATATACAATTACTGGTTTAAGTCCATCTATATAGTCAAATAATAAGTGCTTTATTATTGTCCGAACCCAAATGGCTATCGACTCTAATTTGCAGCCTGTTTACAGTGACGCTGAGCGAGGGACATATTGTGATAGAAATGCATTTAAAAGGATTGTTTGTGTGTTGCTACCTTTTTTTTTAATTGGGTCACTGAAATGTCAATTTAAAAAAATAAAATAAAATAACTTTAAAAAAAAACAAAACCAAAAACTTCTGTCCTCAGCCCCAGATGGCCAGCACATTCCTGCATCAGATTCTCAGAGAGGACCACACTTGGCTCTCGTACAGAGGAATAAATGTATAAGAAATGCGGTATTGTGTTACTGAAGGAAGGAGAGAGAGAGAGAAAGAGAGAGAGAGAGAGAGAGAGAGAGAGAGAGCGAGAGAGAGAGAGAGAGAGAGAGAGAGGGAGGGAGGGAGGTGGTGTGCCAGGTGCACACGCATGCTGAGCATAACATGGGATTTATTGAGAAAAGTGTATCCTGCTTCATTCATCGCAGTCCAACTCCTCCTTTGGCCAGGGCAGTGAGACTGGGAACACACTGTGATTCCACACGCACACACACACACACACACACACACACACACACAAACACTTGCACATACACAGATCTCAGATGATAAGGGATTGATTTGATCAATCGAAGATTTAAGATACTGGTATATACATTATGACTTTCCCCTATCCTTAAACCTTGCCCTAACCTTATATGAACCCTACACCCATATATGACCGCCTTCCACGCGTATGTAAGTCTCTAGTTACTGGTACTCTGTTTCTTCCCCAGGTCACACCTGTGCTTCTTATCATAAAGGGTTTGATGGTTTAATTGAAAATGGCTTTCTTGTTTCTGCTACAGCCCGCTACGTCCATGAGCCAGTAACTAGTGCTGAGGAGAGGAGATGGGAGATGGCATTTGCTGTGACAAGTGAGTTTTGGGTCGTTCCTTCCAAATTCTCATCCAGAGTTAGCACTGAGAGACACACTGAATATGTACAGGTATTATACTGGCTTTGTATTCATAATGCATTCTGCTGGCAGTCTTAGTGAGCCATTTAATTTCAGAGCAAAATGAATTATTTTGCTAAAAGCGTTCATTAAGGGGAAAATTATTTTTTTTGATACAGATTGAATTACATTTTTTTATCATTAAGGCAATTTCAATGAGCGTTTTTTTTTTTTAATGAAGGTTTTACATTATCTGTTATTGTTTAGGTCAAATTCTCCTTCAAGCAGTACTGGAAAAAAAAAATCAAGCAAGAGATCAAATCCAATGCAAAAATAATAGCAATTCCTTCTCTGAAAAATCCATTTAAAAAATAATAATGCAGCTTTTGCACCCTATGGAACGTTGGCCTCACTTTTATTCCTTTTAATATTCTACCTGAGAATGTTCATTAGGGCCTCTTACACAAATTGCTGCTGTTTATACCTCGTTCTGAATCATATGCGGTTTGCAATTCTATTTGGGGAAAAAAAAAAAAAACTGCACCCAACTGATCCATAAGCATTTTGAAATAATAATGCTATTAAGAAGAGGTTCATAAACATGGGTTTAAACTCCTTGGCTCCAATCAGATTGCATGAACTTAAACTGACTCCCCTCAACCAGCACAGTGTCACAGAAACGTGCATGCTAGCTCAAAGGGGGTGGGGGGCTGTGAAAATATTCTCCAAATCAATAAATAGAAACTAATGAGTCTGCAGGGAGTGTAGTATACCCAGGCTCTCACTCTGTTTCTGTCCCATATATGTGTGTGTGTGTGTGTGTGTGTGTGTGTGCGTGCGTGCGTGTACGTGCGTATGTGTGTCTCAGTGTGTGTGTGTGTGTGTGTACATGTGTGTGCGTCCGTATGTGTGTCTCAGTGTGTGTGCGTGTGTGTGTTTTAGTTTGGAACTGATATATGTTATGTTTCTGATCTGAGCAGACCCAAACCACACTGAGCACAAGTGACTCAGTGGCTTAACCACTATTCCTTCTGCTCAAACAAGACAGATGGATCTGGTGCGCTGACTAGCACCTTGGGGAAAATAAAATGAAGAAAATGCTCTTAAATAGGCTTTTTTTTTGAAAGGAAGTCTTTTTCAGTGTCTTTAAATGCTTCTTTTAGTATTTTTAAATGAACTGTGTCTAATAGTTGTGGGTGCTTTGTGTTGACAGTGTAGTGGAGCGGAGAAGGAGGCGAGTTCTCATTATCTATACAGTGCTGTGCTAACCAATTGCCTTCAAACCTTGCATTAGCATTATCAACATTATCGCCGGTTCCTTTGCCAGTGCTGACGTTTTTTTTTTTGTTTTGTTTTTTATTCAGGATATGCAGATTTTATAATTTAAAGCTCAAAATGCCACTTCCTGGTAAACTATAGTCCTGTCCTGTAAGTCCCTTATAAAGGTTTAGTAATAGCATCATGGCAAAGTGTAATAAAGCACAGTGAAAGCATGGTACAGCATCGTTAAGCATGGTAAAGTCCAGAGAGGTTTGGTAAATCTTAATTTAAAAAAAGCATGACAAACCATGGTAAACTACAGCAAATGCATAGCATCACTATGACAAAAGCATAGAGAAAACAGCAGATATTTCACAATGTTCCCAGCACCTGTCCCACAGTTTCTATAAAGAGCAGGGGCTCTAGCTGGAAAAGGACTTTTTGTACAGCAATGAAAGCACTGGGGAGCAGTACTAGATTGGAACCTAACCCTTGTAAAAGTGGACTGTGGTAAATGATGGCAAAAGCATGTAAAAGTGTAAGCTTGGTAACGCACAAGCAAGCTTGGTAAATGACAGCATGCTGTTAAAATGGTAAAGCGCAGTGCGTCGTATGAGCAGCTGAAAAGAAGAGTAAACTGCAAAATGACATGCTGCGTGTAAACTTTTAGAAGGGAGTAACAGAACGTGAAGGAGCAGCAGGTGTGTGTCAGGGGGAGGGGGAGAGGAGACGGGGGCAATAATTTAGTGTGAAAAAAGTAAGACAGCCCCTTTGTGCAAAGAGACAGCTGAAAAGTATAACATTGCAAACATGCTGCGCTCATACAGCTCCAGAGGTGTAGCATTACCCCTCTCCACAGTAACTAGGAAGGCTTTCTACCTCTGATTGTGCCAAGTGCATCTAGTTCATTGATCAATTAAACATAGTAAAATGCTGTGATAAATGTACAGGTGTTGCACTATTCATGGACATCAGTGTAAGACCCTCCCATAGCCAGGTTATAGACAGTGTATTGTCACGATTGATAACTCTAGACCTGCAGTCTCCAGCAAGCCACGTTTTTAAGAAACAAATGAATAAATGCATGCAAAGCCTTGTGCTGGTTTCCAGCCTGCATTTCTGATCTTTCTTGGTAGCTCAGTTACGTTAGCGGTTTGTTTTCGGTGCTTCAGAAAATGCAAGCAGGCACACTGGTAATTGTTCTGTGAATGGGGCTCCCGGTATTTATCAGACACGTCAGTTAGGGTGCATTGTAATCTCATGCCACTGTATCCTCCAGTGCTGTGGTTTGAGCCCCTTTCCTGTACAGGTGGGAGACTACCCCATGCTGTCCCATTGTCCCTGGCAGATGGCCCCACCCAGGGAAGCCATTTAGCCCATTGAGTGTTTTCCTTTGCTGAACACTGAAGGTGTGACATTCCTCTGGGGAGTTTCGTTTGCATTTAACAGGGGAGAGGTCGCACAGAGCTATCAGCTTCATCTCTCCGCATGGGGCCTGATCACACCAAGAATGCAGGTTTCATGGATCAAACCAGGAAACTCCGCACATAGTTAGGTTCTGTAAATAAAAATCATATATCAGGCCACGAGAGGAAGGTTTGCCATCAAAGAACGTGCTCTGTTGCAATTATTATGTTTTAAAGGTGTATTATTTGTAGTAAATCTAATGGTTAACCCTTTAGAAAACTATTAAAAGTACAGCAAAGTGCAGTGAAAGCATGGTGAAGCACAGGTAAGCATTGTAAAACAATAATAAGTATGGTAAAGCATATTACTAAACATGGCAAACGAGGGCCAACTTACATCCATAGTATAACCATGGGAAAAGAATGCTGTGCTAAAATATAAGGGACTTGTTATAGTTGTTTTTAGTTCATTATGTAATAAAAAATATATATTGTATAACGTTTAATATACGACATTGACATACGAGTTAGCCATTTAAGATACAAAGGACATGTGTCCCATAAATAAAAATGACTGCTGACTTTCTTATTTTTGCAATGAAGTTCACGAAACAGGTTTAACTTTTCTGGTCATCCAAGTTGTCCGTTTCCTCGTGCTCCTTGAGTCGCCTTCAAATGTATTTTAAGAAACCCGTTTGAACGACGGCTCATTTTGTTGTGTACCACAAGGGGTTAAAAACAATATATAAAGAAATATACTTTGGCATAGCAAACCTTTTATCTGTTGGGATAATCTTTTATTACGCTTCTCACTAGCATTACCATTGTTTGTCATGCTTTTGTTTTTACAGCAGTAAAAGTTTATGACCTAGCAAGCAAAACTAAAAAGGCCATATGTACCAAGTTGCTGTACCTGTTTTCAGAGGGTATTTTTCTAAATGTAGGAATACAAAAAAAAGCTACATTTTAAATAGATCGCAATGTATTTCAAACATGTGGTTTTCGAATATTCAATATACACGATTAACGCAACAGTAACTCTGTGTCGATTTAAATAAACTAAAGGGGTCTTCAAGTAGAACACAAAAATAAGAGAATATTGAAAGTAAAAAGCGCACTTGCGTCCACCTGTAAATATTGCATGTTAAAAGCCACACACGTTGTTTTAAATTTATTTTTTTTCCTCTTGTAATAAATCTTTTCAAGCGCGGTTTCAATCCGTCGGCCTATTATCATATCCCCGCCCCTTTCCGATTATATCCCTCACCCGGGAACCTCCTTGAATTGCTTTAAACCTCCTGTTGCTCGTTGCTTTTATTGCATTCGGAGGGTTAAGTTCTATTTTTAGCACATATTGGACCGGGTCCAGGACGCACGGGCTTTTTTTTTTTTTTTTAAATTTGGTTTTTTTTTTTTTTTCTTACTTCCTCTAGTGTGTGTCTCATACTTGTCGGTTTTTTTTTTTTTTTTAAGGGCTGGGTTTGTGTTGCCCGTTTCCTTTGCCTTATATCTGCATCAGCTTCCGATTTAAAGGTTTAAAAACTGGTCGGGAGGGAAGCTAGCTAGCGGGCAGACAGAGGCAGGCTATTTGGAGAGCCTTTTGTGTTTTAATTTGCTCAGAAGACACAGTGAACGAAGCCGGATTCTACAGAGCTCAGTGTGTATGTATGTGCGCGCGCTAAACCGGCCTTGATGGTGTGTGGCTCGCGTCACCTTTTTGCAACAATTTATATACAATTAATGTAGCGATGTCAATGCACATTTTTATAAAAAAAATCCCTGATCTTGGTCGCTTAAAAAAAAAAATAAATGCACATGTTGTTTCTGCGATCTACCTTCCTAGGGACTTGTGGTACAACAGGGTTTATTTTTTATTGCGTTTGCAATTGACCTTGCTTGCTGTTTGCAGAAAACAAGAACGGAGGTCTTTTTTTTTAGTCGCGTTTGCGTATGTTTGGGGTGCATGTTGTATCGGTGTTTAATCGCGTATTGCTCACAGGATTTGGAAGTGTATGGGGTGGTATGCGAAGCAGCAGGTTTGAGAATTTATTTCTGTTTTATTTATGGCTTCCAGGCGTGATCATGGCGGTCCTTAGTTAAATTGCTTTCGTTTTTTAATTTCGTGTTCTCTCTTTCAGCCTTGCATGTGTACCTGTTGTGGTGTATCTCTGTTACAAAATTAACGGAATCGTTGTTTTCAAGATCGTGGCATCATAACTACCTTCTTGGAATTATTGTTTCAGACGCGGTATTTAAATGTCAGCTCGCCGGCATATCGATTTCTTGCACCGGCTTTGAACCCGTGAGCTTTTTAATTACTCAACTTTTAAAATCGGTTGCAAGTAGATGATTTTAGCGCTGCTGTTTTGATGAATTTTATTTCCGGTGTAGAAATAACAGGGATTTAAATATGCACGTCTGTCTCCCTGCTATATACTGTACTGAAAATACGAGGGAAAGAGGAGGGGGGGGGGTCGTGTATTTTCAATTGGAAGTTAACCGCATGTTAACCCCGAGGTTTTATCATTTAATTTAAATGGAACTCATTCACGTTAATATGTTTTGCTAAACCATTGTACTTTTTTTCCATTGGTGCATTCGCTTGTGCAGGCGCTTAACGCAGTCTCGTTTTATTATTGTCGTTTTCTAAGTCTGCATTGTTATTTTTAATGTTGTTGCATGTATGTTATGTATATATTTCTTTTTGTAGTCGCTGTTTGTTTTAATCCCATTTTCTTTGCACCGATTCTGTATTGAACACGCTTCCTTCTGTGTCGCTTTAAGTTAAATGGCACGTTTAACATCCTTGCATACGTACATATGGCGCCTGTTTCTGATTCCTTGAACAATGGACGCAGGTTGATTCTTGCTTGTATAGCAAGAACGTGTATCAACTAACTGTATATTTTTGGAACCTGCAAAACCAACTCAATATTGCTTGGTTTCAATTTTACTAATCATTTTATTTCATGTTTTTTTTTTTTTTTTTTTTTTTTTAACCGCGCTCTTTGTAGTTTGTCCTAATTGCTTACCCTTCCAATTAGCGTCTGGTGGATTGGTTGTCTGGCCTTGCAAACGGTAGTAATTAAAAGACCTTCACTTTTTATATACTTAGTGGGGTTTTGTATTCTCACGAATTGCATTTGATCCTTTTAAAAAAAAAATTTAGCTCTGCAATTTATTTAAAGGTGCAAAACTTAAAGAAAAAAAAATAGGTGTGTCTGGTTATTTGATACTGATATAACGTGTTAAGTCGTTGTATTTGTTGGCAGCCACGTGTACGAGTGGCTTTTTTTGCATTGTATGCAGCATCCGTCAGACAGTTAATATACAAATCATTTTAGTTAAGGCATCCAAGTTTATTGACCATTTACACGTAAAACAGTGAACGCGTTTCTATTCGTTTGGACATACATCTTTTAAAGGCGAATTTTGAAATCCGTAATGTTTTCCATGCAGAATACAACTGAATTAAACCGTTGAATTAATGACACTTTTGAAAGTGTAGACCACTTATTTGCTGGAACCATGCATTTTCTAACCCTTGATTTAGAAAATGCATGCTTGCTTCCAACGCAATAGTTTAATTTCGAGCGAAGTCGAAACAGTTTGAAAGTGCATGGTAATACAGCTGGTGTGGGCATGCTACTCTTGTCTCAATATCCGTGTTTACCAGTCTTTTTTTTTCTCTTCTTGGTACAGACGGACAGGAAAATGAGCGATTCCGGCGCAAAAGGCAACCAAGCTCTGTCTTCCAAAGAGAAAGACGGGGCAGAGAAACGAGGGAGAGGGAGACCTAGGAAACAGCCTGAAGTAAAAACTGTTGAAGTAAGTACCCGTTTAAAATCTACCCGACAAGGCACGCATGCTGCAGAGGGTGTGCACAAAAATGAACACCGCCATACTAGGGGATAGATAAGGTTGCACCAGAGCAGCACTGTGGTTTGGGATTTGGAAGGCTTACTAAACCTAAGCACTTAATTTTTCTATTTGTGCACACTTGGATATTGAAGAGTTTATCAGTTCAGTATCAATTTCCGGTCACAATGCGATCAGAGTGAGAAGCAGAATTCTACCCATGGCGTGTATGTTGCTGAAGCCATTTTATTCAAGATCATGTATCTCTAATCTTGCCTTGCAGTCAGCAATATAGAGAAAGCTGCTTGTAGAGACCGCTTTCCAGGGTCTACGCGTCTCCCCTTCCCTGAGCACTGTGGAGATGGTTCTCATTTATGGGTTTAATTAATTTGAGGTCCCTCCCACTTAGTGGAATATCTCTCTTTGGGGTGTGTTGTGCTTCATTTCTATGGCTGTGGGAGAGTGATTGGGACTGGAGCTTTGCAAAGCTGTAAACTGAACTCTTTTTATAGTCTGTCATACTGTGGGGTGGGACTAGCAAATCCTTTCCCCACATATATCATTAAGCCCTGGCGAGCTGTCTATCCTCCAGATCTATGGCATGTGCATCTGCCTGTTTAGACCTTTTGTTTAGAGGATGTCTAAAATGGCTGCCAGAGGCGTGCTGGAGAATTCCTAGTGGCCATTTTAGTGGGGGCAAAGGGCGCCCATGATGGGGCGTGTTTGGACAGCTCAGTTTCCTTGTTTCATTGAATCTCAAATCAATAGTGCCTGAAGACGCTGTACTAAAACACTTCATTCTTCTATGGAGCAGTTGGTTAAAACAGCATTTCTAGTCTGTTTCTTTAAGTTATTTTCTTTTTATATAATCCTTGTTATGCCATATGGTGACGTTTCATTAGTGTTCAGTAGGCTAAACTGTTAACCAGTATTGCATATCATAATGATAGGTACATCAAAGCATCCAGTGTCACTAGCAATGCTAATGGACTGAACTGTATTACAGCTGTTTAAATTTCAGGCACATAATGCAGTTAAATTATTCTGCTATGCAATTAAGGATCTGTAAATATCTGCTATAATGGTGTGGCGTAATTTAATCCGGTCAAATAACAGATACTATATATATAATCTGAGAAGGGCCTGCGGTGGTACATGTGGGGGATCTGCACCCCCTCCCCCTTAGCATTCTCGTTATCTTGCTGTTGGTATCTCAGGGCCCAGCAGATTGTCAGCCTTGTGTAAACTGAGCCCTTTAAACCTGCAGTAACCTGCAGCTCCCTCCTCCCCGCCCCTCTGATTGGTGCAGGGTGAGGGGAGAGTGGCCTGTCATTGGCTGGCGGGTGTTGACGGCAGCGTGGGTGCTGGTGGTGTCCGGTTACAGGGTTGCTAATGGCTGCGGCTGTAAACAGAGGAGGGAGGAGGCAAGCTGTAGCGCTGTAATCTCCTGCCGGATGCATTATTCATGTGTTTATTAGCGAGCCTGCATTAGACAGCATGGCCCGCCTCCCTCTTTTGTTTTAACCCTAGCCCTGCCGCTACTGACCTCATCTATTGTAGTGTGCACTGCTTCAGTCACCAGCATTGAAATCCACAGAAGCTCATACTTGAATGTCACGACACATGTGTTCAGATGAATTCATTTCTTTGTTTTAACCCTTTTTTGCCCAGCATGTGCACAGCAGGTGCTCTTTTCAAGATGAGGCTGGCTCCAGTGGTAGTCGTTGATTATCTTTTTACTCGAGTGGAATTGGTCCTCTTTGCTTCAGACACAGTAACAGCACCCCCAGTTGCACCTGCAGGTTCCCTTTTAGGGAAAAAGGTGCTTCATTTATGGATATTTACATATTGGAAATTGATATAGCCAAATGCAAATACATTGTTGTAAAGATCCCCCCCCCCCCTTAGTGATTTGCTATGTCTGTTGATGAAACTTCCATTTTCAGGAAGTCATTAACATATTTGAGGTTTTTTATGGGGGATTTTGGGTAGAAAGCAGCTGTGACTAATTTATGCAGCTCTTAACTTGAGCGGTGAATCATTTGATGTACAAGATAAACCCTGAGAAATGGGTTTTTATTTAGGAAAGGGGTGATCTGTTTAAAGTAGGGTGGTTTTGGAGCCTGTGTCTGTTTCACATCTGTGGTGACCGAGTGGGATTGAAATGCCTCGATCCGTGTCGCTCTGAGTAGGGTGCAGGGATCCGATTGCTCAGCACTGTTTGGTTTACAGACTTGTTGTTTTTCATCTACTGCCAGTGGCCTCAGATTTTATTTGTCATAATGCGTACTTTGAACTTTTGCCCTCCAGCAAAACAGTAATTTGGCAGCAGACAGTCACCTGTGTGGTTGCTTTTTTATTATTGTGATTATTATTAGTATTTAAAGCTGTAGTGTTTCACATTATCATTCCTTGTGCCCTCTACATTAGTGGCCCCTGTTGATGGTCCCTTTGTTCATTCCCCAGTATGTCTTTACTCTGCCTTCTCTGAATCTGCTTGCCGCTACATAGTTCTGTGAGCCCAATGGGCGTTTGAAGATGCTTCTTAAATATTCCAGTGGTTTGGAATCCAGTCGTTGCCCTGTGAAGCTCCTGTCGGAGTTTGCAGAGCTGCTAATTGGTTTGACTGCAGTGGAAGCAACAGAGCTGTCGGGATGCTCGTATGATTAATGGTGTCCTTTAGCAGGGCTAAGAAAACAAACCTGCGAAGTGCATCAAAACGGGTGGGAGGCTGACAGAGGCGATGGTTGTCCCTCCCTTTAACCTCCTGTCCCATGCCTCTCCCTGGTATCTGCTGGTATGCTAGTAAATATTAGTAGGAGGCTGTAGTATTGTTTAATTGTCAAACATACGGCTCATGTTGTCTACAAATTGTAGACTCTCTTGGTGGTGGTTTTGCATAATTTTTTTTACAAGAAAGGCTGTTCTGGAATTGTGGGTCTATTCTGGATTCTAATTTGGCATGACCTGCTTCCTTTTTTTCGGTAGTAACAGCTACACAAAGAAATGAGCCCTGTTGTGCAGATTTTGCTGCAAGAGTGTTGTATTTGAAACTCACCGTCCTTTTTCTGTTGATTTGTAGGAACCCAGCGGAGCGCCGACACCCAAGCGACCCCGCGGCCGGCCGAAGGGCAGCAAAAACAAGAGCACCTCCAAGAGCAGAGTGAGTCGCCTCCTACAGGCACCTCAATGCAGTGTGGACTGGAAGGGCAAGGGTCTATTACAATATAGTCTCTTCATATCACCCAATCTCCTAATGCTACACAGCAGTGGCTTTAGGAGACTGCACACACCTCCTATTGACGGGTTCATCTGTCCCATTTCTGCAAGCATCTTTTTAAAGTGATCAGTGCTTTAAATCGTAAGGACTTTTAAGTGCACTGCTAGCTACACTGCTCCAGCTTGGTTTAAACCTTACTGGATCGCTCTGTAATGATGAGACTGAGCAGAAGTCCTAGTTTCTGCAGCATGGCCACGCGGGGGGTGGAGGGGTGACTCGGATAGTGGTGTTTGCTAGCCCACTGTGGTCTCTTGCTGCTGGGGAGGGCTGGCTGGCTGGCTGGCTGGTAAGTCTGGGGTAGCTGTTGGGAGTCAGTGTTTAAAGCAGCTGCTTCACATCTTGCCCTGTCACCGCAGCCTCATTAGTGTGTCTCCACGACCAGCGTTTTTAAATAATTCAGTAAGCAAGTCCGAGCCTTGCTCCACCCTCACAATACATCCAGAGCAGTTTTGTTTGTATGTTGTCGCGAGACAAGGTTGCTGTAGAAACCATGTATTTTTTTGGCACTGTTCCATATGTGAAATGGTTTAATTGTTTTGTTATCTCATTCAAAATGGGTCAAAGTTTCGGTATTTTTAAAGGTTTATTGGACATGCGAAGTGGCTTCAAGCTTTCATTTTGTAGTCTCTTCCATATCGCATTTTTATCTGGGTTTTTATATATAATCTATTTTTCTCTTCGTCTAATTTCCTGTTTTTAATGTTGTGTTCTCTTTTTTTTTTCCTGCTTATGACTAGCTGCTTTGTTCAGTTTAATGTCTTCCTATCTGCCCCGTTTGGCATGTCCTCTTGTAGGGCTTTTGCTATACAGGCTCGTTTTGAGGTTTACAAAGATTAATCGCACATACTCTGAAGTCTCCCTCCACCTGCAGCTGTGGTCACCATAGTAGCATTTTCAGACCTCTCTGAGCTCTGTGTCCAGTGTGGCCCTGGTGCACAGTGCAGTCCGGCTCCCATCTGTCTGATTGGCTGCTCTGGTCCAGGTGGTGCCTGCAAACCCCCCACATCTGCTGTCTGCCTCGGTGATAATGGACATTGAACTTAATGCCTACAGACCATCTGCCTGCCTAGTGTCTACTGCTTCCCAGTCTGGCTCCATCTGGCTCCATCTAGTGGTGACATCTATTAAACACAGCAGATCTCTCTTTTTTTTTTTAAATTTAATAGCCGATGGCTCCAGCTGTAATGGAACAGCATGCGGGGGGCGGGGGGCGACTGGGAGAGAAGCAGCTTGGCCTGTGGGCTAGAGTTGAGGGAGAGGTTGGCTGGTGGTTGGAGCTGAGGGTATGGGTAGGGTTTAAACGAGGTATAGGGAAGGGAAGCTGTGTGGTCGGAGCTTGAGAGCAATAGGCAACATTTTACATTTTATTTATTTTTTTGTTCCCCCCCCAATTCTAGAAAATGGCAGCTGCTGCAAGGGGAAAGCCCAGAGGAAGACCTAAAAAAGCAGTAAGTAAAACTTCCTGTCCATATAGCCCTCTCTGTTCCTGAAGCTTCAGTGCCACCTGTTACCATCGTTCCGTTGCTCGTCGGAAACCAGGTTTGTTGAAGCCCTCTTCCCTGTTCTGCAGGAAATAAACACAAAAAGGAGGCCTTCTGTTGCTATAGCAACTTTAAACCTGCAGTATACCAGCAACATCAAAGCGGTGTAGTATTGATGGGTATTGCAGGACATGCATGGGGAGGGGGAGGGGGAGTGTAAGGACATCATTTCATTAGATTTTTGCTTTCCGACTTGGTTGCAGGTTTGTGTTTAAAGCCAGAATACAGCCAGTTTGGTGTGCAGGGTGTCTCCAGGGTGGCTCAGTGTTACTGTGGTGTATCTGGGCTTGTGTTTTTCCCCCTCCTCCTTTTTTATGGTTTGCTGAGAATGTGTGGAAGACCACAGTCCTGATCTGAATTAGTGTGGTTTCCTCCATCCACTCAGTCTTTACTCATCGCCGGTCTGTTTTCACTTCTGAATTCCTTTGCCATGAACAGGGAGGCTGACTCCCTCGCCTCCCACCCTCCTGCCCATCTCTGTGCCTTCAGAAAAACTGCAACTGCTGTGCAGAGACCAGGGCTGAGATGAACCTGCAGAGAGGGGAACAGTGAAGTGGAAAGCAGAACGAGGCACACAGACCTTCCTGCGGAAACGTCTGGCCGGGGAGAGAAGCAGAAGCGACTCTTTCCTCTGCAGACACGTCCATGTGCTCTGTGTGTGTGTCTGTGTGTGCTCTCCATGCTGCTGCTGCTGCAGTGCCAGGCTCCTCACTGGCAGCTTTCCACCCACAATCTGGGCGAGAGCACCAGACTGTAGCCTTCTGCTTTTTAAAGGTGTAGAGTCTGCCTTGTGAGCCCATGCTGAAAATATCAGCTTCATAGATGTGTCCTGTTAAGCTTCGCTTTCTGATTTTAAAAACCGATCCTGATTTATATTCTCTCATACTGCTGCAAGTTCAGTAGTAGCAGCCAAGTTGAGTTTTACTGAACTACGCAGGGCGTTCTGAACAGGAATCTGGTATGCCGTTACAATGCTGTTGCTTCCGTTTGGTTGGGCGTGCGTGCCAGCACTGGGGAAAGCATGCATTCTCGCGGATCGCTGGGGCCCTGGCATGCGCTACAAGGGAAAGTGAAAGCTCCCCTATGGAACAGTCCACGCTGCAGTGCGGTTGGGCCCTTTTAGGAAGTTGTGTGGGATTTTTATATTTTTTTGGCACATTCATTGCATTTTATTCACATGGGTCATTTTCCTCTGTCTGACTCACGTGTGCCATTCCTCGGATCCAGAGAACGCTGTGTCCTCCGCTTCCTGCTCCGCTGTGATAGAGGAATAACCCAGAGTTCCCCCTTCTCTGCAGCTCATATTTTTATGAATGAAAATCCAGAGAATGAAGTAGGAGGAGGAGGAGAGGGGTGGTGTTGGTGGATGTTGAGTCATCACCAGCATCCTGCTACTGGCTGACTCATACTGCTAACTAAGTGGCCCTGGGCAGCAGGAGTAACCACAGACATGATCTCAGCACGTTTAGTACTCTCTGCCCAGCTCCTCCTCATAACTATAATCTCTCCATTCAGGCCTGCCTCTGTCCCTTTTTTAATATCTGCATCCCATTGTGAACTGCACTTTGTGTAAATGTATTGCATACAAGTTTCATTTCTTTTATTAACGACCAGAAGCCCACCCTTGAATTTTGTTGCTGAGAGTATAAAATGCACAATCAAAATAAATATGAACATGTTCTCCTGGTTTAATCCCCCTTTCTTCGTTGCGCTGTTTACTATAAACTCCGGTCATTCCTCTGCGCTGACGATGCTGTGAAAAGTCCCTTTCAGGTTATGCCAAAGAGTAGAAAAATGAGTCACAGCGGTTTTGGAGCAACTTCAGCCAAACTTGAGCTGGCTGTGAGCCAAGGCTGCAGTTCCAAGTGAGGGGGGAGGAAGGGTCATGCACCAGCCTATTGAATATTGAAGAGCTTGAATGGCCACTGTTAATCTGACTTTTAGGAATGTACTGCAGTTGTGAAAAGGTGATCCGAGTGGAGATGTCACTGCTGGTTCTGATTTTGATTTTTTCCTTCCCTCCAGGAGAAAGAGGAAGAGGAGGAACAAGGATCCCACGAATCTTCAGAGGAGGATGAAGAGGATCAGTAAGGCCGTCTCAACCACACTACCTCATTACTCAACGTACTGACTTCCTGTCTGAGAGCTGGACTGAAACTCGAAATCCAAACGTTGCGTCTCCCCGCCCTCCCTCTGTCGGAGCGCTCCTGTCGGCACAGGAGCCAGACGCATTTCACCCACCCGCTCGCTACCTGCTGCAGCACTGGAAAAAGACATTTATATATTATATACACTACAAACCGGGATAACTCTCGTTTTCAGAAGGGTTTTAGGTATTGCTAACAGTGGTATTTTATACTGGACAAAGGTGAATTTACATAACCTACAAAATGTTTTTTTTTTTTCTTTGTAGTATAGAAATTAGGCTTTATTTTTTAATCCTGTTGTAGGGCTGTGTCTCTGATGCAAAAACAAAATCCAGTCCCCCACGTGCCAGTTGAAGGCTGGGGTTCATCTTTTAAAGCTGGTGGCAGGATGGGTGTAATTTAGTGCCCAAATCTGCCAATTGCGATCATAAAGGGAGCATCTAAAGCTAGGTCCTTGTTTTGTGTTCTTTAGTAAACTCTGGTAGTCTGTTTTAGGATCCCTTCCTTGCTTGTGTAGCTTCATTGATATTTTCAGTTCCCTCCCCCCCCCCCCATTTACTATTTTAAAGGCTGGTCTGTAAAGAAGTATGGAGGCCTCACAAATTCTAAACGCTGTCAACTGTGTTTAATATCGGGAGAGCAGGGGGAGTGTAAATCTGTGCTGCACATGTGTTTTTGTTTTTTTGGAAGGTATTATTTTTTTATAACAAACCTTTTTTTTTTTTTTTAAAGAAATTAAATTGATGTGTGATTGTTTGGAAACTAAAAAGGTATGTGCCAGGATCCTGCTTTTCTGCGTTCTCTATCTGTGTTTCAGTGGGCCACTGCTCACAGCCCTACACTCAAAACAGCTGGGTTTGGGGTATTAATACCTGACACAGCCTCCCCCACCCCGTCCTGGTTCCCCAAAACTGTACAATAAGATCACAGGCTTTGTTTTTCAGTTCTGATGCACACACAGCACTTTCTGTTCTACATTTATTTTAAGTCGGACGTGCATTGGAAAACAATGCAGATGTGAAAGTAATGCAGATGTAAAAACAAATGTTGAGATCCTGATTTGAAAAGAAAAAAAAATGGAAGGTAGGGGTATTACAATGGATTATGATTACTCCAACTCCCCCCACACCCACACCTCTTGTACCCCAGCCCTGTGTCTCTTCAGTATCTTTTTATAAAACCACTGTTCCCAATACAAACCCTCATTAATCTGAACACACTTGCTGTAGAGGCAGGAGGTTTGTTGCTAGGCTGACCACTAGAGTACTGTTATGTCAGGATAATGGTTGGATGTTAAGGGGTTAAGTCAGCTCAAACTTGCTGCTTTTTTAATTTCTTAAGTCAGGGAACTTGGCTGATCACAGTCCAAATCTGGGTCTCTACTCAACTCAATGCTGCTACTTCTTTTTGAGATGTATATCCATACAAGCTGTTGATACTGCAGACAGATCTGTCCTAATGGGACTGGCTGCCACCCCTCACTCACCCTCCCTCATTCCATGACATCTGTATTCTTACAAACAAGCTGACCCAAACACATAGAGCGCTGCATTAAAAACAATAATAAATGACACTTCAGCTTTTTTATATATTGTGTTCATTGGGCTGCAGTATTTACCTGGCAACTCAATCTTCTAATGCTTTCATGTCCTTGGACTGCAAAAAAAACCCTTTTGTTGCGGCAATGTTTTGTTCCATTGCCTTGTGCTCAATACAAACTGGCAAAAAATGTTGAGGCTGGCAGATGATGTGCCAGTGGTTGGCATATCAACCTAAAATTTGATCTTAAAACTCTATTCTAAAATGTCCTAGATCTCCTTTCTTCCCTGTTTAAAAGGCTCCCTCCATGCCTGTAAGCTGAGGGTTGACCTTGCAGAGTCTCTTCACTGGGATTCAAACAATTGTCTGTTGTAGCCTCTTCTCCCATAACAATGTAAATCAACCTTTTAAAGTGTCCCAACCACTTGCTCATGTATCATTACCCCACCCTTCATTTTTATTTCATTAATTTGAATAAACCAGATTGTAAACCTGGTCACTCGGCAACACTCCACTCTTTGGTACAGCACAAGCCCCGTCATTAAGGAGATTTGTATATAGGACAGCAATTTGAATATTTTTTATCTAGCTCTCCAAATATCCGTTGGGCTAATTTCACAGCTGAGCCCCAAGGTCTCCCACAACTAAAACATTAGCAAGAGCTGGTTACCGAAATTACCCAAGCACGAGCACCCTTTCAAACTGAGTTCATCCGCCCTGCATTCCATCCACAACACCACACACAGAAAGTCCATCTCGGACAACGCTGTTCAAATACAAAAGGGATACTCTTAATGTTCTTGCTGCTACAGACAGTCGCTCAGAACCATCTGTTGTTGAATTGTCATTCTGGGGCAATTGTATTTGCTTTTTGAAGCACACTGTATAGCGGGGTGGCCTGTGTGGTGACTTTGTATACGAGTTAGTGAAAGGTTCTGGGATCCACTTTTATTGCAAATGCTTGTCTTGTATACAGGTCTAGTATGGTAATGCTGTAGAATAATGGCTTGAATTTACTTCTGCTTTGTTTTGTTTTTTAAACATTTTGTGTGTGTGTGTGTGTGTTTGTTTTTCATATCACATTTGGCCATTTTCAGCACACCCAGAAAAACTTATTTTCCTGTACACTACTGCGAATTTGCCTTCAAATTATACTAATAGTAGTAACAAAACAAAGTATTTTTAAATCCCCACCTCTGCTTGAAGTATTTCAGTCGATTCCTCTGTTTCTTAATTAAGTGTTTAACTTTAATGAGACTATGATTCTGTTTCATTGATAATATAAAAAGGCAGCTCCTTATTTTCAATTCAAACCGAACACAAATAGCCCGCTGTAGACCTCTGTTACCCATTCAGAGATTTTAAAAGTACATCTTCCACAGTCCCTTTCTGTATCAGAGGCTCCCCCCAGTTAGAATTCCAAGTGGTTCCATTAACGATGACTATTCCTACACCAAGAAGAATCCCTCTCCTATCCAGTAGAAAAACAGGAATATTGGAAGTTTTGGGAATGCTGCATTTTTCAATAGGAATGAACTGCTAGCAGTATACAATTGTGCACCATACTTCAGCTATACTGCTTTTAAATGAACTTAGTTATACAAACAAATGCAGCCAGGCAATTTATCTAAATGCTGCTATAGTGTATGTCGAGATAGTAGTCTAACTGCTACATTTCTGGGAAAACATATATGTGACATTTCATGTGAAAACCCAGAGAATCCGATTATAGGGACTAATGTTATGGCAAAAAAAAAAAAAAAAATCACAAAGAAAAATATTTTTGTTTTGCAGACAGCTGTATTTTTTGGGTGTTGTTCAGTTCTGGGTTTTCCTGCGCAGTGTTGCATTTCTGTGCCAGTCTGTGGTGGACAGCGTGCTGCATGCAAAAATACAAAATCTTAATTTTTCAAGGGACTTGCAAGTAGAATATTGCTCTTACATTTCTTTTTTTTTTCTGTCAACAAAAATGCAAAATGTTTTTTTTTGTTTTACTTTACCATGTACTGGTGTATCTGTGTTACAGTAACGCAGCTCAAATGGGTTTGTTTAATTTTATTCGTTTTGTAACTACCTCTAGATGATTTTAA
This sequence comes from Acipenser oxyrinchus oxyrinchus, assembly GCA_030684275.1. NCBI lineage: Eukaryota > Metazoa > Chordata > Actinopteri > Acipenseriformes > Acipenseridae > Acipenser > Acipenser oxyrinchus. The sequence continues at coordinate 4,907,827 of CM060293.1, forward strand.
GTTTGAAGTCTTTGAGAAATGGATGCTGCTGTACCTGGTAAACAATCTGTCAATCTCCTTCTTTAACAATAAGATAAAACCATGGTAACAATCCATTTGGACTGAGAGCACTCTCTATAATATCTGCATTGCAGTTTAAAAGATGATCACTGTTTTAAAGGGTTGATTTTAGCAGGGCTGGAGCGGCAGAATATGTATCTCCTATGGCTTTTCCATGCATAACATTTTCTGCTATTTAAGCTAAATGCACAGACATTGTGGTAAATATGTCCAACTGACCTAGCAAGGCAAAATTATAATAGAATATATGAATCCCTCCATTGAGATCGCCAAAGGGACAGCGTATAGTGGTATAATGATAGAGAGACCCAATAAAAAGGAGATTTCACAACAGCAAGGGCCTTTTATGGACAAGCAACCTTTTTTGTATGAAATTAAAATTCAGAAGCTTTAACAGCACACAACAAGCAAATTACATCAACACGCGAAGACTGTTGTTTAACTAGCTAACACAAATGTTTTGTAGAGTCTGTGAATGAGGATGATCTTTGAATTTGTTTCCAAATTAAAAGCCTCTGTCCTATTCTGCCGTTCCAGCCTTGTTCCTCTTATAAAGACACTGTTTAACGACAGCAGGTCCTAAGCCAGGCTGCTTGGACTAATGCTAATTATCAATCCAGGTTTACGATCTAACCCAGTACCTAAATAAACCTATTTAACATACATAGCTCTACAGTGCACATACAGTACAACACTGTACTCACAGTCACATCAGGCTAAATACTGTTAAATATATATAAATAAATAGAATATCTGGGATAAAAACCTGGACTGCACGTTTATCCCGAGCACTGGATAAGTGGGCATACTCAAGGGCTCGTTCCCAGGGGGATGGAGGGGACTATTGTAACACCGCCACCCTAAAACTTATGTTAAAAATTGGGGCAACAAGTGTATTTTGAATGTCTGGATTAATAGTTGTTAAGAGAGGGGAGACTTGTTTGGGTGGTAGGGCAGAGCTGCTGGAATTACATTTCCAGAGGTGCAGGACTTGGTCAGGGAAATGTGTTGGGGACACTTTCAAAATTGTTTTAAACTCTTCTGATCAGATGATTTCAAAGATGTGATGTATTGTTTTGTCTTTCTGATCTTGGGTTCTCGTTTGCAGTACTTGAATAAACAGTTTTATTGATGTGTTTAAACTGTGTGGACTAATAATTACTATTTTTTTTTTTCTACAGTTAAAATACATTTCAGTCGTCACTCGATACCCTTGTTATAAAAGCTCACAACAAGGGACTTTGTCTTCAGTGGTCATAAATACAAGTTCAGTATTCAGGAAAAAAAAAAAAAAAAAGTATACCAAAGATAACCGAGACAGAATACAAGGACGAGGCAATTAAAGTAAAATTACACACTGAAAATGAAATTGAGTTAAGCTGCGCATCCATCAGACAGTTCCACAGAGAATCACAAGGATTTATCTCAGCTCTCCAGACTTCACAGAGCTTGCAGTGAAGCCTCGCAGAGCGCCCGTTCTCATTGAAGTGCTGGTCAGGCACACGTAAACTGAGCACTGGAAAACCTGTGCCGTCGCCAAACGAGGAAAGCTTTGTATTTTACTGCACCATCCAGGGCACCCCAGATTGCTGGTACTGTGCACAGAAATGCATCAATCTGACTCTAGAAAGCATATTCTCAATAGCTGCTGCCAATAAATCAAGATTCACGGCTTCTATGCATTACACTCGCATTTTAAGGCTCTTCACCGTTGCGCTCGGTATCTCAGATTAAAGGTTACACTTCACCCTGATGAATAACATGCAGCACTTCAAACTCACTCTCACGGAGAATCAGAAGACATGACCTACAGCAAGGTCCCAGGATGCAGCAGTTTGTCTATAGCATAGCTGTAACCCTGTGCCGCAGCTCGCGCAGTCCAATTGCAGCACTGGTACTACCAGACCGTTGTTTTACTGGACTCCTGTTACTGCACAGAGCATTTGCTTAAACGGTTCAGTGTAATTAATGAAAATGTGCAATTACCAGGAACAGACTTGTCAAATTCCATAAGAAAATCTGCTTCACAACTTCATGCAGTTATCAAGAAATACGTAACTAAGGGCCTGGTTTTCAAAGCTTGGTAACTTAGCGTAAGATGCGTAAATCTCTCAGAATAAAGATCAGGAACGAAAAGAAATGTTGCATGCAATTTCACTGAGCAAAACAGAACCGTAAATTGAAGATGAAATACAAAAGCAAAGCAGATTTTGAAACTGACCAAACTTTGTAAATTTACTCAAAATCCACTCACCAAGTTTGGAAAAGTAAGGCCTTAACAGGCATGCATGGTAGAATTTAGCTCTGTACCACAGGGACCTCTAGTGGTGAAGAACAACACAGCACAGACACTCCAGATTAGCAGAAATTGCAATGATAGACATTTTCGGTGTGCTTTGCTGATCAGCCACAAGGAATCGTCAGTGAAATCAAGGTCTGCCTTGGCTAGTGGTACAATACTGTTATCAGTGTGTTGCACAAACTAACATTCATCTATGAAACAAACAGCTCAATACTGACTAGAAATGATCTGTAGCCGGGACCATGGGTATGTGCAAAAAAAAGAAAAACGAAACCTCTTCCATTTCATTTTAACACGCCACATCCCAAGCTCAAGCTTGTGACTTAACGTGGTAAAGAACATTACGCCCTCTTTAATGAAACTGCTGCAGGGGCACGTACGCTGTCAGTGTAGCAAGACTGACCTCATTTAACAGGAATTCTTATAAAGAGGGTTTTCATAGTAACTGCAGCACATCTTCATAACTCCAAAACAATCACAGTGTTACATGCAGTAGTGCTCAAAGAAACCGTACGCTGCCAGTTTGTATCAATGTCTCCTGTGTTTTTGTTCACATTAAGAGATATGGGGTTGGAAACCACACCAAACCCAGGGATACAAGAATCTGAACCATTAATGCATTGAAGACATGGAGAAGGATTTATTAGTACGTAAATCATTAAACAATGTATTGGTTTTTTTTCCCCCACCTTTTTATCCCTGTGTGGTTCCAGTGCGACTAAGAGGGCAGTTTGAATAAAGAAGGCTCTTCCTTAATTCTTCCATTAAGTGGAAGGTAAAGTCAAAATGTTTCTGCTAGATCCATACATTATAATTATACATCCATAAATACAATTACAAACATAAAACAAGGCATATATAATAGGAAATAATATATAATGTAACACTTTCCTGAATATAAAACCGTGCTTTTAAGGTTTCAACAAACAGAACAACATGAATAAACAAAATAAAGAAGTTTTTTTTTTTTTTTCTTTAAATAAAAAATTCATCTTTGGCATTTAATGTCTTGCAGCTTGTTATATTTTGGCCGGGGGAGGGTTGAACACAGGATAATGATAGCAGGAGTGATCGATTTCAATACGAAACTGAAGATTCGAGAAACACTGTATTCTGGATGACCGAATCAAAAACCTCTATAAAAATAAGACACTCCAGTTGGGCAGGGTGAAGAAAAGGATGTGAAAAAAAAAAAAAAAAATCTAACGATTGAAATCATCATTGTGTCTCAAGGCAAAAACAGGTGCTGCAGCTCCACTGTAGCAAACAATGAATCATTCAATTGTAAACGGTAGGATTTACCGAACCTGCCTGCTAGTCCCTGTGCTTGTGCAGATACCCAGCCTCACGCATGGACGTCCTTCAGCAGGAGGGACCGCCGGTGTTGATAAGCCTTTCCCCAGCCCTGTAACACCTACACAGGGAACAGACCACAGAATTACAGAACGACATGACCAGCAGCTAAGGGAGGGAAATAAGACTCCTACTGCATAGCACTTTCACTCTTTCCAGGCTTTAATACGAGCTTGATTAACCACAGTGTGTAGGTAACATGCTCAGGTGCGTCTTGCTAAACTCATAGTAAAACCAGGAATGGATCGAACTGCTATGCAATGGGAGTCTTATTTTAACCCCTGTAATAATTAATTGAAAGTATTTTTTTATGTAAAAATGATTTACAAATATTCTAGGTTTTGATGACTTTGCATATCAAAAGACAACAAATAAATAAATAAATAAATATATCTATTACCATGTTTTGTTTCAAGAAAGCACTCACTTTGAATGCTGTCACTTCAGATAAGTCTGTCACACTTGCATTTCCCAGAAGCTTTTAATATCGCCTGTTGTGCCATTAACCAACCAGCTGCTTTCCTTATAATAGACATACATTGACCCCCAAGGACACTGTAATATAATATCACAGCCTGCAGAACCTACATAACAAATGGAAGTGCATGACAGTTAACATTTATTTCATTAGCGATAACCTTTAAAATCAAGGTCATTTTTTTTTTTTACATGAAAATATACTCCTAGCGTCTGGCTTAGTTTAGCTGCGAGGTCCAGTTGATCAGAAGGTGTACCTCTTTCAGAGCAAGTGCCCTTTTGACTGTGCGATTGACGAAACAAAAATAGTAGAAAGATGTGAAAGGAAAAGCGGCAGCCTGTGTATTTATGTAACCAGGCTGCAATTTCAAAAGAGCACAGACTGGCCTGATTCCTTCGTTTGAAGTCGAGATGAGAAGCTGCGAGTTACCTTTCCAGCTGAAAGCCTTGCCTACTCTGCCTTCATGACCTACAGCCTTGCAGGGCTTCCGATTCTTCTACACTGAGACACTAGACAGGTGGAAAGGTTCAGGCTGTAATAATGGAATCACATGTCGTCCCGCCATCCCCAAACCGTCATTACTGGAGGCAGCCCTGTCATACCCCAGGGCTCACACTGTGACCAGCCCTGGACTGCTGAATACATTCTGAAGAGCTTTTTATAAGAGTCGCCAATGCCGTAACTTAAGGGGGCAACCTTTTCTCTCAAATGGTGTCTCGACAGGTTAAACAAAATGAAACATGTTCCAGATTGACAAACAACATCTTTATGTAAAAAGTATGCACTCCTTTTACCTCCAAATTTTCAATTTCAAGGACGCAGGTCTCCTAGTCCTTATTTAAAACAAACAAGAAAAATATAATAATCATCATTTGTATGATCGTTGACTGTACTATGCTCCTATGTATAGGGCAGTGTAGTCTTGGGATCAGTGGAGCGTATTGGGTTAATCCCGATCAACAGGCTGAAAACACACAATCTCCCAATTGTGGCTCAGCTCCATTCTTTCAAACACTTGCCTTCAGAAATGTGCTTGTTACCAAGCAACTACAGCAATCAACGGAAAGCATTCAGCTTAAATAATGTAATTTCTCATTTAACCCCCCCCCCTCCCTCCCTCCCTCCCTTCCACAGCACAAGAGAAAGGTTTTCAAGCAGACTGTAAAAGCTGGAAGACAGCATTGCAGACCTGCCTGGCCTCTACCAGCAGAGGGCGCCAGCATGCCGTGTTGTCTGAGGGATTGTGATGGAATTTACATACCTATTAGAACTTCTACTCAAGAGAACATCTAAAAGCAGACTTTGTAAGTATAACTATATGGAGTTGATTTGATCAGCCTGTTCCCCACGGGGGTAAGCAACAGCTGGATTAAGGCATCACCCTGGATTGCATCTGCCTCCTACTGTTCAGAAAGGCTTGCCGTATGAAACTTCAGCTCCATGCCTACCACTGAAGCCAACTAATAGCTCTAGATGAGATGCTGCACTGACAACATCAAATCCATTTTGGAAATGTTAGTCGGACCGGCCCTCGGGTACCTTTGTGTCTTCTTCCCTCAACAGCAGCTCTTGCTCCGCCTCGCCTAGCTCCTCTGAAGGGTCGAAGGTGTACACGGGCAGCAGCTGGTGTCGTAACCTGTCTACCCTGAAACACAAACACGGCTTAAATGAGCAATGGGGCCACCCAGCCACTGTGTACCCCCTCCAGCACGTAAGCCATGCTTTCCAAAACCAAACTCATGCGTTTCCATTAAGATTAAGACGAAATGTATTTCAATTGAAACAGTGTCAGCCCCCAGCTGCAGAACTTGATCTCTCAAACTCACACGGATTGTGAAAGGGTTCCTAATGAATCCAAATGCAAGGACATGGGATTCAGGTGTTAAATCTCGGGACTACAGGGAAAAAAATAAATGAAAAAAAAAGGGCTGTGAATATATTACAGTTGTGGCCAAAGGTTTTGCATCACTAGAATTTTGGGATTGAGACAATAAAATATATATGAACAAAATTTAGATATTTTATTTAACATGATGTAATAAAAGAAACTACAAGTATATGGAAAACTACAAAGCGGTATGTAATTCAATATGTTAACGTAACATTGTTCACAAGGTTTCATTCAACTTTATGAAGCAAAATTAGCTCATTCTGTAGGGTGCAAAGCTTTTGGCCATATCTGTATACTGTTAAGGAGTATACTGTACGGTTAGAAGATTTGTTGCCCAACAAATTGTGAAACTAGGTGGAGACTACCTGCGAATGAGAAGCTAAAAAAACTAGCCTACTCCGCCATCCACCCCCTAAAAACGCTAGTTTCAGATCTCAAGTGATTCACTGCAATCCCACAGCGACGTGCTTTATACAGTAGCAAGGGAAAAGCACCCCACAGGAATGAGGCTTACCTTCTTTTCTTCTGTACGTACATCACCTTAAAAAGAGAAAAGAAAAAAGATGAACCTTTCTCCCCGACCCAGGTTCTAGGAGGTGGTGGTTTTGCAAGAAAGCGAACAGCGTACAAACCCCGGCAGCAGCTATCCCAACGATAGTGATGAGCAGGAACGGTACTAAGATGTAGCCAGCAGCTGCGTCTCCAGTAACGTCAGGAGGCGTGGTGCTGTTCCTACTCATTATGGTGGTTATTGTTGGAATTGGTAATGCTCTCAGTGCAGTCTCCCCTGCTGTACTGGGGGGCCTGAAAGGTAAAGGGAGAGGGTCCGATCCGCTGGCTGTCTCAGGCTGATAGTAAAGTTGCTTCTCTCTGGTTGCAGTCGCCTCATCCTCTGCACTCATGTGACTTCCACATGGTCTCTCCTTCACTAATCAGTGTGGAATCTCACTGGCCCTTGAAATGTAGAGAGAGAGAGAAAAAAACACATTACAGTGCTCTCCGTTCAGTCCAGGATAGGATTGTGTACGGACATGGAGTCTGATTGGAATGTACTTCAACACAAAAAAACAGTCAGGAATACAAGGCGAAAACATGAAATAACTCCTGTTGTTTGAGGATTACATTGCACACGAGAGAAGGGAGAACCAGTCCCATGACTTTGTGTTTTGATCACATCCCTCGTGACCCTATCCACTGTAAAATAAACACATGGAGCCTAGTGGAAGCAGCAGCAGAGTCTAGGACAATGGGGTGAGTCAAAAAACATTGACTACAGCCCACAGACTAACAGTGTGCAGCACAGGGCGAATCACAGGCCAGAGAGTCCTGCTTCCTTGTTCCAACCTCCCCTGGTCAACCATCATTACTTTTAGCTGCTTTAGCCAATCCCAACATTGTGACGTTAACCATAACTGTCCAACCAACCAGAAAACTACAAAGTGTCCCATAATATCATTTTAATGTGAACATGCATGCTGAACACATTCTGCAAATACACTGCATAATATATGTTACTGCCTATAATGCTTAAGGGACACCCTGTACAATTGCCAGCCTCCATTCTGCGTTATTATAGCTATTTCTGTGCAAACTTAAGAGTGCTGGACATCATTGAATCCTCAGTATATTTTAAACGCGCTGGCTACAAGCTGAACTGAACAAAGAGCATGGTCCCGGACAGAGGTAAGAGGTTGTGAGATATATTTTGATATATAATCTGCAGCCTAATTTTTAACACCATACACAAATCAGTCTCCAGCTTTTTCCTCTTACAGTACATTAGGTGATACAATAATATTTTCTTGAAATATAAATTTGGGACAAGGATAAGTAAAATCAAAACCTGTACATTGTATGATGCATGGCCAGAAAATACCTAATACCTGATATTCCATATATCTTGACTTCATATTCCTCATGAAACTGTCCGGGTTTAACATACGTGACAGCGTTTTTATGTTGAACATGTGTGTTGCAATTTTGGAGACGTGTGTGTTTGAGATGTGAATGGGCGACTAATCACGCATATCTAAGACACATCTTCGGTTTTGATGTTGTCTGTTCTTTCTTCAATTTAACAACACGATCACGGGAACCTTCAGCACAGCAAAGTTAGCTCTCCGTCCGCCACCGATCACATTTTCTGCAGCGGTACACAAAACTGCCACAACCCTTACACAAAATAATTAAAAACAATTTTAAAAAAAAAAACGTAATTTAAACTAGCCAAATAGCCAAATCGTACTACGGCTAACAATATATTCTAGTTAGGCGTTTTTCGAGAAAACACGCCGTTTTAAAAGTTTGCACAATAATATTTTCTTAAGTTTAAAAACAGCGTCTTTTGTATGTGTTGATATTTCTTGCGGACGTCTTAAAGCGCTTATAAGCGTGAATATTGCTCCTGATACAAAATTACAACAGCAGATAAAAAAACGCCGTTACCTGCCCTTCTGTGGTGTTTAATTTTATTCCTCAGACGATGTATTACCGAGAGACAACAGTTGTTATGTTATTGATATGACGCTTACCTGTCCAAACAGCCCTGCCCTGAAACCAGGAAGAACTTGTTGTCATGGGGACGACTCCTCCCCCGAGGATGACTGACAGCCACATATATGACTCGGAGGATGTAATTAAAGGGGCTGGAAGCGTTCGGCCAATAGAAAGCGGCGCTGTCAATCTTTGTCGGCTCACTGTTTTGGTTTGAACCCACCAGCAGAGGGCAGCAGATAACCTTATTGAGATATTTGTGTTACAGTATCATAAACGCTTGCCTAAAATTACAGCAAGAGTTGTAGTAAATCACTAGTCAATATTATTTACTTGGTCTTACAGATCACCTCTTACATAAGCAAGACTGTAAATCAATGTGCTGTACATAAGAACATAACAGCATGAGAAAGTTTACAAACGAGAGGAGGCCATTCAGCCCATCTTGCCCGTTTGGTTGTTAGTAACTTATTGATCCCAGAATCTCATCAAGCAGCTTCTTGAAGGATCCCGGGGTGTCAGCTTCAACAACATTACTGTACATGGTTATAGTAAGGGCACTGTGGATGAATGAATGAACTGCTTTTGTCTTGAACCTGAAAAGTCAGCTGATCTCTGCTATACAAGTTTACAAAGACAGTGCGCACAGTAGCTGCTGGTAATTTCAACATTGTACTGTATTAAATTACTGTTAGTTTCTTAATAAACATATTTGATTTCTAAACTTTGTGAAGGAGCAACACTATAAAACAATACACCTCTCTAAAACCCTTTCCTCGCGTTGAGCGTCTCAATACTTTTTAAGAGCGTGATACTGGTGCTACAGTAGTTTAAAGAACCCCCTGTTTGAAAGGCATGCTTCCTGGAGGGTGGCATTGTCTCCACCCCTTCAGCAGCTTCATCCCCTATTGAGTGACATGCTTTCAGCCAATAACATGACAAGCTGTTAACAATCTTGCAGGCCTAGCTGGCTTGCATGCAATTCCTGGAAAACATATGTCTTTCTTTGTTGCCGTTCCAAAGACAATATTGAATCTCATCCAGCTGGCCCTCAGCCAACTGCTTTCACCGCCTCCGCCCAGATAATGTTCACTCATAACATCTGCAATGGCGCTGGGAGAGTCTCAGCGATTTCTTAGGGGCGGATATGTATTGTTCTTTGGTTATTCTACCGATTGAATAATTGTGTGCTAAGTACACTCTTAATGGCTGTAAAACAGCGCTGCAGCGAATCCTCATGCAGTACGCCACTCCCTTCGACAGCATTAATCCAATGTGTAAACATGTCTTTCTTCCATAGTGTCACATCCTGCCTTCAGCTCTGTTGATGAACCGCACTTTCCAGGTGGATAGAATTGGATTGGTCAGTTTTTTGTTGTATAACCCAGAGAACAATTCGATTGTTCAAGCCTCAAAACTATTAGAGCAGAAACCTTGAAATGATCAAGATAATGAAGACATCATTTGCTCGGGCCAAATAATGACAATGCAGTGGCTTCCTACTGATAGAAAACAGGAGCACAGGGACATAGCTAGCACGGCATGACACAGCCATTGATAGACTAGTGGCATTGCATAGCACAGTGGCGGTATTGTCTTGTTTTGACAAACCAGTGTTAACACACGGGTGTTGACCAACACAACGTGGTCATCTTGGGAGTGCCGTGGTACAGTTTTAGTATCGGTGTGGTGTGGCTAGATCTGTTCCAGATCCACTCTGTTCATATTCAAGATAACCTGCTAATGACTCTCCTGGGGTTAAATGATTGTAGCCAAGCAATCTTACCTGTTTAACACGTTCATTATCTACATAGGTCTCAAGTGTGCAGTTTGGAAAGAAACACATTTAATAGCCAGCATGGATTTGAATTTTAAACACAATGTCAGGTATTGCTTTTTGTAATTCACTTCCACTTTCCTGGCTTATATTACCTCAGTAGCATCTTCTGGGTCAAAGCATGTTACTGGCCGAAAGCATGTCAGTCAATAGGGGAAGAAACTGATTGGTTAATGACAGGGAAAAGCCATTGAAGGGGTGGGGACAATTTCACCCTCCAGGTAAAATGAGTGCAAGATGATCAACGGCAAGGCTTGCAAACAGAGATTGGACAATTGAGACCTTCTGTAACGAATGGCAATGCAGAATGGGTGAAACTGATGCAATTATTTTGTAAGCTACCATCACATTAATAAAGTGATCATTTACAGCTATCCAGATGATATTTTCTTTTTCTTTGTTATTTTTCTTAACCCAAATAATTAACCATCCATTCTAGATGTAGCTGCTTGTTATGAAACTCTTGAAGAAGAAAAAAAACACTCCTTATTTTTCTTTCTACTGTTGCCACTTCAAAGACAATATTGACTTGGGCTTGCGTGCCAGTTTGCGTCGCTCCTTCCACCTTGATTTGATTCACTGATTCCACAGAAAACACGCAGAGACAAGCAGAGAGCCCAGAGAGAGGCCACTGTAGTAGACACTGACCATTCTGTACAGTTCAATTAAATTATTACTGAAATAAAAAAACAGCAATAATTACTGTGTTCAGGTTAGAAAGAACGTCTAAAAGTACATGGATTTCCTCATTCCGTTCAAATCACATTTTTCTTCTGACAAGCCAGGTTAGTGCAGACTGACAGAGAAATGATGCAATGATGCAGTAACTCAGCATGAGAGAAACAGGACTCAGAACCAAGTAGCAGAAAAACAGTGAGAGAGATCCATGGAAAAATTGTAGCATTTAGTTTTCTACAGGCACTCACCCCCTTTCACTACTTTAAATCTCTTCAGACCTTATCAGGGCTCATACATGGTAACTCCATTCTATAAAACAGACATCCGCTCTCTGCCCCCCTAACATGTTCTTAAAAAACAAACAACCATGCCAGCAGATGCCTGAGTGAATCCTCTCCTCTACCCGCGTTTCCAGGAATAGCCCCTCACTCGTGCTCCTCTCCGTTCTCCCCTCCCCAGAAACGTTCTGAGAAAACAGATGGCCGTCTGTCAAAGCACCAGCCACTTCTGAGAAAATAATATTACGCACAGGCGAGGACAATCACAGCATGTGATGCACGGTAATTAATACCGAGAAAAAACAACACAGGGGAAGAAGGAGAAGCTGACAGTCACAGATACAGGAACGGGACAAAAAAATTAGAAACACCGGTCATGTGTAGCACACACTTTTGGTTGACGGGTCTCCATCAAAAAAGGTTTCTTTACACACCTTGCTTCACGCTCATTTTTTCCCATGCTTTTCTCGTGGGTTCTACTTCCATCGGAGGGGGTAAAAATCAGGCTTTATCGTGTTTGAACCACAAACATCAGAAGCTTTATTTATATAGTACATATTGTACTGCACCGTAAACACCATTAAAGAGGCCCCAAGTGTGAGTTATGCTTTACCATACCTCTCTGACTTTTACAGTGCTTACCTATGCTTTAATATCCTAACACTATCATTTATTACATTTTGCAGTACATTCACTACAGTATTGTAATAATAATAATAATAATAATAATAATAATAATAATAATAATAATAATAATAATAATCTCTGTATTGAATTCATGTGATGCAGTGACATTAAATAAATACTTTATTTCATATATTCTCTGATTTCACTAATTGTACAAGTTTGTTAGCTTATTTGACATAATAACACAGTCACATGTCATGACTACCAGTTGCATGTGTTATCATTTTAAGTAGCTTTACACACAAGTTGCATAGTTCAGCGTTCAATAATCATACTGTACTGAATTCACATGAAGGATACAACCCACCCATCTTTACATTAAACCCTAAGACTGGTGCACAACCTCTGATCAAGCACTTATTTCACAGCATTTCTATACATGAAACTTCAATCTCACAACGTCATTTGAAAATCAAACCGGTTTCCCCTCGTGCTCTGAACTGGGATTCCCTATGTAATTGGCATGCCTGCATGCATGGCTCCTAGCCAGCTAGACAGCAGCAGCGTTATCCCCTAAGGACACATCAGATCAATCCTTGCTGCTTTCGGCTGATCGTTTACAACACTTTCCATGTGTCTCCCATGTGTTTGTTTCAAGTCTGCAATAAAACATGATCAGGCAAAAGACTAAAACGGCTGGTCCAATGGGCAATTCTGCTGTCATCTTATTCCCTTATTCTTTTAAAAAGGTACCAACTTCATGGTTTGAGTGTTTGATTTTACTGATGTCTTATCATTAATCTGTCAGGACGGGTATTAGTGGTGTTTAAGGCATTACAGCGGTTTTAGCATAGTACACAGTGCCATCTAGCGGATACATTTTGTAATTGTAGTGTCCTTTTTTCAGTTTTGACCGGCTGGGTTTCTTGGTTTACTGAAATAGAATAGAAATAAGGAGAATGCTGTTTTCCTATCACTGTAAATCATGCCAATATGTGTGTGAAAATGGTTATGCTCTTAGATTAATCGCCAGTGGATGGATGTTTTGGGTGAAGGGTGCTTGGTTCATTTCCTCACTGTTATCCACATACAAATGTTCAAATCACATGTTATGAAAATGGTAAGATCCCTAAGCTTGCACAGATACACCTAAACAGTACGCGCTCAACAGCCCTGCACAGGTAACATTAATAATTATAATAAAACTAAAGATGACTTTCTATTGTTTGAACAGCAGCAATGATTGGACGCGTGGAAGCGTATGTATGTGAATGCGGGGGTCCTCTTTGACACACAGGAAAAACAGATAGTGTTTGTCAAACAGGACAGCTGCTTTTTCACCACACAGCCGATCGCCCTTTCTTCATGAAGCTCTGTGCAAAGCTCAAGGTCGTTCGGTTGGAGGAGGGGAAGAAGCCGCTACAGTCTCCAGGAATCAATCCTCTTTCCAGGGGAATTATTAGTGTTTGTCCCCAAGCTCTTCCCACGCTTTTCATTTAGTCCAGGTGCAGCTGCTTGGTGTTCTGCATCGCTGGTTTACCATATTACACATTTATAAAAACAAAATGTTACAGAACAAGTGGAATCTCATTCATTTTTATTGGGATTCCAAACCCTGTTACCCCAGCTGAGCATTTTAACTGGTGTTTCTTATAGAGGGCCGCACAGTGTAGAAGTGCATGGTGTCAAATTTTAGTCCAAATTGGTCTTCATTTATAAAGACAGGTAAGTACAAAACCACCCGACACGTACACACACACACGCACGCACGCACACACATCCACACGCACACGCACACGCACACACACACACACACTGCTGCAGAGTTCCAGGGACTGCAGCTGATTATTCTCAGAAAGCAAATAAAGAATGGCTAATTCCAGCCTCCCCCAGGGGAGAGGTCTGTCAGAGACCGGCTGCTGCGCTTTTTTTTTTTTTTTACTAAACACCCTTCCTTTCCTAGAAAGAGCTTTGTAATCCCAGTGACTCAGAGATACAGAGACAAGAGATAAAAAGGGAGGGGGGGGGGGAAACCTGGCAACCTGCCACCACCCATCCTCCTCAAACTGCAATTCAGCAAGCAGCTCTCTCATTCTCAGTGTACCGAACAGCACTGATACTAAAGAGACGGACACAAAATTAGAATATAAAAATGAGTATGGACACCATAGCCTGCCAGGACTGTAGTCAGGTGTTTGTTTTTACCACCAATAGGGAAGTATGAGGTCTCCAGAAAAGCACAGTCATCATTTTTTATTGAAGAATAACAAACCCGTTTTGATCTTTAAAACGTATTTTTATTTGACATATAAAACATTTCACAATGGCATTGCTAATAACACTTCTTGATTCCTTAACGAGATGTAATGATTCCACTACCACAAGCCCACAAGCCCAGTACAGACCCGTACAAACCAGTACAGACCAGTACAAACCAGACCGCCCAGTCAGCTTGCAGGTCTAGAGCATGCTGTCCTCATCAATCTGGTTGACCACTGTAAAGTGTGTGAAAATCAGGAGCTTTAAGGAAATTTGGTCCACAAGGCAAAATATTTACTAGAAGATCAATGGGTTACATATACTTGAAGTCTGGTCCATGCTGTACTCTGGCCAGGGCAAAGTCTGAAACAATTCTGAAGCAGCAACTATGAATTCTCTTAGCATTCCTAATGCATTCTTTTTGTCAGCTTCGTGTGCTGTTTGTTATTTCTCAATATGATTTTTAAAAAATTGTTTGGATTCAATGTAGATTGTTTTTTGCATTCTTTTTTCAGTTTTGTTTGCTATTCTTTTTGCATTACTGTGTAAATGCATTCATTTAACAGTCATTAAAGTCTGTTTCGCTTCCCTGCCATGTAGTAGGAATGTCACAAGAATGATTGTGGGATGCATTTGGAATATGAAACTAATTTTGAATAACTGCTAAGAATTATTATACAAAGACCCTTTTTAGTGTTTCTTGAGTAGCAGGGTGTTGCAATACCTTAGCTAAAGGGAAATGTATCCTAAATGCTGTACTTAAATATGATATTTCCTGGCAACATGCAATCACACTTTTCAGAGGTGCAATACACCGCCTTCTGAATGTCACCTGTGTGTTTAAGAAGAGTCCTCCTGTGTCTGGTGGCTTGGATGAATAGCACCATACAAAGCAGCTGTACGTTTCAATTGAATCCGTGCTGAAGAGCCCCAGCTGCCATGGACTGTGTGGCTCCCCTTTTCAGAAGAGAGCATTTGACATAAGGTTAAGTCATGCTTAATAATGGCGGCGCCACTATTAGATATCACTATAGGTAAAAGGGGTATTCTTGAAGGTAGCCCTTCAGCCTGGGGGGCAGAGGCAGGTCCATGTTGTTTCGGGAGCTCTGGTTAATGGCCACCCTGCACAGGTGCTGGAGGCTCGGGGTCTCCACATACAGGGGGCGGGTGAGTTTCAGCTGAAGGGAGGTCTCTTTTGGTGGCACCGTGGCTGTGGAAGACGGGTCAGATTCCCGCTCCTCCTGGGCACTTGCGGCTCGCAGGCAGGTGAGGGCATAGTGCTGTAGCAGGTCCACCACCCCGTTGAATTTCCGCAGCCTGGGCCGGGCCACAACCATGGAGTCGAAGCAGAAGGCCCCCCCGGAGTACTCGATGCGTAGGTGGGTCGGTCCCAGGCTGGTCTTCACAGAGAGGGTAAGCAGGTACCCTGGGTTCGAGCTGTCTCTCAGCAGGAAGGTCCCCTCTGCAGCCTCGTTTAGAAGCTCCTTGGCTTGTGCCGCAGTGATCGAACCCCAGTACCAGCCTGCATGTACAGAAAAGACAGTATGCTAGCAGCCAGTGCTTTGAAAAGACAGTATGCTAGCAGCCAGTGCTTTGAAAAGGATTCTAAACAAGGTTTCATTTTTTAAATCCATTTCGCACCTTGTTAGGACAAGCAGTGTTAGCACTGGCCCTCCATTTTCTTCTGTATTTTAGACTTCAGCTTGGAATGTGCAGATATTTCAAAAGACTATAGAAAATATTGTTGTTATTCTGATTATCATTATTATGATTATGAATAATTGCACTGCACTGTAAATACCATTAAAGAGGCCCCAAGTGTGAGCTATGCTTTACCATACCTCTCTGACTTTTACAGTGCTTACCTATGCTTTAATATCCTAACACTATAATTTATTACATTTTGCAGTACATTCGCTACAGTATTGTAATAATAATAATAATAATAATAATAATAATAATAATAATAATAATAATATACTGTACATACAATGTATGTATCTTAAGAAGAACACTGGCTTTTAATAATGTCTCAGAATTTATTATTATTATTATTATTATTATTATTATTATTATTATTATTATTATTATTATTATTATTATTTATTTCTTAGCAGACGCCCTTACCCAGGTCGACTTATATATACACTGCTGTGCAAAAGTCTTCGACACATTCAGGAGTTACAACATATATCGATGTTATGAGCATCAACAATTTACTCAAAGTATATATACTTTTTATATTTTTTTTACGTATTTTATTATTATTATTTTAACTAACGAGTTCCTTACCAGACAGTTCGAGGTGGGTCATGGCAGAGGACACCCTGATTAGGTCTTCCGTGGTTTCTCTCTGTGGCGAGCCGAAACTAGGGTCTTTAAAGCGGGCTGCAGTAAGCAATTTCTCAGGGATGACGAGCAGGTTGGGCAGAATCATCGGGCCGGGCTCCAGCGGGTCAGAAGCGGGATTCACTGGGGGTGAGAGCGTTGATGAGTCGGGGACTTGTCTGTGGCACACAGCCCGTTTGAAGTACGGTAAGTCGGGTGAGTGTGCGTCAGTGTCCGGGATCTTTGAGACGCAATGCACATGCCCCATCCAAAATCTACAACACCAACAAAATGAGGTGAAGAGAATAAACATAGTGAGCTTTACAAAAAACAAGGTTATGACCCCATCTGTTCTAGTGAGCTAACATTAGTGTAAGAACCAACTGCTTTACAACAGTAAAATACAAACGCAGTTTTAACATGTTTCAACAAAATACGAGGTATTTCATTCATTCAGAGAGAGAGAGAGAGAGAGAGAGAGAGAGAGAGAGGAATACAGAAGTTATAAAAAAAAAGTCCAGTCGGTAAGAAAATACTACACTTCGAAGTTAATATAACTGGTATTGAAACTTTTTTTATAGCCCTTTTAATGTGAATTGATGAAATAACAAACGGTTTAAAAATCCCTATCCGGTGTATTAACAAGATCAAATGAAAGTGTATTGTGTATTGTATATCTTTATAATATATCTTTTTTTTCGTATTTACTTGCTCCAGGGTCACGCATTCCTTAATGTTTTTACTTTATTACACATTTAAACACCACTACTGAAAACTATCAGCTTTAAACAAAAACAAAACAAAACAAAAAAAACAACACCACAAAAAAATGTGTTTTATATATGTATCTATTTTTTTTAAAAAACGTAATGTATTTGATGTTTAATAATTCTAAACATATTACACATTCCAATTAATTCATAAACCCTCATACCAAAAAAAAAATAAAATAAAATAAAAGACAAAATGGAAGCTATTTCTTGGCACATTTCATTTAGATATATATATATATATATATATATATATATATATATATATATATATATATATATATATATATATATATATATAATCATAATCAAACATCCAATGAAATCTGATAGTATTACGTTTGAAAGGCGACAAAACATATGTTTACTGGTGATCGATTTTGTTACGTGCGTATCTTACTGTTTGAAAAAGTTACGTTTTTAATAACAGATCGCCTCATCGACCCCCGCGTTTTAACCCTATAATTACACCCGCTTCCTCAAACGACCTTAATGTATACATTAAATAGACCTTGAGCTGGAATAACATAGGCTACACCACTCAAAACGTCTTCTATTAGAAAAACTACACCATCCAACTACAGGACATTTTTACGACTCTCTTCAAACATAAAATACAATCAAATCAAATAAATTTGCTCTGAATGTATATAGCGATACTTACCAGCAGCCCATACATTATGTATAAGCAGTTCAGACGGTACACCGGTGATATTCAATTTGCGGCCATTAGCTTTCCTATATTAAATTAGTACTGTCTATAGAAATGCATGCTTTTTCTTCCTTTTAAATAAATATGAACCGTGCTCACCTTGTGCACCTCACACCCAGGAGAAAACACCGCAGCCCGTCGTTCTTTCTGTTATTTGATTCGTTTTTTATTTCCTCGCTGGAATCAAGTTCAGGGTTATAACAATGAAACAGCAGCACGGAACTCTAATTCTGTATAGTAATAAGGACTGTGCGTGTTAGCGAGAAGAGCGCGTTTAGTTACAGAAACTCGAGTAAGGTATATATGTATATATTAATGAATTCAAACTTCGACCACTTGCCAGTTTAACTATTACCTATCACTGCAGTCGAGTCTTGTGAATTCACAGTTCTAAGTGAGGCACTTTCTTTGTTTAGTCGCAGTGAAATGCTGCTGAACGGATTGTTCGTTGCTTTTGTCGCTCGTGTATTTTTTGCGCTTTGTTAACACGGTAACAACACGAATGCATATATAGAGCCTGTTAGTACTGTATATCCTTGACTTCTATTAAAACCGCGTTCGTCCAGCGCTGTCCGAGAATATGAACACGAAATCCTAGTCCACGCGTGTCATCTATCAGGATCAGTTTGAAATTGATTTTCTTTCTTTTTTTTTTCATGCTACCTTTTTTTTCGTTTTTAGCAAACGCACGCGCCTCTTTCCAGGAATATTCCCAGAAAGACGAGTCACGTGTTACTAGTCTGCCAGAACTCAGCCAATCAGCAACCGAGGCAATGAGGTAATTGGGTGTATTTTTCACTGTCTCTTTTTGTTCGACAAACCCACACACACACACACACACACACACACACACACACACACACACACACACACACACACACACACACACACACACACACACACACACACACACACACACACATACATACATATGCATAGAAAATGTGCTTTCTTAAAAAGAACGTGGGGGGGTTCTATCGTTCTCTTCTCCGAATAAACACTGCTTGTGAATTCTAGTAAAATAACGATAGTGCATGTTCTTTTTTTATCATAGGAGTTTGTTGTAACGAATTCCCCAAATATGACCATAGGAAGCTGTCTGGTCCAGTGGTTAAAGAAAAGGGCTTGTAACTAGGAGGTCCCCGGTTCAAATCCCACCTCAGCCACTGACTCATTGTGTGACCCTGAACAAGTCACTTCACCTCCTTGTGCTCCGTCTTTCGGGTGAGACGTAGTTGTAAGTGACTCTGCAGCTGATGCATAGTTCACACACCCTAGTATCTGTAAGTCGCCTTGGATAAAGGCGTCTGCTAAATAAACAAATAATAATAATGTTTATTGCACCCCTTTTCTTGAATTATTTCATTGGTCTGCCGCACAATTAAATAATTGTGTTGATGAATTGTTTATTACGACTAATAATGAGCAATGCAAAGGGAGTTTATTTCCCATGAACTCACTTGGAAGACATCGTACTCAATACCAATAATAATAATAATAATAATAATAATAATAATAATGTAACATTGTTTTGTTTTCGTTTTTGTCTACACTATTTAAAGGAATTTTTAAAGTACACTGTTAACTGCAGAAACTATGGTCTGTATTTAACGGCCTAACCCTGTGTAACAGCGCCCCTGTGTGGTTCATGGAAGTGTAGCCTAATTTGGCTTTACACATCAAACAGCTTCATATGTGTAATCTTATTTATTTGTTCACCTGTTCCTTGCGCTTTCTAATGTTTGCAATTGTGATTCACGGTTGTGGTTTCTGTTGACTGTCTGATTCTAACTGCCTAGGACTGAAAAGACGTTCCATTCAAATCACGAGGAGTGACAGGCAGTTAGGATTATCCGGACAAGAGCAGCGCCAGGTAAAAACAGATATAGAGAAACAATCTATAAATCAGTATCAGAATCGAGGACCACTCTCGATTACTGCCAGCATCATACAAAAAAAAAAAAATGAAATGCCATTCCATGCACGATTACATTTTTCCTTAACAGAGTTTTATTTCGTATTGCTGCCAATAAGTTATGAAATTCGAAATAAACTTCCTAAAAGGGTTAGAACTATGAACACGACTTCAATATCTCAACATACATGTAAAATGAGCACCAATGTTTTTTATATTAATCATAGTTCTGTTGTTCAGTAGTTTTATTATAATAAAATATGCTGAAGAAGCCACATACATAACCAGGATTGAGATTTGGGTTGGGGTTATGTTTTTGTTCCTTGTTGTGAAACTGTCCGGGTATATTTACCCTGGGAGTTAGTATTTTTTCAGCAGTGTTTGCATTGACAGTGCAGGGATTGGCGGTGCTGTCTGTCCGGGTATATTTACCCTGGGTGTCAGTATTTTTTCAGCAGGGTTTGCATTGTCAGTGCAGGGATTGGCGGTGCTGTCTGTCCGGGGATATTTACCCTGGGTGTCAGTATTTTTTCAGCAGGGTTTGCATTGTCAGTGCAGGGATTGGCGGTGCTGTCTGTCCGGGTATATTTACCCTGGGTGTCAGTATTTTTTCAGCAGGGTTTGCATTGTCAGTGCAGGGATTGGCGGTGCTGTCTGTCCGGGTATATTTACCCTGGGTGTCAGTATTTTTTCAGCAGGGTTTGCATTGTCAGTGCAGGGATTGGCGGTGCTGTGTAAATGCTTAGCTCTCTGCTGCGCACATTCGACGGCTCAAAGCTGAATTCTGGTCACAGGTTAGAGAACATTATTAGCGTACCGCCGTGTGTTGGAATCAAGTGCTACGCGGATTGCGCAGTGCTCCCGAAAATGGCGGCCGTGCCGGAGATGCGCTCGGGTTTGGGAAAATGAAGCGGAGGAGAAGCAGTTTCTATTAGTAAAGACCTGGGCTTTCTGTTTGCGGACTTTTAGTCGAGAGCCGCGGTGTTTCCAAGGGTTTTTTGGTTCGAGTTACGGTCTCCGGGGCCCCAAAATGATGAAGCTCAAGTCTAACCAGACCCGGACTTACGACGGGGAGGGCTACAAGAAGCGTGCGGCCTGCTTGTGCTTTAGAAGCGAGAGTGAAGAGGAGGTGAGTCCGGGGATGTCGGGGTGGGACAGGGCCGCTGGGGGGTTGGTATAGACAAGAGATACATTCAGAGTCCAGAGTGATCAACCGTGATTCGGGGAGAGTGACGGTAGTTTGGGGCTAAGAGAGAATAGACGGTGAAGAAAAAACGAGGGGAATGTGTTTGGTCCGGAGAAAGGGAACTGTAAATGTTGAGCGAGCGGAAGGGTTGAAAGCGATGATACTACCAGTTTGATTTTGTTTTTTTAAATCTTCTGTGCGGATGTATTACAGAGTACGTTGTTTAACAGATGGGTTATTTTCCCAGTGTACCCAATTTCACTGGCGGTATGTAAAGAGATCCTTGGCGGGTCCTGTAGCTAAATAATAACAATTATGTGCAATGAGCGCTTTGACTCGGACACCCCACTTTTGAAAAAGGAAAGGTCGTTTTTGTCTTCTAGGGTTCCAGAATCCAATCCAAATTGTCAGCGAGGTTTTTTTTTCTTGTAATATATAAACATAAAGAAGCGTTTTGAGGAGTAATGCTATCCCTCCCTCCCTCCCTCCCCTCCCTCCCTCTCCCTCCCTCCCCTCCCTCTCCCCTCCCTCCTCCTCCCCCTCTCCTCCTCCTCCTCCCCCTCCCTCCTCTCTCCTCCTCTCCCCTCCCTCTCTCCCCCTCTCCCCTCCCTCTCCCCTCCCTCTCTCCCCTCTCCCCTCCCTCTCTCCCTCCCTCCTCTCCTCCCTCCCTCCCTCTCTCCCCCTCTCCCCTCCCTCTCTCCCCCTCTCCCCTCCCTCTCCCTCCCCCTCCCCCCCCCTCTCTCTCCCTCCCCCTCTCTCCCTCTCCCCTCCCCCCCCTCCCTCCCTCCCCGGTGCTCTCCAGGCAGGTGGTTTATTAAGGTGTTTGTGTCCGCAGGTGTTGCTGGTGAGCAGTAGCCGACACCCGGATAAATGGATCGTTCCCGGAGGGGGGATGGAACCGGATGAGGAACCTAACGTGGCCGCAGTCCGGGAGGTGTGCGAGGAGGTACTGCATATTTTACTTGGGATCCCACTCGCTGTCCTGGGGCACACTTTGTGGTCCTGGGGGTGGGCAATGAAACCTTTTTCAGTACTGTACCGTTCTTTTGCTGAAGTCCCCCCCTGAGTGCTTTAAATAAATGACTTAAAGATAAAGCCAACAGATCCCAATGCTTTTTAAGGGCACTTAAAACTTCAATAGTAGGTGTAATAGCCAGCCAAACCCTCTTTATCCAAAATGTATACAATGTTTGATTTAAGTAAAAGTTTATGTCGCTGCTGGACGCTAAAGTTTGTCATATCATGTTCTACAAATAGTACGCACAAAAGGGGTTCTGTACGTTAGTCTAACGTGGAGTGATTAGACCCATAAGGGACCTGTGGCTTGAGAACTAATAATTGTTAAGGACAAGAATTGAACTCCACTGCCATAATCCTATCAGAAGTCTGACTGTAACCAAAAAGCCTGTCCTTCCTTTCTGGCTCATTCCAGCAGTGGTTACCCGCTGCGAGCAGCAGTCCCCTGACACCTATCCCGCTGTAAAGAGTGAAATTTAAGCCCCCAAATTTCATCAGGATGGCTGGCAAGTCCCCAGCATAATGGACTGCTGTTGCACTTATTTAACCAGAACATAACCAGTAAACAGCAGTGTCCTGGAACTCGGGTTACAGGCACTTGTTGGGTACAGTGTAAAGGGCGCGAAATTGAGATGGACCACTGCCCTTTATACTGACTGGCTTGGTCCCTAATGATCATAACACAAACACGCAAACCATTTTCAGCAAGACAACCAACCCTCTAGGGGCTGGCAGACTGGAATATAAGGGGACAGGTTTACTTCAACGGTCTATAAAGTACAACAGGTTGAGGCTTTACAGATACCTTGCTTTACTTTACAAAGGCAGGTGGGGACAGTAAGGCAGGTAGACAATCTGAGTGAATTGGTGATTTTGAATAGCCTGGACAAGATAGGATGCGGTAAACCATTCATAATGGTGTATAAGGCTGGGGCGATGCGTTCTTTTTCACCATCCATGCATGGATCCATCGACATCCTTAAAAAGACACCAAAACTAACAGAAGTATTACATTTAGAGCTACTGATATTAATATTGAATAGCTACTTGAAAACTCGCATACATTAAATTACATCAGATTATGCACACCTCTCCTAAAAAATATCGGATCTATTGAATAATAAGACAAGTTAATCCATGTAACGGATGGTTCATCTTCAGTAACTTGTGTACAAAACGTAGTCTAAAGTATCTTGGTGTCCGTTTTCTTTTTGTAAAGAAGTAAGATCACATCCACTTTATTTGCTTTTAAAGAGGAATGCTGGGGACTGGCATGGCTAGGATGCTTTTGGCCAAGCGGGATGCTTTTGGAAATCGATTTTTGCTGTTTTTCCAAGAAAGGGTGTTTGATGTTTGATCCCCTAGAGTTGAGGTGTTTGTTTACGTGGACAAACCGATCAAAGTAAAGGCTAGCTCTGTTTTCTTTTTAGCAGGTACACTGCACGTACTACCTCCACTTTTTTGGGGTCAATAAACTTTTCAGTTGTGACCCGGGTAGCAACAGATACACTAACTTTGGCCTCTATTAGGAAATCTAAGTTGCATAAAACAGGGATCAACAAAATAAACCTCTCCATCTGGCTCCGTTCAGTTTACTCGGGTGGAAACGACGTGACAAATTGCAAGTCACTGTCATACACTTTTCACTACAGGAGACCCATGCCAGAAACTTGTGAAAGCATTGTGGCACTGCATGTTCGAGATCCAAAAATAAAATGAACCCAGATACAGTTCCTTACCCCGATGAAGACTCCCGCGCAGGACTGAATCAAGCAGCTACACCTCAACTCTTGATAAGGAGGGGAAGGGGTTTGGAAAGGGGTGCGAATGCTCAAAGTCAAAACTCAAGTAGGCAGAGGAATCGGGTCAAAAGTAACACCAAAACAAAAAGGATGCACAGGCTTGGCTATCGATGGAGATCAAACGATACGATGGATCGATGCATCACCCTGACCTCAATGCTTTAACTGCGTGGTGCGTGAATATTGGGACAAATATTTGATCAATATATTTTTATTTTATTTTTTTATATCTACAATGGTTATGTTTAAGCAAAATTGTAAACGTGTAAACTCCAAAGCACTGGCCTCATTCTCCCTCCTCTGAGAGACCCTGTGTGTTATCTTGTCCCTTGTAACTGACGCGGATGGCTATCTGTGCTTGTGAGGTTAGAGGTCATGCGCTAGCCGGGAATCCTGTCAGACTCACTACAGAAGGGGAGTCGGGCATGTTCTACGTGTGGAGATCTCGCTGCGCCTTTCTGTCCCTCTCTCCTCCCTGTTTCTTTCCCCACCATTTCTTTCTGTCATTCTTTAATTTCACCCTCCTGACCTCATTTACCCCCGCCCCTCTCTACAAAATATAATTTCTTTAGCCCTCTGCGGTCCTTTATTCTCATTGTACACCCTACCCTGCTTTACCAATCTGCTACACCTTCAGCTAGACACAAAGAGGGGGTGTTAAACTTTATTAATAGAGTGAAATGTGAACCCGAAGGGGCTGTGTCTCCTGTGACGCCAGCCTGGTCTAAAATGAGCCCTTTCACCCCACCCCCAAAATATCTCCAGGGTGTGTGATAAGGTAGGTAAGGTTACTGCCTCGTTTATACATACATGCATGCATGCATAAAGGCACATATAATTTTTTGCCACTATTTGCTGTACTGTGCTTTGGAGGGCAAATCTTTATTGCCATCTTATTGGATAAAGATAAATGCTACAGGTTTATGTAATATAATTTGGTGGTATCTAACTCCCGCAACAGACCCTATAGTTATTGTAGTGCATAGCTTTGTGGGAGCAAGAGGTAAATCTATCCTTCTAAACCGTCTTGAATAGGCTCCTTCTTTGTCTTTCATTCTCTCTCCATGTGATACTCAAAGCTAAACTCTTCCCACCATGGCCCAGTTTCCATGGTAATAGACTAGCCCCCAATTACAGGACGGCAAGTCACCTGACTCCCTTTTATATTCTTTAGATGGCGTTTGTTTCAGTCTGTCTGGGATGAGACAGGGAGAGCGCAGTGTCTGCACCGAGAGACCATGCCATTGGGTTTCACAAGCATCCAGTTTGCCTCTGTGTCTGGCAAGGTTTGCAGGGAAAAAAAATACTCTTTGCCTCTTACCATTGAATCTCACACAGCGGTTTTCTTAAAAATATTTGTAAGATAAACACTGGGATGTATTGGGTTAGGCGTATTGAAATTCAAATTTCTGTTGAAATGGCCATCTTGAGCTAAGCCACCTACAGCGTTGGTGACTTCATATTAAATATCAGCCAACTGTGCTGCAATTTGAGATTTCTTTTTTTGGAGGAAGGCAAACTGAGATGCTTGGAATCACAACATGTAATTTACACTTAACAAGCCTCCTAATGCTTCACTTTTGTATAATTACATCCCAAATGAAAAAAACATGTGTTTGTACTTGTGCACTTCACCTGTGCTCGCTCTTTAATTATTATAATCTCATATGTATATTATTAAGTAGTTAACAGTCACAGTGATTCGTGCTGTTGGATTAGATCAATGGGGGTTTAAAATGTTCTAATTTTATAAATCATTTCTTCACAGGCTGGTGTGAAAGGGACATTAGGACGATTAGTAGGTGTTTTTGAGGTGAGCTTCATTTCTCTGTTCTGATTCTGTTTAAAGACACTTTGCAACGCAATAACATAGTTAACCTGTGGAGATTCTCAAATTCCTGAATCGCAGGGTCTATAAGAGAAGTGTTTAACGTCTCTATGTAACGTAGAGTGGTAAACCTTTTTTAATTCTCTCTAGAACCGTGACAGGAAACACAGAACGTACGTCTATGTTCTTGTAGTAACAGAGGTTCTGAAAGACTGGGAGGACTCTGTAAATATTGGTAAGTTTGTCTACAGGTTCACCTTGTATTCATCACTCCCTGTACCTCTTTCACACAACATTTAATGAGTGATTGTTTTGTTCATCTGTGAAGTGTAAAACTAGTCCACTGTTTGAAGAGCAGTCGAGTGCATCGTCGGAAGCTGTGTTTCTATTAGATTACTGGAAATAGAATCTCTTTTAACACCTTTCGTGTTAAGAGATCTCCACTCATCCCATTATAGGAACTGTAAACCGTGCAGGAGATTTAAAATGTGTACAGAACCAAGTGCAGAAGGTGGATGGTGGTGTCTTTGCAGATTGATGTCATTCAGGTGTGCATTCAGGCGGATTTGTGTCGAAATAAGCTTGGTTCAGCTGTAAACAAAGCGTATGTGAAAAGGGGCCTTGTTTGTACTCCTTGTTTGCTCACCCTGTGCTTCCTCTTCTGTTGACAGGGAGAAAAAGGGAATGGTTTAAAATAGACGATGCCATAAAAGTGCTGCGGTGTCACAAGCCGGTGCAGGCCTCGTACTTTGAAGCTCTCCAGCAAGACTGTCTGACCAGTAACGGGACGCCGCTGGTAGCCACGCTAGCCGGGGAAATAGCCCCCGCCTACAGCATCAACCAGAGCTCTGTCTCTGGGATCAGATAACTAACATGCAGAACAACTCCGGCTCTTGTTTGTTCTTCTGTCTTTTTTTTTTTTGTTTCTGTTTTTTTTTTAAACTGTTTGCCTTGCCAGCCTGGCACACTCTAGACGAAGTTGGGTGATGATGACGACACTTTGTAAATGTGAATTTTTTTTTTTTTTCTTTCTTGGTATTGCATGAAAGACCCCCTGCCCCACCTTACCGCCTGAATTGGAAGTAATTTAATGCAAGAGCTACTTTTCTACTGTTGTGGTGATGTATGAGTATATGCATCGTTCTGATCAAAGCTATGAAGGCTTGTTGTCTTTTTTTGTTATTTTTATTATTATTCCTGCCCTGATTAGAGATCTGTTGCTGGGTGGAAGGCGGGGATACTGCATGCACTGTGCGGGCACAATTCGCATCGAAACGTCTGTCGGTTGGGAGCTCTTTAAGCTCACAGTCGTGTGATTTGCCTGCACCTCCAAAGGACTGAGCTTACAGCTCTTGCTTATACATTTTTTAAAGGGGATTAACCCCTAATGGCTACTCCACCAGTTAACCCAGCTGTGTGACAGGGTGGCATGTGTGAAAATTGTGGGCAAATGGGCAATACCCTATCCACGGTTCTGTATGAGTTTGCACCTCGGCTACTCAACCAGGCCATCTGCCCCTAGTGTACATACTTGTGTAATGCGTGGGACTGCTAAAATATAAAAATCAGAAGGGAGGTAGGAGGGTTTGGCAGTGGCCTATAACCAGAGATGAAGGTTTTCAGAGATCTGTATTCAGATTTTTTTTTTTTTTTTTTCCTGTGTAAATCTGGTCTTAAAACATTTGTTTCCCTTCAGACTATGTTGCTCCAGCCCTGCTGCAACACCTGAGGTATACATTTTGCATTCTTTCTTTCTTCGCGCTTTCAGATTTTGTATTATTAATCTTTAGTCTCATCCTCCTATTGAACATATCGGAAACTCTGACACTGGCCAATGTCTGCTAGTTTCACAGACCAAGATTAGCACTGATGTTGAACTACATAATGTTACCTTAGGTAAAATGGTCCCAATTTAGTGCTAATTGGGGTCTGTGAAACTAGCTGTGAATGTCGCACCTTTGTGTTCATAAAACCGCTGATGCTGAAGTTATTTTTGAAACCCCTTGCTTGCCCAACGGAAACCTTTTGCTTTTAAGTAAGGATTTGTATTACCAGGATAAAAGAACTAAGGGGGAGTGATAGATTTTTTTTCCCCCATTTTCAGTGAAGTGAAAGTATCAGCAGTGACTTTGTCAGTGAAACAGTATTGTCGATTGAATTTGTTTACCCCTCGTTTATAAAGATGTAGTAATGCTATGATTTACAGGCTTTTTTTTTGGTTTGCTTTCCCTTCTAAACAAAACACTGGACTTTGTAGATGAGGCAAGTTTTGGAAGTCACTTTTTTGGTCTCAATAAAATTCTTCTCATTTCCCCCCTTTAATTCAGATCTTTTGAGTCGTTCGTGTAATTGAATCCGCATCCCTTCCAAGCGCCTAAATAGTTGCTTGATTAAAATAAATCAATCCTGTTTCAAACTAAATACGGAACAAACCACTTTTTTTTATTTATTTTTTTTTTAATTTGATTATTTTTTTTATTTTTTTTTTGGCAAACAAGTTAAAGCCAAATTGCATTATCTGCCTTTGTTGTGGGAGGCGGAGCAGCAATTGGCTTGATACTGTGATACTGTGAAATAGAGCAGCCGTAAGTAACAAGGTGTAGGTGTTCAATGTTAATTTTCTCTAGTTCAGTACTGAGGGAGGAGGGGGGGGGTGTTTTCTCACATTTATTAGGTGGTACGTTTTCATAGAACTTTCTCGTGAGCCGGGTGGTGCGTCTTTAGTACCCTGATCTGCTTTGCACCCATCTCCTTATCAATCCCCCTGTTCTAAGGTTGGGTCTTTCCTCGACTGTACAGCTGTACCGTTTCTGAACGGTACAGCGCTGCACTGTCACGGACAGACAAATACCATTGAAAGACCTGGCATCTTCTCCCAGCCCATCTTCTCTGCTCACACGCACATTAAAAGGAAGAAGTGTGTTCAGATTTAAATCTTGGAATACCCCGAATTGATGACAAAAATGATTGGTTTTTTGGAGAAATGGCAACAGGGTTTGTTTTTATGTCAGAATGCTGAAAATACTGTACTGTATAATAAATATTTGCGTGAGATGCATTGGATGCTACTGTTTCTGTGCAAAGTTTGTGCTAATGATACAGATATATATATATATATATATATATATATATATATATATATATATATATATATATATATATATTAGTCCCTTCTGATCTGCTTTTGCTCAGTTTTTCTATTCCCTGATGTATTCCAGCTACAGCAGCCTGTGCTTGGAGATGTTGAGATCCTGCAGCCTGTGCTTGGAGATGTTGAGATCCTGCATACCCACATTCTGTGATTCTGTTAATCGTATATCTGTAATCGGGGGTAGTGGGGGGGCTTTCCTGAGAGATTTGAGCGAACAGATGGCACTAGCACAATGGATGTAAGCATCGCTCCATATTCATATTCAGTGAAAGAAGAGAATGTGTAACAGTGTAAGATGCAGTGGACTAGCAAATAGAGAGCTGGTCCTTGTAAAGAGGGAGCTCTTCAGGTTTAAAGGGACGCAGTAAGAGAGAATGGTCTGAATTGTCAGTTTGTCTTGATATCGAGCTGGTCAATTCCCATTTCATGCAAGATCTGACCTAGAATTGTTTTCCCCATATGTATAATTAGGAATCAAATGCATATTTAAATACTTAGAAATTGGCTTCCCCAAGATACAAATCTTAGACTTGCGCATTCTTTTTTTGTATTGAATTGGAAGTGTCTCTGCTTAAAAAAAAATAGCTTTCTTGGGAAACAACAAAGCTGCTTATTTTTGCTTATTTTTTTTTTTTAAATTTGAAAGCTGTACAAATATTGGGCTTTTTCTAATATAAAAAAATTCAGCACTGTAAGATTGTGTAATTAGGGATGGGTTCGCTTGAGTACCTCTCTTGGATGTAGTTTGGTTGCCAGGAATTGTGAGCTGCCAACACTGGCCTGCCTGCAGGAATCTGTGCCTATCTCCTCTCTTAGTAATGGAGGCGGGGAAAAGCTGTAAATGTGTTTGCACTGTAACTCCCAAATAGGTGCCATTGATAAGACAACAAACCCCTGTCACGTTTTTTGGAGAAATGGTAGCTGACTTTAGCGTTGTGAGGTTTTCACGCAGCAGAAAGACTGCTATTCCTCTGAAGCTGCTTCTGCTTGTAAATATTAAACCAGTTATTACTGTAGTTCCTTATTTTAACAGGAGGTTGTAAAATTTAAATAGAACCTCCCCCCATCGCATAGCAATTTTGAGCCATTCCAGGCGTTTCAAGGAACATCACAGCACCAGGAAGGGCTCATACTCTTGTGCTGGGGGAGTTTTATTACTGTCCTCGAAGCAGGCAATCCCATCTTGTCCTGCAAGCACAGACCTTCCAGCTCCAGTAGTGTTCAGCTTTGCAGTAGATATTAAAACCTTGGAGGAATTTAAGAAAATAATGCTTTGGTGGGAGGCTGTGAGCGCCGAGTGTGTTTTTGCACGTGTGTGTGGGGAGTTTTGATGGCTTAACACCCTTGCAAGTGGGAACATACTGATCACTTTTGATTTTTTTTTTCTCTATCAAATTAAAATTAGAGAAGGGTGGGATAGATCAAAGATCAAACACCTTTTTTTTGTGTCTTCAGATGATTGGAAGGTAGTTTTAATTTGCACTGTAGATTGCCACAGATTTTTTTAGTAGGTAGAGTTATTGCACAAAAACTGCTACATTGTTAAAATGTCTGTGGCACCTGTCGACGTTTTCTAAAATAGTGAAAATACTAATGTGGGTATTAAAAAAAGGGTTAGGTAAAACAATCTTCTCTTCAGTGTAACTTGACGGTGCCTCGGTTATGTTTTGTAACATTCTAATGCCAATATAAAGAAGTAGTGACTTTATCGGCCATGCTCTGCATACCACAGAGTTTGCTCCCACTCTTCTCTCAATGTAATGGTAGAATTTGCTGAGTGTGTGTGTGGCTGAGAAGCTGCATTCAAAATGCTGTGTTCTCTGCAACCTGGAGAACAGCCTATGAGTAATGAGTTAAATACAATCACTTTTTTTTTTTTTAATGTTCAGTGTCGCTCTATGGTAAGAATGAAAACGGTTGATGGTTTTTGTTGAGCATTTGAGTATTTAAGAATTTGGTCGCTCCGTGGTGCGGTTAGTTTGAAAAGTGAGACACGTTCTCGAAACCCCATGACCAGAGAAGTGTGAGGTAGACTGAACTGTCTGACAGAGAAAAATATCTGTAACCTAATGAATTGTTATAACAATAATTTAATGATGACAACTTGATGTTCTAACTTAGCCCTTGTTTCTGTTTGATGATCTAGGCTCATTACAATCCTGTATATAATGCTGCTTCTCCTGTGTGAAGCCTTAGTTGGATGAGGTGACTTAACTTTTTAAGGATTAACTTGGAATACTTGGTGTGCTGTTAAGAAATTCAAAAAGGAGTGTAAGGAATCATCTCAAAAGTTCAGTGGCCTAGTAACCTCCTATGTACCCAGTTCCTTTTATGAAAGTGCACTGAAAAAGGACGAATTTAATACTGCGCTCTCCCAGGAGTGTAGTACTAAATGCCTTCAGCCTAAATTTAAAATATTTGCTTTTTAAATGTTGAGAACATATTCATGAAAAGTACTATGTAGGGAAGTTGAAAAGCATGCTCCACAGTATTCTGATTTAGTAGTGGTGGCGGTCATGCACCAAAGGAGTGTGGGCAAAGAAGTGAATAAAACAAAGAACCAGGGTTGTGTGATCCTGCCACTCCCAGCAGCTGTGCTGTTGTACAAGGTCAAAGTATAATATCCAGTTTGATAGTCTTAAAAAAAAGGCTTTTAACAGCCGTGCCAGGAAAGCGCTTTTAGATTTTGTGTTGAAAGTATCAGTACGTTGTTTGAATTCAAAGGGGCTGTTTGATGACATTTTGAGATGGTCCCTTAACATCAAGTTTGTTCTACCCTGTCCACACCACAGGGTCGGTTTCGTATTCTCCTTGAGAGAGTGCCTGTCACTGGAAAGAGGCTCATTAATGTTTGTTTTCTATTGGAGATTATGGAATTAGCAAGTACGTGCTTGAGGAGAGACTGAAGATTGTAATATAAATGTGCCAACAAATAAAAACACCAGTATTTCACAAAACATGGGAGTCTTGTCTCATTCTTGGGAACAGAGCCTTGTGGTTTTCAGCTTGGGAGAGTTGGGTACTGTGTGTAAAACAATTAAAGGGAGAGGACTTTGAATTCATTGAAAGCAGCCTTCCTTCCTCAATGGGTTCCCTTACTGTAGGTAAAGCAATCCAAGACTAGGGATATGCTGTGAAAGCACCTGTTAATGATTACTTGCATTTAATATCAGGGGGAAACTCTTGTGAAAGCTACTTTTTTTTTTTTTTGGAAATGAAAGCAGGCAATGCACATCAAAGTAATAGAGTAGATGATACAAAAAAAACATCTTCTAATGACCAGAGGAGCCTGTTAAATAAATACAAAAACAGAAGTGAATTGTAGAATGGTAAAAGTACTCCTGCTGTACGCAACTCCAGGGGAAGAAATCAAACCAAAAATCCTCATTCCAACTGTGCTGAGCTTGCATAAAAACAACAGATACCACTGATAAGAGGGAGAATATGAAAATGACCTTTAAACTTTCTTGGAAATGTGGATGGAGCTGAACACATGAAGCCGATTGCATTCTAAAAGGATCACTGCTGTCTGTGAAAGGGATGGTTTAGCTTAATAATGAATTGATGAGGTCTAGAATAGAAAAGCATCCAGTAAATCCAGGGATAAAAATACCTGACTAAATCCATGTCTTGCAAAGAAATTAACCCACAGATTTCCCCTTGAACAAAGCACATTCATAGTTTCTACTTAGAAGAATATAAATTAATTGTTCAATGAAACAGAGCTGTACATTTAAAACTGACTGGAGTACAAGTCAGTCTTAACCATGATAAGTACAGCTGCACCTCTACTGTACATCCACCCAGACATTGGTCTTGATGCACCATCTGCTGGCCAGGTGGGGTAACTGCAATACCGAACACATTGACAGTATTTCAATAATAAAAAAAAAACTACATTGGTTCACATTCAATATTTTTTAAAGCATTATTTTACCGAACAGCTCCATTTTTGCTGAATACGCGAGTTCAAATGTGTTACCAATTACTGTACTTCAATATAATAATCTGCGATATGTACTTGCATACATCAATAGTATGCAATAACTTCACATTACAATTGCTTTAAAATATTCTCCTAGAGCTTCACCTTCTAGATATTTTGATCTAATGATTGAGTTTTGTTTTTTTTTCCCTGATTGGTAGAACTGAACAGTTATCCTGACTGCTCGAGCGCACAACCTCCAGCTCGGTCGCTGACAGACTGCCACACTTCGTATCGCAGATGAAATATAAAACACTCAGGCAAGGCGTTGTTTTTTTATCCAACTTTATTGTACAGAATGCAAGAGAGAATTTACTGAGGCGGCTGTCCACGGCCACGTCCAAACCCACCTCTCTGCAAGAAAGAGAGATGAACCGTTAGTAACAGTGGGTAGTAACACTGACAATATACATGATCATAAAAACTGCTGGATCACTAGTTACTAAGCTGGGGCTTGAAAAGCACTGGTCTATACAACCTGGGAGCCTGAACACAGCAGAAAACACAACTCCCACTACAATACAGGGAGGCTGGTTGTACAGTGCTAGTAAGCATGTGTACTCTGCTACACGTTTAAGACAAACTGGTGCAGCATCAAATTAATGCTAAAAATCATCAGGGGTCACATTTGTTAAAGAACAGATGCATTAATGTTCACTTGCATCCACAGACCAGGTGTACCAAATCCGTTCACTGGAACAGTACTGCTTCAATTCAGCTACATGACTTAAAGAGCAATTTAAGACTCGCTCCATACTAGGGTAAAACTGTGAGCATTGTTAAACATTCAAATCCGTTATTGCAGTGATCCTGCAACATTTCAGGAAGAGATTTCTTTCTTTTTTTTTTTTCCCCCCTCCCTGTACTTACGAACTGGAATTCGGTTGCTGCTCCAGCACCAGCCTCTGCCTTCTTATCAGCACCAGCTGTAAAAGAGGTTAAAGAAATGAAAAACTATCCTGGACAGGCTGCTATTTCACAGGGTGGTTGCTGTGGGCTCATTATAACCTGGCTGAAAGCACATCCCCATTGTACAGATAGGCACACCACCTGCAAAGTCACGCACACCACCTGCAAAGTCACACACATCACTTCTTGAAACCAGATTCTAGGGAGCAGCAGCTGGGGTCAGGATCCATGCCAGCATTGCTGGATTAATAGTAAATTGACTCCAGCAGAGCCAGCAGAACTCGCCTGCCAATGGAACCTTTAGCTTCTTATATTATTCAGTTCCTACTGGTTCGATCAGATAATGCACCAGACAGTGTGCAGAAAGGGCGCTGTGCACTTACGTGGAGCTGCAGAGCGTCTGTATGTGTCTCTGTCTGCCTCTCCACGGGCCAGACGAGCAGGGCGCTCTCCTTCCAGACCTGCAGATGGACAAGACCAGCTTTAACACACTCAAGAGTGGAGTTCTATTACAGTTTGTGTACATTCAATTCTAGATCTAGTACAAAGTATTTCATTTCTGAGTGGTAGTAGTCAACAGCACAGGCAGCAGTGAATCAAACATTTCTGTAATGTAACTACATTACAGGGACAACTTAAATAAAGCAGGGAAATGACAATTGTAGCAGGTTAGAGATAACAGGCAAGCGTTCCAAAAACTGATAAAAAAAATAAAAAAAAGTCATGAATGATTTATTAACGGACGTGGCTCTGTGTTTATCTACATCCCTGCATTTTTGGAGGCAACAGATTTTAAACTCCGCTAAGACCGGATTCTACAATTGTCATCTAAAGAGAAGAAGAGAAGAAGCCTCATCACATTCACAGCTGACCATTCAAATTCTCATTCCGGGTATTCATTTATTAAGTCCAAGCTTAAATTCTAACATTTGAAAACCCCATTATAAGCCCTTTGAATACAATTATTAAATATACAATCCTTTTATGAAAAAATGCCCTTAATATTGATTAAGAAGAGCAATTAGCCAGAATACACTGTAGTGCAAGTTTAAAACAATTACACACACCCCCCCCCCAGTCCCTAGTTGTAGATATTCTTCCCAGATTATTCTGACACTTCTAGAGTAAGCCATCTTTCTCCAATTCAAGAGATTAACAATGCGTCAAGAGACTTATTTTGAAGACCACCATGAATCAAAGCAAGGGATAACAAATTATACCAAAACACTCAAACTGATCATACATGGCTGTGTAAATGAAGGCAAATGTTCAAATTGACATTCTTTGCTCCGCCACTAAGAGATCCGGTGCAGTGCAATGTGTTACACGGTAGGGACATTTTAATGGGCCACCAAATACAACATTTCATTTTCACTACAAAAGGACAATTGCCTGTATAAAAGTTGCCATTGCTGCAGTTTTCCGTGACTGCACCTGCGATGAAAATCTTTCTTGTTTAAAGAACGTGGCTGTTCGAGGGGTGCTCTGCCTACCTTTAGGCCTGGGCCTGGCAGTCTCAGGGCGGGTCTGGCGGCGGAGGGTAGCGGGCACGATTTCAGGGGGAAGGTGCAGGAAGTCACGCAGGTACTGGATGCCCTCATTGGTCAGGTACCAGTAGAAGTGGCGCCAGGCAAACTGCTCCTTGACGTAGCCGGTGGATTTCAGAGACTGTGCCGAACAGGAAAAAGGGGAAGGATTATAAACTCGTACACTGATGCACTCACAACTTAAACGATGGCACATAGTTACATAAATTAGAGTAACCATGCATTCCTTAAGACGCTATGCAGCAACCTACCAGCAAGCTACTTGTGCAGGACACACCAGTGCTCTTAGTTTTCCATGTTCACACTACAGGGCATGCAATGAAACGTTTAAGCAGTGGTTTGTTGTGGCTGAATGCTACACCATTAGGGCGTCACACAGATCAGGGCACTAATCCTTCACGATGTGATGCACTGTGGTAAGTGTTATACATTTAACAATCCTAACTGAAGAGACACACCAGGACTGAAGCTGCCTACCCCTGATGTAGCACAAGGTATCCAGCCACAGCAAGCCACTTATAAATGGATCCTGCAGCAGCAGCTAGCTGCTGACATGACAATAAAAACACAACGTTAGCAATCTGACTCAAACCCCCTGTCTTTGCAACATCAGTGCTGCGTTTCTCTATTTCTTGGTGCCCCGGGGCCTCACCTGCATGGCCTTCATTACGTGCAGGTTGGGCACGTTCTTGTCAGCCAGCTCGGGGTGCTTGGCCAAATGCACATCCTTCTTGGCCACCATGACGCCCTCCTTGAAGAGGAGCTCATAGATAGCAATGCGGTTCTTCTTGGGCATCAACATCTGCAGGCAAATAGAGGGGGTTGAGAAAGAGGTACATGGGACATGCTGTGTGTGACCCACAAATAATAAAAACACACTACCTTTTTTTTTTTTTTTTGCAACAAGGTGCATGAAAACAGGGTTTATATTACAATTTACTGACAGATTGGAATTGATCATCCAGATTGTCAGTTTCCTCCTCCTAACACTTGAGTGAGTCAAATGTACTTGAAGAAACCGTTTGAACACCCACCTTCTGGGCACAAGTGTAACAGTTCAGCATGTATTTTATCAACACTGCTGTAATAAGTGTAAAGACTTAGTCTTCAGTCCCCCTCATTCATCTCTATTGATGTTTAAATGCAAAACACATACAAAAGATAGAGCGCCAACATATCACGCTTAATTGTTGTACAGAATTTACTGTCCTGTTTTGACAGCATAGGCCTGCACATCCTTTAAGACACTGACATAAAAACAGTAGTACTTTTATCACGCACTGTGCGTTTTACAGAATAATATTTCTCAGTCTTAGATTGTAAGATGTTGATATTCCTCGGTTAGGCCCATTCCGGGGGAAGGAATACTTCACAGTGTTACTATACTGTAAAAAATAAATAAAAAAAAGCTGTCGTTTAAACCGGGCGCCAAACAAAAGCAACCCGATTTAAAGAGAACCCTGATCAATTAATTCGACAACCAAGACGACGTATTTCAAATCTGTCCAGGAGAAAGGGTGTAATAAGCATTCAGACAGGGTCGACTGGACTGGACTAATATACCGTACAGTGCTCAAATGAACCCCTAAAAAATACAACTGACCCCGGTACGTGTGCGGGGGTCTCGGTTTGAGAACAGATCAACCGAAAACCACCGGTCAGTCCCAATGCACAGCATCGACACGGTCACAGAGGATTTTAAACCACTAGCCATTAGCCAGATCAGATCGACTCCTATGAAGCACATCTGTGTAAAACTCACCCTACTGCCATTTTAAGTTACAATTACCTAGCTGAATAACTCGTTGTAACACACCTGGCTTGAGAAGTCACAGCTCGCGGTAATGTTTTTGTTACATTTTTAACAGTGAGGCCTAGTCATTTCATAGGCTTGGTATGTTAACTTTTTTTTTTCTGGGCTGCCAAAACAGAATATTCACAAATAACCGAGAAGATGCGTTTATTAAATCAAATTGGACGCCGGAATGCGGTGGAAAGTGCTTATTTTGGTACGATGTTAGCGATACGAAGCAGATTAAACAGCGAGATCTATCGCCTACCTCTACAGCTTGCTGTGGAACCGGAGCCGGAAAGGAGGGAGCATGCGCACAGCTCAGATTTATATGGCAGGAAATGGAGTTTGACGTACAGCCCGGCTGAAAGACAGCACGTCACTGAGGACGGCGCCATATCTCACATGCTGTACGGAATGCAAAAGAACAGTTCCTCTTGTGGTTAGCCATTTTCGCAGACTGCATTGACTCATGCTACGTGCTGCATCCCTATACTTCAATAGTAATTTCTTATTGACGTTTGCCTGTTGAGCATATTATACTTGGGGAAAGAAAGTGCATTTCAGTTTCCCTAAGGCTTACCATTTGCCTCTATCTACACTAGGGTAGTTTGGGACAGTTTAGGCTTTGAACTCATACCCCAATGCATTCTGGTAGGTGTAGTCCTTCTGTGAAACGTACCCGAGATTGGGTACCAGAATGCATTTCGATGTGAGTTGAAAAGCATGAACTGTCCTAGTGTACATAGAATCATATGGTAACCCTAAAAATGTATGTCATATTTTAAAGAGGAGCCAACCTCCAGTTATTCTAGAAAATAAAAAAATTAAAACAACGCTTTCATCTCCCCGCCAGCAGAGGTCGCTATAACTGCATTGCTGGTGCGCGTTTGACTGCAAGCACAGTCACCTCCCTCAGCCAAGCCAAACAGCAGCAGACCGACCGTTTAGTGTGCTCTAGTCAGCCAGAACCTTGCAGTCAGAGACATGTCTTAACAGTATTAATGTTGATACTACGACTTGTCTGAGGGAGAGTTGGTTCACACTTGTGGCAATATGTCAAATAATCTTAGACGTATACTAGATAGGGTTCCACATCTCACTTGAATCTATAGAACACTACAGAGGAGCCCATGAATTCCTATAGAAACTGATAATCACAGACAGCAGTTCAGGAAACTCAGGTGAGTTCAATTAAAGCCATCAGTGTGATGTTAACTGGTGTAGTCTCTTAGGAGCTTCGTTACCATGTCCACGGCTCAGTGTAACCTCAGTTGAGTTTTTCATTTCTAATACGGTAGCCTCTGAAGGTGCAACAGTATAGGGACACCTTTAATTACTTTTGGGCCAACTATAGATTCTTAATTTGAGAGTGAAGAAACCATTAAGTTAATCGCAGAAAGGGGTTTAATGTCATTGCAACATAACAATGCTAGTTATCAAAGCAGCTTCTTGTAAGGAGTAAATCTTCTCTTAATGGAAGCCCTGGCAGAGAATTAGCAGCTGAGATCCGGTCGATGAGTCCCGACGCAGCCCTAGCGCTGGGCTCCACTTTGTAATCAGCACTGATCTGTAATCAGAGCTGACCGCCTCCCAGCTGCGGCCCGCATAAAAGAGCCCCCCCCCCCATTATCCTGTTGCTTTTTACAGACCACCGGCTGTACACTCCCAGCACAAGAATAAAACATTAAGAATTAATATTTGAGACCCCATCGTACAGAAATCCAAGATACTCTCCTCAGTACACGCATGGGGAGGGGGAGCCTGGGGAAAAAATGATTTAAACAGAAACAACAATAGAGAATGATAAGCAACACACATAACATGATAATAAAACAATTAAGACATGAAATACTGTGGAAATATAGCCGGTAAAACTATTGCAGAATAAAACACCCTTCGTTTAAAACGCACTTCTCCGTGATATGGTACAGGCATTGCTTATTCCAAGTCGATAAAGGTTTTGCAACAGGCAGTCACTCAGCTGGGTTGACTGTTTGCTGCAGAACAGCCTGCAGTTCCCCGGAGCTTTCAGCATCGTGCATCGCTGGGCTCGCTCTCTCCCTCTCAAGAGTCAATGTGAATTTTCACACGTTATTAAAACGAGGCTAACGGGTGACACGAAAGGGAACCTGCGCTCTTCGCGGCTTTTTGTCTGCGAGAAACGCTCAGACTATGCTGTCACTCAACTCTAGCCTGGCACTAAATGATCTTCAGTGGCATTGCAGGGTGGCAAAGGTTGTACTAAACGGGCGATGAGAGCGGCAAGGGCAGGCACTGTGGTATGAGACTGCCATTGATAGGACCACAGTGGGAATATTTTGACATGCATGGCAACCTCATATGGCGACGGATTAAAAAACTCTCTTCTAGTCTATACGGACATATGAAAGACGCAAATGCATGATAGACTCTCATGAGGATCCATTTGAGGTTGCCATGCATGTATTGAAAAATGACTTCTGTTTTGTGTTCTGGGTTTAAATATATTAAGTGCAATCAAATATGGACGCGGAATTGCAGATAATGGTATCTGATGTCGCTGTATCTAATATTAGCCTTACACTGTAGATTGAAGATAAAGATTTCTAAACTGGAAATGACCACTAGGGACATTAGCAAACGGGAATAGATTGCCCTCATTCATTCATTTATGGCCATTACTGTAGTCATGATCGCGCAGAGTTTCTCCTCGGCTACCGCGCATCTTCTGACAGTAAATAGCCCCACACTAGGGAAAAGAGACTCATCCTAGGAGAGATAGGAGAGAGGCATCCGTCTGCCTTGCCTCTGCACGTTCCCAAGGAGACTGCAGCGCACCCGCCTCCAATTTACCCGACGGAGAAAAACCACACACGGAAACACACACGCACACGCACACGCACACGCACGCATTGCAATGAATATCATTAATTGTTTTCTTGTTATAAATATTCATGTGTATGTCCACGTCCTGAATCTACACACACGCACACGCACACAATAACGTGAATTTGCTAAATGTATGCTTCATTGAGGATTTTAAAATTGAGGAATATTGAGAAAAAAAGGTACTGTCAAGCAAAACGTAAATTAACTGAATTGCTAAAACGTTCAATACATTTCAGATACTCGTTTACCTAATCATAAATATGACTATTAATAATAACGATAATAGCAAACTGGGGCAGCAGTGTGGAGTAGTGGTTAGGGCTCTGGACTCTTGACCGGAGGGTCGTGGGTTCAATCCCAGGTGGGGGGGGGACACTGCTGCTGTACCCTTGAGCAAGGTACTTTACCTAGATTGCTCTAGTAAAAACCCAACTGTATAAATGGGTAATTGTATGTAAAAATAATGTGATATCTTGTAACAATTGTAAGTCGCCCTGGATAAGGGGCGTCTGCTAAGAAATAAATAATAATATACCACACACACCAACCACAAAATTGTTGTTATATATGATTGACCGTAATAAGTACCTGTCATTGCTTATCGCTTAGAGGTGTTTTACATTGCTTAAAAAAAAAACTCAAGCTAATCATTAATATGTATAAGCTGTCTCGCAGAAGCCCCGCCCATCTCATTAATATGCGCCGCACATTTGCGCAGCTCCCTCTTGCTGTTTTGATCAAGATCTCGCGGATGCAGCTGGGCCACTTGCAAAGCGGGGTCACCTTCTGTCGCTGCAACACAGGCTGGCAGCTATCGCACCATACAGCTGAACTGCCGCAACCCGCATCGGGTAAGCCATTAATACATTTATGCATACAAAAAAAAAAAAGAAATGTCTGCAAAATCGTTGGGGTGTATGTCATTCATTTAGACTGGTACTGGTTTGCCCTTTACGATTTGAGGGTTGCATTTTCGTTTCACCTGTTTTAGTATTACCTGTGTTGACTTTATTATGTTGATGTTATTTTTCCCTTTTATTGTAGTTTGTATTGCTATTTCTTGTTGCATTTTTTTTTTCTAATAGAGAAATCGTTTTCGGGGAATATGATGTATTAATTATACTGGACTAGCAAATACAGTAGAGAAGCAGGGTTTCTGTAAAACCAAAACACGAGCTATCAAATAAGAAAATCAAATATTTTTTTATTTAAACCAAGCAAATCATACCCGAAGTAGAGTTTCCCATTGATTTGACCTACAGATCTAGCTAAAGAATGTGTACCTGCTGTGATAACTAGATTCGGTGGAAAGACTCAAATGCAACCTGTATTGCAATGCCTATCACGGTAAACAGTGCAGCACAGTGCAGAGGAGGGTTAATGTAAGATGCCATTGATAGAAGACAGTTCAGTTATTTACAGTAGAGGTAGTGCTGTATCAAACTGTTCTAATACATAAATAGACCTCATACACACCGTGCTCTACGCGAATGGATAGCGGCGCTACATGTATGCAATGTAGTTATCGTGATGTCTGAAAAGAGCAGAACACGCAACATTTCACATCATTGTAGACTTTTCTAAATGTGTTATATTTATTAAACATTTTACAAAAAAAAAATCTTGATGGGGAATTCATAAATGAATAGAAATGATAGCGATCTGTATGGATTTACAGTATAGTCTGTTTATGGATTCATTGGAAGTTGAATATAGACTTCATCCTTCAGTATTCATCAATATATCAAGAATAGGACACTAGTGTAATACCACAAACCCGTCGAGGGGATCTGGTGGAGAATTAAAGAAGAGAGATCAGTTGGGTTTTATTTATTCATAAAGCAAAGCAGTGTTGGAATCCCAGGGTTTAAACAGGTCTGTGTTCAGGTGCTTTCATTGAGTGAAGTAGCTGCTCTTCAGTTTGAATTGCCTGCTATAGACATGTAAACTAGATCAGACTACAGTGAGTGTGTTTATATTAGTGAGCACCAGCACCATGGAGTGCTACAGCCAGTGTAGTACCAGAAACGAGATCACTAGATGGCGCTGGCTCTGATATCTCGGAAGATGCTTTAGCTAGTGTAGCTTTACAGAAATCTATGGCAGGAAACTACTGTAGAAGCGAACACAGATTTATAAAAAGCAAAACAAAAAAAACCACAGTGTCTGAGTCATTTCAATCAACTTAGAATGATTGCAAACCTCGTGAAAAGTTAGGGAGCGAAGTCAGGCAAATAAGAAATTGAAATTTAAAGCTACTTGCTTTAACCTCAAGCTTCTGGGTCTGATAACAAATTCCAGACAACCCAAGTGGCCCGCATTTCAGTCATTGTACAACCCTCAAAATAAAACCTGTATGTAAGATCA
The DNA here is from genome assembly GCA_030684275.1 of Acipenser oxyrinchus oxyrinchus. Taxonomy (NCBI): domain Eukaryota; kingdom Metazoa; phylum Chordata; class Actinopteri; order Acipenseriformes; family Acipenseridae; genus Acipenser; species Acipenser oxyrinchus. The sequence goes on from CM060293.1 coordinate 4,950,263, forward strand.
GTGTTTGGGTGATTGTAAAAAAAACGAAGTTGGTCATTATCAGCATCTGATTGCATGTGCACTCCATTCATTGATAGGGTCTTGATTCAAGCTGCAGATGATATCATTGTAAATGAACCAATATTGATTAATTGTTTGAGTAATTGTTTGATCAATCAACCCCTGGCCACATGATATAAAGGAGAACAATGACTGTTTGTTTGGAGTGACAGAGAGAGAGAGAGAAAGAGAGAGAGAGGGTTTTTTTGTTTAAACTGTTTATTTGTTCCTGTGTTTTGTTTTGTTAAGTATTAAATGTACATGAAAAGCACTTAACTTGCAGTTTCTACACCACATCCTCTTAAAAATAATGACTGTATACTTTAAATAACAAGCCATTTCAACACTAGGAATAGAAGACATCCTTTCCTGTTTTTTTTTTCTTTTTACATCTAGAGCTTGAGGACACGATTGCATTGCAGAGAGGAAAAGACTTCAAATTACGTGCATGTCAGTCAGGGAGTGGTGCTGAATCGTGGGTTAAAGGGTAATCTGAAGAGATTCTGCCCATCATTAAATGCACAGAGTCACTTTATATAATAAACTGGAACATGCCTCAGCTTTAACCCTTGCCACAGCCAGGGTTTGCTTATCACAGGAGAGTAGGAGCAAGTAACACTGATTTCCTGAAATGGGAAGCGGGTAAACTCTGTGCATGACTGCATGTTGGCTTTACTGGTTTTACATTAGTAAATGTAAAGTTATTTAACATTCAGTGTTTATTCATAGGCTAGTTCCATATACACATTAGTGTTGTAGTGGGTACGGTGGAAATGTATTGTAAGCTCAGCTGGGGTGTTTCCTGTTCTGGGTGTAAACGGTTAGAGTTTTAGGAAATGAAACCGATTCTGGCACCTCAAGCCTGTCTCAGAACTGCAGCATTGTGGATGTAGCTGAACATTAATGCACAAGTCTGCCAGGAAGAGATCATGTGCAAAGTCAATGGGGAGTAGTCTGGACAGCAACTCTTGTTTCAAAGAGGCGCGTCGCTTACTTCTGAATGCTTGCTGCACTGAATAATTTCTTATCGTGTGATCGTGAAGGAATTCAATCATCTTATTGCAGCGCTGTGTTTTTAAATAGTGGGTACGTGGTCCCATTGCCTCAGTATCTATCCCACTTCCTCATAGTAACCTGCATAGTAAGTTAAATTATCGTTAAAGGGACATAAAATAAAGGATCAAAGTTAAGGGAAAGTGTGATTGCGGCGAGTTTCCTGAGCTTACCAAATTGAGTCGTGGCTTCTCAATACGGCACAGTAATAAAAGTTTGTATTGTTATTCATTTCCTTCAGTGAAACCCTGCAGTGCTGTGTGAAGCACCTACACATTGTGAGCCAATTTCCAACGGCCGTGTTTGCTTCTGTGTTGCACCAGGGGAAAGGTGTGTGTGAAGGGAGGAGTCTCTAGTGCTGGCTCGTCTGCTCTGCCTATTAGCTGGTAATTGCCTGATAGGATATCCCCATTGATAGAATGCGTTCTCTTTCTCTGTGTTAATCACTCTTGAAAGAGTTACACCTGGGATTGTGACGCAGTTTGTTTAGCCCAGAATAACAGAAGCGTTGCTGGAGCTGCTGCAGGCATCTCTGTTGACTGTGTCGTTACAAAACCAGTAATGAACAAGCAGGTTCAAAACAACCAAGACTGGAGCCATCTCAGCACTGGCACTAAAAACCAAACAGCGTTACTCCTTTATTATTGAATCCAGTAGCTGTCTGGCGAAAGATGTTCGCTGAATGCAAAGTCTTACCAGAATCAATAGAGAATGGGGCCGAAGACTTCAGAAACAAGGATACCACATTCTGCTCTTTGGAAAGCTTCATTTTCAGTGGCATGTCAGCTGACAACCCTCCCCACCCCCTCACTTAACACACACACACTCAACACATCAGTCATCGTAATCCATGCCAAGGAGACTCTGCCCTTTAAGAAATGAATTGAAAGGTTCCTGCCATCCCCTTTAAAGGGATTGCGTCATCATTTATTTACACACGGTCAATAATTATTGAGCAGAGGGAAATTGGAGAGTCAGTGCCGGGCAGGTAATAGGGATGATGAAGAAAGTTCAAAGTGTCGCTGGCTTTGCTAATATACAGGTTTCAGGTTTGCAGCACCACAGAGCTATGCAGAGTGCAACTCTAGAAGTGGGACAGGGTGTAGATGGAGGGCTGTGGGCAGCGAGGGGTTGAGGTCGTCATGTCGGGGGGTCTGAGCGGTAGAAGCAGTGGGTCGTTAATATTCGATAAGCCCTGCTTGCTGTAAGACGAGCCTGCTTATTAAAAGAGTGAGCTGAGGGATTACAGCCCCTAGGGACTAAAGGAGGAACCTTTCTGAGAGACATGAACCAAGGAAACTGGGGGGGGGGGGTCCCAGAGAGACAGGGCAGTTCGGTTTTGGGTGGGGGCATTCTGAGTTTTATAACATCCATTCTTAAAATAGAATCGCATTGTCGAGTTTTATGATTTCCATGTAATACAGTGATAAAACCCACATTACATTCTACATTGAACGTTTCTGTTTAGACACAATACGTGCCACTAGTATTACCAGAGATAGGCAATTGATCAGATTACCTGACCTCCTGGGAGACTGATACACTGATGGTGCCGATGATCTGGAGGTCTGGGAGCTTCTCTGTCTGTGTCGCCTCCATGCCTGGTATTTATACTCTGGTAGCTCAGAGACTGCTTGACTACAGTTTGTTTCTGTTACCTTACTAATTATAATTGTCAGCAATAGAAATCAGCTACTCAGCTGTTACTGCACGCAGGTGCAACCAACCACAAACTACTCTCCTTTACAAGCTTACTGTGGCTAACTGTTTACTGCATTTCTCCTTCCCCATACTTTCTAGCACATGCCTTATCATTTTAAGCCTAAGGCCAAGTGGAGTTGCCTTAGCAACTGTACATATGGCAATGTCACCTCCTGCAAATTGGTGTAACATTACCAGCGCATTTCATATGATTACCAATACTGTGTCACTCTACAGATGCACATTCAAAGCCCTTTCATTGCAAGGCTCTGTGATCTATGCCAGGAGTCTGTGTGGCTCTGAATCCAGCAGCATGGACTGTAGACACTCTTTTTAAAGGCAGGTGGGTGTGCTGTTTTGTTCGGAGTGTAATTCTTAATTATAGGCCTCAGTAGGCAGGATGCCACATCCTTGTCGCTGGCTGCCCCTGGTTTGTTTGCCTGCTAGAAACAAAGAGCGTTTCTGCCAGGGATGAATCTGGCTTCCTTCTGGAGTTATTTCCAGCTTCTCCAGAGAGCCACACAGGTGGGAGTGAGGGCTGTGTGGTCCAGTGGTTAAAGAAAAGGGCTTGTAACCAGGAGGTCCCCGGTTCAAAGCCCACCTCAACCACTGACTCATTGTGTGACCCTGAGCAAAAACCTCCTTGTGCTCTGTCTATCGGGTGAGTAATTGTAAGTGACTCTGCAGCTGATGCATAGTTCACACACCCTAGTCTCTGTAAGTCGCCTTGGATAAAGGCGTCTGCTAAATAAACAAATAATAAATAAAGAGCTGGTCCAGTCCTGGTGTAGTGCATCTAGAGAGACACACCTCAACTTAGGCATTTAAAGCTATTATAAATCAGATAGCAACAACCAACCAATCACAGTATTTGCCAGAATTCCGGTACCTCTTATTCTGTGTACAGTCACCCGTGCATAGAACACCACAACTAATTCCAATGTTAAAAACACACACACATACCTGGTACCTTTTGCAGAATGGATCATCCTATTAAAAAGGAATAGCTTTTACCTTTCAGGTAACGTGTCTTTGCTTTGTGATTATGAGGACCCTCTGTATGTGTGTGCATGGTTTTTTATACCTGTATTTTTATGCCAAAGGCACCGGCTGGTGTGACTTGCTCTGAAACTTGCTGAACTGAGGCTGGCTGGCAAGCTGTTTTGCCATGTGTTCCAATGCACACAAGGTGGCCATCAATTTATAGAAAATGAATGTTCTTTGGATAAACTGAAGATCAAATAAAGGTTATTGTATGGCTATATGCAATGTATCCAGTTTTAGCTTCTGCCTAAGCAAACGATTACTGCTGACTCAATGAGGCTCTTGTGTCAGATTTTGAAACTTTATCCCAAAGTCTTGTGATGTTGTGAAGGCTCCTCACTGTGCCCGGCTGCTTGTGTGGCACGGCTGGGTGGATGTGACGTGCCTGCCACTGTCTCTTACTGTTAATGAGCATTCAGGGAACGGAGAGGCTCGCAATGAGACAGGGTCTGTCCAGGAGTCCCAGAACACTGTCCACAGTGATGTATCTACGGGCCATTCCAGATACTGTCAACACTACCAGACCACCAGAGCCTGAACCGTGCAAAGCAGAGTGGACTGAGATTGTACTTTACTAGGGAAGTGGTTGTAACCTGTAGATCAACAAGCTTCAGCTTCTAAACTGATGCTCTACCTGCCTGTGTAACTCGTAGCTGTGACCCAGTGTAAGCAAGGGAGCTAATCCAGCTTTAACACCATGGCTTGCCTTATGTGACAGCCATCTAATAAGCCTGAATATATCTCTTGCATTAGCAGTGTGGGGCAGTGTGGAGTAGTGGTTAGGGCTCTGGACTCTTGACCGGGGCAGGGCAGTTAGTGTGTGGGGGAGTATGAGTTTTATATAAGTACATGAATATTGCATTACGAGGATCCAAAGTGCACTTGGACGATTTGGCATCTAGAGGCAGTTAGTGTGTGGGGGAGTATGAGTTTTATATAAGTACATGAATATTGCATCATCCCCTTGCTGGCATATTGCACGTTTAAACGAACGCTTGCCAAGCGATCACCTTGAATGGCAGTGGCTGTACGATGGTTCAGCACAGGACTGAGGGGCAACGCAAGGGGGCAGCCTCAAAGGATAAATGGCACTGCAGCAGTACAACAATGGTGTGAACCAATATACACCGTGATGCCATTTCAGAACCACTGGTCCTCCAGACCTTTCCAAACTCATCCTGCCACCACCCTGTGCCGCAGGTATTAAGATCCCATCTGAAGTTATGAAGGCGGTATGGTTCTGGCTTCCATTTGCCCTATAATGCCACCCCACTTGCACTTCTCGTTATAAGACAGAGCACTGTCTCCCAACCACACTGTCCTAAAGGCGAGCATTGCATTAGCATGTAGAGTTTCGAGTAACACTGTTGTGTTTTCCTGCACTTACTGTAAGGTGTTCACTCGTATTGATGTATTGAAACTCTCTCTCTCACACACACACACACACTGGCACGGCAGTGTCTCAGGATCCCTGTGGTTGCACATTTTCAGCCAGTCCGCAGTCTCTCCAGGCAGAGCCTGGGGGAAGGTGATTGGTTGATTACAGTGCCTCGTTAATGTCAGAGCTGATCTTTGACCCGCTAATCTCCTGTCTTGTAGGAGGGAGGAGGGACACAATCAGGGACTCTGAGAAAAGGTAGAGAGATAAGGAGCAAAGAAGAGGTAGAGAGAGAGAAAGAGAAACTCGGGGGGGAAAAAGAGATTTAGCCACAGAATGTCACACAGAGGAGAGAGGATTTAAAGGGTGTGAAAGCAAGCGAGAGAAAGAACGAGAGGTGAGAATCTAAACTGGTACTGCTCGGAATTCCCAGGGACGATAGCTGGAATCTTGGGAACCGTGGAACCGGAGGGTGAGTGTGTGAGCATCCTGAGAAACGAAACTGTTAGCGAGTGAGACGCTGGAACTGAACTGCCTGAGGTTTCGTTTTTAAATGCGTTCGTTCATTGAATTAATATTGCGCCCAACATATATACATATGTTTTTTCTCAAAAGAGCCAGTTTTCCAACGTGTATTTGAAAACAAACAGTGGGGGGTACTTGTAGGCTTTTGATGCCATGGTAACTACACTTATTTATCTATTAATGTGCTTGTGATGTCATTTACTACATAGTTAATGATGTAACAGTCTACTATTCCTTTCTGTTTAAACCTTCAGGCATCGTGGGATTGAGTCTTTTCATCCATTTATTATTATTCCCTTTCATTTGAGATGCGGGTGTAGCACCACTCCCCTGTCTAAGCTGTGTTTCATGTATGTGCAGCAGTTTTGCGTTGCCACCTTCTGAAGAGGTAAAGAAAAATCTTGACAGATGGTGGGTGGATAAAGCATATTTTAATATCCACTGTACTCTCTGTGAGTGCTGTGTAAGAAGACTGTCAAAATACACAGATTTATATAACCAACCAGAAAATGATGGCATTAGAGTTTTTAAAAAATATTCTGCGAACAAATTGTATTTCCATGCCAGCTGTAACCGAAAAACATCAGAAATACACACACACACACATATATATATATATATATATATATATATATATATATATATATATATATATATATATATATGAAAATCATCTTGTATCTCACAGCTTCCTACACAGGATTTTCTATAGTATATAATTATATATGAATAATTAAACAGTATTCACTCATCTTGATGTAGCATCATTGCAATCGAATACAAACCATTTGATTCTGATTGTTCTCGTTTTAGACATTAGCCTTGCGGGGGAATGAATTGCACGAGTCTCAGCAGGTCATGAAGGCAAGGAAACCAATAAGAGATCCTTCACACTTTATCAGTTATGAGGGTGAAGTCCACATCACGCAGTCATTGAAATATGTGAACCAATACTGAAACCCTTTCCATTAGAGTTTCTTTTGTTCTTTCTTCATTCCTCACTGTTGAGTGTTTTATAGTTGTGGATGTGGCTATCTGAGTCACATGCTCCACTCAGCAGAGTGTCATATATGTGGCATGTGTCTGTCCTTTAATTGGGTCTCTCCTCCTTTCTTACAGGGTCAAAGCTGCAGGAATTCTGTCATTGAGAACTCCCTGGGGCTTATGGAAACCTGAGCAGTTTACTGTTTAAAAAGGTAGGCAATACTGGGGTGTTTGAGGACTGAGCAGTTTAACATGGCGGGGAGCAGTCATCAACATTGTCTGAAAAATGCTTTATATAGTGCAGCAGCGTCCGTCAGATATGTTTAATTAGACCTGTATTGTGATAATTAAATGAGACTAAATGGCCAGCATTGTAAATATTTCATGAGGGAGTGCCTGTAATCTCGCTGTCATTGCCAACGATGTACATGAAGCACTCCGTATCTCTTATTATAGCATCGTTTGTTTGTTTGTTTGTTTAGATGGAAGGCTGATGTTCATAGCCAATCTCTATGTCTGTATTTCGAGTCTGTGATGGGATTGTTATGTAAATTACACTGGACACATCGCCAACAAATAGGACCATTCACATATTTAGATTTATACCTTTTTAAAGTGCAATACAAAAATAAAAAAAATCATCATGATATAAATCTAGATTTTACTCAGAACACGCTTCACCGTTTGCTCTTGCAGCTCAGTTGTAGAAGAACATAAGAACATAACATTGCCTTTGCACTTGCTTTACAATTGGACCGTAGTTTGTCCCTGCTTCAAACAGATACAGTACCTGGGCTGATCGGGGAACTTGAGGACTGGGGTTGGCACTGGAGTAGCAACACTGAGCCTTGCTGTATCGTGTAACGGTGTGTCAGTATGGCCAAACACACTTTTTTTTTTACCAGGTGTAGCATTGATCTTGCTACAGGTCGCTTTATACTAATTTCTTCCCATTTTTCTCTGCTTGTAAACATGAAATACAGACTTTGTTCTGCGTCTTGTGTCACGTCCTCGATGGGCAGGCCATGTACAGGTGTTTGAAATCCCACTGATCAGTATCAGAATGCTTTGAATCAATACAGACAGCTGGCAGTGCATCAAGGCCTGCAACCATATCAGGATCGCTTTGCAATATTTGCCGATGCTGTGGTCTGCTAATGGTTCTGCTGGTATTTTACTGGGACCCCAGCGTGTCCGTTGGGGGTGTTGCTTTTTCAGCAGGGGTGTGTCTGAGGTTTAGTGCAGCAGAGCTAGCAAAGATACTGTTAGGGTTTAGCTGCACTCTCTGGAAACGGCTTCGCTGATTAGTCTCAGGAAGGAGGTTTGCAGACAAGAATCCGGCAATCCTGTAGGGAAACATTGTGTAGCAGAGTGTCCTGAGAATTCCTTGTTCAGAGTGTGGCGTGGAATCCAGCAACACAGCACTAGAACCTAGAGATTCTAAGACCCCATTTTTGACTAGAAAACTTTATCAGTGACATCGACGCAAGGACATTTCTGTAGCAATTTGAGCTAGACACATTTTCATTTACTAGAATGTTAAGTGAAAGTCAAGTGAGTTTAACTACTGGTATGAATAATTGACTAATGCCTCTATCTCAGACTTTTATTTATTTATTTATGTTTCATTGGGAACCAACTTTGCCTATGACTAAATGAGCTATATTCCTCCACGCAGGATCTGTGTCTAACTCTCAGGCTAAGTTCAAGCCCACTCAGAAATTAAAAAAATGATCACATAACCGCAAACGGATATCATCTGTCATCAAGAATGTATTCATTTTCACAGAGCTGCGATGGTGAGTCATAAAAATGTGAGCGGAACATGCATGTTAGTGTGCAGTGTATTAATGTCTGGTAGCTGGGCCGAAACGAAAGCAATTCATTTCGACACGTATTGGTCTGTTTGGAGCAGCAGTCAGAGCTGCAGTCAGGTGGTATGAACGCATTGCCCTCACCCCCAGCCTGGCTTACATACCCACTGCAGCTCCCTGTTCATCTTGATGATAAATCCAAGCACAGTCTGCTCCGTTATCCTGCACAGAAATATCACAGTCAGTGCTGTACCAGGCTTGGTAGTCACCATTGCAGAAAACAGTTTTTAAAATGGAAGCAGTTACCCCCCCCCCCCCAATTCATTCTGCATTGGTAACAAATAGATCACATTTGGGAAACCAGTGCACTTCTGGGGCGACATGTTGAGGGCGTGGGGGTATAACTGCTCTTGTGAAACGGCTTGCTCAACAGAGGGGGCACCCTTTCTCTTAGGGGGGTGAGAGAGGGAGCAATTCAGTCTCCATGCCTCAAGCCCGCCCTGGACTAGAGGGAGCATCCTTTCTCTTACGGGAGTGAGAGAGGGAGCAGTTCAGTCTCAGTGCCTCAAGCCCTTCCCTGGACTAGAGGGAGCACCCTTTCTCTTAGGGGAGTGAGGTAGCAGTTCAGTTTCTTGTTTTCCATCCGACCACGTCAGAGTGCACCCAATCCAGAGTTCAACTGTACCTCCTACCCACGAGAGGGTGGGACGTTACCCCAGAGAGGATGGGAGCGTAGGTGGTTGAGGATGTGCAGTGCCATGTGAGAGAGCCCTAGCTTGTTCAATTTGTTTACAGCTCAGGGCTGCTCAGATTGATGCGAGTTGAGTGGAGCATAGAGAAAGGGAGGGGGATGGGCTCGCTGTTGCTATGGTGACCATATTAAGGGCCGGTGAGAGCACGGGGGCACAGGAGAGGAATCTATTCTGTGTGTGTGTGTGTGTGTACATGGCAATACAGGGTGAAAAGAAAGAGATGAAAAAGCAAATGGGGAAATAAAGGAGACCTAAAAGCACCTGTGAATATGAGGCTTGAGTGGATGACAGTGGCCCCTATTCACAAAACATGAACTCGCATTTTTAAAAGCCTGTTATCATTCAGTGACGTTTGATATTCATAGACTTTTCTAGATGGAAAATGTATTAAAAAAACAAACAAAACCAAACCAATCCTTATGTGTTGGTGCATGTGGCCCATTGTGCTGTGCTCATAAGATATTGACACACTCAGGCAAACAAGCGTGTGTTGTTCCTGTGTAATGTGAATACAGGAATGCTTGAATCCATATGGCTCACTACTATACTGTGAATGATCCTGTATTGAGGTTGTAATGAGGTTATTGTACGTGCTGCAATGGTACTAAACAGGGATAACAGCACAATAATGTGTGAATTCAAACATCACCCTTGTTTTAATGTTGCTTTAAATTGATTCAGTGATGATTCAATCGCATTCAACACGTAGCCTTTTGTTATTGCGTGCATGGTCAGCGTTTCTGTAATAAATGAGTAAAATTGAGAATGAAGTGATCATTTGCTAACATGTGCGACATGAAAAGCTTTTACTACGTGGGAAGAGATTGTGTTAAGATTTCAAAGGCATTTTTATTAACGCAATAAAAAAAAATAAAAAAAATGTCCTGGAGGATTGTCACAGTTGAAAATACAAAACGCTAGAAGGAAATCCGCCCTGGGTACTCGCTTTGATCATTGCAAAACAAACTCCAGTACAGCCAACCCTTTCTTGCATATTAAAATGAAACAGGATGACCAGGGGTTCCCTTGGCGCCCCACGACATCATGCATCAGATGACCAGATTCCTTATTAATGATCACACCGGTAAAAATCAACAATAATCAGAACACTTTATAATTCAAAAGCAAGAAGCAAAGAAGTACAGTCTTCACACAAACCTGCAAATACAACAGTAATACAGCGGGCTGAGAAAAAATACATTACTGTCAATTCTGTTATTGAAAAAGCAAGACGGAATACATTTTACTGCTGTTTCTCAAAACTACAAAGGGAAAGCAAGTGTTCCTAGCTTAATCTATCAATAAATGTTTTATTAAGAGCTCGCAAAATATGGTGATCAGTAATCGAGGAATCGATTAAATGCTGCAGCCAGTGAGTCCATTGCAATGGGAATCCTGCAGCGGTCATGTAAAAGCTTACCAAGGAGTTAAGAAACCACTGCTATCGGTTTCCCTATTGTCTGTCAACATGAATAGTCTGTCTTTACCCAGAAGGTGGCTCTGCCAATAGGCTGTACTGTGGAAAATGATTCATGTGTGCTTCTAACCAGAGAAGCTTCCTGCTGCCAGATCTGTAGATCTCAGGTCTGCTGATATGGGGACTGGCTCTGCTTCTCAATTAGATTGCATTCAGGTTAACTGAATCTTTAACATCGAGATTCGACCTGCAGCAAGAACGCACTCTATCCAGCTACTCATTAAATTGTCCATTAGAGCATTAGAATGGGGAAGCCTGGGGCTCGTTCATGGCGGAATCTGAATTGAAGCTGTAGTCTGTTTCTCAGCAGTGATTGTGTTGACTCGTTTAAAGCCGTCTTAATTGAATAATTGAATTGAATTGAATGGAGCTTGCATTGTGTGCACTGGGGCTGGTTGTCTGGTGGAATGCAGGCTGATTTAGTGTCTGTCACAGACTGGCCTTTGCTGAGTATCTGCAGCACGGTCTGATTGTGGTTTTCACACAGTTGACGTCAGAGAGACACTGTGTCTGAATAATCAGTCAAATAACCTGTCCTGACACGGCTGTGCATCTGACTGTGTGTGTGTGTGTGTGCGGACATAGCTCCCCAAACACACAGATTACTCGCAGTATTCACTCTATAGCTTACATTGTGCGGATTCAGGCTATCCTCATCGATCGCGATTTTCTAATTACATTTTTAGAAAACATTTGGTGAGAACTCTTACAGAGTTTGAGAAGTTGCCTTGCCAAAACTTTGGCAAAAAAAAAACAAAAACATTATGCATTATAAAATAGATACATAGATAGGAAACTTTAGATGGTACAATTATACATGCAGTGACTGAAGGGGAATATAGCGGTCTTATAAGTGGAAAGCCTGAGATGAGAATTGCTGCTTGCCGCTTTCATCAAAGGACAATAACACAATGTTGTAGAACATGATCGTGCGACTCAAACAAAGCTTAAAACTTGACTTGTGAAGCCATAGCAAATTACCGTGCTGCAATGAATGATTATCCATCCATCGCTGTCTCTCGATCTCATTTCAGACTCACAGCAAGCCTTCTACGCTTCTCTTTTCTGTTCTGCAAACTTGACTCATTATCTCCCTCCCTGGATCAGTGAAATTAAACCATGCTTGTTTCCCACCCACGAGAGTTACTGAGTGATAATTGAGGTCTGCACTTCAAAGACTTCTGATTGAAGTTTGGGGCTTGCATTACTCAGAATCCAGCCGAGTGGTCCCAGAGCACTCTCATCTCGCCTCTTAACAGAAATACATAGTCTGATTGTATGGGTCGCTTCCACCTGGGATACCAGCATCAATGACACCCAACCGTCACTGAAGGATCTTTACATATACAGATCCCAATGTGTACACTAGAGAAAGCACTAGCTTCTCTATTTCACTTAGTTTCTTATGATTTTAAGATTGGAGATTTTTAATTACTTTGACCCTTGTGATAATCTAAGGGACACAGGAACTCTTATTTACCACTGTTGAGTTATGCACAGTGAAATGTGATTGCGTTATAATACGCTGTTGGGATTAATGCAAGTTCACACATAGTATGGTCCTGAAAGAGTTGTTGATTATTTTAAGGTCACTGGTGTACACCTCATCCTTTCATCGTTGCTGTCTTATCGATTCCCAGAATCCCCTGGGGCTGCCGCTATGTTCCGTTGACCTTCCGCTAACGAGCGTGAGCCAGCGTGATCTTTCAAGGCTGTGTTGCTATGCCAACAGGAGAGGGAAGAACTATCTGGTTGGGGCGTGGGGGGGGGATATGGGTGAGCTCATGTGCTTTCCCGAACACCTCAAGGCCGATCTGAATTTAGTGCTGCTCTGTCCTGATGGCCTAGCCAGCTATCTGATTTCTGCCTCTGATTCCTTCAGGAAAGTTGGGGGTTGAAGTCTGCGGCAAGACTCCAGAATGGCCCGTTGAGCCATCATGTTGCTCCACCAGGAATTTGAGACGTGGAAGCAACCGAGTGCCTACCATCAGCTCTCAATCAAGAGTCTGTCAGATATGCTGCCTTGCCAATTGCAACTGAAAAAGCAGCTTTTATATTCAGTCACAATTATTCAGTCTTGTGAGGGGGGCAGCCAGTTTACAACTAACTGTGGTGGACAGTGTCAGTGCATCCCTTCTCCGTGTGTCAATGCTAGCCATTACTCGACATCTCACTGAAGCACTTCACGCTCCAGGCCAATGCAATAAAGAGCCCTGTTTCTATCAGGGACACCTTGTTTCAGAAAGCAATGCAATTGCAATAATGGGAAAGCATGATTCGAGGCAGTAAAACAGGTGCATAGCGCGGTTATGAGAACATCAAGGCGCTCCACTGTCGACTGGGAGCCAAGAGAGCCTGTAAACTCTCAATTAGACTGCAATGACTTCCATTTAGTAGAGTCGCATTTATCTTAATGCCAGAGTCAAGCTACACTGCTTTCATAAGGAGACATGGCTTATTGGGGCAATGAAGTGGTACCTGGGTAATTTTATCAGGCTAATATCACCCCTAACTTCAAACACTCCTAAACTCATAAACAGGGCTGTACATTTTTCACTGTAAAAAATTGGTTATTTGTTACAGTGTTTCACGGTCTTAAAATAGGTATTTCAAGATATTTCACAATGACAGATAATATGTATTAAAGCAGAGAAAGAGTTATTATTCAACACATGTTCCTAAATATTGAAATGCTTACCTGAAAAACAGTAAATGCTAAATTGTAGAATATTTTCGTTGTTCTATGTCCACCTTTTTAAAGACATTCTATTTTCACCATCAGTGAATTATCAAACAAAATCAAAACATAAATAAATGCATAAATACCAACTGACGCAAGAAATGTCCCCTTCCTGTACAGGACAGAGCGTTCTTTAGCGGAAATTTAGTATTCAGTTTTGAATGTGGCAGCGCTATTTTTTTCTGCTTTGATAAATATTATGTTTAATCATGAAATATCTTGAGGTACCTATTTGTAGACTTTATAATGGCGTGAACCAAGCCAGTTTGTGCAGTGAAAGAAAGCTCTAGATATGACCTTTCATCTAATAGGTGGAGCTGTAAGAGTTGAAAGGCCACTTTGTCACATGATTTGGGGAACGAAAAATGAAAAGGACACTGGAAGCTGCAGTACTTTCTCTTTCAGAATGAGATGAATAAATATATTTTACTGTTGAGACAGATCGCATCACAGACGTGGTCTTGGTTTAACAGCTCATTCTAGGACAGCTACGGTAGCACAAGAGCGGTAAAGTGTGAATTTCCCAACAAAATTCACAGGATTTCCAGAGCTGATGAAAATCACAGCCCACCAGCTTGCATTAGGTTTTTAACATGCAGTGGTAAAGCATACAGGATTCTGAAACATTAGTTAAAGAGACTTAAATTGAACAATGAAATATACCTGGTCAGCCGTCCCTATGGTTACTGCTGTTAAACAGCATGTTCTGCTCTGTGAAATGGCTGCAAAATGGATGCTTGAAGCATATACACTGAAGAGGATGTGTTTGCAGAGAATATTGAAAAGACGTTTTCCTCAGATAGATGTGTCAGATTAGATTTCGCTCACTTGTTCCATGCTGGTGAGCAGTGCAGAGCCCTCAGCACTGCAAATTGGGCAGATAAATACTACAAGATATTCTCGCTACAGTTTTTGATTTGCATTTTATTTAAAGTCCAAACAAGACGCTACATGGAATACACGAAGAACTGTGCTGTCTTGATTACCCAGCCAATACAGACCCTAAAAAACCAGCCCCCAGTCCCTCGCCTCTAACCACTGGGCCACACAGCCTCCCAGTCCAGCAATGCAGAAACTGAAAATAAATAATAACGTTGGAGTGTCTGGTTTTGTCCTTGTCCACACAGGGCTGGCTGAGCAGTTCTATGGGTGATACAGTGTCTAACAGCAATGACAACCTGTATCTCGTGTAGTGCACTACAGTGTACAATGTAAGACCGTGTGCCTGGTGCACTACACACTACAGGACACTGTGTGCTTGTGCTCAGTGGATCTGGTGCAGTGCACACTGCAGGACTGTGGTGCAGTGTACTGCAGGACACTGTGTGCTTGTGCTCAGTGGATCTGGTGCAGTGTACTGCAGGACACTGTGTGTTGTGCTCAGTGGATCTGGTGCAGTGTACTCCAGAACACTGTGTGCTTGTGCTCAGTGGATCTGGTGCAGTGCACACTGCAGGACTGTGGTGCAGTGTACTGCAGGACACTGTGTGCTTGTGCTCAGTGGATCTGGTGCAGTGCACACTGCAGGACTGTGGTGCAGTGTACTGCAGGACACTGTGTGCTTGTGCTCAGTGGATCTGGTGCAGTGCACACTGCGGGACTGTGCCATGCTTCTTGCAGTGTGACTGGATGTGTTCCAGCCTGCTGCAGGTTTCACTCAGTGTTGCTGACAGATGATCGCTCGGTGTTGTTTAATTCATGACTATGCATTCTGTAGTCCGTGCATCTCTGTACGGTGCACGCGGTATTGTATTGGCTTGTATTCATTTGTGCATTTAGTCTACGGTAGGTACAGGGCCCCTCCCCCCTCATGGCTCTGCCACTCTTCCGGGACTCTAACTAACTAGCGAGTCCCCAGACAGTCTCAGGTGGGAGATCTAGTAACAGCCCTGCTGAATAATTCACATCCTCGGATATATAAAGAGGTGCCAGGTTCGCTTGTGCTGCTGGTGCCCGGGCTGGTTGAGTTTTTGATAGGGGTTTATGAAGCGATCTTATTTCACAGTCCTACCGCATGCTGATGACATCAGATTGGAATTTGACGACCCTTGAGTGGAAATTCTAATAAGGGCTCGCTCAATCATAGCTGCCCTTGTGCTACCATTGCCCAGCATACTGTAGTGTCGTTACTGCATTGCCATTTAAAATGTGGTAAGGGTTTTTGCACATGACCTGTTGAAATCTACCAGCCCCCGACCAGTTTAAAACCGGCGTTGGTCTTTTCTAGCTGGCCTAACATGATTGGTGTTTTAAAAAGTTTTTAGCAAACCATTTTAAAAGCATATCTGAGAACAGGATGCTGAATCGAAGTTCAGGAAACCCAACTCAGAAGCAGTTCCTCAAACTGTAATCCTCTTATGATAATAGGGTTATATTTGTATTGTGCTTTGAAGTGCCTCAGTGAGCTTTTCAAAGCACGTTGGAGAGACTGTAGCAAGAGAAGAAAGCAATATGCAATAGGCATTCTGCACCCTACCTTAGATCTTCAGTGGTGACAATGTAGTGGTTCTCTCCAAAGGGGCAATTGAAGTAGACCTGCAATGATATTACGAATGTGCACTGGCACCATTATACCACTGGTATATCTGAATGCATTATGAAAATGTGGTACCCTTCTGCAAGCATTGCCCCTTAGTAATATAATAGTCTTTTTTGAATTCCGGAAATTATGGATAACACTAAACCACAGGCAACCATGTAAGGTCTACAACTGCAAACCACTAGTAGCACAGGTGTAACATTCTTTATACCTTATTGCTTAATCTGCAAAAAAAACTCTAAGGAAATCCCTTATGACAGCAGCGTACCACAGTAAAAAGCCTTAGCAAAGTGAAGTAAAGCATGCTAAAGCACATTTTAAACAATAGCGAGGTTCCGAAAATATAGCGTTACACGTCCCCACGTGTGGCTACAACTGTTTAAATAACGTACCTGTCATTTTTTCGCTATATTTTTCAGAAGCCCGCTACTTACTCTTTATGCGTTGTAAATCAGTATTTTGAGTAGCCAGGGTGAAGTGTGGCAAACGCACAGCAAGCACTGTGGATTTTTTTGAAAGGGCGAGAGGAAAAAAGTCGTTTTGTAGACCTGACTAATCAACTGCAGTTCACCTGCAAAGCATCTGCAGTGTGTTTACAGAGGAGCTGCATCTGGTGAGGGAGCCCTCCCCTCCGTCCCGTGTGTTTTATTTTAGCATGCCAGGGCTCAGGGGATTGGTCCGGCAGCAGGCTGCAGTGAATGGCTGGTTCGGATCTGAGCCCCGCTTGTTGTCTTGTTGCGTTTGCAAGTTTTGCTTCGACAGCAGGGCTGGCACCTGAGCTGACAGTTTGTGGGACGGCTGTGGTACAGAAACCAGACCGTTCTCCTGTACGTACATCTGGGGGTCGCCTGTGCGCTCCACCAAAGAAAAAGAAAGCAGTCTTGCCTGCCTGGCTTGTTTACATTGTCTGCATGCATACTTTTTTTTAAGCAGCTACACCCTTATAAAAGTAGGTACATTTACACTGTAATTGCGCTGTTTGTTATGCTTCCACAATGCTCTGTTACACACATGCTCTTTACTGTGGTAAGCTTTATAAGGACTAGGGACTTTGTTGAAGCCCAAATCCATTTTGAATATCTCTTGGAACGCCTGCTTGCTGTGCCTGCAGAGCATATCGCACTTGTTCTGTGCAAGGGGAGTATACTGAGAATGTTTCCGTGCTGTCAGGGCTGCCTGCAGGCTCTCACACACAGAGCCTGTTCCCTCTTGCACATCCACACTGTGTTCATCTACATGTGACAGCTTCGTGTTCGTGGAGCGATCTGCTATCGTTTGGAAACACAGATTTTAAAAAGCCTTGGTCCCAACACCTTTAACTGCAGGAGTATAATGACATGCAGGACAGGCTCCCTACCAGCTTGTCTTGTGAACAGCTGCAGGCCGGAGGGGGACGTTTGTTAAATAAATGAAACCAAATGAAAATGAAATGAACACAGATGAGCCTTCGGGAAAGGCTTGCGTAAATATCGAGAAAGAGATGAAGAAAAATCACAGTCAGCATGTTGCAGTTATTGAGGGGCGCACACACACACACACACACACAGACGCACGCACACACACTCACGCTCACACTCACAGACAAACACAAACGACACACACCAACATACAGAGCCACATATGTACACACACGCACTGAGACACACACACAAAACCTGTATTATTTCCCTTACCCTATCTCTACCTCTCCTATCCTGTTTTCCTCCCCCATTCTCTCCCTTTTCCTCTCTTTCTTTCTTCTTTCTCTCCCTCTTTCCCTGAATTCCATCCCTCCTTCAGCATTGGTAACGTCATCTAGAAAGCTCCCCCCCTCTCCTTCACTCAGCACTCTTCCCCTCGCTCTCCCCTGTCACTGCCAGCTCCAGTGTGCCAGTGTGACTGGACTCAGATTCGACTCGAGAAAGGGTTCATCTTTTTTCCCCACCTCCCTCCCCATTTTATCACATGACCTCCGAACAGCGGTGCTAATGCCACCCTCGGTATAATCCACGTCTCTCTCTCTCTCTCTCTCTCTCTCTCTCTCTCTCTCTCTCTCTCTCTCTCTTTCTCTCTTATTTTGTGCTGTGCCCACCACCCCCTCCCTCCCTCTCTCTTTCTCTCTTCCCCTCTCTCTCTCTCTCTCTCTCTCGCTAAACCATTCAACTGGAACATTACTGGATTATCTCCGAGCCATTCAGAAACACAAACACACTGCGAAAAAAAACCAAGAGAGAATCTGAAATAACAACAACTAGAGGCAAAGCAAGCGACTCAACACACACACACACACACACACACACACACACACACACACACACACACACGCAATGAAGTAACCACGGAAATATTAGAGACCCCTCTGCAATCTTATGAATGAAACTGGGTAAGGAAATGAATTATGCATTGTTGTTGTTGTTATGGGAGCACACTGTATTTCTTCAAATATTAGCATGTTGTTTTTACTTAAAGCACGTCTGTTTTATGGTACCGGTAATGCATTTGAAAAATATATATATAATATATTGTATTTCTGTTCTGCAGAATGGATAAATAGATTAAGCCAATGTAATGTAAAATGATATCTATGGAATACAGTAAAATCAAAGCCACTAGATTATTCAGCTCCACTCTCATTGCCCTCCATCAATTCAATTGTTATCAGAGTCTCCCTGAAATGTTGTTTTTTGAAATGTTACCAAAATGTTTTTCACAGTGGTGTATTGCAATGCAAATCATCTCTTAATATAAGACTTCCATTAACAGTAATAAGTGTCCACTGCGGCAGTGAACGAAAAATGGGCTAAAGACAATTTGGACTGAAGAGCTATGAGAATCTAGGCCGAAAGGATGACTGATGAAAGCGGCAAAATCTAGAGCCGATTTGGTGCACAAAAGTGTTTAAAAAAAACCATTCCGAAATCGTCATTATTCCCAACATTGCTGAAATATCCCTCCCTGTTTAGCAACGGAACGTGCTGCGATAAACACAGCAAACTAGTGACTCACTGAACGAATCCGGTCTAGACAGCTGCTAAAGGTTTAGCATGAGTAAGATGAAGTGTGTCCACCCCTTGAGTATTCAACTCAAGACGCTGAGCAGATTACTGTATTCATTCAATCTTTCACATAGGAATACCCATGGTGTGCCAAGGTCATCAAAACCAGCAAAACCAGCAAAACCAGCGGAGCATAGTTCCCAATCCGTTGTGTTGCTGATTTGGTCTCCTCGTGGTTCTGCTCAGGTTCTGGGTAATACAGCGGTGTTGTAAGGGGGCTCCAGTTTATGCAAGTCTCCAGGGTGGTTTCAGGGGTATTGACCGATACAGAGTCAGCCTGCCTGTTCGCTATTGATGATATATAGATAATGAGCTTTGAGACTGGGGCTGACTAGCCAATGAGAATGAGGTTTGTTAGTTAATGCAGGTGTCAGGTAATGAGATTTGCAGGCCCTTTGAGGTGTAGCGGTAGGACAGTATTTGAAATGTATATTTTGTCATTGGATACAACAGTAAGGTAGTAGGTTAGTCGAGGGAAGCAGAATCTCATGCTTGGTGCTTGAAATGCATACAAAATGACCATGTTTGTGTTCTGATACAAAGATACAGTCATGCAAACGAATGCATAAATGACATCTGAAATAAAGAACCCACATGCTACTGTGCTGTGTTCCTCTTCTTATTTGATTTGGGTGCCCCCCCCCCAAGAGATTACTTCACTGTAAGGTGACGTGTTAGACTTTTGTTGTCCATATTCGGATATTCGTTTGAATTTTATGAGAATTTTTGAACACCCAGCGAGCCAGTGCTAGATCTACTGGCTCAGTAACTGAGGCAGGAGTGAAAGTGCAGACTTCTTCCCTGTGGCTGAAATATCACAAACCCAGAACAGGCCTCGGGCTGTGCCTCGAGTGTGTATGAAAGTTTTGACCAGATGAGAGGATTACCGGAACGCGGCTAAAATAACGATTTTCTTAAACCAGAATTATCATACAAATTGACATTTTATTTGTTTGCTGAGCTTCTAGTAACAGACAGAATAGGCAATGCATTTCTACAAGCATTTCCACAAAATGTCTTTCTCCAGCTTCGTTTGTGTTTGTGTTTGTGTCCACAGTCCAGTCTTGGCGATGCCCTGTTGCTGTCGTCTTAAAGAAGTCGCTCGTAATAGAAGAAGTTTCTACTGCTTTTTTCATTGCATCATTACTGACTGAATCCGTTTTATCCAACCATGTCTTTTCTATGGTAGTAAAATGACAAGCTGAAAATGTAAAGGGATGCTGCAAGCCGGGGTGCTGGTGTGGGGTTGAGCATGCTGGGTTTGCTTCGCTGGGTCAGTTCCTGTGAGCTGAAATGTCAATGGTGATAATGCTGCTGGGCTCCCTGGTCCTGCCGCTGCCTGACATTCTGCTCCGTTTGTGTTATTTCATTTCTTTCGGCTGTGTATTAATCATGCATGTCGAGTGTGCTCTTGTAATAATGAGCCGCTCTGGCTGGCAATGCAGATGCTGTGTAATGACAGTGTGTTTGTCGGGGTGAGCAGGAGGCAGGCTGCCTGGCAAAACACAGTGAACCCACTTTGATTAAAAACTGCTCCTGAAGCACCTTCCGAGCAGCCTGTCTCTCTGTCACGCTTGCATTGGCAATCAGGCTGCAGCTTATCGATACTGTACAGTATTGCTACAGTAATATTATATGTAAAAATACTAGCAAGAAATATCCAAATAGCCAAGGGTGGATTGCATTGTATATGAGTAAGTAAAGAGTTTCTTTGAATTGAATTTAAGTTAATAGGTATTGTATTGATTAGACAGCCCTGTGATTTTTATCATTGAGGTTAAACGCTCAGGTGTGCGGAATGCTCGGGTTTGCGGAATGCTCGGGTGTGCGGAATGCTCGGGTGTGCGGAATGCTCGGGTGTGCGGAATGCTCGGGTGTGCGGAATGCTCGGGTGTGTGGAATGCTCAGGTGTGCGGAATGCCACCTTGTTGCTGGTCTGAATTTAAAAGCAGTCCTGTTTACTTCCATCAGTAGCAGAACCAAATCAAACTCATTGTTAGTGTGATTGTGGCTCTTGTATTGGATTGCAGACTGTAGCCCCCGTTGAGATTGGGTTCATTGTGCTAATGGAAACCTCATAGCAGAACCAGAACTGCTGTGCAGTGTGTACCTGATCTCCTTTCCTGTAAGTTCCCTCTTTGCTCCACTGTTCTTGCTGTGTATGGTTAGTAACCTGTGAAGGGCCCAGGCATTGCTGAGCAAGCTAATGTTTCAATGCAAGGCTTCTGCACCGCAGACCTGATTTATCTGAGCAGAGAGAGAGAGAGAGAGAGAGAGAGAGGCTCTAGTGACCTTGCAGTGTGGGCAGCTTCACCTCCAGCAAAGCATACCAGTGCTCCGATCATTATCAGAGAGTCTCCGTCACACTTATGAGATAAAACAGAGAGATTCACCTTGCTCAGTGGGGCCAAATGGACAAACAGATGTCTGATTCAATTGATATATACTAATGCAATCCCTGGGATGTACAAGATCTGAACGAGTAGGAGCTTGGTTGGCAGATGCTTCCGTGTTTAAGCTGTCAGATTTCTCCAGCTACCCCTGAAGGTATTGTGGAGGTGGTTTTGTTTGAAGTCAGTCAGGCATCTCATCACAAACTTTTTTTTTTTTAATTTTTAGAATTACAATAGGAATCCGTCTATGTCTAGGCCTGTGCCATTCTGCAGAATCTACCCCCCAGCCCAAGGTTTCAATTACAGAAACCTGTGAGGCAAGAGTTGAGAGATCAATAAAAGAACTCAAAGTGCCGGTTAAACCAACAAATAAATTTGAGGGATCCAGTAATTCGTTTTTTTCCCCAGTACATTTCCTGAGATTGCACGTCTCATTTCCATTGGGATTGTGTTTCTAAGCCCCTCCCTATCCCAAGGTGACACTGTAAGGAATCAAGCCCATGGTTTGATCTCTTTTCCGCACACATCACTGTAGAGTACACTGCTGTGCCTAGCAGTGTCTGTATTTTGTTGGCAATGTTTTCACGCTGAACTAACCCCCCTTCTCTCTCCCTGTCAGTCTTTCAGTGCAGGACGATCCGAGCTCTGGTGCACACACTCCCAGCTTCCAGCCTCTGCTTCCACATCCAGGAAAATGTCCGGCTCCTACGATGAATGCGCAGGCTTTGATGAAGCCACGGACAGCTTCTGGGAGGTAACGCACCCTGCTTTCTATAGGATTGACTGGGATGGACTAGATCGTACGCCCCGATCTGTCTGACAATGGGCCCTCGTTGCACAGTTTAATGTGTGCGGTATTTAAAGAATGTTTTGAAGATCCGTGCTTGGCTCACGGTGAAGGCACGGGCGTGTGGCGTGCAGGGTGAGTCATGCAGTCAGGGGAGCTTCACTTCCTGGCTGTGCCAAGTTGCCCATCATTGCTGGGGATTCCACAGGGACTGTTGCATTGGCTCAGGAGCTCCCACTGGTCGGGGAGGGACTGTTTCTCCTCACTGCACTACAGCGACCCCTACTGGCCAAGGGCTGGTAGCTAACATCCACAGTGGAGCTCCTGGGTGTATGGAAAAGGGAGGGTTAAATAATCATTTTAAAAAGTGAATGCCTTTTGTCTACACTTGATTGTATTTGCTAAAAATAACTTGGGTTTATTAAGATTAACTTGGAAAGCCCATCCGTCATTACTTGACGTGATGTTTTTTACTATGTTATTGCGTCAGTTGCTTGTTGTCATTTTCAAATGAAACTGTGCAACATTTATCTGCTGAGATGATCAGATAAGGAAATCTCTGGGACTGTCATGCAAGCCATCTAGATGTTTATTAAACAAGTCCAACGCTTCTCTTTCATCTTTCTCAGACCAGCATGCTCCTGCGCATCAAAACAGTATATCAAAGGACTTTCTTGCTGTGATTTGATAGGTCCGTCGATGTTTGTCGGGACGCACAGAGATCTGTGTTCAGATCAGAGCGTTGGTGTCTGATGGAGGGGTCTTCAGTGATCCACTGGAGGGTTAAGTAACCCCTGATTTGCAAATTGTGATTTCTTGCTAGAGGATATTTGCTGGAATTTAGGTCACCTAGTTTAAGACCCAGGATGGGTTTTAACATGATATTTGTCTTGCATATGTTGTTCATGAAGTTAGTTTAGTCTGCTTTTTAACAGCATACTAAAATATACATACATATCTTAATTTGGCTGCACATTATAAAGCTAAATGGAAGATGAGGAGTGGAAGCTGCTTGACTGAACCCTGTTTTATTTATTTATGTATTTATTTTTTAAATGAAGTGTGCCCAATTATAAAAAAAAATGTTCCCCTCACCGCAGCAATTGCCTACACAGCTCAGTCTAGTTTTCTCTTTTACACCCAGGAGCTCAGAAATCAGAGTTCTTGTGTTTTTTCCTGGGAGGAGTCCGCGGTGGAGGTGTTCCTTGATGGAGTGTTTATGATGGAGAATCATTCTGAAGCCAGGCTGCGGGTGGCGCTCACACCCACTCAGCAGCCAGCACCAGTGTTCTGTTAGGAGTTCTGAGCACCTTGTATCCAGAGAGAACGGTTCCGTAGTCATTGTTACAGTCTGGGACAGGCTGCCTGAGGGGAAAAGAGTCTGTAAGAGAAGGAGGATGAGTACACTTCATGCAGGAGTGCAGGAGCCTGGGGGTTGCCATGCGGTCACACTGAATATGCATCACCACTGAATAAACTGTATCTTCTGCATAAGCCTGCTGGGGATATAGTGGAGGTGTCCCTAGGTGTGCATGCATCTAGATTAGGATGCAGTTTGGGCTTTCGTTAGTGCAAGTTCCTGAGAGTATCTCAGGATATCAGAAGATGTCTGTCGTTCTGTCTTTACCAGTATGTCACTCTTACATTTTTACTTGAGATCCGCTTATCCAATTGTGATAAAACTTGGTTAGGACATTCTTCAGCACACATTGTTCAGGGTGTCAGAATCTCACAAGGTGTTGTGGTGTGATTCTGTTTTACTAAACCGGCAGCTCTAATTCTGTTTTTGCAGTTACTGTGTTTGCAGGCGTGCCTCCTTAACCCTACCGTGCAGGCTACCTGCTCCCCAGCAGGGACCCCCTGTTTGTCCCTGGCTGGCACACATGGCCCCTGCTGCACAGTGCAGCTCCTGTCTCTTTATGTTGTCAGCTCCATTCCCTGCATCTGATGCTGTTGTTTGAGGCCTGTCAGGGCATTGTGGATTACAGGGAGGACAGCCCCCCCACCCCTGCACTTGCATAACTCTGCGTGCAGAGCCACTTGACCACTCCCCCTCCCATAACATCAGCACACACCCCTTACAGGGCCGGGGGAGGTGCCTACGAGTCCTCCGAGACTTTCTTAAGGTGGTCCGTTGTAGTTACAAGCAACAGCTATGAGATTATTCTCCACTGTGTGATAAATCCTATTAGCTGTACTGTATGAATCTCCGAATGTAATATTGTAAACTATTGATACACTTCCCTTTATTAAGTTCAGTAGCATTTTCACTGCACCCCTGATTATTGTGCAGTTGATCTTTTCATTTCTACTATTTTTTTTCTTCACTTTAAAACCCCTGATGGTGCAACACTAGAGCACCCCTTTTTTTCAATACCTGCTGCGTGTCTCCCCCTTGTGTGGCAGGTGGGTAACTACAAGCGAGCCGTGAAGCGGATTGATGATGGCCACCGGCTCTGTAACGATCTCATGAACTGCGTCCACGAGCGAGCCAAGATCGAGAAGGCGTACGCGCAGCAGCTCACCGACTGGTCCAAGCGATGGAAGCAGCTGGTCGAGAAAGGTACCGCTGGGGGTGGCAGGAGGGGCTCTGTTTCCCTATCACACACACACTCACTTTCTCTGTCATACACACACTCTCTCACACTGCCTCTATCACACTATCCTTCTCTCTTCCTCCCTCTCTCACACATTCTCTCCCTCTCTCTCACACACTCTCTCCTCTCTCACTCATTCTCCCTCTCTCTCACACTCTCTCTCCCTATCCCTGCTCACACTCTCTGTCTCGCTCCCTCTCTCCCTCCCTCTCGCAGGTCCTCAGTACGGCTCTCTGGAGCGTGCCTGGATGGCTGTGATGACGGAAGCTGAAAAGGTGAGCGAGCTGCACCAGGAGGTGAAGAACGGGCTCCTCTCGGAAGACTTTGAGAAGATCAAGAACTGGCAGAAGGACTCCTACCACAAGCAGATGATGGGCGGCTTCAAGGAGACCAAAGAGGCAGAGGACGGCTTCAGGAAAGCCCAGAAACCCTGGGCCAAGAAACTCAAAGAGGTGACTTGGAAATGCATTCACTAACACTGGCAAAACTGGCTGCCCTGTTAGCAAATCCTCAACAGAGCTAGAACAGCAGCCTATTACAATAACATGATTTGAATGTCCTAATAATATTGAAGGCTTTGTGAAGAGTCCTGAAGCTGTGCGCGACAGTATTCTTTTACTACAGATTTTTATAGTATCGTCTGGAGGTTGCATCTAGTCTGAGCTCCGGGCTTCTCTCTCCTGTGCAGATGGAGACTGCAAAGAAGGTGTACCACCTGGCCTGCAAAGAGGAGAAGCTGGCAGCCACGCGGGAGGCCAACAGCAAGGCAGAGGCCTCCGTCACCCCCGACCAGCAGAAGAAGCTGCAGGACAAGGTGGACAAGTGCAAGCAGGACGTGCAGAAGGTAACGGACGGGCTGAGAAAGCACAGCCAGAGGGGGGTGGCGCTGCAGCAGCGACTGATTCCGTTATGTGTCATCGGGGCTGATTTTCAATAGAGGAGGAAAACACCTGCTGCAGTTACGAGACAAGAAATGACCACAGCAGGCATATCGCTTTGCATCACCTAGAACTGTAGGACTGAGACATCATTTAAAAAAAGAAAAACTATTATGAACAGAAACTACAAAATTATATTGTCAGTTTGTGGTTAAGTATGTGGAAAACTACAAAGCGGTATGCAGTTCAATATCTTAGCTTAACATTATTCGGCAGGTTTCATTCAGCTTTACGAAGCAAAAGGAGTTAATTCTGTAGGGTGATGCAAAGCTTTTGGCCAAAGATGGAATTGAACATGAATGTGAGACAATATTAATGTCAGCAGAGTATTTTTTTTATTCGTTTTTGTATTATTATTACAGCAGTGCCTGTGATGTACGGAGGGCTTTGCTGTATAAATGTATTTCGTTAGCTAATTTCAGGGAGACCTGTCCTGCAATGGCAGCACTGTTTCATTGCCCTTGGCCCAGTTGCTGTGAGAGAGAGCGTGTGACACCCAGTGCAGTGCCTGTGCTTCAGGTCTATTGTCACTGGAGCCCTGTGCCAAATCACTGCCCTCACACCCGGTTCCAATAAACCATTAACCAGGAACAGGAGTCACTTTTAAAAGCATCGTCAGGTTTGTGTAATGCATGGCCGATCCCTGCACAGCAGCACTGCTTGTAAAATGCTTTGTTGTAATACTGCATTGAAAATGAGGCTGTGTTAGATATTAGAATTCTTATCATTGTGCCCTGCGGGGATGAATATACATAGTGATGGGGGATATAGCAGAGTGGCACACTTTCATTTCAAGCATTCAACTTGGCATGGAGATGAATAAGGACACTGCCTGTGGCTATGGCTGTTTATTTATTGGTTTCCTGCATCTTCCTGGCTGGATTCTCAAATTACTCCAACAAAAAAAGTAAAACACGCACCCAATAATCTTACCAAACCAGAATGAAAAAACTCAGACATCTAATTAAAGGAATTTGTTTCCAATTTCAACACTGTTAAACAGCTATGAAACTGTTTCACTTGCCTGCCTCTGAATTCAGGCTTGGGGGTGTGTTTTCTGTCTGGAGAATGATGGTGCAGGTGCATGAGGAGTGGGGGTACAACCTGTTGCCTGTGTGAGCTGGGCTCTGGTGGGCTTGGTGTGACTCTGTCTCCCTGGGTTGGTTTCAGGCGAAGGAGAAGTATGAGAAGGCTCTGGACGAGCTGAACAAGAGCACCCCTCAGTACATAGAGAGCATGGAGCAGGTGTTTGACCCGTGCCAGCAGTTTGAGGAGAAGCGACTCAGCTTCCTCAAGGAGGTCCTGCTGGACATCAAGAGACACCTGAACCTCACTGAGAACCAGAGGTGAGCAGTGCCAGGAACTGAGTCTCCCTCTGTCCGTCCATCCATCTCTCCTACCATCCATCCATCCATCCATCGCGCCATCCCTCCATCCATCCATCCCTCCATCCCTCCATCCCTCCATCCCTCCCACCTTCCATCCATCCATCCCTCCATCCCTCCCTCCATCCATCCATCCCCATCCCTCCATCCTCCTCCCTCCATCCTCCTCCATCCATCCCTCCATCCTCCATCCCTCCATCCCTCCATCCATCCCATCCATCCCTCCATCCATCCCTCCCTCCATCCCACCTGCCATCCATCCCTCCCTCCATCCATCCATCCTCCATCCCTCCATCCATCCATCCCTCCCTCCCTCCATCCATCCATCCCTCCATCCCTCCATCCCTCCCTCCATCCCTCCATCCATCCCTCCCTCCCACCATCCCTCCATCCCACCAGCCATCCATCCATCCCTCCATCCCTCCCTCCATCCATCCATCCCACAATCCCTCCATCTCCCTCCCTCCATCCCACCTGCCATCCATCCCTCCCTCCATTCCTCCATCCCTCCCTCCCTCCATCCATCCCAACATCCATCCCTCCCTCCTGCCATCCCTCCCTCCATCCCACCTGCCATCCATCCATCCCTCCTGCCCTCCATCCATCCATCCCACAATTCCTCCATCTCCCTCCCTCCATCCCACCTGCCATCCATCCCTCCCTCCATTCCTCCATCCCTCCCTCCCTCCATCCATCCCAACATCCATCCTTCCATCCCTCCCTCCCACCATCCCTCCATCCCACCAGCCATCCATCCATCCATCCCTCCCTCCCTCCATCCCTGACCTGTCTCCCTGCCTCTCTGCAGCTACGAAGGGGTGTACCGGGAGCTGGAGCAGACGATCCGCATCGCTGATGCGAAGGAAGATCTCAAGTGGTTTAATAACTATCACGGCCCCGCTATGCCCATGAACTGGCCGCAGTTCGAGGTACAGTAATCGATTTATTTTAAAGATCCCAAGACAAAAAGGATCGGCGCCATCACTACAGGTTAAGTTTCGTTCCTCTGTCTTCTAGTAGGCAACTGACTCGATTGTAAAGAGACGCTGGGTGTGTGCGTGCATGTGTGGGTGTGTGTGTGTGCGTGCGTGTGTGGGTGTGTTCAGTGCGTTTCTGCACAGCAGTGTGTGTTACACATGGTAGATGCTTCCAATGTGACTGTTCTGTTGCCTGTGCAGGAGTACAACCCAGACCTGACCCACACCATCACTAAGCGAGAGAAGGTGAAGAAGCCCAGCGAAGGAGTCACTCTGACCAGCGTCACCTCCGGGGTAGAGCAGGTGGTGCAGGCTGGGGACCGGGGCAGGTAGGCAGCTCTGTGGACGTGGACTGCACACTGAACCACTTGTGTGTGTAGCGGGGGTGGAGGGAGTACAAGAAATGCTTTACATGATGTGATTCAACAATGAATTCAACGACTGCGGGCAGCTAGCTAGTTAAAGACAGCTGTTGATTTAAATGCAATATGTATTACAGCAGGAAAAAATAGCGCTGTCACATTCAAAATTGAGATTTTTCTCTAGTTATTATACAACAAATGTTCCTAAATATTTAAATGCTTACCTGAAAAACAATACCTGCTACATTGTAGAATATTTTGTCTTTGTTGTCCACCTTTTAAAGACATTCTGTTTTCACCATCAGGAACTTATCGAAAAAAATAAAACTATAAATAAATGTAACAATAACAACAGACTCGTAAAATATCCCCTTGTATTGGACAGAGCGATCTTTAGCAGAAATAGTTCCCATCTTCGATGCAGCTGGTGTCTTTTTCGTTGAAGAATTTTTAAAGAAATCGTGCAGCTCTATGCATTGTGTGTTCAATCATTTACCGGAAGCAAACTTAACCGGCTGCCAGGTTCCTGAATGCAGTGTAACAGGCAGTGCGTCAGTCAGGTGAACATTTACTGTATTTATTTTTAAGTGATAAAAATATGTATATTTACACTAATCTTTCAGAAATGGGAATTTTCACTGGGAACTACATATTAAATGGGCAGTGGGTAAATTTCCCGGAAATAGTGAAAATCCATGATTACTGTGAGATAAATACAGCCTTAACTATTGAATATTGAATATTGAATATTTGTAGCAAAAAAACACCACAATATTGAACGAACTTAAGAGTGGTATCCTCATAGTCTCTCCCTCTCTCTCCTCTCTCTCCCTCTCCCTCTTTCTCTCTCGCTCCCTCTCTTTCTCTCCCTCTTTCTCTCTCTCTCCCTCTCTTGCTCTCTATCTTCCTCTCCCTCTCTCTCTCTCTCTCTCTCTCTCTCTCTCTCTCTCTCTCTTTCTCTCTCTCTCTCTCCCTTCTCTCCCTCTCCTCTCTCTCTCTCTTTCTCTCTCTCTCTCCCTCTCCCTCTTTCTCTCTTCTCCCTCTTTCTCTTCCTCTTTCTCTCTCTCCCTCTCTTGCTCTCTCTCGCTCTCTCTCTTCCTCTCCTCTCTCTCTCTCTCCCTCTCCCTCTCTCTCTCTCTCTCTCTCTCTCTCTCCCTCTCTCTCTCTCTCTCTCTCCCTCTCCCTCTCCCTCTCCCTCTCCTCTCCCTCTCCCTCTCCCTCTCCCCTCTCCAGTGTGAGCAGCTACGACAGGAGCCAGGTGTTTTCAGCAGAGTGGTCTGATGAGGACACCCCCAACACAGGCAGCGAGACCAACGGAGGAGCCAACCCCTTCGAGGAGGAGACAGCGGCCCCTGCTGGCAAGGGTGTGCGCGTGCGGGCACTGTATGACTACGATGGGCAGGAGCAGGACGAGCTCAGCTTCAAAGCCGGTGAGGGCTCCCAGTGGGCGTTAATAACCAATGAGGTGGGCTCCCCCTAGTGGCTCCCCTGGTAAAAACACAGCCGCGTGGCGTGCAGGGTGAGTCGTACAGTCAGAGGAGCGCAGGTTCATGTCCTGACTGCGAAGTCGCTGGGGATTCCGGAAGGAGCGTCGCATTGGCTCTGGCGCTCTTGCGGACTAGCGACGCAAAACCGGAAAGGACTGTTTCTCCTCATCGCGCTACAGCGGACCCTACTGGCCAGGCGTCTAGTGAGCTCAGGCAGACACCTGCAGGGCTGGCCTTTGTCCTCCAGAGGGCAGTAGCTCACTGACATCCGCTCTTGAGTTCCTGGGTGTAGAAGAGGAAGCTGGCTTGGTCGTGGGATCGGAGGACGCCCACTGAACCTTCAGTTCTCCTGAGCAGCTGTTCATTGGGGAGAAAATTGGAGAGCATTACCCGATTCATGCTGTGCTGTTTCTGTCCTTGGCGCGGATCCCTGTGTCACTGTTCTTACACGGTTATTGCTCTCGTTTCCAGGAGACGAGCTGCTGAAGCTGGGAGAGGAGGACGAGCAGGGCTGGTGTAAGGGTCGCCTTGGCAATGGCCAGGATGGCTTGTTCCCGGCCAATTACGTGGAATCCATCTAGTCACCTGACTTGCGCACCCCAATCAGAGGGCAGCTCAGACTGTACCAGCCAATCGTTCTGCACCAGAGACTAAAGATTAACCCTTCCCTTGCCAGACTCTTATCAAGCAGTCTAAAAGAAACTTAGTAAAAAAAAAAGAAGACAATATCTATATTTATCAATTTTGTGAGAAATGAAAAAAGCAGTATATTTAATATATACACAAACATCAATAGACTATATTATATATATAAAACACCAACCAAAAGCAAGCGCAGGGAATCATTTTGCATTTTTGTGTCGCTGTGTTTAATATGAATTTCGTGCAGCTGATATGGCATTGTGTAGCGGTATGTTCTCTGAGTATTACATAGTCGATGAGACTTGTGTAGCAGTCTTAATGCGATGCAGTCTTACATTTTTTTTTTGCATAGGAAAATGACTCTTGTGTAGCAACATAGCAACAACGTCCTATGCAATGTAGGTTTTGTGTTTTGGTTACATTCCTGTAAGCAGTATGTGCTATACAAAGTGTGGTTCTCTGTATCTACTTCCAGTTGTGTAGCAGCATGTGCGATATAATTTGCTTTCTGTGCATTTCAATGACTTTTGTCGAGCAGTACTTATGCTACACAATGTGTGTGTTTCGCATAGCCGATAACAATTTGAGTAGCAGTTATATATATATATATATTTTTTACAGGAAGCAGCACATCCTGCATGGAAAAGAATTCCTACTGAAACACATTCCGTCCAGGAAAATACCCCCCGGAAACACAGTCAACACATTAATGGGCCCGATTCTTCTTTCAAACTGAATTATTTTTTTTTATTTATTTTTTTTAGTGATTTGTTTGTCATTACGGTGGTTTTATACTTGTGTATATTTTACATTACTGCTCATGTATGACCTGTTTTTTTTCAAAATCCTGAATCCTAATCATATTAATTTTCAGGCGGAATGGCTATTTCAGCAGCAATTTGTTCTGGTAAGAGCCGCTAACTGGGCACAAATCCTTGAAAAACACAGAATTCTTCGGTGCATTCACTTTAAATTCAGCTCGAGTTGTTCCTCTCTAGTTAGCTTGACAGATTTACTTTCTTTTCAGAAACAGGATGGAAATTGCTAGAAAGCTAGCAATCCTACTGTCAGCAGTGCAATTCACAGAATATCCTTTCCAGAAACGCTGTTCAGTACGCGTCACGTTAAATGAAACACTTTACTCTCGAGGATCTATAGGAAAGCTGTAACGCCGAATTCGCTCTCGTTTGCGGGGAGCCCAGTGTTGTCTTCCAAAAAGCAGAATGAAATAAATCAACACACACTTCAATAGTAATAAGGGTGGGGTGCCAAACACAACAAAAGCGACACAAAGAAAGTCATGTGATCTGACCAGGCAAAGGCCAGAAAGTGACCAGCCGTAAGCAGGCTGACATTGAATCCCCGTGCTTCAGATCTGAACCAGACTTCTCTGTGCTGCACCATGAGACTGGAATCCCCTGTGACTTCAAAAGAAAAACTGCTAGAATTTTTCATCGTTTATCAACTGGGAGACCCTTCAATACAAAGTCAGTGTTCCTCTGTTCTCTCTCCTCACCTTGCTCAGTGGCACACCCTGGTGGAAGAAGTCTGTAACTCCTCCCCTA
This sequence comes from Acipenser oxyrinchus oxyrinchus, assembly GCA_030684275.1. Taxonomy (NCBI): domain Eukaryota; kingdom Metazoa; phylum Chordata; class Actinopteri; order Acipenseriformes; family Acipenseridae; genus Acipenser; species Acipenser oxyrinchus. The sequence goes on from CM060293.1 coordinate 4,982,477, forward strand.
CTTTTTAAAGGTTTGCGCTCCTGCCCCCTTTTCCAATACATTTTTCTTCACTTTGATGGTACAACACTGTTGAGCAGCCATTGAGCAACCTTCTCCATGTTGGTCCGCACCTATTAGAACCCCCCTTGCTCCCTTTGCCGGACCATTACAGTTCCTGTTAAAATGGCTGAACACGTGCAGAGAGCACTGGGGACCGCTATTGAAGAGAGGGCTGTATCACTTAATATAACGCTACCAGAAGAAAAAAAGGGCATCTATTGAAAGTAACTGGGTAGAAATATAGTGATTTTTACACTTTTTAACACCTGTAAGAAATGCTCTACCCTTCCCCACTGGTTACCTCCCAAGCAGCTACAGAGGATAACTTGGTTTCAGACAATTAAAAAAAAAACATCATAATATTAACCTGGAGTCTGTGTAATTAGCCCAAATTATCTTGGTCCCGGAAGCTTTAAAGACCTAAAAACTAGTAAACGAACGGAGGAAAGTTAAAAGTGGTGTCGTTTTACATTCTTTAAAAACTGTCCCATGAAAAACGGACTACACATTTCTCTGGTGTCGGAGAATTCGAGAGGAGCATAGTCAAGACTCCTGTGTTGAAGGTTGTAAAACTAGGAGCGCCTGTTTTTTAACTTTCATCTTGATGCTCACCCCAGGTGGGTCTGTTAGCTAAAGGGGGAAATACTTATTTACTTATTTACCTCATTCACGGGACTTTCACTGTTCCCTATATCCAGCCTAGCCGACCGACACACTCTCTGTCTATTAACCCAACCAGCCTGAATCTGGGAAACAGACGAGATGCAATCAATCTCCAGTCATATACAGTCATATGTTAATATAACAGGTACATTTTGAAGGCCAGCAAACCAACAAAAGCAGTGTCTTAATTATAAATATATGCATACATACATGTGGTAAAGTGGAACACGTTGGCTAACTATTGTATTTAAAGTATTTTATTTTAACTGCAATCGAATTGTAAACCTCTAGGGGGCGCAGTGGTGTCACCCCTCCTTCTCTGATTTGTATATGATTATGTAATTTAAAGAGTATATTATATTGTGTATGTACTACTATGTGGATAAAACAAAAGATGGAAAAGTAAAAGGAAGATCTGTATGTAAAGGCATATTTTTTTGTCCTTGTTGGGGAAAACATCTTGTGAAACTCTGTTTTAGCGGTTTAGAGGTACGTACGTGTCTAGGGTTAGTGTTGTAGTCTGAACTGTAACTGGTGTTGTGCCTGTTCATCTGAGTCATTAAAAGATCAATGTTCAAACCGGACTCCAGTAAATGGTTGTTGTGAAGTTGTCAAAGCCATGTCAGGGTGAAAGTCTCCAGCACGTGAAGCATTTTCGGGACATGTGCTGCTGTCTTATCTTGAACTCTAAGTACAGTACAGCCAGCACGCTTTAGTTTTTGTTACGACAGGTTTTCGTTTATTTTGTGCTGAGGTTGCAGTTGTTTTTCATGGCCAGTAGAGGGCGGTAGTGCCTCAGTCAGAACTGCAAGTGGAAACAAAAGCCGGAAGGTTTGCAAGCTGGGGGCGAACCCAACAAAACGTGCGTGTTCACAAGCGTCTCTCCCAGACCTGAACCTTTGACTCAGAGTATATTCTCGTGTTTCAAAACGCCTTTTAACCCTCTTTCGTACAGACATCACTGATTAACAATGATATTGTACTGTCTACTGTCATAAATAGAGCCCTGCTTTTCCACTTGTTTTTTAACCTGTAATTTAGTTCTTTAGCCACACGATGTCGCTATAGGTTACTTTAACTGTTTGAAGGGCTCGTACCGTTACTAGAAAGCACGTTTTAGCAGGTTAATAAATACAACGCTGTAGTCTGTAGATGGCTACTGACATTTATTTAACCCTCTGTGAAAATGTGGCCCTATGAAGAAACAGCATCCACAGAACTGGTAACAACTGACAAATATATCTGAGCCTTTCTTGCTAAATTCGGAAATAGTTCTGCATTTCTCCAGCATTCGGTCAAAGAAATTCCACTACCGTTTTCTTTTGCGTATACTGGTGTAGTTGAAATCCTTCCATTTCTGATGTGCAGTCAGCATCAAACCCTGGAATACAATCTAACGGGAGGGCTTATTTATCCAAACTACAAACACATGGGTCTAATCTCCTTACTGCCTTCAGAAACGTGTGAGCTGGTTCAATAAAAGGTGGTTTTATTCAGCATGGGTCAGGGCTGTATTAACTCGTGAATTTTAACTTTACGGCTTTCAAAACAAGTTCTGCTCATCCGCGTGATCTCTCAAGGAAATGCTTTCTGAGTTTGTTGGTGCATCTGTTTCTTCTAAAAGGTCACGAGGTAAGTTTTTTTTTTTCTATTAAACGGATCCATTTCCAGAATAATTGTCCCTAGTAATTACGGGATGCTTTCAATTAGCCAGAATTGTATGGGTTTACACGGACATCTGGAGGTTTAAGTCTGAATTGCAAGTGAAAAAAAAAGACAAGTGAAAAACGAAGGGCCCTGCTTATAAATTAATTCAAATTCTTTCACTGTCTGTGTCCAAAGGCATGTATAGGACAACTGTGATAGCTTGTTACTGCCCAAGTGTATAGATAGATCTGTTAACGTGACGTTTGATTTATTATAGGACATTGGCTGTATTTTATTGATTTCTGAATTATTAAATATTAGACATTTTAGCTGGTACTATAAAAGTCAATTGCCAAAAAAACAAAACAAAACAAAAAAACCTTATTCAGTTATCTTACAAAATAAAATTGCATCTTTTATCTGGTGGTTTCACAGACCCCGATTAGCACTAATCTTGGACAAACTTATTTAAGATGTGAAATCAGACCTTATGTATTAATAAGGTGAGACATTCATATTAAACATTTACTCTGTAATAAAATATAAGCTATAAAGTAAACAACCGGTGGTGTCAGATCTAAAAAAAGATGCAATTCCTTAAGAGCAACACATAGAAGGGGGTTTAATATGTTAATAAGTGAATTGTTAACAGTGAATAGATTCAAATCTTTTTTTTTATATATTTGTGATTTGTGGGTCTGGTTTAATAAAGCTTGACATAAATAAAGGATATTGACTATTTTTAAAGATTCCAACAACAGTTAATGAAAAATTTCATGAATTTATTTATCAAAACCAACTGAAAAAACAGTCTCTGTGGTAGAATCCCATCTGCCACTGACTTGAAAGTGGTTTGAACTCAGGCTGGTTTGTTTCCATCAGCAGCAGGTCAAGATCAACTTGGTTTCAACTGGGACTCTGTCAGTCAGCCCTGGTTTGGATTGCAGACCTGCAGAACTCTCTCCGGTTAAATCTGTGTGAATCGGGCCGAATCACTGGATTTGAAATGTTGATGTCAAACAACACAAGATGCAGGACAAGTATTTTTAGGCAGCAAAATGTAATTCAAAATACTTTTTTTTCCAAAACTACAAAGGATATCCTTCATTTATTAATTCTTTTTTTTAAAACAAATAAAACTTACAACACCATGTTAGGAAAACATACAGAACAGAATATATAAAACATATTTATTTGGCAGAAGTGAAAAAAAGGGGCAGCGTTTAAACATTTCAAACAACATTTTTACACAAAAACAATTAAAATTACATTACAGCAAGTAAAGGAGACATTTAAGAAAGACAGGCTGATGTGGGATATGGGGCCTTGTTGTGTTTCCATGGTAACTAAACAGGCAGGCACCACAATAAGGCAATATGTAGAGATTCTAAAAACAAAACCAAAAAGGGATATTTCTAGAAGGCACTAAAATAACACAGGGCCTAAATGTAACTATTTTACCTGTGAAACAAGAATGCTTGGTAAGTTATAAGTATTGATTCAAAACCAATTCCTTCAGAATCATTTCCGTATTCAAACTGGATTGCAAATGGATGCCACAAGGGCTGTCAAAATACATGCTAGGAAAGGGGACTGTGGATATTATTTCATACATTTTTAGTGAATGTATCTTATCTACTCCATATATCAGTATTTTACTAATTCCAAAGAACACATTCCTATTTTTAAGTAGCAAACGATAACTGAATGGAGCATTTCTCTAGTGTGTGATGTTTTGGTTGGTTTATTTGAAAGGCTACCATTAAGTGGTGCTTGTAGGTATTGCCATGTTTTATGAGTACGGCCAAATTAAAAGGCCTTTAAGTGCACTTAAAGGTGTGATAAGCGAAGCTTTAACAAGCGAACCATACCCAACTTCCCAGTTAAGCTTGACCAAGAATCCCACTACCAATATGAAATGAAAAAGTCCATGAAGCTGTATGGTTTTTGTTTAAAAAACCCTAGCCAGTAAAAACTTTTTTTTTTTTTTTTGCTTTAAACAATTGATTTTTTCAAACACAGGTTGGTTTTCAAAGTACTGTTTTGACTGCCCTCCGATTAAAAGTAGCCGCTGTGAGAAAAGTGTTCTGTAAGTTTGCTTTCTTCTGAATAAAGTGCATGAAATGAATCCAGGTGTTATACTTGGGATGAAGCCAACACCCGACCTCTATAGCTGAGCACAATAGAGACAGCCCAGCTCCCTCTCGCAATGCAGCAGGTTGGAAACTACCACAGATATATGTGCTGCAGTGTAGTATGACTTACTGAAGCTAGGGGGCGCTAGGATTTCATGTCTGGAGGCCTTGGTTTGAAGATTGTGAGTTTGGGGTCTGATTTCGCAGAGCTACCTTTTCAAAGGTTGGCACAGTTGGCAATATTGGCAGTGGGACAGACTTAGGATTATTTAGGAAATGTTCCAAGGGAAGTGTGGTGAGCCGTGGTATGAGGGTGATTGAGAGCATTGTGGCTAAGCTTTGTACGCAGTCTTGCATAGTACAGTATAGCTCTGTGCCTTAACCACACTGTATCAGTGTCTTATCAGTCCCCAAACCTTTTATGAGTTCTCTTAATAAAATATAAAACAATATATTAAGCACAGAAGCAGGCAGGATACGCTAACAGCAACGTAGTTTAGGATGGGCAGTGACAAGTTCATTCTGCATTCCTTCACATCGCCTCTTCTTTCATAGAAGCGCGTCTCCATTTAACATGAGACTCGAGACTTCATTTCCAGAGCAATAAAAATAACTAACAACAACAACAACAACAAAAACAGTAACCAAAATAATAACAACAATAACGTTATTAGGTTATATTAAAAATATACTTAAAAATGTCCTCCACCATTCTTCCAGCTTTTATAAAGTTTTACTTCCATTTTTCAATTTTTATTTTTAATTTTGTTGAACAACTTCAGAGCTTCTTGGTCAGTCCAGCCGTCACTTCGTAGCAGGACACCAGTTTAACCAGTCTCAAAGAGCAGTGCGCGAGCCCCCACCAGTGTCTCAGGGCTTAGTTTATGTGGTTTCTTCTGGTCTAGGACTGTGCCTCCCATGTCTCCACCTTTCCCAGTTCATACTGGGTGGACGAACTGGTAGACCAGTCTCTGGGAGACGTCGGGCTTGCGGATGATACCCTTCTTGTAGTATTGCCGGATGGATCGGCTCAGCTTGTCATAGTTCATGGCAGGCCGGTTCTTTCTGATGCCCCACAGCCGTGCCACATGAGCAGAATCTTCGATCTTGAAGATACCTAATCAGATATTGAGTCTACATTAGAACCTGTGCGTGGCAGCTCCCAGACACATCTAGTCAGTGATTAACAGTTAACACTAAACATTATCTCTGTACAGTGTTAAGACATTTGATTTAACATAGTTTTGTGCTGCCACTGGGTACACACGTGTTTAATTGAACCACCGCTAATATGGCATTTTTATGGCTTGTTAATTTTGTGCCAAGGAGAGAGACTACAAATAAGGAATGAAAGTTTGCAAATAAACGTCTGAAAGAAAGGGAGAAAAGAAAGTTGATTTGTAAACTGTTAATTAATATGAATGATCTGTAATTATCAGCCAATTAATCAGGGTGTGAAGACCCTGGAAAGTAGAAGTACAGTGTAAATGTTTTCCTCATCCTCGTCGTAGGAAGTTTAATGTAGTCCACAGTGACACCTGGTGGCCACGTGCTATAACTGCCTTTGGCAGAACCCTCACCTTTCTCCTTGTTCAGCCAGCTGATGCAGCGTCCGTACTTGTGTGGCTTCAGCAGCAGCTCCTTCAGGAACTGCCACAAGTGGATTGGCTGGCCCGAACAGGAAGAGTCCGCCTCCGTCGCTGACCACACCTCGTCACTTCCTGGAAACAGGGGAGCACAGATTAACAATCTCCATCTAGATCAAATTAAGTTGGCGTATTACACACCAAGACTGATAGGGACTCCTACTGAAACCCAAAACTCAACAGCTCAATGAAGGGAAAAGATTCTGAAACTACGACCCAACTGGAGGACGGGTAACTTACTACTGAGCAATAGCAGGACATCAATGCTGAGTGACAGGGGTCTTGCAAAAAAGTGATAACGCCTTCTATAATGCTGGCATTAGGTGTGTAAGGCAGGTACAGGCAGCCAGGGCATCGCGAGAAGCCTGTAAGGTGTTTTTAAAGTGTGTGCAACAGGTGGCAGATTTATTCTGAGACCAAAAACCAACAGAGCTGAAAAGCTGCAGAAAATGAAAGCTTACCAATGAATTTGCTGACCTCCGGGGAGCTTCTTTCCTTCATCCAAGCAGCTGAAAAGATAAAGAAACAAGTTTTCAGATGCAGGATCCACAGCGTCATTCAGGATAACGCATGATAAAGCAGAGGTATGCATTGTAAAGACCTGAGAGGTATGGTAAAGCATATTAATAAACATGCCAATAAAACAGAACTGTGCAGAACAGAATGCAGATCAGCCTGCAGTTTACTTTTAGCTTGTCTGCAATACCATTTACTGTTGCAGCAATGTTAAACTGCAGCTTCAAGCTAACGATAATGAACATATATTGCATAAACAAGATAGAAAAGAAAGCCAGGGACTGCCATAATCTGCCCAACATTTCGGGTGGAAAAGAGCAAAAAATAAAACAACGAGTGCTTGCAGCAGGTAGGGGTTATTGTACACCCCCTGTCCTCTTACCTGACTTCCAGATGTCAAGATGTGCGTACAGCACATCCCCCCACAGCGGGGATCTGTGTCTGAACTCCTCCTCCATCATTGCACACAGGTCCTTACCGCTGAGCTCCTGAAAGGACTTTCCCACCTGAGGCAGTCGGTACAGGTGCTCTGTCCACAGAACCCACTTCTGCACATTGCCGGAGGTCCAGTCCATCGGATCTGCACAGAGGAAACGGGGGTAACCAGATAAGCAGAAGCCCTTAACAAAGCAGTTGAATTTACCAGGCGTTCATGATTGAACTCAATGTGGAGCTCAGTATCTGCTACTGCACCGATTACAATAAGAGTGTTCATCAATGCAAGTTATTTTCAATACACAGTATGTGACCCAGTTGACTCCCACTATCTTCTGGCCATTCAATGTAGCGATAATAAAGTAAAATGGGTTTGACTGTTTTATTGTTCTTATTATTAATCCTCGTATAGTAAAGTGTATCCCTCCCCCAGACCCTTGACGACGGTGACTGTTTTTGAAATGACTTGAACAAACACTCAAGTGAAAACAGGGTCATTTACACAAGGTGGAGGAGAGGTCTGTGTGCTTTCTCATGTATTCATGCTTATTAAAATGAGTACATACATATATATATATAACTTGGTAATTATAATTTGTTTTCTTTTTCCAGATCGAAGTGTTAGCTTCACTAACTGTTTAAAATGTGATACAGTGCTACCTAATTTGAAACACCACCATCTGGTGTCCAAACAGGGTATTTGTTTCAACGACAAAAAAAAAGTTTCTAAAAATGTTTTAGAAAAAACATTTTTCAGGGGATTTTTCACAAATGTAGTTGTTTTAAAAAAATAAAAAAACACGGTACTGGGAAATTTTCCATGAGCGTCAGAACCATCATATGTTCATATTTTATACTATATTTATATTAATATTGCTATGAATTGTAATGTGTTTAAGTAAAAGGGTTGACCAATATGAATTCAACTGGATGTAATATATCTTTCGGCATTTTATTTAATGTATATGTACATATATAATGTATTTATTGCATACATCTTTGAAATTAATAAAAACATCATTACAAAAAAAAAAAAATGGTGTGGCCGAAATGGTGTGAACTTTTCTTCAAAGTGTACCTTGGTATAAGGACTCATGTAGCCCTTCAAAAGGGTGGAGCTGTGATTGGCTTTTACAGATGTCAGGTATGAAATATCTTATTCTCTTATTCTGTTCCACTCCAGAGCACTTAAACCTGTTGATCCCAGAGTACATTTTGTTTCAGGTCACTTTTTTTTTTTTCTTGCTCAGGTTTCCATAGAGAGCTGTATTTACACTTGGTGTGGACCTTGCAACAATAGAGCTAAGCACAATGACTTCCCAGGCGCTTCGTGGGACAAAACAAGCTTAGTACAAATTTAATAAAATAATTAAAAAAGGAAAACATATGCAAAGTGTATACTTTTAGAAGTATGTCACAAACTTTTATCGCTGAAAACAACGGCTCAAATTAGGCATTAGATGGTATATATTGTTTAAAAAGAGTTGTATTCATTAATAAGTGTTAATTAAGTGATGTTCTATAATTATGTACGGAAGTCTATTGTATACCAAAAACTGTTATTTAGTTATGTACAACTACCTTCATTGCAAATCAATATCATTGTGGTATAAACTACATTCACAGAAATAAAGTCTGACCCAGTACGAACCCCTGAAGCCGTCTCTTTTTACCTGGCGGGATATTGAGTAGTTTGCAGGCCGTCTCGATGTCTTTCAGAACCTCTCCCACCACCATCGTCTGGACCTGCTCCAGGGAGCGATCCTCTATCTGGTAGTCCATCTCCGGGCTGAGGCAGAGGCCCTGGCTGTCGATGAGCGGGCACTGCTCAGGCTCTTTGCGCTGTTCAAGCCTCATGGGGGTGACGTGTGCTCCTTCTGGGACCTTCAGCGTCCAGCCGCTGTCCTCCGTGAAGAGCATGTCAAAGCAGGACAGGTAGACGCTAGGCGGGCTGCGCTCAGGGGTGTGGGTCGGGTCCCGGATTGACGTCCTGTCCACCAGCTCCCAGCCAGCGCCGCCTTTGGGCTCGTGGTCCTGTTTCTCCAGGGCGAGGGAGCTTTCTTGAAAGCCAGTTCTGCTTGAGTGTAAGGCAGTCGTGTTGAGTCCTGGTTCCAGGCTCCCCATAGCCTTTTCACTGTGCAAGCTAAAAAAAAAAAAAATGTAGTTTTATTAATAATTTCCTTTTGAAAGCGATCTGGTAACAGGACCAGGTGTTCCGAATTCGATGCAAAGGTAGTGCAATTTCTTATCCGTTTGCTATGTTCTTTGAGCCAGGACTTACCTCCTCCCTTCTGGCAACCGATGAATTTAAAAGATTGAGGTATTTCGGCCACGACTTTATATTGCTTCCTGTGGCACGCATTTAAAGAGTTACACAGTTTCTGAAAGGAGAGAGTGCAAAAGGAGACTTAAGAAGTCACTGGGAGCTTCCAGCAAGCTAAGTGGATTTGACTGAATCTTTTACTTGTGGGTCACCTGCTACTAATGGCCATCTCCGCACTGGGCAGGCATCTTTCTCCAGCGGGCCAGCGCACTACCCTGGTTCCCCTTTCAAGTGCAGCTCCTATTGTCCCTGCTCAGCTGTTACCGGCTCCCACCATATCTTTATTTAATAAAATATAAAACTCTTTTTGTAAGCCAGACGCTTGAAAACAAGACAACGGTGTCATCGCCTCTCCTGGGATACTGAGAGGGGCCAACCTTTCCAGGCACAAAAGGAGGGACGGTATCTTTGAGCTGGAGGTATAAATTGTTTCCAGTTCACCCCATTGTGGTGTTAAAACAGGGGGCACACATTGGAATAGTCAAACAGACCTATCGTGGTTCCTAAATGAGAATTTATTAATGGCTGTATAAAAGAATAGCATGCAGAGGAAAGCAGTGTCTAAATGGAATAAATGACACACATTCTGCTGTACAGGTGAGTGTTTCTGTTCTTATGAATTGTAGCACGGATTATATTTTGAAAATGAGCTGGGAAGTAACCTGATGAGATATACTGTAATTCGGAGCAGAGTGGCTACAGCCAGCCATTGCTTTGAAGCCCCCCAGAAGGCAGCCTCGGAGGAAATGAAGTTATCGTTTGAAAAGAGGCTTGCTGCTCGTTTAACTTTGTTTTTCTTTCGCTCTTAAACCCCCCTTTCATCCCGTCTCCTGAGAAAGGCCTGCCGTTTCCCCGGATTGCATGCTATCCCCACTTATTCACCGGCAACCGGATTAAATCCTTTAGCGGCTCCGCTAGCCTGCTGTGTGCTCTCCACCTCCCTCTCGCAACAGCTTGCACCAAGCACATTAGTCCGGCAAATTTCGGATTTTTTTTTTTTTTTCCTATAGGGGGAAAACAAAACACACACACAAACTGATGCTTTCCGGGGAAAGGATAATCTCTCGACCTGATCTCTAAATGAGTTCAGCTGAGTCCCCAGTATTCATTTGAGGGGAGTCAGTGTTTGCTCCATTTGATTTCATTCAACTGCAGAACAGGAGGCAGCATTGTGCTGTGCATCGAAGCTGTAAGATTCCATCTTGCATTGGAGCAGGACGGCAGGTGTTTTTCTAATTGATTTCCTTCTGTTTTCTTTAAAAACTACCATGGCCATCTCCTATATAAAGACCAGTTCACCATTAGAGACCACACTGTCAGACTGAAGACCACCCAATCAAGACCATAGTGCCTGACAAGCTATGCATTAGCTATGCTTTGCTATGATTCCCAATGTCCATGCCTTCGCTATGCTTTACTATACCTGGTTATCAGGGCTCTTCCCCTATAATGATAATTTGAATCTCTTCAATTAATCTGAGTACTATAGCCAGGCTGTATACAAACTGTAAGTGATTGCTGGAAGCAGGTGTAATGCATTACAATGATTTCGCAGCTAGTGGTAAAAGAAAACCCTGTAAGTCTGCTTTCACACTGTGTTTGGATTGTATGAATAAACTGTGTTTGAAGCAAAGAGAAAGTTACACACAGAGGAGAAAGCAGGGGACTAGTCCCCTCACCCCTCACCCCTCACCCCCACCCCTTCTCTTGTGACTGTTTTTCTTTTTCTTCAGTAGGAGATGTGTAAACAGTGGTGTGGGACTGTTTGCATGGGGACGGGCTTAAAACTGAAACCACGCTATCCAAAGTTTAGATTGAGGTTTATCAAAGAAAACTGTTATTAGTCGATTCAGCCCATTCCCAGGATAGTTTGACTGCCCTTACAGAGAACTTTGAACATTGGTATCCATAAGGATGGGAAAAAACCCCACCAGCTCATCCATTGGCACGGAACTACCATGGAAGGAAGCAGAGAGGACTTGGAACAAACATCACGCAGTGGTTCTGATACAGCATCGTTCTAGCACTGATATCGGATCATGGTGCCACTGCAATGTGATGCCATGCAAATCCACAATATGGAGATGCTCTTACCATTCTGTCAATGGCTTATAACAGCTGAGTGCACTGTGACTTTCCTGAGTTTGAACTGTGCAGCCAAAGCAGAAGATCTCTCTAAAGGTCTTGGGAGAGAGGGGGGGGGGGGTCACGGTTCGAAAATCAAAGAGGAGCGCTTTCAGTTGCTGTTGATCGCTATCTGCCCCTAGGATTATATTCTGCCATTAAATGAGTTAGCAATTACAGGGAAGGAAACCTTTTTAATAAAAAAAAAATACTAATAAATGAGGAGGAAGTTAAAAAAACGGCTAAACAAACAATTTTAAGGTTGCGTCCCTGGGGCTGAAGGATTAATACGAGGAGAAAAGACTCTGGAGCAATAATCCTTCAAAAGAATGGAGGATCAAGCCAGGGGTTCAGGCTCCTGACAGAAAGATCAGCAGGGAAACTCGGGGCCCATCAGAATACTTCTACTTACATGGTGAGCTGTGTAAGAGAAGTAAGCAACCCTTGTGTCTTGCTGTTAAAACAGCAAAGGTCAGTGATCATGACTGTAACTATTGCATTAAAAAAAAATGATTAACGTATGGTTAATGTATTGACTTTCACTAAACGGCACAACACTTGCAGAGTTTAAAGTCCCAGATAAGGAAATGAGCGGTGATATCAGTGTAACAGGCCAGGCAACATAACTTCAAATAAATAACTGAAGGATTTCCCAGAATTGAAGATGTTTTTATACTGGAAACTTCCTCTTCTCTATTCCTAGTAAATCAAAAGCGGATACAACCGAAAAGCATTTGAAAAAATCGAGGCAGAAATGGTTTCTTAAAAAAAAAAAAAAACGTCTTAAAAATGCAAACTAAGCCATATTGGAAATGACAGATGCTCAGGATCTTTCAGCAAATCCGAGCGCACGTTTCCCCTTCTGTATTCCACGACACATCTCAGAGAACCACTTTCAGTCTGTACCGTGCTGTATGCTCCATATCAGCCCGGCTGACATCTCCTGCTTTAAAAAAATGATTCCGCTCGGAATTCCATTCAGCTGCAGAGTCCTTTCAGAACAGTGACATCACAATCGGCCACTTACCTCAGCCACTTATCGGCATTCTCTTTATCAACCTTTTCCCTCTTTTCAATGAAATTGACAATGGACTAAATAAACATTGGTAATGACTAGAAAAACCTAGCTGGACTTGTGTATTGATAATAAAGCAGCATGTAAAAGGATGGTGAACGCCTGTTGTATGGGTTTTATGGACACAGGTAGTCCATTCAACAGGATGGCAGAAATTGATGGCATCCTCCGATCCCACTGCCAAGCCAATTGCCTCTTTACACCAAGGAACTCAACAGGGGCTGACGGCAGGCTTATGACCCCTGAAAGGCAAAGGTCAGCCCCATTCAAGCTCCCCAGGCGCCTGGCCGGCAGAGGCTGCTGTAGCACAGTGAGGATTTTCTAATAAGAGTGAGAAATCCTCACTGAAATGGACTGACAGACGGTGGACTAAATGCTACCTGTTCTTTATACTTCGCTGGTTAACTGTACTGTGTAAGAAACGGAGCCTCGAAACACTACTAACCCTTACACACTTCAGGGAGACTGGAGCGCTTCCCTGAAATGGAAGCAAAGCTGAAGTCTGTATTCACTTTCAGTTTTTATGCCAGATGGTTTGGGGGACCGCAATGAACTTTTATTGATATGCAAATTCAGAAACACGTTTTTCACTGTTATCAATGAGCTGTGGCACGGTGGTGGTTTTGAAAACTATACTAGGAGTCTCCAGTTTCTACAACTCAAGTTGCAACAGCCAGACGAAGCAGCAAACTTTAACCCATTCAGTCAACACCATCTGTTAACATACACCGTCAGAAATCACAGGGGAACCTCATGGGACTCCTAGCTCTGACAGAGTGCATAAATATATATTCAAAATATTTGTGTCCTGTTCTCAACTATACTCAATAAAGGAGTTCCTTTTTTAATTCAATGATGTCATTTGACATTCTTCGGCTCAGCATAAATAATTCAAGACTGAATAATAATGTAATTATATATATATACTTATTGTAATCATATTACAAAGAGCTGCAGCTGATGTCATGCTTCACCTTTTTATTCTTGCTCGGATCACTGTGTTTTCCACAGAGGGCATACCAGAGGAGATACCTTTATACTTCCCTGTTAACATTGCTGGGTTATGAAGCATGGCATGCCCCCTCTCATGAACCTTTAAACCCGTTTATTAAACCGTGTTTGCAAACATGGGATCAAGCCTTTTGAAACACACACACACACGCTGACAAAAACAAACTCCAAGCCCTCTTAAAAAACTGAAGAAAAAAAAACGTTTCAGGACTAGCTGTCCTTAATTTTTTTGCAATTCCATTCCAAAACCATTCCAAAAGCTCCAAACTAGAGATTTAAATGGAGAGTAAGAAATAAAAGCATCACATTGCTTCAGTGGGTCTTGGAGACCCCTTTACTTTGCCTTGGCACTGTGTGTCTTGGTGTGGAGTTGATGTGGGCTTGTGAATTATATCATAACCAGGTCTCCTGGAATTTTATCTTCTTGCTATCATTGTCACATCTTATCATGCTTGAGTGATAGGACGTGTGAATATTTCTGTACTGAACAAAATGACTGTACGCTCTGGGTACCCCACCCTAGAACAGGTGTGCTGTCGTTCGATTTTTAGTAGTTCAGTGTTCTGGAACTGGAGTGTGCTGGAATTCTCAGCTACTGATATCAAAACCTTCAACAGAAACAACAGCCCTAGAACTGCGGTCAACACTTAAAGAGAATGCAAACAAAATTAAATGCAGCAGAGCTGTAATGACTTTCTTTTTTTTTTAATGAAGCTTATCAAAAGATGTAATGTTGCTCCAAGTAAACCTTTTGATCTGTATATAGAAAAAAGTCCACTCCATCGCATTTAATTCTGTCAAGTAGTGAATTTGTATATGCTGATAACATCTGTTTGCTGTTTAAGAAGGCTGTAACTATAACAATATAAAATAACTGCTTTGTGTGTCAGCTACCCTGCCCTGTGGGGGTCCACATCTCTTTGGGGAGGGGGGGCAGTTCAGTCTCCCCTACAATCCTTGGCCTCTTTGAGTTGCTTGATTTGGCCCCTTTCATTGGGACTTTTCTGTTATTGATTTTTATATAAAAATTAACTATTCTACCTCTCAATAACAAAGCTACAGAATATGCCTGGAATACGGTTGTGTTTTCAACACCGTAGCATACTCTTAATATAAGAATCGACCCATAACTATAAACACTCAAGATTGCTCCATTAGAAATACTGAAAGAAACTCGATAAATTCAATGGCAACCGTTTCCACTGGCAGTGTTTCTCAGTGTGTTCAATGAAGAAAGACGTTTGTCATTGAATTCACAAAGTTTCTTTTGGTGTTTTTGATCTAAGGATTGAGCAGCTTGTGTGGTTCAGGTTGACTTCGAACGATTCCAGTACCTTTTTTGTAACTGTAGATCTCACGCAACAAGGACAGAACCTCTTTAAAGAATATATCATGTTGAAATATTCGCCTACTTCGTTATATTCTGCATTTACCATGGTTTGCCCTGGTTTTCCATGTTGATTAATATACTTCACTGTACCTGTCTGTGCTTTACAATGCTTACACATGCTTTACAATGCTTTCACTGTGCTTTATTACACTGTGCTATACTTTCACTATGGTCAACTTTTATGATGGAATGGTTGTAGGTTTTCAGAATAAAGCAAGCACTTAAATTACTTAATTGCATCAACAGAAAAAACACTAAATGCAAAACAGGTCAGACCACGCCGCTGCATTAGGTCAGGCTGAGGCTGGCAGAGCAGAGTCACAGCACATGATGTTCTTGGCAGGTGCGATTTGGAAACCTGTTCATAATAAGGAACAGGTTTGGTTTCATGGCAATGAAGTTAGTCAGCCTAACGGCTTTCACTGAAGCAAAGGCACAGCAGAAAAGTACCTCATTTGTGTTTATTTATTTATTTGTTTGTTTGTTTGTTTGTTTGATTTTCTGGAGTTGCATTGCATGGGACTTCTCTAAATTGTCATTCCGGAAACAACACCCAGTAAAGGGGGAAAAAAAAAAACACAAACAGAAAAACTCATTTCATTTAGTGGGCTTAAGTTGTTTCTCTTTCTGTTTTGAGAATAGCTTTGAGAATCCCATTTAAGTTTACTGTAGCTCACGGTAAAAGCATAGCATTTGAAAAGCCAGAACAAGCATGGTTAAGCACGCAAGTATGGCAAATGCACAGACTTGCTAAAATTACCGTAAAATCCAATCCTGGATGCAAACCAAATGCAACGAACTTTTATTTGAATGACTAACTGATTCGTATAAATGGATGCTTTACTTACCTTGCAAATGCTGGGTGCTGAGAATTCAGAATTCTTCTTGCTCTCCTGGTTTGCTTTCGTCCTTAGCGTTTTAAATAGCGCCGGTGTGGCAGATCACCTGAATACACGGCTCCAGAGTTTGTGTCCAGAGAGGTTCTAAATAACTATGCAGTCTTATAGGCCTATGTACAGAACAGTGTAGCAAAGTGTATTTTTTTTGGTCTAAGTTTAGATATCTAATATGCACATTGGTATGCGGTTCCTTCAGTAAGTGCATGCAATTAAAAAAAAACTATACTCCAGACTTTGTATGTATAAGACTGGGAATTCAGGCACGTGTGATTTTCTGTCTATGTGTGAACATGCTGTCAAACTCAGTGAATTGTGTGAATAAGTGTGTGTAAAACAATGGCAGTAAGGCTGACCCTGCTTGTAAGATCTATATGTGTGGGTGGAAGGCAGGAGCAGTCGAAGCAATGCCTGCCCCACTGACTTCAGCTCATATTTATAAGCATTCCTTATTTACCTGAGTAAACAGAGTGTGTGCGTACTTCAGCTGGAGGTGTTTAAGGATCCCAGACTTGCCTTTCAAGAAAGAAACGAAACCTTATTTAACTCTTTAAAATACCATGCCGTCCCAGCTGCAAGTTGGAGCTTAGTGCCTGCACAGTGCTTACACAGAGCACCATGAATAGATGGGGCGAACCCCAGGCTGATTCCAGTGTAGTCCCCATTGTATTCAAAGGCTTGCTGCTGTACTGTAGTGCTCCTTAAGAGCCTCTGGCCTGAGCAAATCCCAGTGACTCCAGCAACAGTTTCTAACTGGGGTGCACGTTTACTGGTTTCTAAATGTGTGTGCCTTCTGCAACTAGATTCATTCACTGTGTGGGGTTAAACTCTATTTCCTTATCCGGAAGGGTCGTGGGTTCAATCCCGGGTGGGGGACACTGCTGCTGTACCCGTGAGCAAGGTACTTTACCTAGATTGCTCCAGTAAAAACCCAACTGTATAAATGGGTAACTGTATGTAAAAATAATGTAATTGTATGTAAAAATAATTTGATATCTTGTAACAATTGTAAGTCGCCCTGGATAAAGGCGTCTGCTAAGAAATAAATAATAATAATAATAATAATAATAATAATAATAATAATAATAATAATAATAATAATAATAACATAAACACAGCTTGTGTTCCGATTTCTTCATAGAAAAATTAATTTGGTACTGAATGGGTTAAAGTCCCCTCTACCTACTAGTTATAATGAAACACTGTTTCAGGAAAAGTGTGCTTTTCAAGCAGCTAGTTACAGGGCACAATTTCCTGCATTGTAAAGAGTCAAAAAAACAAAATCAAAGTCTTCATTCGATCAGCTTAGTGAAATTTTGCTTGGAAACAGCAAAATCAGCTAGAAAAGGTCACCAGAAAGCTGCTGGTGTTTCAAGAGCTTGTGATATTTTTTAAAACAGCAGTTAAAAGATCATTTTGTGTTTGGCGACAGTCATTACTTGAAGAAACTCCACCCATCTTTTTGATTGTATTCTTTAATAATGTACAGTGCAGTAGAAATTGTTAACTTGGTTGCATGGGATGAACTTCAGATTTGGGATAGTCCGGTCCCTGTTTTGCAATATGCCTAGCCTTGCAAGACCAGCCTCTCTTTTGAATCCACTAGTTTAAAACTCCAGTCCATGTTTTATCCTTTCCGGTGAGGTGCTCAATGCATGAGAAGAATGGTAAGGTTTTCTATAGAGCTCAAAAGGATTAGCGATCTGTCTTCATTTGGTTTAGCTGTGGCTGAGGGCAGTAATTCAATGTGTTTACAAGCACATGTCATATTCCATCCCGAATGCTCAATTCTCAAAATAAATATTCCACTTGTGTAAACTGCACGTTTTGATTAAGCTGAGCAGTGTTCAGATTACCAGAATCAGAAAACCAAAATCTGCCCGGGCATCCTTGTTAACTCATAGCCAATCTGTCGCCTTCTGGATGTGTGAGTCAACTGAGTTCAGTTTCAGTTCACGGTCAGTTTACATTCACTCAAATATCATATTATTATGCTAAATACCGTTGAATTCCTACCGTTGTTTCGTAATAATAATAATTATTATCAATAGTTTTTGTGTGCACTTCCATAGCAGTTCCATTTGTTCTGTTTCCTTTAGACCAACCTGTAAATATGTATTCATAACACACTGTCATAATGTGAATACTGTCATAAACCAAATGTACTGGAATTGATAATTCAGCAAGTGCAGGTCTGTCTCTCCCCTTATAAAGGGGTCTCATAGTAAAAGCATAGCAAAGTGCAGTGAAGCGTAGGTAAGCATTGTAAGGCAGTGGTAAAGCATATTAAAAAAACATGGCAAACTATATTAAAGTATGGGCAAGGCATAATTAGCGTCATAACCGTTCAGACTTTTACTGCAGTTATTGAAGTTTATTAAAAATATATAATTTTGTTGCACTATAGTAAAAAAACAAATTATGACAACGTACAGTATTTCACAAAATTCTTATTAAAATGCATGCTAGTTACTTCTCCAATCTAAGTGAAGCTTTAGCAATTAAAAGAGACACAGAGGAAGGCGCTAGTAAAAGAAAATAACGTTGTTTCTCTCTTTACCTTGGGGGCCTAACTGAAAGGCAAAAGGAATTAGTCACATTTCAGTTTCCAGATAGATTGATAAATAGATAAGATAAATAAAGCAAAATACGTATTTCGTGTGCGGGTTTTCAAATTATTATGATCTTGTCTATCATTTTTGGCAGGTGTTGTTCTGTGAAGGATATTGGTCTTTTTTTTTTTTTTTACAGAATGATTTTGTTTTCTTTTGATAACTGGGTTCTAGGTCAGCGACAAGCATTGCTGTTTTTGAATGGACATAAATACTGAGATAAAACGAGTCCATAAGTGACAAGAATTAACTGCATGAAGTAGGTGATAAGGTTTGCATGAGCCGACCCCTGTACTGCTTTCTGTAGCACCGTGTGACCACAGAGCTTTGATGCCCTCCTACATACCACTGATTTCTGTGTGTACTTTACTATTTGAAGTGATAGGTGGGTGTGCTGGCGTGTACACAGTAGAGTTGCTAGGTAACGCACGACCTATCACTAGAATTCCGAAAGAGGGCTTTAGCAAAGCCTGATGGAATGCACTGGGTTCATAAAATTGAGGTCCAGTAAGCAGTGGGACAGGCTGCTTTTGAACTTGCTTCCTATTGAAAGCGATATTCACAAGCTCTTTAATACACCCTTGACCAGTGCAGCAACACAACAGGGAAGTGGGTCCATTATTTACGTGAATCATTCCTTTACAGAAGCTTAATAAGGAAATGGGATTCATGGGGGGGGGAGAAAGTGGCACGCCACTGTGCCAGGACGTCTCTTCTGCACCGGACAGAGAAGGCCGCTGTCCTCTCTCCCAGTTGAAGTTTGTGCACGGTGGATGGAGTGAGGGTGCAGCACTTCTACAGGCAATCCTCCCTGTACCTATTTTAATCTCTGTGTAATTAAGAGGAGGTGTATTGTATATAAGAATATAGAAATGAGCCGTCCATTCCACCCAGACATCTAGAGTGCAGCATTCCTGCATGCTGACACACTGGTGTACAGTCATATTGCAGATCACCCAATAGCTACCCACATGTATTTGTGAAGCACAGCGTGTGAGAGAAAGCCGTCACCGACATGCAGGAGCTATATAAATTGCATTTTCCTGCCATTATCTTCCGAGACCACCTTGTCAGTGAGATGTGAAGGCCAGCGAGTGGCCCTGCATGTTTAATTCAATTACAGTGTATACAGAATGACTGGGTTCACACGTTTGGGGTCCTTTGTTTAATTCATGTTGCAACATTTACCTGTTCGTGCTTTATCAGAGCACAAGGCACCCGAACAATGCATTGTTAGCAGACAATAGCGGCGCTCTGATGTTGCCTTTTCAATAAATAAATACATGAATACGATACTTTGCAGTCTGCAAAAGAAAAACACTTTGCGTGAGAAGCCATGAAATGACGACCAAAAGAGCTAGAGCCACAAAAGCTGTTTACTCTCCGAAATGCACCAAATCAAATGAGCAAACCACAAATGTACAGCTCGTACATTTAACGGGGGTGCTTGGGAGTGCTCTGAAGTCGTCTGTAATGAGGATTTGGAGTAAATAACCCAAATCACATTTAATCACAGTTTGCTGCTTTATTTTATTTTAAATATACTGTACCATACCTTTCAGGGCTTTGCAATGTACTGTGCTTTCACCATGCTTTATTACACTTTGCTTATACAAGGGAACACTGAGTCCAGCAATGGCAATGCTGTTACCAAATCGGAGAAAACACTGAAAAAGATGTTGCAGAAACACTGATCTGCTTGGCTGTCTTAGTTTTACTTTAAGTAATGGTTGGTAATTCTGTGGTTTTGGGGTTGGTTCAGAGTACCGTGTGGTGGTATTCTGTAAGGGCGGTACTGGCAGTGCGCAGCATTCCCTGCATTCACCACATCACCTGTCTTGATGTTAAGCCTGCAGGTAGATGAGCGTTATCAGGTTTCCTGTCCAGGGATCAGGAATGCGAGGCGCACCTGAATGTTTTGGGGGTGAGAGTGCCCCCGGCTCAGCGTCACTGTGTTCAGTGTGCCGTGTGTGCCAAGCTGTGTGATTTCCAGAAGGGGCACGGCCCAACTTGTTTGCTCACAGTGCTGGGTCAACACAGACACACCAGTGCAAACCGATACAGCCCGTCCCAGGAAGGACAGCCACCCGAATACCAACCTGCTGTGGTTTATTATGCCGTTTCCCAACCTGATTAGATTGCAGAATACATCAGAACGTGCTGCTCGTCCCTTTTTACAACCCCAAATGGTTTTCTGTAGCTTATCAGTCATATGGATCTCCTTGTAAAGAATACGAATGAGTAAACTGCAGGACAAAACGTATCGCCTTCAGTGTCATCATTTGTTCTGTTTTAAGATGTGTGTTACCCAGCTGCTGTTTGTTCTCTTACATACTTTTCAAAAGCCACTGCAAGGATAGCCGAGCCAGCATTAAAACGGATTCCTTCGTTAAGTTTGTTTCTAGTTTTGTTCTGTTGTAATATTCCTCCTCGGAGAAGGAATTGTAAAAATAGCATTAAACAGTTACAAGGACAATAACGATTGTTCACATTTATTTGAGGTTCGTGTGGAAATGGATTTTGGGTGTTTAATAAATCACAACCCCCTGGGGGCAATAATGACAACTGTATGCAAATCTCTCTAGACTTTTCTGAAGCTCCCCAATGATGTTTCTAATTCATGTACTTGGAGATCTGTCTTTCAAACATATTCTGTTCAGTTATTGGAAGAGCATTGTCTCTGAGAAACTTGGATCCTGCCAGACGTTCCAATGAGATAAAACAGGGCAAGGAAAAATATACTGTGCACATGGAGGTCAAACGTTTTGCCTTAGAATTCTCATTGAGAGTTTTGAAGCTATATCCCCTTCGGTCTTTGTTGCATAATTACACCACGTGAAGTTTCCTATCTGTGTATCTATTTTATAATGTTTTTTTCAAAGTTTTGGCAGGGCAACTTCTCAAGCTCCATAGAGTTCACACAAAAAATTTCAAAAAATGAACAGGGATATAACACTATATAAAAGAGCAAGAGATTGATAGACAGACGGGCAGACAGATTGCTAGGCTGAATGAATAATAGTTTGCTAACTATCTCATACAGACAGACACATTGATGTGCAGCACATAGATATAGGTAAGGAGTAGATACTGGAGTTAGCCAAAGAGACAAAAGATTGTCAAGACAGACAGACGCGTCATAAATATATACTACACAATTAAACATACATTAAACAAACACTAAAGTATCGAATGAGAAGAGGGTAAACTCACTTTACACGCGTTTACACTACTGTACGGTACATTTTACATTGTAAATTTCCCATGCATTGGGTAAATTTCCCAGTCCATTTTACATTGTAAATTTCCCTACTACCCCAAAGGATCTTAACAATGGCGCAGCTAAATACTGCCGTTTTTATATATTTTCAAAGAGAGAAATACACTACAGAGAGTTGCATGCACTATTAGGCAATTTTCATATCCTTGCTGCAATAATCTGTGTCAGTATCTGATGTGTGTAGATCAGTGCCTCCTGCAGAGTGTAAATACAGTGTGAGTGCTGGCTGTTTACTAACCCTTCTTTCCTCCCCCTGAACTCTTTTTCTCAACCACCTGAAGAGGTTTATCAGGGCCAGCCTCTGATCACTGCTTTACCAGTTTTATTTATTAATAATGCTGGACACAAAAGTGGAAGAAACAGTGGTATTGGCTCAGCCGTTGGGTAAATAACCAGCCAAATCTCCCACAATTATTAAACAGAATACCACTGACGTCATGCAGCCTTGCATTGTGCTGTCCCTCTCTGATGTTCCCTAATCACCTTGCAGCAGAATTGAGGAACAGAGGCATCTGTTCAAGACACATCTGCATCAGGAGGCATTGTCTGAGCTCCCTTGACTTGAGGGTGACCTCCTGTTCTCTGAACTCTGTGTGCTGTATCGATGAACAAAACCAGCACCCCTCCTGAACGATGTAAACCCCTCGCAGACGCATTTACAAAGCTGGTTAGATAGGAAGACATTTTTGAATGAAGCAGTTCTGTAGGTGTTTCGTGAAGATGCTAGCGTCTTAAACACACTGTTTCGGGGGAGGAAATAAAAACAAAACCCTTTTTTTAAAATTAAAGTTTTCTTTCTCAGTGTCCTCCACTCGTGAATGCTTCATAGATAACCCAGCACTGCTGTTAGCAGAGCAGGACTTTCTTGGCTCACAAGACCAGCAGGTTTTTAAATTGCGTCACATTTTCTGGGGAATGCAAACTTGATAAAACATACCGCACAACAAGCTATGGATCGATTCAGTAAACTGACACCAAGATATTATATTCTTGTAAAACTGATCCCACTGCTGGTGTCCAGGGCTGGAACCCCAGATTCAGAGATGGTCA
Source organism: Acipenser oxyrinchus oxyrinchus (assembly GCA_030684275.1). NCBI lineage: Eukaryota > Metazoa > Chordata > Actinopteri > Acipenseriformes > Acipenseridae > Acipenser > Acipenser oxyrinchus. The sequence goes on from CM060293.1 coordinate 5,005,319, forward strand.
GTATCCAGGTGCATTAAACTAATCCTAGAGCAGTAATCCAGTCAAACAGAAGCACCAAATCTACAGCAGTTTGAGGTTTACCCATTAGGATTTGAATGGTATTAACAGAATTTTATTATGTCCCCTTTTAAGTTCTCTGCTTAATCTACTAAACAAATTACTTTAACGTTTCTGAAAGGATTCTTTTGAAGGTTTTTTTTTTCCTCGTTTTGAAAGACTAAAATCAATGAATATAATTGGGATGGAAGTAAAAGAAAAGATTTTAAAAAAATAAATCAGTTTTCCGTATGCTTACCAGACTTTTCTATTACTTGGAAACTGAGAACGAAAAATGAAGCTGGTCATGTGTGTTCTCAGTTGGCTCACAGTTCAGGGGTGGTCCATTCCAGTTAAGGGCTGTTTTAGCAATATCGCGCAGAACTATTGGAATCGCATGAGGAAATGGCTTGAGACTGAACAGTAGAATAAAGCAATTAAGGGGAAGCACCTTATCAGCTTAAAAGCATATTGTGTGTGTTTATTTTTCATATCCTAAACTTCCTTGTTCAATTAAAAGCATCTTCTCTGCTATACCAGCATGTGGAGCAGACATTAGCAGACCCAGACCTTACAGATTCTCGGGTAGGGTCTGCATTAAAGAATGTTTTAAAATGTGCAAGGGCTGTTCCTGTATGGAGCCTCAGTACCTCCTTACCTCTGTGCCTCGGTCCAGGATGGCTGTTCCCGTACGGAGCCTCAGTACCTCCTTACCTCTGTGCCTCGGTCCAGGATGGCTGATTCCAGGGCTGTTGGGTTTCAGATTTATCTAATACATGATAACGGAGCAAATGTGACAACGAGCACAGAACGAAGTAGGATCAACTGCTAAGGCATCCCAGTCCTACAAATCAAAGATGCTTTTAATTAGTTGACACACGATTTAGATTTTAAGATACTTAACAGAATTACATTTTTTTTTAGCAGCAATTGATCAAACGTTTTTTTTTGGGAGGGGGAGGGGTTTCAAGGCATACATCAGTAAATAGTCATTTTCTGTATAGATAATAATTTATATATGTTAATTTTTTGTGGATTTAAAAAAATGAAATTCAATAAAAAAGTAAAATAAACAACATTTATATATATATATATATATATATATATATATATATATATATATATATATATATATATATATATATACAACCAATGGTACTATGAAATCCAGTCTCTCAGCAATAGGCAGACAGCCTCTTTGTTTTCAGGTTGGGGACAGTTCACTGGTACCTTCTGTTTCCTGCGCTGGTAAATGCTCACCGTACCTCCAGTAGACTTTCTAAGCCAAATTGCACCTTTGAACCAGCTGACCTCTTTAAAGTAAACAGCCCTGCTATGCACAGGAAATTGCTGTGCACCTTTTTGAAACAGTGTGTGTTCAAACGTGTTACCCTCAAGGGGAACGGGAATCTCGTAAAAGCTGCACGCCTGAGGAATCCTCATGTTCATATTCTGGTTTCATATGAATAAATACGGCAGGATCTGTATTTGATTTAAGGGAGGGTTTCCTTCTGTGGTCTGTCTAATTTTCATTTCGCATTCTTCATGGAATATATTCTTGTATTTTTCTTTTAAACTGCAGGAATATTTAGAAGGTTGTTTGAATGTTGTTTGTTGAATCTATTTAAGGCAACTAGGTAACCCGTCGGCAGACCCCCACCATTACCAGCAACAGCAACAGACTGGTTCATACTGTACCACTGTGACGTGAGTGGGGAGGAGACTTTTCAGATGAATGAAATATGCACTCATGATAAAAACAAGGGAAACGAAACAACAGTAAGACTACTTGATATCTCAGAGAGCTGCTACTGTAGTATATCAATGTCATATTAGCAGAAGATTGTTTCTGTATCGCTCAGTATATATACACAGTGATTGAAATGCATCTTATTAGCAGTATTTGAACGTGCGATTTGTGAAACTGTCATTTCCAATGTTGTCACTATGCTTTACTACGGCTTTTAATAATCAAATGATAATGAATCTTAACCACCTACCTAAGTTGATCCTGGTAGTGTTTCTCCACCAGTGGTAACATTACACAAAGTTTATATAGAATTCCCTAACAAATCTATAAAATTCTGTCAAAATAATATGTATTTTTTACTCTGAAATGAAAGAAAACAAATCTGTATCGCAATTTTCCGCCTCTTTTTACAAGGAATACACCAAGGAGATGGCTGGGAGATGAGCATAGTGGCGTATTTGACGTGGTTGATGTAAAAAGTGGTGGCTTTTAAAGTTTAATCATCGTTCCGAATTTTGCAAAGCGTTGCTAACGACCGTCTTAAAATGATTACAAAAAAAAGGAATATTTTAAATATTTGCCCCAGCTATTGAAAAGCATGTTGCGGTTATTTCCAAATCTGCTTTTCCTCATAGTTGCCGCAATTTATCATGCATTGCATTCTGTGGAAAGGGAGAAAAAAAAAATTATTGTACAAGGAAGTATTAAAACGTGCATCACAACAAAATACTTTATCCCTCAGTCAATCTGCAGTCGGGGCCAGCTTATCAGGGGTGTGTGCTCAAGGACCATTTCCTCAATTTCAGCAACAGCTGCAGACTATGGGCTTTCGTCACACTTGCATTCCCTTGTTGCAACACCAACAGATGCCATTGCACCCCGTTCCCCCAAGGGAAGAGTCGACTGCAGCTTGCAATCCTGACACCATTCCCTGAAAGTGCCCTGCAATATATTTCTATGAGGGATCAATGCTGGGGAACTTACTTGTTGGGATGTGAAGTGTCTCTAGTTACTGTGTATTTACATAGTAGTTACTTAGTAAATACATGTGTGCTTGCACATAATTACAATGTTATTATGCATAGTTACAATGCACTTCACGGGTACATCTTTTTGCACACTAACCAACCCCTTTTCTGATACAATTGTGTACTTGCATATATCGTGCAAAAAGTGTTACACATTAAACAACCTAACCTTTTTTGAGATTAGACTGAAGCTTTACTAAAGTTTCTTGTTTGTGTAGGCAAATGATTGTGCGTAACGAAAAGAGCGCTTTTAAAAACAGCTCTGGTAATTTTCCTGAGCAAACAACAAGTTTAATGGGTGATGCATGACTGCAGCGGCACACACCCTGGGTTTGATGTCATGATTCTTCTGAAACTTGTAATAATCGTCCCCCTTGTTTCATTTGGCTTCTGTCTGCCATATGGCCTACCGAGTTAAATTCAAGTGTGTTTGCTGCTGGGCTATCTCCCTGCTGTGCAGAATTGGGAGAGGCTTGTAAGCTCAGAGTGTTTGTCACCTGATAAGACCTCCACTGGAGTTTGTTTATTGTTTTATTAATTTTTTTGTTACCTAGTGTCAAACCTTTAGTGTCTGAGGTATCTTCTTGACAGCAATGGTATTTGAAAGCTAGGCTTTGGAAGGCTATTGTGAATCTATTCAACAGTGCCAGTTCTTATATGGTATAAACATGTGGAAGTCATAGGTACAGGGTGCTAAGTTCTGGAATTACAGGGAAAATAGGAACCTTGACCATACAACCTTGTAACAGGACTGTGGATATATATTTACATAGGTGCGTCAATTAAGCCACTGAATGGTCCTTTACTGAATTACTTTGGTGAATTCCATAATTTCATTGTTGAAAATATATATATTATATATATATATATATAGAGAGAGAGAGAGAGAGAGAGAGAGAGAGAGAGAGAGAGATGAAAGAAAAGGTTAAAAAAATATATATATTTAGACAAGAATACCTTGTTTGAATCTATAATTTAAAAATATATTCTTTTACAAAATTCTTTATCAATGTCTTCATTGGTACACTGTTGAAAATATTTTTAATGTTACTAGTTTCAGTATGTTCAGTAGGTTAAAATCTCTTTAAACTGTTAAAATGAAGAAAAGTGTACTGATTCTTTTTAGTTTTCTCTGGGGTATAGCGCCAGTTGTTTTAGTTTATAGCCAGCCACAGGCGGTAGCGGCAGCATGTGTGTTTAGGGTTTAGGGAGGTTGTGTCTGCAGTAGAAATTGCCTTTAGGAGATGTACACAAACTGGACAGTGAAACAGGGCCGGGGTCAATGTCTGTTTTTCAATTCCAATTCCTTCGACGGAATTCATATTTTAGAGACATGGTTGCGATTGTTCAACTGCTTTCATTTGAAGCCGATTTTAATTGACAAACAAACAATGACTTCAATTGAAGTGATTTGTTGCCACTGTGAGGAGCTCATTTTAACAGAATACTGTTGATTGCAATTTCGATCAGTGATGTGTTGGAATTAATGAACAGGGGATTTAAGCTGGGAATTGATTTTAAAAAGGAATAGGAAATGGAGTTGCGATTGATCGTTAACAAAGTCTAATATCTGTTGAGAGTTTGCAGAATGGTAAACTACTGAAGACACTGACCCCAGATTATAAAACCCCAAAATAATAATAATAGTATCAACAAGGATACAGCAGCTTTATTATCTTCCCTACCATCTTTATCTACAAGTTGTGAATAAAGCATTCAAAGCCGCAATACCTTGCCTTTATTTGTCTGAGCTTTTTAATCAAGTGTGCAATCAGAAGCCTTTCTGTAAAAAAACTAATTTAATTTTCTATCAACTAACCCTAGCATCTAGCAAGATTTTAAAGCTAAAAGGTGTTGGCTGCTATTCCCATGGCTCTCAGAAGATGGCAGCGCTGCGCACCATGGCTGATCCGTATCGCCTGTCTAATAAATGTACCGTTCTTATTTTTCAGTCAGGCTGAATTCTCAAAGCTTCATTAGCACAATTTATTTCCAGAAGGTAAATAACACACCCAGGAAGAGTGGGCAAGAAGCAACACAATCCTTTAATCAGTCAGACTCCACCCTGGGAATATGAATGGATAAAAGCACACAAAAAAAGTCATTTATAACAGAAGCATGCCACTGTATTTTAAGAAATGGGACCCGTTCTTAAAACATATCAGTGGAGAAATCCCATGGTCATGAAAGCAGTGTTTGTGTACATATGTGGGTATATATGCATGTATATATTAAGATACTATTTAAAATCTGTGAAAGTACAATTAAAAGATGTCTGTACATGTTTTTATTTTATTCAAATTTTTTCACTCAAAAAAAGAAAGTCATGCATGTGTATATTTCTACCTACCACACCCTCAGTACTGTTCAAATACTGCCATGCTAACAGCCTGAGACCCTGCCTGTAGGCTCTGTAGGGTTCTATGGGATTAAGAGAACAGGAGTTTCTCCCAGGCCTTCCATCTGTTCTGACACTTTCTCCCTGCCTGCTCTATTTTGCTCATGAATCTGAATCACACGTCTGTGTCAGATTCCCAGAACAAATCCCATTGTTCATTTTCATCAGCAGCTAAACTCCCTGATTCCATTCCCAGAAGCCCTTGCATTCCGCTGCTGGTCTTACAGTAATTGACATGCATGCAACTCAGGGATCCAGGATCCTTGTGCAACACCGTGAAAAATAAATACAATGTACGTTAGAAATTACATGTAGCTATTTGTTTAATACAGAATTCTTTACAGCTATAAAACCCTTAGCTAAACTTTAGCATGCGAGTAAATTACATAAGCTTATGTAGCACTAATCTTTTTATTGAAACTAAGTCAAGCAGACAAATGTTTTGGCTTCATCGCTGTCTAGCAGAATTCACGAGTACTTGTTTGAAGATAGAGTTGTTTGGATGGTACACTGAATCTGTACCCTCAATGTTATTCCTCTGTTGTTGAAATAGAAACAGACCTGTGGTTCCTAAAACTGTTGAGAAAGATGCTCTCTCAGTGTAAAACACAACACTGAACTGCGAATGATTCCGCTTGTGTAATTGATCAATTATAGAAGGCACAATTACAACTGCAATTACGCCGGTGTGTCAAGCTTCAGCTCCAGTTACAGCTATATTGTAATTGAAATGAATTCCAAATTACAATTGTAATTGTGCCCAGATCTGATGCCAAGGTACTTTAGCAAGAAAACCTACTGGGGTCTATTTTAATGATCTAAGGTATAGCGGGTGTAAATACTGCCACTCATTAACTCTGTGTTAATCCACTGAGATCTTTTCTAGAGCCGCTTATTAACATTAAAACATACAATAAAAACCAAGCAACAAACAACATCGATGCAAAGAAATTAAAAAAACGGGCGCTACTTAACCCTTTCAGTCCTGAATTATTTTTTGTCAAAATTAAGTTATGTAATTCAAAAAGTCCTTTATTGTGTATACATGAGAACAGGACCACTTTTTTCCCCATATATTTCTACAGTACCTCAGACTGGGACCTAGGAGTCCAATGAGGTTCCAATACCCCCAAAAATCATCCAAGAGCCAGACACTAAAAGAGATGCGTCATCCATAAACAGATCATGGATATGTATCAAAAACCTCATTGAACGTAACTCCTGGGGAAAATATTTGCCACTGTGTTTAGATTTGGTAAGATTATATTACATTACTAACAATGGAAAGAGGGACCAGTTCTTGGGAACAGTAAATAATTGAAGCTTACATGTTTGTGTAATAGTTATCTAAAGTAAACATTGTCTTTCTTAAAAAATAAAGTGGTTCCATCCTGAAATGAAATGTCACCGCAGCAAGTTCAGGATTGACAGTTATTATTTAAACAGCGTCATGGCAACAGAGCTGGGCGTCAGAGTCTCAAAGCACATCCTCTTTAGCAGTAAAAGCAAACAAGGCATTTAACAATTGAGCCAAAAGCTGTCTTATTTGATTTGGGAGAGCCTTTGTGTAAATGAGAATCCAGTTCAACGTCATGAAATCCAGAACTTCAGTCTCCCGGTCTGTCACTCCGACAGGTAGCCTCAAAGGAGTTGAAATGAACGGGAAACAGCAGCCCTAATCGCAATAGAATCACATTTTTCTGTAAAGACTGTCTCATTTGTTGTTGTTCTTGGGTAAGGGCGCATTAAGGTTTAGAACAACAAGGGACATGGGAAAAGTCACCTCTGGTCCTGGCGTGTTTTTTAACACACAGTAATGGTTTCATGTTGCTTTCTCCATGGCAGGACAGCAAGGCAGTGAGCATCACTATTCAGCTCGCACTGGTCAGGGTGCCACAATGCATTACTTTTCCATCTAAAATCCAAACCCCATCGTGAGGAATCTGGGCCTTTGTTCCCAACCTCCCTACCCCTCTCAGTAAATCCCTGAACAATAGCTTTTCCTCCCTCAAAGGGCTTTTACTCTTGTTCAAATAAGAAGAGAAAAAAGAGAAAGACTTCAATCTGTTTCCCTGGAAACGCTTGTTTTTATCTTAAATGAAAGGTACACAATGACCCCAGGAAAACCAAAGGACTCTCGGATTCTTTTTAAGGAAGGACTAATGGTCATTTACATGAACAAGCCAGGGTCAATGCTACAATGCTGTACAGTAATATACTGTCAATACTGTAAAAGCAATGGAGACACACTAGGATTAGCGTTCCCCTTACAGAAACTGAGAGCCCTGACAATGTTCTGCAAAGGCAGACAAGGCACACCAATAAGATTAGCCATCGCTACAGACTATACTGGATTCTTTTTGCAAAAAGCTTTCATTTAATAGCTGAAGAAGTTTTGGATTCGAACGTACATTCCTTATGCATTCATTTTCAGCAAGTTGAAGAATCCTTTTATATTGTAAAATGTATTCATCCACCACAGTACCCCTTTCTCACTCTCTAAGAGATGTTTGCCACTAACCATTACACAGAAAATAACATCTAACTGCTCTTTGTTTTAAGCCATGGCTGGATTTTATTTTAGAGCATTTTATAATTTCCGAGCACTGGGGAAATCACCCTGGACCTTTCCTTGGTTATCCCGGAATTCCCCCTTCAAACGAATGGGGAATGCAATCCAGGTGTAATCCATGTTACTGTAAAATGCTCTAATAATGCTCTGATAAACGAGTGTGCTGTGCCTGTGTGACGGGGTGCGCACGCCCCTGTGTTTAAACGTATTGGATTGTGTTTTATTATTGTTTGGCAGTGTGGATGAGGTTAAATCGCCATCCCTCTAAACTTCTGACCATCTCCAAATTGATGAAGTGATTACTAATTTGGAGATGGCCACGTATATAAAATCACATCAGCCTCTCATAAGGGGAGAGAGGAGCGAGAGAGCCAGAGAGCAAGCTATCGCCACAGTAAACAATTACTACGCGTGCTGGATCAAAACCAGCACTGTACTTGTTTTGTCTGTACATATCTATTTGCTTTGGCCAGCGTGCCTTTTGTTTTGTGTCTTTGTTTCTTTTATTTAATAAATACGCGGCCAGCGCTTGACGCGCAGTGCTGTGCCTCTGTCTATAATTCCTTGTCTGGCGTCCCCCACCGGCCGTCCATAACAGCCCGCTAGTACCTCATACCCGTAGCCCCTCTTAAAGTGGTCCTAATCGCTACTCTGTGTCTGTATTATTGAGTATCCCAATTGCTATCCTCGAATAAGGAAACTCTCGAATATCTTTACCTGCCTCAGGTAGTAAAGCTACAGGGCATGGCTTGTTATTTCTACTGTTTGCCTTTCTTCTGTGATAATGAAGATAACACGCAGAACAAACACTAATGGATAATGATATTTAAAGAAACCCTGAAGCAGACCACAGACCTGGATTCCCAGCAAAAACTGGTTACACAAAGACCCACGTAGGGATACAGCGCCGATATTTTTGTTAAAGATGAATTTACTAGAATAAAAAGAGAGATGTATATAAAATGAATGCGTTCGCTTGAAAGGTTACTGAAAGGAGAGGCTGTAGAGCAATGCTGAAACCTCTGTTTAGTCTATGGATTAGGTTATCAGTTACTATGTACAGCAGTGTGATTGTGGGAATCAGCCCTTGTGTTATCAGTAGGGCAGAGTTTGATAGACCCCATCATGGGAATTAGCCAGCTGGTTGCATGATTCTTAATGTAGACCATTGAGGAGAATCTGGTTCTACAGCAGCAGCATAAATAAATAAAGTCATTTTCTTTCCTAAGATGTTTTAGAAGCTTTGGTGCGAGTACCAGTGAGCCTACTAGAGGTATTTCATATGACCAGAACTGGTGTTCTTCAGTATAGTATCACAGCACTTATTACAGTTCCTACAGTAGTTATTTACTATATAACTAATACCACTGTATATCTATTCATGAAGACAGACAGCAAGTGCATCGAAGCATCTACCCCTCCTACTACGTGCTGTATTCTCCTGACCTCAGCACCATGTTACTGGATCCTCAGCCGATGCACTGTTTCACTGTGATCATGTCATTGTAGATATAACATGGTTAATACAGCAAACACAGAATTTCAGTCCATTAGCAGTTTAGTTTTTTGCTCTTGAAAAGGATCATGCAGTTTTCAGATGCATCAGATACAAGACTTGCTCATTATTTGATTGCAAACCGACAGATAAATGAAGTTTTTTATTATTATTGTTTGTTTATTTAGCAGACGCCTTTATCCAAGGCGACTTACAGAGACTAGGGTGTGTGAACAATGCATCAGCTGCAGAGTCACTTACAACTACGTCTCACCCGAAAGACGGAGCACAAGGAGGTGAAGTGACTTGCTCAGGGTCACACAATGAGTCAGTGGCTTGAGGTGGGATTTGAACCGGGGACCTCCTGGTTACAAGCCAATTTCTTTAACCACTGGACCACACAGCCTCCTTAATGTGCGTTTATGTGCAAAACCGACATTTCAGTTGCTCATGCAACCTACCTCAGCGCTTCATATGCAATCATCACAAGCTGGCTTCAGATCATGGGTACCACATATAAATTCATGCAAAAAAAAAAAAAAAACTAAGCAGATGAGGGCCTTCAGGGCTGCAGCCTTCAAGGGGTTACACAGTGCCCCCCTTACACTACAGCAATGCCACTCCTTTCCCAGTGCTGTGGAGGGGATGTTGGAGTGACCTGGTAACACTGTGTTCTTGACAGTGTCACGGCACTCCAGCAGAAAATCACAATGGTGTGAAGAGCTGGATCCACGCATCTAAACTGCTGAACCACGGTGTTCTAGAATTGTTTTACAGGAGTGCTGTGCTTTCACTTCTCCCCCCGGTTACAATGGCAGTGCAGTTATATCCACAGTAGCTGGAGCGCAGCCAGTATGGGTAGAGGATCGCAACGCAGCTTTCCCTGTGGACCCCCAGCAAAGATCAGCAACTCTGCGCAACCGGGATTCGAACCTGCAAGCTCCGGATTGCACGATTTACCCCACCCTCCATGCGGCTCAGGGGGCGTGATATTCTTTCTTTCTTTATAAATATTAATAATGTATTTGAGAGTCAATGTATATAAAATGGTGAGCGCTGTGTCTATTCACTACAGCCTGATGAAGGCTGTCTGGCTGAAACGTTGCTCTGTTTTTGTTCTTTTTCAAGAATAAAAGAATGGAAATTTGATCGACGATCGGTTGTTATGGTGTTGCGCCTCGATTTTCATCAGTTGTGATCACTGTTGGGACATCCCAGAGGTAGCACCCAGTAATTGTGTGTTATGAAATATATAGTCAGCACTCACATATCCAACCCTATACAATGTTGACTTCAGCGATGGTTAAACGTGTGTGATGCATATCCGATTGTTTCATTTTGGCTCGTTCCAACCCTTGTCCATTTTTCAGGGAACACAAAGATACAATGTCAAATATACATAGCTGAAAGGACTGTGTTTTAAAATAAGTAGGCTTCCATTTAGATGTACTGTAGTTGGTTTTGTCAGTACAGTACAATATTTAACAGAAGTATTTTAATTCTGAATGATATGATTCTGAAAATATCACTTGCCAAAAGAGACGACTGCGTAAAACGTAAAAGGCAATGCAATTTAGCAAAAGATTAAAAAAAAAAAAAAAACAGGTTTCAAGAATTAAAACAGTATACAAAGTCAGTATTCAAAATTCTCACAGTTCATTTGCAAATGAATATGCACAAAAGCAACGAAAGATCACAGATTAAAGAAAAATACAATCACACTATCTAACACTGTTTAATGCTGAACTGTTTTACATTACAGTAGCTGGTCTGGTTTGGTTTGTTGTTGCTGCATTTTCGTCAGGTGAAACTGGAGGAAGCACAGTGTAACTGCACAATAAAGACTGATTTGCGCATGCGAGGAAAAAAAAAACACGGGCTGTGATGGATAATCAAATAAATTGTAACATTGAAGAGATGGGCTTTGTATCAGAAAACTGGTGAAGGAGTCGGAAATCGTGTGTGGCAGGTAAGTGCATTAATTTATTAGATAGATAGATAGATAGATAGATAGATAGATAGATAGATAGTATATATATATATATATATATATATATATATATATATATATATATATATATATATATATATATATATATATGGGAAGAAGCTTAAAACAATAACTTGGAAATAGGAATCCAGTCTGAAGAAATGTCAATAGGGAAAGTGATGTGGGATCATCTGGCTGGTGTACACTGGGTTATTAGCGCTGACATTTAAAGAAGCTGCTTTTAGGATTTTGCTCCTGAAGTTTCCAGATTAGATGTACAACCAATCGCTCTGATCTCAGAGTGCGAATCACATTGAAAGTCGTCTTTCTTTCTCGGTGCAGTGGCATCAAGCAGGGCCGCGTTGCTTACTCTGAAAACAGCTTCCAGTAAATAGATCTTTAAGTGAGATGTATTTTTGTTTGCCAGTTTATGCTCCCTCTTCTCCAATTCTTTTTATCTTACTTCTGAATGTTTTGCACAATAGTTCAAGGAGATTTTGGGGAGGGAGAAAGCCAAATCGCGTATAAGCTGGCAGGTAAGCGTCTGTTTCTAAGAGTGTCTACACTTCTGCAGATTAGTTTTGTTTTGGCCAAAGGCACTATGGGGACAGGGGGACGATTAGTTTGTTTTGGTTTTCTCAAAAACACTTATTTCGCCAAAGCAAATGTTTTCAAACAGTGCAGTGAAAGTGCATTCCTCAGGGGGAGACAGGGTACAGTACTTGGGTAAAATCATCCCTCTGATCTTACCACTAGGTCCACACTGCTGGAACTGTTGTATACAAGTCCTAGAGCATTTGGTTGTTTTGTTTTCATGAAACCATCCTGTATCTTAGAGAGCACCCTTTACTATATATATGTTTTGTTTATAATAGTGCTCTCTCTATTTCGCTATTCAAGATTTCACGGTTCGCCCATAACGGAAGGTACAAGTACTACATTTTGTGGGGCAGCAGTGTGGAGTAGTGATTAGGGCTCTGGACTCTTGACTGGAGGGTCGTGGGTTCAATCCCAGGTGGGGGGTGGGGGACACTACTGCTGTACCCTTGAGCAAGGTACTTTACCTAGATTGCCACAGTAAAAAACCCAACTGTATAAATGGGTAATTGTATGTAAAAATAATATGTAAAAAATAATGTAATTGTATGTAAAAAATAATGTGATATCTTGTAACAATTGTAAGTCGCCCTGGATGAGGGTGTCTGCTAAGAAATAAATAAAAATAAATAATAATACATTTTACTGTGTATGGGCCCTTCACTAATTCATTGGTTTTAATAATTCACTATTCTTTAGATGCCTACGTTAAATACAGAGGGAACACTATACACAGTTAAAGGAGAATAATTCAACAGTACAGCGAATGTTCATCTGACGTAATTTCCATCTGATACAAAGACATTCCACAAGAATGTATTCCATCAGCATCAGGGTCTCTCTATAGTATATTAAATATAACACACACAGATTTCACATGAGAAAATATTTGTCTTTCCACACTGGGCCCCACCAACACCCAAAACGTCTATTTTTCTCTCTCAGTATGTAATATATACATATATAGACACACACAGAGTAATTCTAGATTCTGTTTTAACGGAAGAACATGCTATTAGCAAACAGAACCTATGCAGTAAAGGTCAAGTTCACACACAGGCTGTTGTCTGCTGTGTTCTTGCTGGAAAGGTAAACAGCCAGAGGTGAAGGGCTCAGTTCCCAGCGTTCACAGAGCTGCTCACCTGGCCCTAGGGCTGTAGGTTTTGGCCGCTTGCCTCACTGAATTTCAGCCTCGCCCCGAGGCCTCTGTTTAAACTGAAAACCCTTTTGCAAATAAACCGGCAGTTGCTGCGGCAACCCGGACAGATTCCCACCGCCAGGCCTGATACCAAACAGAGCTGCAGAATTCCATCTGGATTCGGTATCGCCTATCAATAAATCCCTTTCCAATACGGGATATTTAAATCGACACACAGGTTGTATCTAACAATTATTTCAGAACTCTTACCTTTGGGGTGTTTCCCTTTGCGATCTTGGTCTCAGATGTTCAGTTGTGAAAGCACATGTTACTGTAAACTTGCATTTTCATTTTAAAAACTAATAGCAACTGCGATAGGTTGAAGAAATCTGATTGCGCGCCTTGCTTTCAGAGAATGTTGCACTTCCTTGATTATTAAGACTGGATGGTGAAATTCAACGCTTCCTTTCCAGTCATTAAGAAACCAGCTGCTATTGGCTGACCTGCTTTCAGCCAGTATGTAAAATGCACAGCAGTGACATGTACCAGTATAGAAAGCATGGTATAGTATATAAAAGTCTCAAATGTGCAGTTTTGAAAGAACCACATGTTGTAGTGAACAGGCTTCACCTATTGACAGAAACGCTTTGCAGTGCAGACACCTTTCTGAAAGACAGGATGCTGAGAACATTCTTTAACCTAGTATAATACCAGACAGACCTGGGGTCAACTTATAATTAGATGTTCAGTGGGTAGGTGCTTCCTTCAAAAGTCTGCATTACAGACATCCCTGCAGATTTCTCATCCCAGCTGTGCTCAAGGCAGTAATCCTAGAGTAAATGTTTAAATCATAGTACAGTGCCTATGATCAGGTAAAAATCACCTTTTTTCCACATTGATGTCTAGTGTATAAGTTTGGTTGAAAAAATCAAGGCTGTTATCATGTTCACCATGTGGAATGCAACACAGGCATGATCAGCCCGAAAGAGTCATAACTGTGTCTCCCACAATAAAGAGTCTGTATTACTAGTCCTGTTTTTTTCCCGATGTTACGCAGGATGCTTTTTAATAGCAAGTAATACCTGTTCACGCAGGTGCAGAAATGGAATATAGAATCATGCAAATCGTCTAACAAAAGCTTTAATTTCTTTCCGAGATCGGTCAGCTGGAAAGTGGTTTCTTTTCTTTTTTGCATGCGGTTTAAAGATGCCCTGAAACTGTGTGCTGTAGTGACTCACGAGATTAAGAGTTGTGTACATTAGCTGTGAAATTATGACAGCTGAAAAGATGTATTGCCTGAATGAGTTTGATGTCATTACTTCTACAGTCACTGTACACCAAAATAAAAGTTTGAAAGTCTTAGTTCCACTATTAATTCAAACCACCTCAAACGAAATCCATTAACATTTCTGAGTGAATGCAGTGTTTGTTTACTACATTAGCGTCAGACTGTAAGCAGTAGCTGCTTCAGAGAAATTGTATGCTGGAAACATTTGCACCAGTGTATCACTGTTATTTACATCAAACAAATACATGGTCTGGTTTTAATAAATTCTCATGTGTCCATTCATCAGAAGATGTGAAGTGTGTGGTGCAATACACACACACACACAAATGTAAATTATGTTGCTATCAGGCAGACCTTGATAGAAGACTGACAGTGGTATGATCTCACAATGATGAAGCTGGAACAATAGGAGAAAGACCGACCCATCTAAATGCCCTGATACTGAATGCTTCAGTTCACAGGTATTTATACAGTAATTTAAGTTATGCTGGTATTGCATTTCCCTTTTATGCTTGACATGCTATTTTTTGTCTTCTCACGTACATGCAAAATATATGTTTTGTAAACAGTGTATGTATGATGGTCGTTCCAACAAATACAGGCACCCAACTGAGCCCTTATTCCTGCTCCTGAAACGCCTTCCAAAAGTGGCACTTTGGGAAGCCAGGATGGCACTGATTTGGCAAGGTGTTTAAATTGGTGCAATGGTAAAGAACTGTGTTGTCTTGGGTTGATCACATATAGTATAGTTTGCAAAGTAGTGGTCTTATGTGTGCTTATAATTATTTGCATAAGAAAAAGCTGCTCTTCTCAATCAAAATATTTGTTTAAAAGATACAATCAGGTCAGGTTCTGCAAGACTTCGCATCAAAAGTTTCAAGTTTAATACGCAAGTTAAAACACTGGCTTCCAAAAAAAAAAAATCCTGCAACGACACACACAGCATACTTTTACAAGTGATTGGGGCTGGTGTAGCATATCAGTTGCTTGTCAAACTTTGTTGCATATTGCAACGGTGTTGATGCAGCACAACCTGCTTGTGCTTTCTGCAAACCTTTCAATTCTAGGAACGCCCAGGAGCTGCACGGAGGGACGAGCCATTCGCACAGGCTCCCATTTTCACCAAGATACTTCTGCTTAAGTGCTGCTAGACACTTAAGATATGCTGGGGTGTTTAAGTCTAGTGGATCAAGACACACCACACTATCACTTACATTTCCATACATGGAAAACTAAGGGATTTTCTAATGACACCTACCTTCTCCAATTTCTGACCAGTCAGTTTCATGCCTTTCTTCCGTAACTTCAAAACGCTCCATCAGAATCCTAAACTTATAAGAAACTCATGTCTAGCAGACAAACAGCTGTACTGCTAAAACCTAAACACCCTAGTTTTGTTTGCCAATGCTCCCCGTCACTGTACCCTGTCTTGCATCAGCTGCTGCTACTTAAGGTGCATAGAAATAATGAAGAGGACTTTGTCAGGAGTGGATCTTACTCCGAAGACAAAAATCAAAACAGTTCACTTAGAAACAATTGCTCTCAAATCCCATTCTGCGAACATGCAATTATCTTACTCACCCCTTGAAAGTCAATTTAAAAATGACTCTAAGACTCTAAGCCACTGCCTGCAGCCACAGCACTTTTGTGCCTCATCTTCTCAGCTTTCAGAAGCCGAGTAAGATTAGCTCTGGTTAGTACTTCTGACGAGACACATTAAAATCACAAACATCAAGGTCCTGTCTACTGGATATTAGGGATCTCAGGGCATCTTCCAAAGATACAGACAGTTAACCCTGGTGTCCGGATTAATAGGTAGCATTTCAAAATGCTTACCTGACTAATCCTCCCAAGTTATTAAATCCACGACCTCAGCTGTTTATCTGGGCTCATGAAAAAGTGTTAAGATCCCAAGCTGAAATACAACCACCCCTCTCCAGTGCAAAGTGAAAATAAATATTTGTTCCAGAAAGCAGAATAAAGTTTCACTGGATTAAGCGCCACGTAAATCTGACCCCCCTGTTTCCAAAGAGGTTATGGAAAGGTCAAATTTAAAGAATGAGATCCATTGAACAGATTACAGAAAAATCGAGGCGATTAACAGAGAAACACAGTTGGGATTGAGGACCTTTCTATATCCATGAGGAGAAAACAGCAGACAGGTGAACACCTCTTACAGGGCTGCTTTCTGAAGAGAGAAAACAATGAGTTTTAAAAGTAATAGAAAGCCATCAGATGGATAAGCCATTTAAAAGTGTCAGCATCAAAATAAACTTTTACCAAAGCTCAGCCAAGGGCACCCAGTTAAAACTACAAGAATACCCGATGCACGTCAACAGCAGAAAACCGATTGATCCGATAACCACAAACTAAATCCATCCACGTATAATTACACTGTATAATGAGGTCATCAGATTGAGAATACTTGCATTAGATATTTTACTAAATCAAATAGACTGCCTGGAAGAAAGCTCAACACTTGCATTGCTGTTGGCAGACAGAAGCGATATGCTGTTCCTACAGGCACGGGCGAATAAGCAAAACATTTGTATAAAGCAACAGGGTGTTTTGATCTAGTGCTGGAATCTCATTCCAACATAAGCAGGGTGTTACCCCTTTAATTCTTTAATCTTGGACATTAATCATGCCACCAGCTATGCATTTGGCAGCACAAAGGGGACTGGCCGGGTGTGACTTGGACAATTCACGTCATAAGTGGGCAATATTAATCAAAATAAAATAGTTCCAAGATAACAGATGGCTTTATCAGAAAGCAATATGGTTTTAAAACTCGGACTACAACACCTTCTTAGTCATCTTAAAAACTCTACACTAACCTAGACCTACCAGAAGGTGGAAATGAACCATTTAGACTGCAGACCACACCCAGCAGTGCATTTTACAGAAAGCTACTTGAGACAAGTAATGATAATTAATTACTACAGTAATTAAATAAATAAATAAATAAATAAATAAATAAATAAAGGTATTCAGAGCAGCTTAAACCAGTAAAGCTCAGTATAATGTACATTGTAATAAAAAGCATGGTGATGTGAATAAAGAAATAAACTCGAAACTCCAAAGTTTTATATTTTTTCAGTGTTAATTTAATCATACAAATGTTCATTTATACATAAAGGAAAAAAAGCTTTCATTTTTTTTTTTTTTACATTTGTTTTTTTTAAATGTGCTATCATAGGACTCTACTCAGACTTCAGGACTCACCCATCATGCCACCCTGCTCAACATACACTCAGCCCAATACAGAAAAACTCACACTCGCACCCAAAGAATACAAACCAAGGTCAAGGAACATAGTAAAATAAAACAAAAGGCAGGACAGTGTATACTTTAGGGGATGAGTAAGTTTGTGGTAAAGCTTAAAGTTACGAAAAATAAATAGAATGCAAAACTGACTGATGAGCATGATCAACTTTAAACAATGTAAACCTGGTGTCAACAAACTGATTCACCACCTGAAAAAGTATGACAGGAATAACTGGATGCGGTTCAGCCAATCTCGATAAAAAGATTACGGTGCGATTGTTGGCAATAGACAGTTTATACCTCGATTTATAAAAAGCAAACCAAAAAAAAAAAAACGTTAAACTGACATGCATTTTAAAATATGCAAATAATGGATTTAAAAGCAGGATCAGGACATCTTACAGTAAAAATGCCTTTCTTCACTTCAGTAAGTATAAAATACATCCAGGTTGAGCGATTTTCTTTATTGGAGTTTTGTAGCACCTGTGGTTCCGTTTAAAATCTGGCTTCAAACACAGCGAAAATGGGGAAAACAAAGTTGACTGCAGTGCTGGGCTCAAACTACGCCACTCCATGGAGCTAACCAGGCGTCACAGAAAAGGTCAGTCTGTACGGTTTGCCAGTGCAGGGCGTCTTCTGCAAACCCCATTGCATTTAAGACCTTCAAACTCATTTTACTTGCCAGCTAAAGAAAGCAATTACTGAGCCACCATGAAACAGAATTCTCAAATGAACAGGTAGATCCAAACTCTGTAAAACACTGCACAGAGCAAAACGCTACTGTACTGACTCTATGGATTTGTAAATGTATCGGATCCTTGCATGGATTGTGTGTTGAGCTCGTGTTGTATGGTGTCAAAAGCTTCAGTCACTTAAGAATAATACAAATAAAAACTAAATCTTTTTATAGTCAACACCGATTTCAACTAATCTTACCCGATTGGGGCCTGTGTGAAACAAACCAGTCAGTCTAGGGCTGCAGCTCATCTCAGTTCCCAAATGACAGGAGTTTGGCAGTATCAGCCAAACCAAAGATTTTAATTAAAAGCAAACCACTAACACAACTGCCTGACTTTTTATGTAGAGCCAAGTTTGAACCAGAACGTCACCTGAAGCTGCACACAGAAGACAACATTGGCATAACAAATAAAAAGAAAAACTGCCAGCTCTTGTCAATTCTTCCAATGTAGACGGTTTACACAGTTGTAGAAGCGTTAACTGAGAGGCACTAATGACTGAGCCCACCATCGTCTCTGCAACCTGCAACTCAGCTTCCATTACACACCTTCACCACGGCCTCTTCTAGTATCATGCTCAAGAAAAACATAAATGATTAATAAAAACATGATCATAGCTGCTGAATGTGGCTTTATGGTCACTTAAAACGTGGGCTTATTTTCTCTTCAACACTTTCCCTTTAAAACATGTAGTTGAGCCAATGAACACGTCTCCACTTCCGAATACATTTCTACATTTCGTGGCCTTGAACCTTAAGAGTGCACCTAGAAATTCATAGTGCGGACACCCTTTATAAAACCGTGCAACTTCAAATCCAAATGCTTAACAAAAGCTATACTTGCAAAAAAAATAAAAAAATAAACACAGGTCCCATTGCTGCACCTTTCATTTGCACATAAAATGTTGGATTTCAAAAAAAGAGAAAAAAATGCGGTCCCGTTTACTAGTATTTCTATGGAACGCATCTTGGTGGCACAGCACAGCGTGTAAAGAGGACGGCTTGAATCAGAGCAGGGCTCACACAAACACGTGATAAACAAACAACACCCAAAGCAGTGAAGCCAGTAGTGCTCTCAATAGTGTTGTTAGAAGGACCACTCTTTTTAAAAAAAGCTAATCTTACATTAGCAGACTCAGTACACGTCCCCAAAGTAATTCTGCACTGCACACAATGTCTGGTTTGCTGCTACACAAAACCTGCTTCTTCTGTATAGCACTCACACACCTCAACTGCGATAATGCAGAACTCCCATTCACTAGAGGACGAGAAAACGAAAGCACCAATAAGGCTCAGAATCTAAAAAGTAGTGTATTCAACTGGGTTAAAAGGAGGGAGGTAAATCAGTTCATGCAGATCGCCCCTTTAAAAATGACTGGTATGTTTTTAGTTTTTAGATTAATATAGTATGCTACTGGTATGTAATTGCAGTAGGTAAAGACAAAAAAAAAGGAGGCCTACTAACCAATAGTGGCAATGAATTTATGCAATGGTGCCCCCTACTGGAAAAAAAAAGCAGCTCTTCATGTCAGACACCTAAACCATTTAGGCTTTGAATTTCTGTCAGTTGGCAGTACAGGTATCCTTTGGGTTTTTAGAAGCATGATTTAATGGGAGAGTGGAGATAGAGGGTTTCTGTTTCATGTTACCAATTCATTTTCTTTTAAAAATCGCCCGTGTTTTTAAAATACCAACAGTATATATGTTGGTGAAATGTATGATATCCCATGGTCCTATTAAATAATGCATGTGAAAGGCAGGCAGTGAAGCTAGGGAACAGGGGATCCAGATTTTAGACCACTCATCGAAATTCAGCTGTTGCGTTTAAAAAAAAAAAAAAAAAAAAAAAAAAAAAAAGAGAAGATTCACGCAACAGCTTGCCCATAAAGTATACACGATCACTGAATGCAAAAGCATAACGAAACAAGATACAATACAATTAAAACATCTGCTCAAAACTACAATCGCTCCATAGGCAAAATCATTTTTACATGGCTTTTTTTCTCTCTCAAATTATACTTAATTATAGGTGACAATAACTTCCTTTTTAATTTTTTTTTAAAACATTTTGTCTGTGTGTGTATTATTTATTTCCTCTTTTAAAACGATATACAGCGCTCCTTTTAAATTTAGCATTCACACATGCATACGTTGGGTTGGTTTGTTGCTGTTGTCGCATTGACCAGGATAAATAAAATAAAAAGCCAATTTTTTTTTTTTTTTTTTTTTGTCGTCTTGTTTGCACTACGAGGGGCCCGCTAAAACGTCAGTAACAAACCTCCAAGGTCCCCCTCGGCTAATCCTGTGCCGCTGTCCGGCGATGGGGTCTATTCTTGGCGTTACCCGTGTTTTAAGACTGTCCAAAAGGATAGGGACCGTGGATACCCTGAAAAGAAACAGAAACAAAGTGTGAGTTTTTACAGAGGTAGTAAAGAATACACACAGCTGCCAAACTCCCAGAAAACAAACAATCATACCCCCGGCCAAGTGAATGCATTGGAGCCAACATGGCAGACTGATCGGTTTTTCTTTTTGGTCTACGTTACAATAAGATTTCTTCATGTGCCACATTGAGGGATACTGGCTGGTCATATTATCTTACAGATCCAGTAACTACCATGGATACAATTATATATATATTATACATACACAAGGATACCCCAGCACACAGTAATGAAAACAAAGAGTACTAACATCTAAACGACAGCAGGTCATACCACACACTTTATGGAACCAGCCGATTAGAGTAAAGCAATAGATTTTTTTTAATCCATTGACAAACAGAGTAAGTTATCGATACTTTCTTGCACACGTGCCATTTGCTGTTTCTTTGATCCAATGCAATGCCAGACACGTTGGTCCAGGGTTTAACTTGAGGCCTTGGACCACACTCTCAGAATTACCCTGATAAAACCGGACCCCATTTTATCTACACGTTGAAAGATTCTTCATACAAAGGCGACCTCTTGTATGGTCTTTCCATGCTTGTGGTGGAAACTGAGGATATTTATATAGGGTAGGACACTTATCGTGTACGCTCGATTTTATAAAATACCCTGTCTCCCTGCAGGGCTGAGGGAGCAATACTCCCAATACTGGAAATTGTCCCAAAACTGGAAATCTACTCAGATTGTTAGAGTTAATATCTACCCAGCATAGTGAGCCATTAGATGTTTTAAATTATTTCTAAAATCTAAACCACAGCAATCTATCTGGGTTGTGAAGCAATCTGCACGTATGGAAACATTTCATTAATCTTGCTTAAACTAATGAAGCAATACTTTACATTCCCTTTCCTAAATAAATAGGAGTCATTTTATTCTACAATAAAAGAGTTGGCAATGTTACATTGCTACATATTAGCTCCGAACAAACCTGCATCATTCTAGTTGTGACTCACAATGATAATGAATTGTTAATTTATTTGTTTAAAAACTTTGGCTCTGGGAACAAAAATGTAACTAGTTAGATGAGTCTTTACTTGTATCTTAAGTCTTAAGAATAACCACAAATTCATCAGATGGATAAACAAGGTTTCGTCAAAGCTTCACCACATTTGGCTTTGTAAAAAGTTGAAAGACAGCAACGCTTTCCAAATACATGCAAAAAGTGCTTGTTCCCATTCCATTGAGCAGCAACAAACAGTGCTCCAGTGTTGAGCTTCAATAATGGGTCTGATAAGTGGCAAATAGGAGAGATAACCATCATGCTAAATGAACAAACTGGCACCAATCCCAATGGGCTTTCAATTACAAGACATCCGCTTTGCTCTACAGACCTGTCTGAAGAAAACGGTTCGACGTCACAGATAAGACCTCCCCACGCCATGAAGTTTGATACTGTTTGTTTTGGGTTATACCAAACACATATTTTGGGTAGCTTCCAGTCTTATCTTTTTAAATCGCCCACATTAAATGCTTTTTAAAAATTGAGCAAAAAGAGAAAGAAGGTAAGGTGTGGTTAGAGCAGAAAGGTGGGAGGAAGTAGAGCCAAGTGGTTCGAGATGAAGGAGCTGGAGGGAAACTGCGTTACCCTAATGGGAAAAGCCGAAGGAAGGCAACACACTTAGATTTTTGTGGACACAGACAAGAGATTAGGATTCAGTCTCAATAGTTTCGTTAGACCATCTGGAGCCTTATAACCGCTAGCTTGTTGTAGCTTTCAACAAACATAAATAAATACAGTTATATCCTCTGAACAGTTTATTTCAGAACATGAATCTCTGCGTAACACAGCCATTGAAAAACAACATTACACATGAAAAACAAAGTTCAGTCTTTGGTATATTGTGAAGATGTATTAAAAAAAAATAACAATACAAAAAGACACGGAGAAAGACGACCATTAAAATTTCTGACCAAAGTTTCTTTTAGTGTTACCACATATTCGAACAGCACTGCTTTATAGTTACTGACGATCTCTTGAAGGACAGCCTTTAAGTATTTCATCACAATCAAGATATACTATGCCATTAAAAAAACCTACCTTCTGAACTGTGGATAACAAGCATCTTTAACCTTTTCAGCTTAAGTTTTTAATCATCTTTATGAACTGGGTCTGGACTAAATCAAAATGACGATTACTTTTGCATGCTCTGCATATCACTGTACTGCTGTGATGTTTGTTTTGTGCAATCTATTTCATAGCAATTTGAATATGACATGACACAGGTCAACTATGATCGACAACAAACTGGTAAAAAAAAAAAAAACAATACACACAAAGAAAGCGTCTGCTGTTACAGTGAGGCCAGACCTGAGGTGGGCACCAGATCCACCTCCCCCAGCTGTCGCTGGTCTGTACATACCTGACTGTAAGTCACTAGTGATAAGTTGTTTTGGAGACTGTTTGGTGCTATATTTACAGAGTTGTGTGACAGTCCGTTTTGATCTTCCTGGATTTGGTCTGGGGCAGGCTCCCAGGGGCCCCCAGGGTCCTTGAGGCTGTTGTCGTCCTCCCCTCCGTTCTTGTTTTTCTGCGGCGAGGCGAAGGGGTTGAAGTTGCCCTCGACCTTTCGGTGTGGCTGGGTGTTGAATTCCGTCTCGAAGGAGGACAGCTGCTGCGTCACACCCAGGAGGCCTCCTACTTCCACGCTCAGGATCACCCAGATCACGTCTAGCGACACAGGCAAGAGACACAGTTACAAAAGAGCACTGTCAGGGCTAGAGCTGCACCATAACACACCGTTCCATTAAATCGGCTATCAGTTATCTTATAATCCTTTAGATTTACACAGCCTTCAGAAACGCGATTATCGTCGATGTGATTATTGAGGATCATTTTTCAGTACGATTTTTTAAAATTTTTTTTAAAACCAAGGATAAACAAATTATCAATAAAACACACAACAATTAAAAGCCAAAGCTAAAAGACATTAGATAAACTAGTGAAAAATGTATTTTAAATATAAATATTTTTAAATAAAATTAGCAATCCCACTGGAGTGAAAAAGGTGGTGGTACTTTTAAAATTGCAAGGTACACCACATCACACCATGTTTCCCCACCTTGCAAACGGTCCTTGAATCAAAAGGAACTTCTCGGACTTTAGGCATAAAACTAAGAAACCTGGTGCCATCTGGTGGTGTAACCTAAAGATGCTACATATTAACTAGGACAGTGGTTCAATGCATACTTGAATATTTCTACAGAAAAAAAAGAGATATCTACATTACCCAGCAACAGAACTAGGATTTTGGAGTGAGAGAGTATGGAAGGGAGGGGTGAGGAGAGGGGCGAGTCGACCTTACCCCCAAAGAAGAATCCGGTAGCTGTGCACATGCGCCACTGGCCCTGGTACATGCCGGGCGCGGTGGGGCTGTGCATTTGCACGCTGACTTCAGACACTTCCTGCGGATCCAGCGAGCGAACCATTACCATGTTCACATGGCCGAACTGGTCTCCGCCCACATACTTCAGACACACCCCCGGGGGCCAGGACTCTGCACCTGAAACACACGGCAAAGGGGAGATTAACTTTAGGACCCCTATCAAAAGAGCATTATTCCAGCATGCAATTAAAACTTCCCAATCTAACCGGATGTACAGTACGTTGAGAAGCGAGCGTGTGCTGGTTTTGTGCACATTGCTAGATAAACACAGTAGTCACTAAAGAAAAAAATAAAATAAAAATCAGGTCGATCTGGGGTTAGGTCACAACCGCTTGTGAAAACACTAAATACATTTGCTATGGTTTAAAATACATATTAACCCATTTTATTTCACCTCGCTTAATGTCATACCACGTTTATTATCACGATTTTTCAAAAACAACAACTCACCATGCACCATAGGTTATTTAAGTAACCACAGGATATAATTAATTTCCAGTGCAACTGACAACCAATAAATCATCTCGGCTGATAAACTGACATTTTGTGCAGCCTGTCAAATGCTGTGTGGGCGATCTTAACGGGATACAGTCCAGTTACAAAACACCAACGTCACCACATTTTTCTTCTTTAAGTCAGTCTTATACAAATGCACAATTCATGCCTTTTTTTTAGATAATGACACAAACTGTTTCGTTCCGGTTAATGACACAAAACGTATGTCCTGTAGTAGTAAACTATATTCATTTGTTTAAATGTAAAGAACGACTAAATGTACAGTATTAAAACACTGCTCTTTAATTCACTGTTAGTTTTCTTTCTTTTTTTTGCCCCCTCGCACTCATCATGTGCTGTCACAGGCAAACATGAAACCCGGTTTATATCATGACCTGCTTCCTGCACGGCAATTATGATATAAAGCGTGTTCATCTGCATCTGTAGACTCGAGAGAGAGCAGCAGCACCAGAAGCAGTGGTCAGGGTTCTGTGTAAGGAAATGGGCGTCACCTCCAGAAACAGAACAGCTCTACAACCTCTCCTAACCCAAAGAGCAGACGGGACACACACCTGCTGGAGCTTAAATGCGGTCACGTGACCCTTGTCCACACAACACACGACCACACGCAAACACAAAACACTGAAGCGTGCAGCCCAGCGTCTTACCCGTGTTCTGTATTCTCCACGTTTTTGTGAATTGCGTGTCGGGGGGCACAGACTCCCCCTCTCCGATCGTCACGTCCTCCACAAATGACATTGACGGGGCATTGATGTTCGGGCTCTCAAAGTCATAGTACGCACCTATGGCAGCTTGTAGGTTCCTGAGGAGAGAGGGGAGAAAGGATTTTGAATAGAGTTCACTGGGGTCTCTCTTAGTGCACATTTGTTTGTCTTTTTTCAGTGAAAAGGTCCTCATGTCCAAACTGAATTCCTGGGGTTGCACATCGTACTGCAAGGGCACAAACTGCTTTCTTTGTACACAAACACACACAGATAAACTTACAAATATTGTGCACACACCAACACATCATGATACGCATACAGCAACACAGTCTTACACACAGCTACTGCAGGTGTCATTTTAGATCAGAAGTCCCTTTGCCAATTGCTGTGGTGATGTGACATGCTGGAACAGGTGAAAGCAGCAGCAGTCTGTAAGGAAACCACATTATAAAAATATACGAAACCATGGCTGGTACACATGAACCATATCTAGATAAGACATTCAGAGAGCGGATCAAATGACCCCTCAAATCTACTTTGTACATTAAAATGTAACTGTGTTAAGTAGGACAGTCAAAACAAGAACAAAACCACACACTGCATCTTACACCGGCATCCAGCAGTACAGAAAATCCCATTTAGGATTCGTTCCAATGTGTTAGGATGGCCAGAATGTTCCAAAGCAAAGTGCAAAGTACTTCCCCACTAACACTATACAAGCAGAACGGTAAACACTTATTGCACCACATTTAATTATTCGTTTCTAGTTGGTGGGAAAATACATTAACCAGTTAACCAGGATAAGGATTGATCAACTCTGCCCTCTGAATAATTGCAAAATCAGAGTACAGCCAAATCCTAACTGAAGCCGAATATCAATGACCTTACAAACATGCATTCAGGGTCAGGGGCAGACCAGAGTCTTTTAATGCAGCCAAAACAAAATAAAGCTAGATGTTTGGAGAGTCCTCAAGAAATAGACTTCTTTATACAATTCAATAGATACTTCAATAAGTATACAGCAAGAGTAAAAGTCTACATTACAAATCCATTTAGAATTTGACTGGATTGCTGCAGTTTTGCACTTCTGTCATATTTGGCCACATTTACTACAGACCTTTTATGGAAGAAAAAAAAAACTGCAGATCTAACTCGTTTTGAGAAAGGAGTGGGTTATTCTACAGTGGAATGACTTGACCAAAGGGATTCGCTATCCTAATCTACACAGGAAGCCCATAATCATTTCAGTTACATGCGTTAATTAGAATCTCGCTGTTCAAAAGAAATCACGTGCATCATTAATAGCCCTTCAAGACCTTAAGATTCCCCCCTCCAACCTTTTCCAATGTTGAGCTCTGTGTGTTCACTCCACCTGCACTGAGAAAGCTTTCTTACACATTTTCAACAATACGCACACAAACCCACTTCTTTCAGGGTAGGGAGGTCAATAAAAAACACAGTTCTTGGAAAACAAGTGGAGGGAGGTTCCTGATAAACAAACAGGACTGCCTGCAAACTGATAATCCACATGTCTACAAAAACGTATACAGCTTGTCCCTCTACATGCTCAGTTTCGGCAGTTGAAAGTTGCTTTAGAGACTGCATGTAACTATATCCCACAGTAAGTTTAATGAACATAGCTCAAAGTGCATGCAATAACTCTGTTAACACTGTGCTACCTTCCCCCATCCTGGCCACATCACCCTAAATGACACAGTGTGCTGGTTGTGGGGTCACAGTCGCACAGCTGTCTTGACTTGAATTACCACCTGCTTAGCTAAACAGAAAAACACATGAGCACAGAAAGGAGGCCAGGGACAACACAGCTTCCTACAGGGGGCAACAGAATACAAGATGCTGGCATGTTGTGCGACCCAGATTGTCTACCACATTGCCATGTGCTTCCAATAATAATAATAATAATAATAATAATAATCCAGATCTGTTTACCAAACCGGGCTTGTTCAGTTTTTTAACTGGATTATTTGACACCCATTTATTTAGTTCCAGATCATCTTATGTGGATCTGGTTCATATAAAATCTGAATGCTTTAGGGGCCAGTTCTGTGGAAATGTGGCATTAGAAAAGCAGAATATCAAAAAGGGAGGTCATTCACAAGCGACTCCCTTATCTGAACGGGACTGAAAATGCTGGTGGCTGTAAGGGTTTTGAAAAGAAATGTGTTGGATCTTTGAAGCACTGTTAAGAGAGGACAGTGGGGTATAAATGTTTGAGTTTTTGTAGTTTTTACAAAGTGAGGTTGGACTAGTAGATGCAATCTGCATACATTTGGAAAGGTCACCACCCACCAAAAATAAAACAAACACATGCCTAAACATGTCACAGACCGGTTCACTCGTGGTGTTAATAGTTGGGTAGTTTTGTGAATAATACGGAAGCTTACAAGGGCACTAAGAGTTATAAACAAGTCATATGGTTCTGTACAGCGTTTAAAAGGTTTGGCGGCTCGCAATACAACAGCGATGACTGGTGATATAACGGAGGGGAATTCCAACACATACACTACGAGTTATAGGCGTATCATTTTAAAAATGAATAAATACATGATAAAAACACATATTGATATTTGGTATCAACCCATAGCAATACAGTCTCAGACGTCATCCTTATTAGACACTTCTTTGACATCACACACACACACGGATTAACTTATATCCATTTAGAATAACATAGTATACATAGGACGACCTTAGTGCATTTCATTTGGAGTCCCACTAATATGCGATTGCCCAGGAGGTACTAAAATAAGCATATCAAATATTTCCATCAAATAAGATGCGAGTCTCAAGGCATACGATGGAGACTTGGTAGTATGTGACCTATACCTACAATTCGCCATATCGTAGTTGAGAAATTTGAGACAGGTATTTGTTTTTAAACCAAATAAACAAAATAAATAAATAAATAAATAAATAAATAAATAAATAAATAAATAAAATACGCGGTCATTTGCAAAATCATTCTTAAAACCGATCGGGTTTAAACGGACAGTCACAACTTTTTTGGTTGCGGTTGGTTTGTGTGTGTTTGTAGACTTTTGTTTTCAATATTTCCTTTCAGCTTGACGTTTCGGTATCACGGTTTTGAATATGGTGAGGGGACGTGAACGGTCACACTGTCAAACATCAAAAACACTGGAGAGATTTCTGATAGTATCTGACCCCTTCGGATTCAGAAGCTTGGGATCAGATTCGCTGTTTTTCATCACCGATCCTGTTTAGTTAATTGACATCGTGTTTTGCTTGCTCGTTCTGTCTCCAATTATATGCCCATAATGAAACCAGTTGTCCAACTGCAAATTCCACCATTCAGTAATTGTAAGACTACACAACTACACACACTGCTTCCATGCGGTAATCAACAGGCAATAACTACAATACAAATCAGCGTTCGTGTTTCAATTGTTTCTGTTGCATTTAACTAAAATTTACCCGAGGCACAGTATGTAAATACAAAGTATGTCCACCAAGCAAAACATGAAAATACCGTGTCTCCATCTCGCAAGACAACACACCGGGGCAAAACTTCATTCATTGTTTGCTATAAAACGCAACGACTATCGCAAACCAATAAAGGATTCAAATAACAGATTTACAGCTCAGCTATCTCAATTCCCACTCTTGCCTTCGTCACAGGCCCCAGATCCCCGGGCTCACCAGTTGGTCATGTCCAGGAAGAAGGCGCAACCGGCCGGGTTCAGCTGAAAACCCAGCAGCCTCTGGAACTCGGAGATGAGGACGTCCTTGTCGGTGGTCCCCATGCAGCTGAATTTCTGCATAAGCTCCGGGTCCAGGTCCATATCCATGCCCTCCATGGCGGGTATCCAGGGGCGACGACGGGGGTTCTCTCCTAATTTAGTCCGAGGCCTTAGCCAGTCAAAACAATCAGTCCAACAACAAGCCCAATGCGCATGGCTGGGGCGGGGCCAGGACGACGTCTTGACGTCACACTGCAACGGACGTCGCTTTAAAGAGGGGTTAAGGGCGTCATCGTGCGTCATGCAGCGTCTTACCAGATCAGTTTCTACACACCTGATTAGCTTTAATTCCCTGTATACTAATACATATACTGTGATGGCATATACTTTTAATAGACATTGATATATCGCTTTAGGTTGGTTGGGGTGGCGGGGGGGAGTAGGGCTGTATTTTCAAACAAAATTGGAGATGCCAATTTTTTTATGTAAAAATAATGTGATATCCTGTAACAATGGTAAATTGCCCTGGATAAGGGCGTCTGCTAAGAAATAAATACTAATAATGAACTAAACAGGATCGGTGGTATTCATTGTATACGGTCTAAAAAAAAAAAAAAAAAAACTTTGTTATGAAATTATATGGTCCTTATGCTCCTTCTGCTAATACCACAATTGAAAGCGATACTAATCCCAACTCTGTATTTAGGATTGAAACTCTATCAATAGAAAGCGTTCAATCCCGCGGATTGCACAATCGATTCACGGGTAATGCACACGCCCTCCTGCATGCCAGCCCTCCTGCATGCCAGTCCTCCAGCATGCCAGCCCCACACCCATGTAAATGCACCAGTTACGTCACACCCCGGTCTGGGAGCGTGTTGGCAGCGCGGCCACGCGGCGGCGCTGTAATAGTTAAGCGCAGATAAATCCGGGGACTCGCGCACTTTAAACGAATCCGTTCCGGGGCGACAGGAAGGCTGCTTTTGCTGGTGGAAGCGGATGTTTGGAAATGCCGAAGTAAGTGAGGATTTTTCTAAATTTAAATGATTGTTCATTTATTAATTAGCGCAAGAGAATTGGTGGGGTATATAGCGTGTTAAGGTTTTATTGTCGTAAGTGATCGTGGAAAACGTTGTTTTGTTTTAAAACTAAGCTCTAAAGATTAATATCATGTGCTTGTTAAGGACAGTGCAATGAATGAAGAGTCGTGCACCGAAACGAAATACGGTACGTAGGACGTGCTGTGAGACGAGTGTGTGTGCGTGCGTTATTAGATAAATATGTTATTATTAATTACTTACCTACCTATGCCAGGTAAGTAAAACAAAGGCTATGGTACGCGAATCGCCTTTTACGAGATTAGTACTATTCTTTGTGTATTACAAAAGGTATCTGTTTCTAAAGATATTTGTCTTTTGTTTTGCAGGTTTTACTGTGACTACTGTGATACGTATCTAACGCATGACTCGGTAAGTGTTTGGCTGATTTTTTTTAAGTTTAAAATGAAAGTTTGCGATCTAACAATTTTATAACATTAATCAAAAACTGGCGGAGTGATTCGAACCTGTAGAAAATCTACTGGCAGAGGTCTTGGGGGGGGGGGGGGCAGCAAATGTTGCAAAGGATTTTAATGGTTTGAAGTACCCAAGTCCAAACACAGTTTTATAAAGCACTGTTGTGGACACACTTGTTTTATTTCGTGTCTTGGATGTAAAAATGATGCATAAATTTTTTTTTTTTTTTTCAAACTTGTAACATTTGATATTTTAATAGCGCTGGTCAAGAACACTAATCAATCATCATTTTAATAAAGTTAACACAAGAATACCAGGATGTGAATTCTAGCACGTTGTGGATGCGTATGTCATATAGAATCATAAGATACAGTGGAAGATCAGCAGCAGCACAGACATAACAGATAGCAGGCTTAAAGAGCATGGAAAACTTAAAGCATAAATCCTCGATTTTAAATGACCTTAAATAACCTTTGAAATAATGGACAGTAATTACTTTGCGTCTTAGATAACCGGCCATCTTTCCAGACAAAACCACAGGGATGAAAGTGCTCCCCTAATGGGCAATGTGTTTTACAAGCCCTTTTGTTTACCTCTAGTTGTGGTGTTCACGTTTTAGGATGTTAGACAGATCTATTACACAAGGTGGCGTCGTTGATACAAGTTTTATTGAATTTGTCTTTTAGCCGTCTGTCAGAAAGACTCACTGCAGCGGTCGCAAACACAAGGAGAATGTGAAGGACTACTACCAGAAATGGATGGAGGAGCAAGCGCAGAGCCTCATCGACAAAACAAGTAAGAGCAGCGTCTGACTGCGAGGCACGAAGTCAAGCCTTCCTGATGTGCTTAATGTGTGCGCCACAAAAGCTGATCGTCCCAATTGAGGTGGGGTTTTATCCCAATAAATAACTGAGGGTTAACTAACTTCTGTAAAGCCTTTCAGAGCCTTGCAAATCTCAGTTGACTGTAATGCCAAATCGTTTGTGTGGAGGTTAAGTAGCAGGGTGTGTTCTGTTTATTTTTATTTAAGGGTTTATCTGACTCTTGGTTTATTCTCCAGCTGCTGCCTTCCAGCAAGGCAAGATCCCGCCTTCTCCCTTCCCTGGAGCTCCGCCCCCTGGTGGCGCTATGATCCCTCCACCTCCTAACATGAGTGAGTATCTACAGCGCATCCAGGCTGATTTTACCATTGCAGTTATGGAATAGCGTGGGGAACCGTATACAGGATATCCTGAAGTGAATGAATTATTGAATCCTGAGACGCGAGGGAGACGTTGTCCTCGGTCACCTCTGTGTGTGAAGGTGCCAGTCTGGACAAGCAAGACGGGTTGAAATGCGATCTGAAGGTTACAGACTGAAGAGTGTTTGGCATACCAGAATAATATGGCCCTGGCTCAGTTCACCTTATTGAGCTTCAGCAGCTGAAATGAGGCGCATGGCTTTAAGAGCAGGAGGTTCACTGATCATCAGTCCCCTGTATCAGCAAGGGGGTTGCAATGCGGAAACAATATTAGCTTATTATTATTATTATTATTATTATTATTATTATTATTATTTATTTCTTAGATGCCCTTATCCAGGGCGACTTACAGTTGTAAACAAAAATACATTTCAAGAATCACACTAGAAGTAATAATACAATTAAGAGCAAGATAAATACAATGACTTTGGTTCTAGCAAGTACAAGTATGACAAAATACGATTAAATAACGGAGCAGATAGCAGTGTCAGTGATAGTTACATCAGGATATCATTAAATACAAAATACTACAGATTAAATAAGACTTGGCAAATTACAGTACTCTAACGTACAGGATTAAATGCAGTAAAATAGGGGGCAGATAAGAGCAAGTAAAGCGCATTTAAGCAAGAGTGATAAGTGTCCAGAGGGAAAAACAGAGGAGTTCTATAGATGCTGTCTGAAGAGGTGAGTCTTGAGGAGGTGTCGGGAGCCAGTGGAGTTGCGTGGGAGAAGCGAGGCAGAGAGAACACCAGGCAAGCAGCGGAGTTCTGGATACGGGGTGGGGAGTAAAATTCAAAGATTCTGTGCATCTCTGCAGTGTGTTTTTTACAATGCTCTTCTCTTTCCAGATGGCCCTCCTCGCCCTGGGATGATGCAGGCGCCCCCTATGGGTGGTCCTCCGATGATGCCGATGATGGGACCCCCTCCACCTGGCATGATGTCTGTTGGTCCAGGTGAGCTATTCCTGTTGAAGTGGCAAATAATGTAGTGATTCAATTGTAAACTGCCCTTAAGTTTCATATTATCCACATGCCACAGTAAACCATGGTTGGGTCAAATCAGAGTCCTAACCCATGGATGGGCCGACGAGGGATTCTTGTGAACAGAGTAGGACTGTTGCATGCCTGCGACTCCTCCCAGGATTGTTTAAGCTTGGCTGAAACTTGAGCAGCGACGGGATGCTGTATGAAGGATTGGAGGGGAGGGGGGGGTGAGGAGGTCCTGACTGTAGGTGTTTTGTTGACTGGCGGGATGTCCTCTTGCTGTCTTTAAGACTCTAGAAAAGAACAGCTGATCCGAATTGGACCAGACTGTCGAATCTTCCCGCGCTTCCATATGGAGTCAGGCAAGTCCCTCTTGAACGTTCTCAGCCGATGCTTTTAAATGGTCACTTCTTCTTTAATGTATATCCTTCATTTTCCTTTTGCACACAGGTGCATGTTAACTGACCCACAAACACCCCCCGGCCTTATTTTATTTTTAAACCTCTCTCTAAAACTGCGCTTGGCATTGAAAGATTAAACTATATGTACAGGTTGTGATGGAATTCAACACTATTCAAAGAGTTTGAATGTTCTCTTGGGGTGCTGATTTCTCAGCTTGTAGCACAAGACTTTGCTGCCTCTGGTCCTGTGTACTAACTTTTATACGTAAAGTCTTAAATCTAGTCTCCCAAATTGATGCACTAGGTCATGCTGTCCCACATGGGTACAAGAATAGCACCATTAAAGCATGTTTAGTGTGTGTGTGTGTGTGTGTGTGTGTGTGTGTGCGACCTACACCTGAACACCCAAGAATTATACTAACATGTACCAGGCTGTCGTGTGTGTAGTTTTATTTCTAGTGCCATGAACTCCGACACGTGAATTTGAATTTTTTTTGGGGGGGTGAGGAGGTCGCTCCTTAAAACCTGTGGTTCGGAGCTGCCTAGTTTTTGAGGTCCTGACTTGTCCCCTTTTCTCTTGAATCTCCAGGGATGCGGCCTCCGATGGGTGGGCCGATGCAAATGATGCAAGGACCCCCCATGATGCGACCGCCCTCTCGACCCATGATGGTGCCCTCCAGACCCGGCATGGCACGGCCTGACAGATAAACACGCCAGAGTGGAACATTCAAACACGTTGCAATTGCCCTTCCCTCATACACTGACTGGACCACTGGCTAGCTGCTGGTCCACAAAATGATAGCAGATACTCAATTGCACTGGTTAAATCCAGCTTGGCATAAAGGGTGCAGACAGCAAACCAGTTAATCCCCTTCAGTAAAGAATAACGAATCTGCAGTGTGTCTTAAACACTCTCCCAACTGTTCAGCCAGTTACTCTGTAACAAGTGCAAGTCATTTCAATTGCAAGCGCATAATGACAACTTGCAAGTAATCTGGAAATTTGGCTCTGCTACAAAGAGCTGCTAATATCTAGTGATCATCATTTGTGTCTCCAACTATTATTATTTTAATTTAAAAGCCCACCATGTACTATCTGAATCACAAGTGACTTCTGATGCACATAATGGAGGTTATTGCCTGCAAGCTATTCTGAGATGCCAAACATGTGACTGATGGTATTCACCAACGAATAAGCCAAAAGCACTCTTGCTGTCTGCAGTATCCTGAGTGCATATTGGAGCACCATGTTTAACCTTGGTTTGCATGCAATACAAAACTCTTCTGCGTACATTTTGTATGCTGTAGTAAAGCCAAACTCAACATCTGTAGTTGTGTGAAACAAACAAAAAAAACATACGTTTGCATATGAGTTTGCATAATGCTGCAAATTTTACTGATTCTTGTCTCCCTTACAGATACATCTCCACACTGATCAGTAGTGGAAGTCTGGGCAGTTTATGTGTTGTGTGGTTTGTGTTGTAGTGTATGGTCGGCTTTTTGGTTTAGTTTTTACAGTTTGTGAAAAACCATCAGCTCATGCTTGTTTAAATCTGGGTTTTGTTCATTTTAATAGAACAGTTTTTTAAATGTATGCTTTGTACTGTAAGTTGATGTTGTGGATTTTTGAATAAAACAAACTTCCAGGGCTCGGTTTCTGTAATTGTTTTAAATGCATCTGCAGCGTCTGTGTCATTTACAAATCTATGTGTAGTCCAGTGAAATGCTACAACATATTAACCATTACATTTATTTTGC
Source organism: Acipenser oxyrinchus oxyrinchus (assembly GCA_030684275.1). Classification (NCBI taxonomy): domain Eukaryota; kingdom Metazoa; phylum Chordata; class Actinopteri; order Acipenseriformes; family Acipenseridae; genus Acipenser; species Acipenser oxyrinchus. Next base: position 5,040,281 of record CM060293.1, read on the forward strand.
TATTTTACTTGCCAAAGGTTTACCCTGCAGAAGTCTTTTGCTAAAGTATAAAGTGTTGCTAAGAATGATCAGATACTCCAGTATGTTACGCCTCAATTATATACCGGTATTATGAAAACCATGGGTGAGCTTCCGATATATAAAACTATTCCTAGGGGGGCGCTGTCTGAAAATTTCAAGTTACTGTTCCAGATATTTCTTAATTGGGCTAGATTTTTATTTCTGTGTGTGTATGTATGTGTGTGTGTGTATATATATATATATATATATATATATATATAGAGAGAGAGTACTGCATGCTTCAGGGAGCGTGGAAAGCTGTTTGTATGTGAGAAGGTTAGGCTTGTTTATGTTATAAATAATAAATTAGCTCTGTGTCATATGAATTCCCCATTGTCGTGACAATATGCATCCAGCAGGCGGCGACAGAGCACTTAAAAAAAACACATTTAGCGCATAAACCAGATAGCATTGCGGCTCTGACGTGAACCAGCTGCTAACACAGACGAGCAAGCTGAGCCAAGATGGGGGGACGCAGTTTCATCTCCTGACGTCATCTTTAAACTGTCGCCTACTCGCAACACTCTTTGCCGCCCGCGGAGCAGTGTGGGATAGTGGCGGACCCTCGGGGAGAGAGGGAGTCCCTGTAAACCCCGAAATTAAACACCTTAAACACCACCACCCGCCCCGCAACGGGGAACGAGAAAACAGCATGGCAGGGATTATCAAAAAACAGATCCTCAAGCACCTGTCGAGGTAAGCCGCTGCTTTACTCTGCTGTTTATTATTTCAGTTGATACCAAGAAATAAACGACTCCCGTGAAATCAGTTTCCGAATTCTTGTTTTTGTTTTGTTTTTTTAAATACAAAATTGAGATTTTACTGGGATTAAATATACGATACGAGGAGTCTACACTTAGCTTTACTGTCGGATGCTGTTGTCATGCAGTTCAGTTGCGTTAATTAATATTAGTGGGTTGCTCTTTGCTGTAGATCAGTGAGCCCGAATATATCCTGTCACAAAAATACGTAACATTGTCAGCATCAGAACAGTCACCGACGGCATTACGATTCATTCTCTTAACTGTAAACTTTTATTTTTCAAATATTTTGTGAAAAAAGTCTGTCCGGTTCTGTACCACCATCGCAAACACACACAGCTTTGTATTAACGCAAAGGGTCGAGTTTGTTGTTGTAATGCTTCACCATAGCTGCTAGGACTAGTGCTGGCGGTTTAGCTCCAGGACACGGAGGTAAGTGATTGTATTACAGTCTGAAATTAATTTAGTGAACCTTACTTCCCACTTAATGCCTCCATGCACACATAGTGCATTTTACAGTAGGAGCCACATTCAGAAAATACACTCGAGTGTGCCATGGTAAGGTTTGTTTTTAAAACATGAGGACGAGGTGTCACTACACTGAAAGTGACTCGCTATTGTGACCTGTATCATACCCCAATATGAGCAGCGGTATACCATTGTGAATGAAGCTCGGTAATGTATTCACGTGTTTCCTGTATACTGTAGGTCTTTTAGTCTGCACGGTAAGGTACAATGTCTATGCGTCTTTCCATTAAGATACACTGTACTGTACAACATACAGCTCAGTGGCTGACATGCTCCATTTGTTTAGTGGGGTTCGTTTAACAGCTGGATTACAGTGCCTTGCTTTATTTGCCCTGTGGCAGGGCTGTCGGATATTTAAACCTGACACATAACCTGTCATTTAGACTCCATACCTGTTAACAACGACTAAGTTGTTGGGCTTGGCTAGCAGTTATTAATTCAGGGCTGTGGAAACAGTACACCAGTCACATGCAGACTGATGTAAGTCATCAATGTCATTAGATGCAGAAGTGCCATCGACAGCTCTGGCCAGAAGTTTATCTTACAGTTTTCGAATTGAGACACTTCTGTTATCTGCCGTAGGACCAGTAATTGTGAAAATGAAAGATTATCTACTGCATGCATGTGTATTGGCCTGACGTATTCGGTTTAATTCAGACACTTTCTCTTTTAGTGTTTTTGAGGACAGTAAGCCAGCGTTTTCAAACCAGTGAAAAAGCTAAATATTCAGCAGCTTTCTGTTTTTTTTGTGAGCAACTTTAGTGGACTAGCGAAAGATTTTAGAAACTAGCAGTGTATTGCACAGCTAGGCAGTTAGCTGAGAATATTGCACAATGCTGTACTAAATGCATCCCCACTAAGAGGGGGGTGCCATTGATTGGTGATTGGTACTCGAATGTAAAGGTGATGGAAGGACAGCTTTTCTTGTTTTGAAGTCAACACATTTAATGAATGGATTTATTTAATACCCGTCAAAGGCAATCACAAATATTAGCACATGCCTACTAATTAACAGCCTGGTGTTTTTTTTTGTTTAGCTTGGTTAAATCCCTAGATTACTGCTGATACTGTACTGCACTAAAGAAGCTAACTGAAGCTAACAGACTCCACTTCAATAGATTTTTAGGATTCTTACATTTTTGCCCCACACTTAAAAATAAGTAGTGTTGGGCGTGGAAAATGGAGCCTGCATGTTATCACTTCTGATTTTTTTCATTCTTTTACCTAGCTTTGAACTTGCCTGGACAATCCTAAATGCCAGGACTGAACAGCCTTTATCATTCCATTCAAGTCGTGTACGAATGTGAATATTCAGCTCCGCTAGACCCATGTAGACAGAGAGAATAGATTGGGCTGACAGAAGCTGAAAGGATGCATTGTCCCGTGATTTCAATGAGGATGGCGGTTCAGTCCCTCCAGGCAAGCTCAAAGCCAGGTAAAGGCGGATTTGAACTCAGTGTTTGAGCAGCAAGACCCAGAATTAATTAAACGCTGGAGAAGGCGCTTTGATATGGCCCTGAGTCAATAAAAAACGTGTGAACAAAATGTCAGCGATTTCAATGCTGTTTTTGTACGTTCTTCTTTCAACAAGTCCAGAAGACTTTCCGAATGCTGGACAGTATAAGAAACAGAAGCAGGGAAATGAAGGGTGCAGCGGATGCAGGTGTGAAGAGTATGTTGTGGGTATTGCTGGGTGGATTTCTGTTTGCTCAGAGCGTGTGAAGCAACCTGAACAGCAAACACCAAGTCCAGGAGGCAAAGCGCAGGGCTGAATCGAAATACAAGTGTGAGGCAGTTAGCAATCCTTCCTGCCTGGATCACATCTTTTCAGGCAGGCTTTTCTGGCAGATGCTGAAGAGCTTATCAGTTAAAAGTAGAACTACTCTACTCTGCATAACCTGTAGCTTCTTGCAGCACTCCTTTTGCTGTAGAAGTGATCCTGGGATAACTATGGGTAGGTGATTTCCACAGGGCTGTAAAATGCTCTAAAAATCCATGTGGCTTATCTGGATATAGACTGATCAAATGGACCCTTCAGAGCAATCAAACTACAAGCTCCACTGGCATTTCTTAACTTGCTTTGGTTATGAACTGCAGGATGACTCAAAGACATTATATAATACTGCAGTGTAGAAATGAATTGGTGTTATGCAGTGCTGTGAGCCAGGCGTCGGTACAGCTTTCATGTCATCGTGCTCTTAGATAGAAAGAGGCAGCGTGTGTGTGTGTGTGCACAGCGCCTGGTTCCGCATCATTAAAACAACGCGTTTATTGCAAAATGAAAGAGATTAGTACAGTGAATATTCTAAGCCGCTTACACATTGATTACCAGAGCCCTTGCACTCCCTATAGTCCCTGAAAGAAATGCTGAATGAACAAAGGGAGGGTGCAGCACTGTTAGGAAGCAGTGGCGAGGTGGGGTGCTAATCTCAGGACAATGGATTTGATTGTGGAGAGGAGTGGTTGAGAGGGGAGCAGGGCAAACTCAACTGTATAACAGTACAGTGTAACCATGGGAAAAGTACTGTGTGCATTTACAGTGGAAAACTTCTAGGGTAGGTTTGCATGCCACATGGACATTGCGGTATGAACAATTTAAATTGTGTTTAGGATCCAAGCTTCAATCTGTGTACTTTGCTCTATCTCATTGCCAGAAACAATGTCTTGTTAATAGGGATGGAAATAAGACTCCCATTGCACAGCAGTTTGATTCCTGCTTTCACTGTGGGTTTAATAAGACACACCTGAGCTCGTTCCATAAGCGCTGAGGCTAATCAAGCTCGTCTTAAAACCTGGAACGGGGGAAACGGCTATGCGATAGGAGTCTTATTTCCGTCCCTGCGTTGTTATACTGGTCAAAAAAGATATTTGTAAGTCCAGGCTTCATGCCAACTACTGTAGGGGTGCACAAGTCCTTGAGGTATAGGTGGGCTCCCGACTTACCTGGGCTCAGTTAGAATTACCTTTACAATGACAGCAGAATTGTTTGCTGAAATTGCAGTGACAATTACAATGCTGTTTTGTTGAATTACAGTTACAGTTTTATGCAGCAGTAATTGCAATTTCACCAAAAAGTAATATACAAACTGCACACATTAACATGTTTACATAACCCAGCGGCAATCTCAGGTACAAATACAGAAACACGCTCTATGACTTGAGTTCCTGTGAGCGTGAGCCGCCCCTTTGCAGGCTGTGTGTGCTGCTCTGCCTCAGTAACCCCACCCCCCCCTCCTCCCTACCAGGTTCGCAAAGAACCTGTCCCCCGACAAGATCAACCTGAGCACCTTAAAGGGAGAGGGGCAGCTGTCCAATCTGGAGCTGGACGAGGAGGTTCTACAGAACATGCTGGACCTGCCCACCTGGCTGGCCGTGACCCGGGTCTACTGCAACAAAGCTGCCATCCGGGTGAGTGGATCGGAACCGCGTCCGCACAGTCCTGCTGCAGAGCAGGGCAGTGAAAACCATTACCGCTACAACTTATTAACACCTAACAAATCACACCGTGACTGTTTGAATATGTGTCCCCACGCTTCACAACCAAGCTCATGGTTTCGTTACCAGACAGAGGCATCTGTTACTTGAGCCCACGACATGTTGAAAGATATTGCTGGGATAAGGACGGAATAGAGGACAGTAATAATAAACACCCGCTTGCATGTTCAGGAAATGTTTGCACCCCCTCTCCTTTGCAGTAAGTGGGGGGATTCAGGGTTGGAAGATGGAATGCAGAGGGAACGTTTCCAGTATGTCAATGTCCTCTTTGTTTTTTCTCTGCAGATACAATGGACAAAGCTGAAGACCAGCCCTATCTGTCTGGTAGGCAATTCATTAGTTGTGATAAACTTCTGCTCCAGGAATCCAACAGCAATCAGACCATGTATACTACTGTGGTGTGCCAGGAATCAATAACAGTGTCTGCTTCTGAAAACACAGAGGAAAAGTAATGAGAATGCTAATGGCTTTTAAAGCCTTAATTGATCACTCCTTTTAAAAGATGTTCAGGATCCTCTTAGTAGGAGGGTGTGCATTTGCAGTGCTGAATCTCTGCTCTGTGAACTAAATGAAAACAATTCTGTCTGTTGCCATAGCAGTGTTTTATAATGCATCTACACGTACGGTCCTTTCTATACCCAGCGCTCAGTAACAGAAGCTGGGGTGAAGGTTCTCTTCAGCACATGTTTTTGTTGCTTGGTATTTCTTGAAAGCCTGTGCAGGGATGATCCTGCTTACGATTGTAAGTCGCCCTGGATAAGGGCGTCTGCTAAGAAATAAATAATAATAATAATAATAATGATCCGGTTTCCATGGCGATGGCGGCGCTATGATTTGGATTGAATCCAGGGCTGTGAGCTCACCCTACGGTGGACACTGGGGGTCTCGCTCCCGGTAGTAATGGCTGTCCTCTCTGCTCTGTCCTGCAGTTCCTGGACAAGGTGGAGGTGGAAATGAGGACGTGCGAGGAGCCCCGCCCCCCCAATGGCCCCTCCCCCATCGCCATCACCGCTGGGCAAAGGTTAGGAAGTGTCACAGCGCCGTTTTAAACACAAAGAAAACATCAGCTACCACCTGCTCATACCTGATCAACTGCTTTCATTTGAAAATTTACTAACAGTGACTTCAATTACATTTCTGTTTTATCAAATTATGTATTAGACTGTGTATTTTAATGTAATGGTTTCCTTGTTCATTGTGTGTGTGTGAAGCGATTTGGGATCCTTGTGGTGAAAGGCGCTATAGTAATGGGAATTGTTGTAATTTGTTACCGCTGTGAGAAGCTCATTTGAACAGAACACTGCTAACTGCAGTTCTGATCGGTGACGTGCGGGAGTGAATTCAAAGCGAATGTGAGTTTGGGGGGTTTAAAAAGGAATTGCAGTTGAGGTTGAGCCCAGCTGGCCGCGACTGCCTCCCTCACCTGCCTTGCCCTGCTCTGTTGCAGCGAGTATGGGTTTGCAGAGAAGGTGGTGGAAGGCATGTCCGTGATCATTAACTCCATCACCATCAAGGTCCAGGCCCAGGCCTTCCACGCCTCCTTCGAGCTGTGGCAGCTCCAGGGGAACAGCCTGAACCCCAAGTGGCAACGGAGCGACCTCCGCTTCACCCGCATCACGGACCCCCAGCGCGGAGAGGTAAAACCAGAGCGTCCTGCTTCATTCCTGTAGACCCCCTGAGGCCATCCTCCAGCCCTGGGGTCCGGGCTTCATGCAAGCCCTGCAGGGGTGCACAAGTCTGGACCTCGAGGTGTAGGTGGGCTCTAGACAGACCTGGGGGTCAGTTAGAATTACCGTTACAATGACAGCAGAATGGTCTGCTGAAATTGCAATTGAAATGCCAATGCTATTTAACTACATCCTTTATAACATGCTCGATTTATTCTAAATAACCCAGCAATCATCACAGGTATAAATTCTATACTAAGTTAGTTTACAGTATCGAGTAATGTAGCCCCATCCCAGACTAACAAGACAGATGTCTGTCGCTCATTCTAGTTATAGTAGGTATCAGTTAAAAAACCTTCCACATCTTTTAGTTTTTAGCCTGGACCTGAAACCGTGATTGCAGTATTAAGAATAAGCTACTGCTAAAAGCATGGCACACGCAAACATTCAGTGTGTAAAGAGCCCTGTTGCTTCATAGTCTTGGGTGTAACTGCCAGGATATTGAGGAATCAGGCTTGCACAGATCTGAAGGGCAACGTCAGAGACCTCCAGACACAGTTCCTTTACTTCAACCACTGCAGCTAGCCTCATGCATCACTGAAAAACGCTTTTGCTGAAATGTTTGACTGCTAGACTTCTATGTTTTCTTTTATAGTTCTGAGTGACAGTTCTGAGCATCTTTTTAGATTGAAAAACAGCAAGTGCTGGATCTGTGCTCAGACTCCCCTCCTGCGTGTCTCTGTGTCTCGTTGTGACTGCCCCTGTGTTGAGACTCCCTCCCGATGTAGCTGCACGGTGTCTGTGTGTTTCAGGTGCTGACGTTCAAGGAGATTAACTGGCAGACCCTACGGATCGAGGCTGACGCCATGGAGAGCGGGGAGCAGGATCTGGGCAGCACCCCCCTGAGACTGATCACTAACCAGGGTCGCATCCGAATCGCCCTGAAGCGCCGGGTATGACCTTGAGTCTGTCTGTGTGTCAGTGAGGGGCACAGCCTGGACTGCACCCCTCTGTGTGTGTGTGTGCGAACAGGCATCAAGCAACTTATAGATCCTGGATGGTAGCACATGTCAACTTACATGAGATTAAAAGCTCTAACCGCAAATGCAGACAAACTTTTGCATTGGCTGTGTCGGTTTGGTCTTGTCTTAGCCCAGCATGGAGCCCTTCTCTCTCCGTCTCACTCCCTCCCCTCTCTGTGCAGGTGAAGGACTGCAATGTGGTTGCCTCGAAGCTCCTCTTCATCCTGGATGACCTGCTGTGGGTGCTGACCGACTCGCAGCTCAAAGCCGTGATCCGCTACGCCAAGTCCCTGAGCGAGGCCATCGAGAGGTCAGCCCAGCAGAGGAAGAGCCTGGCCCCCGACCCCCTGCAGGTACGCTAAGTTTCGGGGTGCTGTAGGGTCCAGGGGTGGACTGATCGCTGATTCCTTGATGTACAGCAGAGTGCACATTTATTACAAAACTCATAAATATGTTGCACATATGAAATCAAACCACTAACTGAAAATCTTGGAAAATTGTCAATAGGCAAATTAGTGATTGTCTAATTGAATTGATGATTTTAATAGACCACACATGTAATTCATTTTAAAATAATAGGAGAGAAGGAACACATAGCTACAAATGGTAAAATGCATGAGACTTTTTAGAAGTTGTTTAAGTTGCCTGATTCAGGCATACTATGCTTACACAGTTTTTATACTCTTCTTTCCCGTGTTGCAGCCTGTGAGGTCTGATTAATGCAAACCTTTTTTGTTTCAATCGTACTGGGGTCCGTTTGTTTTGGGGGCCCCTCTAACTCTGAGTGTTTTGTGTGCAGAGGGCGCCCACCTCCCCTGGGGCCCAGCCTTCCTGGAACGAGCCGGCCCCCCACGCTGCCCCCGCCAGCGGATCCCCCAACAGCCTCAGCCAGTACTTTGAGCAGCATGACGTCAAGGAGTCCTCTTACCACACTCTCATCTCCAGGCTGGACCTGCACATCTGTGACGACAGCTCAGACAGCGAGGCAGGTCAGAACACCCACTCGTCCCTGTGCAGTTACTTGGGTTGGTGAGTGGGAAGTTTTGAACTTTGTTGTCTGCAAAGCGAATTCATTTGTTTCTTTATTGGTGTTTCTGACCAGGTGGGCCACAGCCTCGAGTGGCTGGAGGAGCCATGCAGCTGACCTTCCACAAGCTGGGCTTCGACTACTACCCCTTCCACTGGCCCAGTGAGCTCAATAGAGGGGGGGGGGTGTGTCAGTCTGTCTAGCTGTGTGTGTGCATGGGGTCCCGAGTGCCTTACCTAACTACATGAGCCATTTTTGTTGCTTTTGAGCAAAAGCATTATTTCCGTGATGCATTATGTACAGTAATATTATGAACATGACTTGGTTGGTACACAACTTCCATGCATGTAAATTGATGCCCATATGCAATACTGACCCAGCTAAAAACCGCTCTGGAGTCGTCTGACCCCTCCTCCCCTCTCCTGCAGGCGACGGCTGTCGGCACTGGGAGCGGTACTGTGGTGCCATGGAGACGCGGGCGCAGTGGGTGAGCAAGCTGCTGCAGGAGTTCCAGCGCCAAGCCGAGGGGCAGGACAGGCAGGCGGGCTCCCCCGTGCCGGGCAAGGGGTCCCCCACCCGCACACAGGGTCAGTACACAGCAGGGCATACAGACTGTAGGCTGGTTCAGCCATTGGGTATAACAAGCAGGCATGTGGATGTATTTATGGATTTACTAATTTGTTTCAAACAGCATGCTGGATTTTACCCCAGGACCTGGAGATCAATCCTCCCTGTGGCGATGATGCAAACGGTGGATAGCGTACAGTTTCCGTGCACCGCCGATTTCCCCCACTTCATCACGAGTGTAGTGAATAAAGGTTGCACGTGCTGAGAGGAGGAACGCCACGCCTCCTGCTGTTTCCTACAGTCACCCCCTCCTTGTTTCTTGGCACAGACGGAGGTTCAACTCCAAAGTCCAGCCCTCCGGACCGCGTCCAGACCCCTCGCCGGACCTCTGCAGCCTTGCCGCCCCACGGACTGCCCTGGAAGAGGCTGCGGTCCAGCTGTGTGCTGGTCAGGGTGGATGACCTGGATATATACCAGGTACCTGCTACTCACTACACGGATGAAGACAAAACATCTGTCTTATAAGTTTTACCATCTGTTTTGATTGAAGTCATGGGTGACGCATTATCTATGCTGCTACAGAGCTTGGATTCCAGCTGTACCATACTGTGGACAAAACAAGCTGTAGAAAGCAACAAACGAAGACTTGCCGCATTTCTATATGGTGTAAATGTTGGTTATGTAGGTGGTGCTCACACTATAGCTTAACCCCTTATTGCATTCCAGGCAGTGTGTAAGAGTGAGGGCTTGTGTGTCTTACCCGCAGGTGTCCAGCAGGGGTCGCCACAGTAAGAAGCCGCAGACCCTGATGTCCTGCAACAGGAAGCCCCTGCAGCTCCCTGACAACGTGTCAGCCATTCACATCCAGTTCACAGAGTACTACTTCCCTGACCACCCCCATCTCCCCGGTACGTACAGGCTAACACAGCCAACGCTGCCCCTCATGCTGGCTTAATTACAAAACCGTGTATTAGACTTAACAGGCATACAAATACACTGTCTGACGAAACCTTCAAGGTCTTAAAGGTCTTTTTATATGGAGCTGGTGAAAGGAGAGTGCTGTGAATTTATATATAAACCTTGTACAGAATTTATTTTTTGTTCCAAAATAAACATTGACGAGCCCTTTAGCGTTGGCTTGACCCTTATCCGGTGGCCCCGAGTTCTAAGACAAGATGGTGATTGAAAGCGAGGCGTGCTGGCTCTGCTTGGAGCACCGTGTGTCTGACAGTGCTGTGTCTCTCTCTTTCCCCTCCCCTCCCCTCCCCTCCCCTCCCCAGTGCCCTGCTCTAACCTGTACGGCCAACTGAACGGGCTCCAGCTGACCCCCGAGCCGCTCAGTCTGCTCTGGATCAATCTCTTCTCACTGGGGCTGCTGCGCAGCCTGGAGCAGGTCAAGGCCTTCTACAAGCTGGAGGATTCTGGGAAGGGGGAGGAGCATGTCGACGTGCGCCTGGACATCTATCAGCTCAAGGTGGGAGAGAGAGGAGTGTGACTGTAACTGTGTGTGTTTATAGTAAGCGGTTCTCGCATGTAGCTCTTTCAGACCATTCTAAACCAGAACCATGTTCCAGCCAGGTCCTTCATTACTTAAACATCTAGGTTCAATGAAGTACTGGTGGCAAAGACCAGTTTGGAAAAAGTATATGACAAATGCAGAACTGAACTGTAATCGATCAGTTATATGATCTAATTCCAAAAATGCAGATGTGCCAAGGTTTCAGTTACAATTGTAATTAAGAATTGCACAATTACAGTTGTAATTGACTCCAGGTCGGACTTCAGCTGTGTTGGCTCTCAATGAAATAATTTGAAGCTGTTCCGTTTCTAGCTGGTGATCCCGCTGGAGTCCAGAATCCTGGACCATCCTGACCGGCCACAGAGCCTCTGTGTCCATGCCTCGCACTCCGTGTTCACCAACACGCGGCACTGCGCCCACGCCACGACAGCTGACCTGCAGGGCACCTGCCACTCCTTCAGCCACTGCCCTTTCTTCCAGCCCGCGGGGGGCGCTCCCAGCTTCCCCAGAACTTGCAGCAGCTTCCACCCACTCCCCTCCGCCTTCCAGCAGCACGCCCTGGAGGGGGATCGAGTCCCGGAGCCGCTGAGCAGGAAGAAACCCCCCCGCTCCCAGGACGTGTGGTCCCTGCACCTCTCCGGGCTGGCTTTGGACTTCGAAGGGGCGCGCCGGAGCCCTAAAGGAAAGGCCCTGCCCTTCCTGGAGCCCTTGGCCATCTCCCTCTGGATGTGCCGCCCGGGGGCCTTCCAGATCAAGCCCCACCTACCTCCCTTTACTCCAGGCTGTGGCTCTAGATTGAGGGCGTCTGCAAGCTGCAGTAACCATATCGACCCCAGGTTAGTGACGGAGAGGCCTGGAAGCCACCTCAAATCCAGAACAGTGCAGGATCTGTTGGATCTGGGGTCACCCAGGGATTCTAACGAGAATGACTGGCCAGCACAGAACGGGGAAGGGCAGGAGGAGGACGCGGAGCAAATGGAGATGGCTTCAATCCACGTTTTGGCACAAGCCTTATCCCCTATCAGGCTGCGGCTGAACCACTATCAGTACGTGGCTCTCTTGAGAGTGAAGGACACCTTTTCCAGGCTGGGGACCGAGTTAGCTCAGGACACGCTGGGGCTGAGGGGCGAGCAGGTGGAGCCCCCTACTGTTAGTGTGGGGTTACTGCTGGAGAGTGCTGAAGTAGCGTTGCTGCTGCCTCCTGCAACGCTTGAAGAGACTCAGTCCCCAGGAAGCACGGACAGCCCCAGCCTGACTGATTCAGAACTGTCCCCAGCGAAGGGGCCCTTGGTCACTGCCGGACTGGAGGACAGCGGCATTGGGAACGCAGGATCCTCGGAGAAGGAAGACGATGACGGCACCACAGCGCCCCCTCCTGTCGAGGAGGCCTGCGAGGCTGTGGAGGCCCTGGAAGATGCAGGCCCCTCCTCCCCTTCCCCATCTCTAAACCCTTCCCTTCACTCCTCCTTCAGCCTGGAGGGGGAGCTGTCGAGCGCACTCACCGCCACCAAGGACGTCACCAAAGAGGCGATGACCGTGACCATGGACCTGACCAAAGAGGCCGTGTCCATCACCAAGGACGCCTTCAGCATCCTGAGCCGGGAGAAGATGACCTCTGCCATGCACAAGATGCTGTTCCTGCCCCCAGCCAGGTCAGTTACACTGCCGGGGTCAATCGACAGAGTTAATAGAGTCCTCTCTGAGGACTCTATTAACTCTATTGTCAGAGGATCATGCTTGTAGATGTATTCACTGTCAGTGGGAGGGCTTTTGGATGGTTTTGGATGATCAGTTTGTTTCGTCGCCCTCATCACCATTTTTTTTTTTTAACCTAAACGTGAATTTTCCTATCCAATTTCATATCAGAAGTTTCAAGCCTCACCGGCTTTTCTAGAAACAGACATCTAAACATTCACTCATTGTTTATTCCGTACTGTATTGTGTATTTCCTCTTCTACCTTGTTTAAAGCTGTGTCATACAATTGTGTGTATTCACTTCTCATCACTTTCATGACATAAGTTTGATATCTGTTGTCCCGCCCCTCTCAGAGAGCAGTCCTCTCGTCCCGAGGAGGCCCCCTCAGCCCCTGGGAGGCTGCGTTTCCTGAACAAGACCCTCTCTCAATCCCAGCACTCCTTGGAGAGCGCCTCGCTGGACGGCAGCCTTCCTGACGACCGCTTCTCCGTAGACAGCGACAGCAGCGACAATTTTGTCATCCTCATGGACTCCGGTAAGCAGTAATAATACAGCCCATGGCTTTGCTTTGCAGCTAGGCCCCTCTTCTCAAAACGATAAATGATACTCAATGTTGGTTTACTGGTTCCAAGACACACCAGAGTTCTTTTTTCAAGTTGGCAGGGTTTTATTTTTGTTTGTTTTTTCACTAAAGAAAAAAAAAAGTGGAGCAAACTTTGTTCCAGAGTGTACTTAGTAAATCTGTTCCCTTGAATTAAACTGCGGAGTTCTTTGGTTTTGTAAAATGAAATGGTGGTGGTAAATTACTGGCTCTCTCAACCTCTTATGCCTCCCAGTATTCCAGTGTAACCCTGCGATGACCTGGCCCTGCATTTGAATTAGACTTGTTCAGTCTCTTCTCCCTGGGATCTCTGCACAGGCTCCTCCCCATGGCATTGCACGTGGCCGCTGTTATACCAGCTCTTTCATACGCATGTGTTTCTCCCCTCAGAGTCCGGTTTGGAGTCCTTGCGCCCGGACAGCACCCCCTCTCTGCGGGCGGACCCCGGGAGCCGTGACAGTTCAGCGCTGGGGACGGAGAGAGACTCGTCCCCTGATCTCAGCAGCTCCCTGTCCCAGAGCACGGAGGAGCTCAACCAGGACAAGGTGAGGCAGACAAACCTCCCCAATCCCTGTGTGTGGATGGGTCCCCTGTTAAATCACATCAATAGAAAAGGCACCAGCCCCAAAGGAACCCTGCTAGAGGGCCCTTTGAGCGCCTGGCTTACTTTTTTGAAGCAGTTGCCTATTTCCATGTGTGTTTCACACTATGGGCCAGGTTTATAAAGATTTAAACCCTTTATTTTTGAACCAGATATTTACCATTACAAGATGCATAAGAATAATGATTTTGGGTCCTTACGTTAACCTTTCAGGTTGTTGGCTACCTGAAAGGAAATAGTGCCAATTGCATTTTGGACCAATATCTTGCTCATCCAGTAGCAGGGGAACTTGGGTAGGACAAGTCTCTGGACTTTAAGGGGTTAGTTTGGGTTGGTTTGGTTCGGCTAGGCTATTGAAGGCTGTATATTCAGTGTTTGTGGTTTGTGACGCTGTGGATGTCGTTCAGGTGTCGGTGCTGCTTCTCCGGATCAGCGATGTGGGCTGCGCGATCGATGTGAAAGGGGATGACCTGCTGGTGGCGCTAGAGGCTCGGGATGTGGTTCCTGAACAACTGGGCAACATGACCATGCAGCAGCTCCTGAGCAGACGCGCCTTGGGTGAGCCACTCCATGACTGTTTATAGCATGTAACAGGGATGGAAATAAGCCTCCTGTTGTGTAGCCGTTTCCCCCTTTGCAGTTTGTAATACAAGCTTGATTAGCCCCAGTGTATAGGTAACAATCTCAGGCATGTCTTATTAAACTCATAGTAAAATCAGGGATGGATCACACTGCTATGCAATGGGAGTCTTATTTCCATCCTTTTTATGATAATGCTGTGATGTGATCGTGTGTCTGTTCCCCCCCCCCCCTCCAGGAGTACCGTCGCCCCGCAGGCCCCCTTCCTCAGAGCAGCAGGGGCCTGTGCTGGGGGCCCCTGTGGTGCAGCTGCAGTTCCTGATTGGCCCCGCAGCTGCAGCACAGCACTGCCCCCTGGCTGAAACCAACGGCTTCCTGCACCTGCGGGTGCGAGGCTGCACTACGGAGCTGCTGACCTCCTCGCTGGCCAGCCTCGGGCCGTTTCTGGAGGACGAGCTCAGTGCCGACCTGCTGCCCATGAGGGTGGAACTGGACAGCACCACGGTCACTCTCAAGGTAGGAGAGGCTCAAGCTTCAAACCTCCTGTCTTTCATGTTACCAGAAACAGAGACGATTTAAAGCATAGGTTACGTTGCAAGGCTGGAATTCTTTTGAGAGTTTTGGGTAAATGATTTGTCAACGTTGAGTTGTAATTAACTACAGGTGGCACGCAGTTTTATTGTCTTACTGGGGTTGCGCAGCGTTTGATTTTTGAACATTGGAATTAGTTGTGGTGTTCTATGCACGGGATGACATCTGTGCACAGAATAAGAGGACTGGAATTGTGGCAAATACTTTGATTGATTTTTTGTGATTGTATAGCTAGATTTGTTTGACTATTCGAAGATTTGAAAAAGCTCCATGTGAGGTGTTCTTGGCCCTTCCTATCCCAAAAAGACATTTAAAATGATCTGGGCAAAGACCTTCAGCCGATGAGGCCCTGGTAGGAGAGCCTGGCGTCGATGCACATCAGGATCACTCTACCCAGGACAGGTCAGCCCCCCTGGGGTCTCTGCAGTTCAAACGGTGTTCAAGGAGTATGGAACGTCTGTGTTGTGTTTGTAGGATGACGGGCCTCTGCTGTACCCCACCTCCCCGAGGTCTGTCCCAGTCATCTTCTCTGTGGAGGGGCTGGCTCTGGAGCGTGCTGACGATGGCATCTTCTACCTGCGAGGTGAGAGACGTGCAGACACACGGACCGGGAGCCACAACGTGGAATTCATAATCATTCATTGTGACAAAAAATGTTTTATGTATTAGAGGGCAGGGATGGAAGTAAGACTCCGATTTGCATAGCAGTTTCACCCATTCCAGGTTTTACTACCAGTTTGATTAGCCACAGTGTTACAAGCTCAGGTGTGTCTTATTAAACTCATAATAAAACCAGGAATGGATGAAACTGCTATGTTCCGAAGTTAAGGCAACTTGTTTGATCTTAAGACTTTCAAATTCTTTGCCAAGCGTTTTAACTGGAAGTCTTTCTCATAGTGTTGAGGCTTCTAGTTTCTTTTAGTATTGCTACGTATTCTGCCATAGTGTTCTATAGTGCTTGATCTTTGGACAAGAGTGTTTCAGGTATAACTGTGTATTTGCTCTACTCCAACAGCTGCAGGGACAGGCTCACAAGAGCAGGCCAACAACACAGCTGCCTCACTGAATCCTGACATCTCTATCCCAGACCAGGTACTGTACCTGCAGACTGCAGTGACATCCAGAGGTGCAACCACCTGCCATTACTGTGTCAGGTTGTGTGGTGGCTGTCTATTGCCCTTGCTCTCTGCAGTCACTTCACCATGCTACTTGCCTTGTAATAACTTGAGAAGCTGTGTACTATCCACTGTTGTCTCAAACCAGCAAGAGTTTTCTGTATTGCAACATTGTCCAACTACTTGTGCATGAGTTCTGGCTTCTACAAAAATACACATGTGTTGTTGTTAAAACTATTAATTTTCTCTCAGCTCCAGAGAGCCTTGGACGAGGCACAGGCAGCTCTTGAAAAAGCCAACACAGACCGGGAGAGATTGCTCCAGGAGATTAGAAAATACAACCCTGGATTTAACCTCTGACCTCCAAAACCACTTCCCTTCCCCGAACAGACAGCTGTCATGCTCAACACCACCAGAAGAGGGAGCCATGCACTGCACCTGGCAGTCTATAATTACGCCCTCGATCGTCTTTAAGTATCGAGATGGTATTGTGTCCCACTGCTTGATGGAGGGGGAGGGTACTACAAGCTGTTGAAACAGTTGCCTTTCCACGAAACTGGAAGGGTAATTATACAGAGCTCCGGGCTCCCTTCTGTTCAAGCCCTGTACTTCAGAAGGGGGGGAAGGAGGAGGAGGAGGGGGGGGGGGGGGCAGAAGGTTTTGGATTCTTTTCACCTCCTGCTTACTTGATCTGCACTGCATTGATGACTTCATCTCATTAGAAAGTCGTTTACATAAATGTTTTAAAGTGAGAATGAAGTACAGTATTTTGAAACCGACAAAAAAGATGCCAATATGTTGTTGTTGTTGTTGTTTATCAATAATAGTGTGTTTTTATGTTACGAATGATGACTCCTTGTCATGTGACATGACTACAAAACGAAGCACTGCCTTTACTTGACCAAACGATCACTCCTGAGAGAAACTCTTCCGATACGAAGCTGAGAGAGACCTTTTGAAACCCTAGACTGCTAAAAACCACAGCTCGCTAATTGCCAGGGACTGCTAGCGTTGTATGAAACTGTAGAATTATGGGATGTCCCTCGTGTTTGTGCTTCCCTGATAAGGAAGGGAACAGCGAATACAGCTGTTCTGTAGAGTGAAACAGCTGGGAATAAAGAAAAAAAACACATCAATTCAATGTGGCTGTTTAGATGGTGTATATTGACCCTGTCAGTTAACTTGAAACGCAGCCCCAAAACTGAAACGTGTGATGCATATACTCATGTATAGTGTGTAATAAATATATACCCTGGTCTCTTCTGCACATTACACAGCATTTTGGTTTGAGACTGGAAAGCTTGTGTCATTTTCTTTAGTCGTTTTAGCTCGTGCAACATGCAACAGGCAGAAGGAACAATAAGTTTGATCAGCATTTCAGTGTATATTATTATTATTATTATTATTATTATTATTATTATTATTATTATTTTCAATAAACACAGGCTACAGGTTTTCAATGTGGATTGTTATATTTATCTGCATGCCTGTTGATCGTTTTGTGTAACTTTGTCCCTGTAGAACTATACAGGAACATAAAGGCAATCGAAACCTGTTGGGTTGCATTCTGCCCTACAGCTCTTTAGATGTGGATTGCAAGAGGCTCTCTATGCAGTGTCCCTCAATCGTGTTTGTGTATAACTTTTTTTTTTTTTTCCAGGCAACACAATTGTTCTATACAAATAGTGCATTACAGACTGGATAGATCCCTGTAGCTTTTTCTAACGCGAAACAGTGACCCCTGGTGGCAGACAGGATCACTGTAGCTATCCACCAGGGAATAACAGTGACGCCTGGTGGACACAGCTGCAATCGCAGATCATTTTCTTTTTTCAACTTCATGGAAATAACTGACCATATACGGGAAAGGAGCTTGCAACACAAAGTTTCACAAGATCAGAAGTGGGGGTGGGGGTGTTAAGATCGTTACTGATGGGTGTTTTTTTAAATTGTGAACACACTTCACTGCACGTGTATTGTATATAATTGTAGTCAGGGTCTGCCTCCTAACGATGGCACACACCGGTCCACTGCAATATAATGTATTCTGGCCCGGCCCATGTGATTCCATTTGGGTCAGAAACATACTGACATGTTTGCTGGCTTTTGGTAATAACTGATTCTGTCACTGTTACCTGTTCAGATCTGAAACGGGACACTACAACTCAGCACTCCCTCGCATCTATCCCATCAGCCATCCCTTGGGAGTCTGCGGATATGATCACGTGTACTGTAGTGAGGAATGCAGTAGTAATGTCTTGCCAGTGCTGACTGTGCCCTTTCATTTTAACAATGGGGTTACATGTGCTCTTCCTACCTCCTTTTCCCTACTTGATTTAAAAGAAATGTAAAGAGTGGTGCCACAGTAGTTAGGAAAAGGAATTTTAATGAGGTTTGATTAGCGCAGGAGTCCCTCAGTATTAACCCGACTCTGTGCGCTAGCTCATTTACTACTGCAGTCAGACACAGCTCCTCTGTGGCGCTGGTGAAAAAGCTCTGTCCAAAACTATAGAGCAGAGCCAAGATGAACGATGTTGGACTCTTCCCTAATATTTTATTTGCCTTTGTTGGCAAACGTGGTATTGCTTCAATTTAAGCCTTATTAACAATATAGTATGTATTAAGATAATGAAAGGAAATAGAAAACTGCACCTTTTGATGAAACCAGTTCAAGAAAGTATTGTTCAAGAGCAAATGCCATGGTAGTTGTTAGAACCCCTGAACGAAGGTCCTGGATTTGAAGTGATTTGAAGTTGTGCTGGCGTGGAAGGCAGCTGACATGAGAATGAAAGATGTTCAGGAGCAGGATTGCATTGAGGAAGGGAACGTGCTCACTAAACCTCACAAGATTAGGAGCGCTGTGTTAGGGTCGGAAATGTTTTGCAGTTGAACTAACTAATCACATTTCTGTGAGCTAATTCTGCCTTGTGTATTTAAGTTGACAGCACTCGGTGGAGAATGTGACGTGGCAGATCGTAAGTTTAGTTGTGCTGTGCCAGGCTTGCAGTCCAATGTAATCCTCCAGTATTATAACAATGACACTTATTTGATTGAAAGCTGGATTTGTATAATACCCTGTGGGGGGTGTTTGTACATTGCAGAGGACTGTTTCCCGTTTTTGACAGTATTTTTTATTTAATTTGTAGGCTGTATTTTTATTGTTAACACTCCACTATATTAAGGTTCTGTGAACCAGTGCCGTATGTGTGACGACATTTCTAAATTAAAAGTTTATTACATCTAAACTTCATGGTGATCTGCTGTCCTTATTGCTTGTGTTTTTCATACACAGACCGCCTCCATATATCACAGTTCCATCATTATTGAATAAGGGCTTCTATGTAAAACTTTTGAATGGCACTATCATCAATGCAATAAGGGCTCCACTTTTTTAAATTGAACTCAAATGATTTTAATTGAACACAACATACTGGCTTTATTCCAATAATATACACACAGGGAAAAAAAGTACAAAGCATCACTTGACGTTCTAACTGGAGATATAATTGCCCAACTTCTACATTGCATAAAACAAAAGAAATATCAGCTTTTCCTTCTGCTATTTAACTAGGTAGTAAAACACTCACTGAACATTATAAATGAGCTCAATCTTAATAGGGATTAAATGAAGGGGCTAAATCAAGTAGCCTAAATATAGCATAAAGCAAATGACAACAAAACAGGTTTTTAAAAATAACGTGCAGGAAATCTGATGCACTGAAGTTCGAATCGGTGGTACTGTGCACCGCGGGCACAAGTGACTCTGCCAATGTCAGCTTGTATCTCTCCACGGGTATTTAAAAGGACCGTATACTCATGTTTATTTTCATACCAGACTTTTTGGCTTCGTGCCTTTTCACACTGACATACAACAGCACCCACTGTTTCTTATTTTTAACCAGAGA
Source organism: Acipenser oxyrinchus oxyrinchus (assembly GCA_030684275.1). Classification (NCBI taxonomy): domain Eukaryota; kingdom Metazoa; phylum Chordata; class Actinopteri; order Acipenseriformes; family Acipenseridae; genus Acipenser; species Acipenser oxyrinchus. The sequence goes on from CM060293.1 coordinate 5,060,015, forward strand.
CTGCGATCCCCGCACTGTAAAATAAATATATATATATATATATATATAGCAGATTTGAAATACTGCACAGTAACACTTCTGTTATGTGCCTTCAAGAGATGTACTCCACATTACAGAGGTAATATTTGCATCAACGCCAACTTCCAGCTAATTCCTTCAGTTTGAAAAACAGCATTGTTGATGTGTGGGTGTCCACTTGAAAAAAATCACTGAGCGTGATTCAGATATTCACACGTGCATTCACTCGAGATGTTAAGTGACTGCCTACGAGGGAAGGCTCCCAAGGTTACAAAGCAAAGCGTTCTTAATGTAATTCCAGTCTCTGATCGGAAATTGTGTTTCCGCTGATCGCTGAATACAACAGAGCTCGGGTGCATCAAAGCCAATGTTGAGAAACCCGCGTTTAAATTTAGTGAAAGCGCATAAGGCATGTAGGAGTTACAGATTGCATGCATTGACCTCCTCCTCTGGTGTCTTTTCCTCTTCTGTGCCTTGTGTTTTCAGTCGGTTGCCTTACCGCTCTCATTGATCTGAATGAACGAGCTTGCAGAGGGGCAGGCAGGCAGACAGGACCAGCTCGAGGGTTTTCTTGGCAGTGTGAACTCTGCTCGTGTCTCTGGCCCGGCCCCTGTGGCACTGCCTCACTGCAGCAGGACGCGTTTGTGCTTGGTGTTGGGGATCTGGTCTCGGTTCTTCATCCTCCGCACCGCCTCTCTCATGTGCTTGGGCTGCAGCGGAGGCGTCTCCCCCCACTTCTCACACACATCCAGGGCTGAAACAGAAGAAAAAAACCCCCACAGATCTCAATCTTCTGTACGACGCCTGCTGCTATACAGACTGAAACTTACTATGCAGCTCTATATGGATGGATGGATGGATGGATGGATGGATGGAGCCCCCTAATCCTCTACCCACATTCAAGAGACATTTCAATCCATCAAGTCGTTCATGAGTAATCGCGTGCCGTATAACTTGCCTTCCTCCACCACCTCCCCGGCAAAGACCTTTGAAATGCCGGACATGGCGATGACCACATTCTGAGACACAGAGGAGCCTGTGATTGACTGGATCAGCTGAACAGACAAAGAGAAACACGGCCTCCATTACTTAATGCTCTAAGATTTATTTCTGGTGCTTATTAGGTACCACCAAATTAGAACAATCCAGGCTGAGCTTTCCGATCTTTTTCACTACCGAGTAGCAGCAAGAGGACCAGCTTACCCTTTTGATAGCCGCTTTAGGGAAGGCTGATCTGCGGTACATCTCATATCGATTGAGCTGCTCCTCCGAGAAGGATGATACTAAAATCCTACAGACAAAAACAACAGCGTTCAGCCAGCTGCACATAAAAACCACACAAGGTGGGATTAACTTGGATTACTTGCGGTTCACAGACTTCCATTTACAGTCCATGTGAACCACATATCTGTATAGAATTATCTATTTGACTACTGCTCCGTTATGAATGTGAACCTTTCCTAACAGAGTTTGAGACACAACTGTAGAACGAAACACTGTATTCAAGGCAAGGTTTATTTTTATATACTCGTCAGTATGATCTTATTATTTCCTTTAAATGCGTGACCCTGTCGTTAGGGGGCTGTACGTGTGAATCTCACTGCATTTTCTGGATCTCATCCTCATCCACTTTGTGCCGCTTCTCCCTCCTCTTCTCCGTTTCCGCTTTCAGTTTCTTGGCCTGGGGGCCGTCAGAGGAGTGCTCCTCCTGTTCCCCCTGCTCGCCAGGAGCAGCCTCTTTGAACGAGTCCTGCATTCACGGGGATACAACAAAGCCTAGATTTAATACGAAGTTCAGACTTGGGGTGTTCAATACAGGTGACGTTTATTTGGAGATGTCAGCCCCCCTAACCTGCTTGTCCTCATCCTCCACTTTGATTTCCTTGGGGTCCCAGGTGGCGGATGATGGCTCAGTCGGGTCGTGGCGTAGCTGGTCCTCTCTCGCTGCCTGCTGGTGTTCAGCATCGGGGTCCACCGCCATCGGATCTGCTTCTATCTTCACCATCGGATCTGCCATGGCGGCGGCGGCGGCAGTGCGCAATGCTGCTCAAACACCAGAAACGAAAAATTCAAACCGTGATAAATCTACGCCGCTCAGCACTGACGACAAACACGATACTGCAAACGCATCCACAATAACCAATTAATATAAAGAATATGAACAACGTGTTTGAGGTATTACAGTGAGCATATGTTACTACCACTAGGACTCGGCAACAAATTCTTAATGTAAACACCCACTTCACTTTCTTTAAACTTAAAGCAGATAGATAAACATTTCTCTTTTTCAACCATGACGTTGAAGTACAGTGCCGTTCTGCTGGCTGGTTTCATTTCACTGAAGTCTCATCTTTATATACACCTTATATAATGCCCCTTCCGCTTTTCAAGTTTCTAATATGATCAGTTTCTAATACCAGACCTTATTCTCTTCATAACACACACTGCATTTGTAAACAAACCTCCGTAAATAATTGTGTACACGTAATCACCCTGCTTCTGTTTAGCAACGAATACGTTCTGTCCAGCACCGCTTTCTTAATGATTTCATAACAGTAGGAAACTGCAATTTATGCAAGTGCCGTTAAAAAAAAAAAGATATTTATTTAATTTCTAACCACACCTGTCTGTGTAAATCCGTCCACTCGCACCGCTCTATTTTGCTTCTAAGTACTTCCTGTTTCAACAAACTTTATTTACACATTCAAAGGCAGGCACAAGCGCAGTCTGCTGTGCGCAGCTCAATGGAAACTGCGTTCGGAGCGCTGGATAGGAATTGTCTGTGGGTCAGATGGGTCTCATTTTTACACTGATGGTTGGTTTACTGTATCACTAGCCTTGGACTAACTAAATAAAATAACATTGGTCAGTTCAGTTAGTGAACGCAGCCAGAAATGTACCAACAGTAGTAGCTACAATTTAGCAATTCCAGATCTGACTATATATATATATATATATATATATATATATATATATATATATATATATATATATATATATATATAAAAATTTTAAAAAGATAGTTGCTTCCTGGTACCTCTTCACTTCCTGTGCTGTAAGTCACATGATTACAGGAAGACCTTTAGATATAAATTGACAGGTAGATTTTGAAGTGTTTGAATTTGAATGAAAGCATTCAGAAACCTACAAGATATTCAATGCAAATTGGTGGTGCAAATCAGACATGCAAAACGTGTTTAATGATATGTGTTAGAGGATCGCTCCAGGGCTGTAGTACTCCCCATACACAGCAGGTGGAGCTGTGGTCTGGGGTGCGATGCATAGAACTCTCTGGTCAGCTTAGCACTCTGAGTCATAGAATTATTAATAAAACCAACGAAAGAAAAAGTAAGTTACACTTGGCTATAATCTGTTACTGAGAAAACCGATAGCTCAGACCAGAATGATATTTGGGTTCTAAAAAAAAATACAATACAAATGAATTAGTAAATAAAATTAAATTGAAATCTATTCACCCTGTATATAGATATATTAAATATTTACAGTAATGCGTTTCACCTGTTTCTGATGATGTGAACCCTGTACTAAGGAGGCTGTGTGGTCCAGTGGTTAAAGAAAAGGGCTTGTAACCAGAAGGTCCCCGGTTCAAATCCCACCTCAGCCACTGACTCATTGTGTGAGCAAGTCACTTAACCTCCTTGTGCTCCGTCTTTCGGGTGAGACGTAATTGTAAGTGACTCTGCAGCTGAAGCATAGTTCACACACCCTAGTCTCTGTAAGTTGCCTTGGATAAAGGCGTCTGCTAAATAATAATACTATCAGATTAGGTGTATTTATAGATTATTACAAACAGAAGCACTGTTATAATGCTGTTTATTGTATTATAAAACAGACGTTAGCAGGAGCTGAAGCTTGTAGTGGACAACTCCAGGAGTTTAATAAATATTTATAAAATAGTTTAATAAATATATATGTTGTAAATACCAAGAAGGACACGTTTGGTTTTTGGTTCCCTGAAATTAATCTCACTTGAGGAACCCGCGTGTTGGATAACTTCTTGTGATATTGGTTCTCTAAAATTAATATCACTTGATGAACCTGGATGTTGGATAAATGACCCTTTGAAGAAAATGACATAGAGGAGTTGAACAATGACGTTTGTGTTACGATCTGAAGATGTCATGTCCAAGGGGCTGTCACGAGGAAGTGACGTGTCTGTTGCAGGCGAAGGAAGTTTGCATTGCAACGGTGTTGCTGGAGGAAAGTTTGTTTTCTGGTCGCAGCTTCGGACGGAGGAAAGGGCAGCAGTGGAAGGGTATCCGAAGAAGCACCGTCCACAGTGGGCGGGATATTGTTTGTATTGCTGTTATTATCACCCCGATCTAGTGTGTCGGGCTTAACCGGGAAATAGAGTCATCCCAGTCGCGCTGCGCCAAGCCCCTTTCTCCCCTCTCTCTACTCCCCGCTAGATGGGGAAAGAGCAGGAACTCCTGGAGGCGGCCCGTACCGGGAACCTCGCCGCCGTGGAGAAGCTACTCTCCGGGAAGCGGCAGACAGCAGGGCACGGTGGTGGATCGTCTGGATCCGGAGGGAGCGGGAGCAGCAATTCATCCTCACACCCGCTCTCCAGCTTACTCAGGTAAGACAGCTTGAGAGGTGCGATCCGGGTTTTTTTTTTTGCATGGGGAGTAAATGAGTAAATGAATTTTGTAATTGGGAGGGAAACAAAGAAAATGCAATCGCCTGACTCAGAGAATTCAAATCTGTGTATTTTGAAGCGGTGCGCATTGCAAATGCATTTTAGAATCATGCTGCTAATTCAGAAAGCTGTGCTTTTCAGTCTGGCACTGCCTGTTTGTTTTGTGCGGTGCTGTAGCATTCGTAGTAGGGCACCTTCTTTATCGAATCACAACGGGGAACACATTCCGTAAATATCTGTCTTGCACAATTATGGAAAACGCTCCCTTTACATTCGCCATGTTCCATTGCAATTGGATACATTGTAAAACAACAACAAATAGATACTGCTATTTGTTTATTGTTACAAAACACTGCGATACTGCATTTGTTTAAATAATCACACCCAAAGAAAAGGAAGATCGTGCCACAAAATATTTACATTCGCTGTGTGAGTAAGTGGTTGCGTTCACGATTAAACGCAGCCTGACTGAATAAGAAAGCGGCTTTCTGTTTTTACTGTGACTAGTGTGATAGTGAAACAGCAGCGCGCATAATAGGCGTTGATTGCCGCTTGTAAATAAATGTAAGGCTTTTATTTTTGGCTACGTATAAATAGATCGGATATTTCGAACAAAAAAGGAAGTCCGCAGCCAACAAAAAGGGGTTTGTTTTCACTGCTTGTGAAAACGGTGCTTTTACAACTGCCGCCAAACCCGAGAATCGAGACCGACTCATTATCAGAACTCTGGACAGTTTTGCATCCCAGTTATCTAGTTCAGCTATCATAGACCGTATCAAATTTTTAATCCCTTTAAGATTTGATAGTGGTCAGTACAATATCTATTTTTGTGATTTTCGGTATGTGTAATAACAGCACATGTCACGGTTATTAAGTGTATTTAGTAATTGTTTTGTCCAAGCCCTGTACACTATCACTATCGCACACACTTTTATCTATCAGGTTCGCCTACTTCAACAGACCCACTGCTGTCAGCCCTGTTAAATAGATAGGTATTAGACTAATGGGGCCATACTGATATGCCAATAGCTTCTGGCTACACTGTAAAGGATTCTAAATGCATCCCTGACAGAGAGATACATTACTTGATGTAATTACATTAAAACTCTCTTAATAAGAAATCCGATAACGATCTGTCATGCACTCAGCTAGCCTTTAACAGACCAGCGCAGGAGTAATACTGAAGTGTACTTGCATTGCTTGGCCAGGCCTGCCTACAGTGATGGATGTTGTCCAGGAGGAGGGCTCAGAATGGAGACTTTCTCTTCAAGCTTGTGCTTGTGGAAAGGGAGCAGCCCACAGTATGTGAAGCGGTCCTGTATTTAAACAGTGACATCACGTCAGACTTGGGAATATTCTCTTCGTGTTTAAATGGTTTAAATTTTGCCTCGTCATGCCAACCTGCGTTGTGATGCAGCGATATGTGCTGCAGTCATAGCGTCTGACGGCTTTTCTGATCTGTTACAAAGATTCCCAATTTGTGTGTGTTTTTAAAAACGTTTTTAATTGTAAAGGAAACTGCATGCTAACCAACATCCCTTGTTTAGGTAATTATCAATCTGTGAATTACAACCCAGTTATACAAAGTATGTGCTACACATGGCAGGTGCCTATTTTTTTCAGTCCAGCCCTGTGCATGTTTCAAAGACCTTGCAGCTCAAGGGAACTACCCTGAACTGTGGTTGCGTTTATTCTTGGGAGTCTGCGTGATCGTGGATACAGAGAATGTGCTGAAGCAAGGTCAGGCGCAGCGTGTGTCTCAGAGGGGAAATGGGCTATGCTGTGTGTTTTATCTATACCCTCTACTTGACTGGGCAGAGAACAGGGTGTTGGTTAACTAGATGATGGAGAAGTGAAACAGCACAAGTTAAATCCTACATAGAACAACTAGCATTGTGGTTTTCCTTGGAGCAGACCTTGCAATGCGGTGAATTCTTTGTAAAGGCATTTGCGCACCTGGATCGGTTTCATCAAATACAGCAAATACTCATTTAACGAACCTGCCGTGTACATTTCTATTTGTACTTCGCGCTCCCAAGTCCTCAAAAGTCCTGTGAGAGTCAGCCTTTGATTTTGGAGTAAGTGTTTTTTAATCTGTCCAGTGTCCAGGGATTGCTGTAAGACTCCCATTGCATAGCAGTGTGATCCATTCCTGGTTTTACTATGAGTTTTTAATAAACCGCATCTGAGCTTGTTACCGACACACTGTGGCTGATCAAGCTCCTAGTAAAACCTGGAATGGGTGAAACTGCTACACAATAGGAGTCTTATTTCCATCACTCACGTGAATGACAGTAACAGAGCCTTGTGCAGTGGCCTTAAAACTGACATCGAGAAAGACTATTGTCAAACAAAAACCTGTAGTGTTATTTACAGTATGAGTACACTGGCTGTGATAAATACTGAAGGAGATGGACCATGGGTATTGTACTGTATGATTTGCAGTATTTAATGCATAACTATGTACTAGGTCGCTTTGTCAAGCAGTGTGTTGATAAATAACTACAGTAACCTAAAATCATCAAATTAAGGATCATTAAAAGTGTTTAACAGGCTTTTGGCTGCAGTTTCGCTCTTCAGGAAATACTGTTTTGGCACGGATTCTGCGTGCAGAACGTCAGAACAGCTCCTGTGTTCTTGGCTTCTCGAGGGTAGTGGTGCTGGAGAGCAAGCTAACGCTGCAGTCCTGGTGCGTTGTGGCCAGGGCAGGAATACTGAAATATAATTCACTGTTACCTTGCCTACCCGTGCCGTACAGTCGTTCATCCTTCTGCGCAGGAAGCCAGCCGGTATAAAAATGACCACAAGGGGGCGTGCCTGTGATTCCCCTTTGGAAAAAGGGAGTTAGTTCGATTTTTCAGTCGTACATGTTTTAACAGATTTAACTCCTTCATTCAGGGGAGAAGGGATTATCAGTGTAATTTACCCCAGACCTCACTGTTATACTGACCTCGCGATTTATATAAAAATACCACCTTGCTCATGCTTGCTCAGAGTCCCAAAGTAATACACAAAATGCTGGTTGTTTTCTTCCTGGTGCTACATTGAATGCAGGTATGTAGTTCTAGATATTCAAGGTGTGTGTTGCCGCTGAGATCCCATGGCATGCAGATTTACCTGTTGAGGCTGAGTGATCTTGAACACGGAGTGATGTTTGAAATTCTGGAGAGAGAGAGCATGACGGTTCATCCTGCGCAGTGTAATTTTAACCCTTGCACGCACTGGGGACACTTCAGGTTAAAAGTAATTGACCTACTTGTTCACTTCCTGTCTGTTCCTAATTCAGATGGACTCAGGTGTTAAAAAAGCATACACATGACATAAGGGGGGGGACTGCTACAAAATGAGCCTTGCATTTCTGCAATTGCATCTGTGGGCCTTCCGCGTAACTAGCAAGGCTATTTTTAAAATCCCCAAGCTCTGTGAAAGACCTGATAACAGTGGAGGTGAAGAATTCCATTAACGCGGAGCTGTATAAGGTAGAGAGCTGTCTTTACTGGAGGGATCCTCTGTACGCTGTGGGCCTGTGGGCGAGGCACAACAAACCTGCTACCCCCGTACCTCACTGTCGCAGCGACCCTCATGCTGGGAGGCTTCTCAGCTCTGATATGCGGAGTTAAAAAGGGCTGTGATTGAAGATTAGTTTCGTATTTTTCTTTAATCTCGCTGGGTTTAAGTGTAACTTGACTCGCTCGTGATGGGTATGTCGCAGATGTACACTGTAGCCGCATTTTGACCACATTCAGTTTCAGGTGGGACATGCATTGCCCAAATTATCCAAGTGACAGCAAAAACTGAAACTAGGGGAATTGTTTGAACTATATTTGCAGAAATTAACTTGGATTTCTGCAGATCTCTTCCTGTGGTAGTTCCATTAAAGCTGACTCAATTTGCATAGTAAATATTTTCCGGCATGCTTCTGCACAGGAAGTCTGTTTCCTAGATAGACAGATGAATGAATAAATATCTAGATCAAAACTTCCTACTTCCACTACCGAATCCCTGGTACTTTCCCGACAGTAGCTGTGAGTTCAGTCTGCTTCCAGAGCTCGCAAAGTATCTGAGGCATCCAGAGTTTCAAATGAAACCACATTGGTTGTTTCTGCGCTAAAAGGGGGAAAGAAAACTATTTTTAAATGGCAGCTTAAAAAAAAAAACTGTAGTATCTTAGTGAGAACGCAGTAAATTGTCAACATTTTACTCTCCATAAAACTGTAGTGCTGTTCCGGAGAGATAATGTGAAACCACTTCCCCACTGAAAGTCCCTCCCAGTTCATTATAAACACTGTACCTCTAGTTACGTAGTTCTGAAACAGACCAGGGCTTTAAAGGAACAGACTCCAGACCTTTAAATCAGAAATAAAATGTTTTTGCGCATGTCTCGCCTTATATTTAAAGCATCAAATATCTGCGCGTGTAAACTACACTGTATATAAACTTAAAGTAATTCTGCTCAATTTTGCAGCATGTAAATGACCTGAATATTTCTTGCTAGCTAACCTGTCCTGTTTTACTGTACGGCTCCACTATCTCATAACGGAGGCGCAGGACAAAGGAAATAAAGTAGACATTGATTCAGGTTCTGTACCCATGATCCTGTGCATGGATGCTGACACATGTCCGCACCGTTTCAGCTAAACCCCAGACCGCTCCTGCATGCTGAGAAGGTCCCGCCCCTGGTCTGTGAGGTGTTGTGTGTGATCATTCACAGGAAAGCCCTGCTGTTCTCTGCCGTGTCGGACTCTGATGTGTATTCACAGTAGTGGCAGTGGTGTAGGGCTGTGGCAGGCTGCTTGTGTGTGATGTGGTTTGTCTGTGGTTATCAGCGCCAGGTGTGGCGAGGAAGCTCTGTAGCTGCACTACGCTGTCTGTGTGGTTACTGTTGCTTGCTTTCAGAAGCTGATAAGCCTGAGAGGAGCACTGGCCTCGCTTTCCTTTCACCTCGGAGGCCTGTGTTCAAATCCAGGCCGTGGATGTTTTAAAAACCTAAACGCTCACAATTTAGGAAATACACTGCTGTATGGAGATCGGGTTATCAGTAACTTCAAAAACACTAGTATTGTTTCCCTTAATCTAAATACCCTGTACACTGGTCTGCTGTAATGCATTTTTTCTTAGAGGGCAGTACAATGCTTATAATAGGCTTGGCTTATGTAGTTTGTTTCTGTATTTGTACCTGTGATTATTGCTGGGTTATTAAAAATAAATAATAGAGTGAACATGTTCAAGTGTCGAGTTGTTTGTTACTTTTTAATTGTAATTACTGCAGCATAATTGTAATTAAACAAAACTGCTTTGTAATTGCAATGTGAGCAATCGATTCTGTTGTCCTTGTAATTGTGATTGGCCTCGGCCTGCTTCATAGCCGTCCTCTGCACAGTGTCAGCTGGATATTACCTTACTGTTGGTTCTATTGTAGGTCCGGTTGGTCTTCTCTGTGACTCTGAGGTGCGCTGTTGTTTACAATGGCTCCTGGGGTAAAGTCACAGGCTGGGAACAGTCAGGTACAGTCTAGCCCTTGCAGCACAGGCTCCAGCAGTGCACTGCTGCAGGGATTCACTGTTTGAAGCTGAGCCATGGGTAGCGGGACCACAAAGCATGTTATGAGCTGTCAAAGCAGAAGATAATCTCATACCTTTCCTTTCACTCGAGCTCTTCCACTCCAGTTCCTTGGCTGAGAGTAAGAGGGTCCCTCACAGAGGCATTAGAGTCTTGGCCTCACTGTCAGTAGGGTGCAGCCGGGACAGCGCATGTTTCACTGGAAGAGCCTGCAGGTTGTTTGAATTGTTCTGGAGAGAAGATCTGTTGCCCGCGGTGAAGTTGGTAATTCACTAATCCCTTCTAATTGCGTGTCACCTACTGTATCGGCCCTCTGTCGTGTTCTTTGTGACGCGCAGGGTAAGGTGAGGGTCGGCCTGTTGACGCACAGGGTGGCCCCACGCCTTGCTGACGGTGGTATGGCAGGTGTTTGTGCACATTTTTCAAAAGCATGCTGCTACGTTACAGGAGCGAGGCAGACCAGTCCACTACCAGACTCGTCTGCCTTTTTAACCACATTTCTACCTTGTTTGTATCCATTTTATTTGCTTATGTTTCACCCGTCATTCTTATTAATTTCCTGTTTTCTTAAATCGTCTTATTTAGGTTTTTTTATTATTTATTGATATGATTATTCATTGTTACAATCTAACGGCAGACACTTCTTTTTTGAGATACTGTGGTATAAAAGTTGCCATATAAATAAATTAAATGGAAATTGAAAAATGCAATTATAACTGGCAGCCCGCACTCTCATAAATGATTATTTCTCTCTTATTAACTTAGCAGCAGGTCAGTCACTTGGTACAGCAACGTGCTACGCATGAAAAATGGCATACACATTCAAATATTTATGTGAAGGTGTTTATCTAAACATAGACTGCCTTTTAAAAGTGTTTTCTGTGTCTGTATTCAGGAGTGGTGCTGTGTGGTTTTTACAGCTGATGTAACTTTACAGCTAAATAAAATCGTCTGTTCTGTACAGACCAGTTCTGCTGCATGAATGGTGTTTGAAGGTGAACCTGGACAAAATAGAAGAAGCGATTTTATTTACGGCAGGAAAATATTTTAAAAAACCGGCTGAAATAACTTTGGTCTAGACGTTCTAGCACAAGCAGTGTACTGTACTCCTCCTTCATTTAAAATGGATGCATCTGTTCTGATTTGTGTTGTCCCTCAAGGCTGTTTCGACATTTTTGCAAACTTAAGATACTTTCTCAACTGTGCTGCATTTGCATGCCCCTACTGTACACCCGCCATGGGATCCTTGTCATCAACACATGTAGTTTATGCAGCATCAACCACAAATCCCTGAGAGTGAGTACACAGTGAGCTGGCATGACCCTGTTCAAGTCACATAGAAGGGGCTGGACAAGTATGTAACATGCACATCCGTGCTGGTGGACCGTTCGCTATGCAGACAGTGCCTCTGACATGCAATCTGTTCAAGTCCCGTGTTGGATACACATGTTTCCTCTAACCCTGTGCGAAACCAGACACGCTGGCGGCCCTCGTGCTCCCGTCTCTCAAGAGAGCTGCTCAGGTGATGTCATGGCGGGCATTGACAAGAGCTGTTCAGTACAGCAGCCAACAACATTAATAATCAGAGTGAAGTCACGTTTCCCAGTAATGAACAGGAAAAAGCCCAGGGGAGCTTGTGGTTTGTCTGTCGCGTATTCATCTGCTGTTACTTACAGCCGCACTCCGCAGCCACGCACAAAAGATGCGAGAGCTTCAGGAGCTTAGACACAGGCTTGCTTTAATTCAATAGAGCTCTGAAGCAAAGCACTCTCTTCAAACAATACCTGCAGTCCGTACTTCCCATCCCACTCTAAAGCAGAGCACTATACAGGAGGTCTTTAGAGAATGTTATGCGATGAATGGAAATCAGAATTATGCCTGCAAGTGTTCGTCAGGCAAGGGCTGTACACACGGTTTCCCTTTCAACTGCATTTGATGTGCAAGGGGCAATTCTACAAGCATTAGATAACTGGATTTGAGGTCTCAGGGACAGTTCTGCATGGAAAATAATGACAGATGCTGATGAGCTCTGATTTATTATGTCTACCCAGTCAAGAGGGAATCAGCCTGGGTCTATTTTTAAAGCAAGTGCAAAAATAAAATTACCCAGAAGCAATTGCAACTTTTATAACCTGAAAAGTAAGTGCGAGCCCCTGCATGCACAACAAGAAATGGAACAAACAGCAGCTGCTGGAAAGATGTGGTGTTGTTTTTTTTAAAGCACTTCATGCAGTCTTATCATTAAGTAGTTGCACATGATTCTAGTATTTTTAAAAAAAAAAATTTTTTAAAAAGCTACTACAAGGATCGCACGGCATTTCATTCCTCGGATCAGGAAGCAGTGGAGTTACTGTCCTGAGTAGCTTCTTTGTTGGTCTGTCCCATTCTGTCTTCTGTCTCTCTTTATTTAGTCACCCTTTTCTTGCGTCTTCTGAAGGCTACCATTGGTCCTAGACGGAAGCAGCGTTTCTCTCTGTAATTGTTAATACAAGTGTGCATTGTTTGTGGTGAAAACAAATGAAACACATTTATATTCCTCTCTACTCAGACTGTCGAAGGCTGTGAGTCACTTGGAAATGGTGTTTATTAAGGAAGCTGTTAGTCAATCTAGTTTTACAAGACTGCTTTATTTACTCAAGCTGAAATGCAGCTTGTGTTGTGGAGTTTCATGTTTTGTGTTAATTGGGACCTCCTTTTGAAAATGCAGCTTGTGTACTGTGCCTAATGAGAACAGAAACAAACTGGACTGTCAACAACCATTCACTTCCGTTTGTTCCAGAAAAAAGGACCCCACCTGACCCCACACAGCATGGATCAGGCTCGTGCCCTCTGACCTGTAACACAGGAAGTCAGCGAATCGGAGACAGACATGAGCATTTGGTTACCGTGCTTGTGTATCTGCTGAGAAGTCAGTCTGTGTTACTCCTGGGAAGCAGCTCGCCTCACGGAAACGTTTCATTAAGTTGCTGCCTGAGCCCTGTTCTTGTTCAACGCTTTTCGTGTTGGCTTCCTCATTCCATTGAAGTGGCTCAGCCTCTGCTGTGCGAGTCACCTGCTTCTCTGGAAACTTTTAAGTGTGCAGTACTGTCGTTCGTTAGGCTTGGGGATTGTCTGCATGGATTTAACCTTTGCTTGTCCTTTTTAGCCTTAACATTGGAAACATTCCCCCTTTTTCTTCCTTTTAAAGATATTTTTGGTTATTTTGCTTGTTTTTTTAAAATTCCGTTTGGATGTTGAAGAACCATGAAAATGTCGTTCCATTTAAAGAGGGGGTTCTGTAGGGTTAATTCAGGTAATTAGAGGGGACTTTTTATTAAGACAGTGGCAAAATGACATTGAAAAGAGAAGTATAGACTTTCTCAGAATGCAGTTCCACTGCTCGGTCATTTTATTTTTGGAAATCTCTAATTGCTTAACCTCGATACTTTGAGACGGGGCAGACCTGTAAGGAAGACATTGGATCTGTCTTGCATAGCACTAAATAATCTGTGCAAAAATGACTTCCGCAGCAAACCCAAACAGGCGAGGATAGACTGTTAATACAAGGTGCAACAGAAATAGAAAGAAGAAAAAAGGGAGTATTCAAAATCTACCCTGAGAAGTAACCTCTCTCTCTCTCTCTCTCTCTCTTTCTCTCTCTCTCTCTCTTTTCTCCCTCCCTCCCTCCCCAGTATCTGGAGGGGTCCCAATGTAAACTGTGTGGACAGCACTGGATACACCCCATTGCATCACTCTGCTCTCAACGGACACAGGTGAGCCTTGCACCCCTCTGTGTGAGTGTGAGTAAATGAATGCCCTGAGAATGCAAAAATCCAGATTGGTATTTTATTATTTGTTTATTTAGCAGATGCCTTTACCCAAGGCGACTTACAGAGACTAGGGTGTGTGAACTATGCATCAGCGGCAGAGTCACTTACAATTACGTCTCACCCGAAAGACGGAGCACAAGGAGGTTAAGTGACTTGCTCAGGGTCACACAATGAGTCAGTGGCTGAGGTGGGATTTGAACCGGGGACCTCCTGGTTACAAGCCCTTTTCTTTAACCACTGGACCCCAGTCTCCTTGCTTACTAAATACGACTCCTATTGCATAGCAGTTTCATCCACTCCGGGTTTTAATAGTCACAGTGTATAGATGTCTTATTAAACTCATTGTAAGAAAAACAGGAATGGATCAAACTGTATGCAATGGGAGGTTCCATCCTTGTAGTGTGTGCTAAATCTGTCTCTCTCTCTCTCTCACCCACGCCCTGCACAGTAAGGTGGTGGAGGTGCTGTTGAGAAACGAAGCCCTGACGAACATCGCAGACAACAAGGGCTGTTACCCGCTGCACCTGGCTGCCTGGAAGGGGGACCAGCAGATCGTGAAGCTGCTGATTCACCAGGGACCCTCGCACCCCAAGCTTAATGAGCAGGTCTGAGTCACACACACACACACAGACAGACAGGCCTGCATACAGACACACAGCAAAACTACTGTAAGACGCTTGCAAACATTTCATGATACAGGAGTTCAGCCCCAGGCCCTATAGGGGTCTATTGAGTAACTTCGACCCTGCATCTTCATAGTCATGCTGTACTACACCTGATATATATGAAGGGGTACGGGTTTGGGTTGTAATTATTTTCGGAGGTTTGTGCGTTGCTTATTTTACCATCAGAATTCAGTTATGTGAGCTAGCTACCATTTTTGCCATCCAGTTAGTCGAGGTTTCTCTGAGGTGGGTTGAAGCAGATGCGTAGTGGTTAATTATTATTATTATTATTATTATTATTTGTTTATTTAGCAGACGCCTTTATCCAAGGCGACTTACAGAGACTAGGGTGTGTGAACTATGCATCAGCTGCAGAGTCACTTACAATTACGTCTCACCCGAAAGACGGAGCACAAGGAGGTTAAGTGACTTGCTCAGGGTCACACAATGAGTCAGTGGCTGAGGTGGGATTTGAACCGGGAACCTCCTGGTTACAAGCCTGTTTCTTTAACCACTGGACCACACAGCCTCCTCCTAATTGGAACTTCACAGGACTCCTAGGTCCCAGTCTGAGGTTGTGTAGAAATATATGTTTAAAAAAAATTTAAAAAATGTTGTCTTTTTCTCTTGTGTACTCGGTAGATGCTTCCTTCTTCAGCTTGACAAAATTAATTCAGGACTGAAAGGGTGAATGTGGTTCATATGATGCTTTTTTTATAGATCAGTCAATTAAAAAATAAATAAGTGAAGGTTTCCAATTCAATTTTAGGAGATTGTGTTATTTAAAATACATTTTTAAAAAAAACAAAAAAACAAGAAAAGTCAAATAGAAACTGTCACTCCAGTAATAGGAAGCCCTGGATTCTAAGAAAGCTCTTGTAACTCTCGTTCTGTCTGAAAAGCCTATTGCCTGCCTTTGTGTTTGTCGCTGTAGTTGCATTAAACCCTCACGCAGCTATAACACGTTTCCGTCGGTTTCTTGTCAGAGAGATCCGATTTTTTTTCGTTCTTGGTGTTGCAGAAGCTCAGAAAGCAGAGGCAGCCTGATTCAGAGAACAAGCTGAAATCAAATCATCTTCCTTTTGTCCCGCTAGGGTTTCAGTTCCAGTACGACGCTAGAGCTGCTTTCAATTTGAAAACCCATCAAATTATGAGAAGAGTACTCTGTTCCTTAACCCTTTAAGGTACACAAAGAACTGAGCAGCTGTTGAAACGGTTTCTCTTTAGAGCGACTCAAGTATCGCGAGGGAACTGACCAACCTGTCAGTACGTTTCAAACCCTGCTTCAGCACCTCACTGCAGTAATAAAGCTAGCCTCATTTATATTTGTGGGACACATACGTACCTTGTACCTTTTTTAAAAGGGTTACAAGTAAATGTGCGGTACAAAACAAAGCCATTCCATAAATCTTGAAAGTGCAACGCTATCTGTAAGTACCAGATATAATAATATTGCTGTAACATGTGTTTCTCTCGAAACTGCACATTTGAGACCTGTGTAATGAACAGAGGTACACAGCAGGTAACATACATGGCATTATTTTGTGAGCTACTATCACTTTAAGATAGACTGTTCTTGGCTGGAGTAATGAGTCTGAAACCTTAGCTTGGGGCAGTCTCTTCACAATGTGAAACTGAAGTGGCTGTACACATTGACGCCTGTATGGAGAGTCCCCTGGACTGCAGACCACCTGACTAGAATGACACCTTCATAGCCCCATGTCTGGGATTAGCATATTACTCCATGTACACTAGGACAGTTTGGGATCCCAATGCATTCTGGTAAGTGTAGTCCTGCTGTGAAAGGTATCCGAGACAGGTAAAACGTACCAGAATGCATTGCGATGTGAGTTGAAAAGCCTGAACTGTCCTAGTCCTATGGTACCCCTATCCTTATCCAATTGCCAGCTTTCCTCTTCAGGCCAGTTTATCTAACTTGACGTTCCTGCGACGTTGCAGCGTAACTCTTGTCTCGTCTGATTCTAGAGTTTGTTGAGATGCTGGCTGAGACAATGGGTTTGTTTGACTCGTTAGTCCTGCCGTGCCTTGGGGACCCCCTTCCAAACGAGACGTGGCATCTCAGGGCTCTTGTCCTGATGAGGGCAGACTTTAACCCTGTGTTTGCCAACAGCATTTTATGGAATGCATTTGCAGTTCAACAATACTTTATCAGCCAAAATGTCTTGGTAAGGCCTAGCATCACATATCAAGCCTCCAAAATAACCCAGGCCCATGTTTCCTCCATGCCAGACAGACGGACGGACAGACAGACAGACAGACAGAGTAAGGCCAGGATTCCAGAGTTTCAAGACAAGTGCTGCTGCTGCTGCTGCTGTTGCTGATTTCTGTTAACCATCCATTGCCTTTTTGTTGTGTTATTGAGTTTGATTTATTTCTTTATTTGATTGATTTTTTTTTCACCGCCGCTGTGAATCATGCGTGTTTGAACATTGCCTCATCTTCTTCCTCTTCCTCCTAGAGTTCGGTAGACAACAAAGAATTCAAAAGGTGTGGCCCATTTGACCCCTATATTAATGCCAAGGTGTGTACCTGAACCCTCTCACCTCCTCCCCCTCTCTCGCTCTGTCTCTCTCTCTCGCCACTCCAGACACTAGGTGAAGCCGATGCACCCTCTCTCTCCCTCTCTCTCTCTCTGTCTGTCTGTCTGTCTGTCTGTCTCGCTTTCTCTAGCTCTCCGGCCTGGGGTCAGTTTTGTTTTTGGGAAATAGGTGATCGTGCTGTATAGAAGCAACACATGTTTCTATAGAAACAGTTACATAAATAAAATCCTGGCTATTTTAAAACTGGGAACAGGACTAAGGTAATGGAGGCATCTTCATCTGTGTCTATCAGTTGCACGCTGTGTATGTAACAGAAAAGAACAGAGACGAATATGTAGGTATAGTTCAGTTTGGGCCTGCTACTAAATATATCAGTGAAAAAGGTATTAGTCATTAATGGTATATTATAAATAAATAAAAAGCAGAAAAGAAGGCTGTGTTGACAAGATTAATGAATAATGCCTCTTTCATATTTTATTTATTTATTAAAAAAAAACCCTTTTCAAGAAGATCCTAGGATGACTGTGACAATGGCCTTTATTGGGTTTTAAATAATAAACCAAATTCATTAGTTCTTGGGTATTCCAGTCATATGGTAGCAAAGCTAGTAAAATAAGTTACATTGCCTAATTTAAGATCATGCTTTATCTTGGATGGGGGATGGGTGGTAGGCTGCTGTTAAAACTTAACCAAGTCTTCTGCAAAGAGGGTTCTGTACCTTTAAGAAATGTCCGGTCTTTGAAAGAAGCCTCAGATCTGAGCATGCTCAATGTCAGGCACCAGGATGCTTGAGCACATTAGGATTAAATGATGGGGCAGATTCCATTAGCAGTCGACCTAATTAATTGTGATTGAGTAGTTTAAATACCGTCATTTTTTGTCTCTCAGTTTTAAGGAAAAAAACCCCAGCTCGGTTTGATTTGATAGGGAATATGCATTTTACTGACATACCTTGAGTTCAAACCCTGTGAAATGAACAAACTAGCATGCAGTTCAGTTACACACGTTCTGCTGCCCACAGCATAGTCTGCTACCTATAGATCTTGGGTGCATTGTAAGATACATACACGTCTGCACTTAGCGTGCCTGGTCCCTGATTGTGAGCATGCCCAGCGGCTGTGTTGCGTGTAGCGTGTAGCGTGTACCTCGCTGTCCCGCTCCATCGCTTCCTCTCCTCTCCGGGGCGCTTTTGAGGTTCTGCAGGGTGCAGATAGCAAAACAGCCTGATCAGGAGGTGTTCGTAATCAAAACTCCCCTCCTGCAGCACTGCTGGCGTTGGAAAAGGCAGTCTGGTTTGGGGGAGCAGCCGGTAACCGAATGCGAAGCTCAATGAGCAAGCTCAGCCTTGTGTGTAATGGGAAGTCATTGCAGTTCAAGAACAGGATTAGAACTTCCATTGCATAGCCGATTTGAGCCGTTCCAGGTTTTCATGTGCCTCCTTCTGCTCCAACAGCTTTCAGCCTGTGAGAAGAGACCACCACAACGTCCAGCATGGACCGGTTTTTCTCCCTGCATCAAACAATCAGAAAAAGAGAACGAGAACCAAAGAACTGAATTTTATTATAGGCATGCAGTAAACAAGCCCTCCAGACTGGCCTAACAAAAGCTGGAGTACCCATTTTGAATTTATTTTTTCCTGGTAATCCCACATTTAGCACCAGTATATAATAATTATTATATATATATATATATATATATATATATATATATATATATATATATATATATATATATATATATTTGATACCTTATTTGGTTGGTTTCCCTGACCCTGATTAGCACTCATGTTGTAAGAGATGTTAGGTTGTTCAAGTGCTAACCAACCTGTGAAACCAACCAAATAAGGGTCAGCCTCTTTAATCACGAGTCAGGTACTCGGTCGGATTAATCATAAATTAATATCCTGATTCTTAAAGGGAAACCTGTAACGAGGCCACCTCTAACCTGTGCTCTCAGTTATAACGCCGTGATCCAGACTGTGTAAAGATCACCTGTCCTTCCCTGCCACTGTCCTGAAGCATTGAAACACAGCTTAACAGCATTTAGAACTGCTGCATACCCTAAGGGCCGATTTAAACCACAGTCATGCTTCACAGTAGCAGGATTCCCTTCCGCCTCGCCTGCTCCTCGTTGTGTGGACTCTAAGGCAGTGGAGTGTGGAGTGGGGGTCCGTGTGCCCCCCACACGTCCGCTGCCTGACCCGATTTTCTGTGATGAGAATGCAGAGTTAACTAGTAGCTTCATGATGAACCCGAGTCACTCTCTAATCAGCTAGCAGCTGTACCCCTCCATGCTGTTTGGAGTATTGTAGTATTATTACTTTGCATTCCTCACACCAATCAGCACATCCACAGCTTGGAAACTGTGCTGCTTGTTTAGTTTGGATGTTTCATACAGAGCTATCGGTTGGTACAGGGCTAAGAATAAACCCCACCTCTAAAATCTAAAAACCACAACCTCCCTGAAAGCCGAATGAAACACCGGGCTGAACAAGACGTCGCTACAGATCTTAGTAACGTTTTGCTCCAGTGATAAATGCACTCCACTTTCTCCAAGAGAAAAAAAGGAAAGGCTTTGAGAACTTAAGAGAATGTTACGAATGCCACTCAGCCCATCTAAGCGTGCCCGATTCCTCGTAGCAGATTGAGCTCAGAACTTTGTCAATTTGGGTCTTAAAAAATCCAAGGGATTCTGCTTACTGGTACCAGATAGAACTACTAGAGCATGCATGGAATGTATCGTTTAAACAGAACAATTCTTTCTCTTTGCAAACCTGGAAGGTAAAGTATGTAAACACTGCCACCTGGTGGGCATCAGCAACTACAGCAGCGCCCTACAAAGACTAATGCAGTAGGAATGTATTGACAACCTTGCTCTCCTAACTCAGAAACGGACCTACATCAGTCATATGAACACATTACGCGATAGCACTGTCAAGTGAACACTGTCCCTTAATGGGGTAACTGTATAAGCCATCCCCGTTTTTATGCATGAATTTCACTTTGTGTCTGTCTCTCTCCAATGCATATCCTCTCTTTCTCAGTGTAAGCTTGCTTCATTTGCATGTCGGCTGCATGAATTTCACTTTGTGTTGCGCTAACGTCATTGCCCATCAGACCGAGTCTGTTTCGGTCTTGCTAACCTGTTTTATTAAGAGTGTTATTTGTCTTTGTGATTTTTTTTTTTTTTTAAATGTATGCAAATGTTTGCTGCCTGTTTTATCACAGAAAAAAAAAATAATCCGAAAGAGCCCGAGGAATGTCTTAGATTTCTTGAATGTTTCACTTAATTGAATGCACCGAGTTCTTCGCTGTGTAAAATCCTCTTCATAAGCATGATTAGTCTTGACTCGCTGCTGCAGAAATAACTGTGTTCTTATCTCTTATCTCATCGGCTCTGTAGCGTCCAGCACACTTGGGTGCATGAGCCTCTTAAAAGCTGTATTTCCATTGGCTGGTCATTAATACCACCAGAAGAGTGCTTCTGTTAACCCTTTGAGTTTCACTCATCTCACCCGCAATCCTACCATCCTTACCCCATGATGGATATCTAGCATGAGGAGGGCTCAATTCAAGACAACCCAATGGAACAATGTATTATGACAAACATTGCCTGATTGCGCTGTGTTTTAGTTTTAAATATAAGATTAAGGCCTTCAAAATGACGCACCTTTGAATCAAGAGGACTATCGAATTTATTATAAAGATGTCAAATAGAATCATCTTTGTGTAAGGTTAAACAAAACCGTTTTCAGTATGTTCTAGTTAAATTATGAAATAGTGTATGCAAATGAATGTAAAATTTGTCAGGGAAGGGCCTGAAACCCTATCTTGTTTCTAAGAGGGTTGTGAAAAAGGCTGCATTTATGGCTAAAATGACCTCGCCTTTAATAATGCAACTTTTTGTATAGAGCACAGTGCCACCACGTGGTGGACAATGTAATAACTACAGCATGGATCTCAAATCGGAACCATAAATATATATTTCCAGACCCCTATTATTATATGCAGTCCCTTCTAGTGATCTTCCTAAAACACAAGAGCAGTAAATTAGCGAGGTGATTCTATAACTGAAAGTAAATACCGTATTTAAGCTCCTGTATTGTGGAGTTGATTTTCCCCCTCTCCCGTCCCCTTTTGCCCGCACACAGAACAACGACAATGAGACGCCGCTGCACTGCGCTGCTCAGTATGGCCACTCCCAGGTGGTGCAGCTCTTGCTGGAGGAGCTCACAGACCCCACCATGCGCAATAACAAGTTCGAGACCCCCTTGGACCTGGCTGCTCTGTATGGCCGGCTGGAGGTGGTGAAGCTGCTGCTGAATGCCCACCCTAACCTGCTGAGCTGCCACACCAAGAAGTACACCCCTCTGCACCTGGCAGCATGCAACGGGCACAGCGCCGTGGTACAGGTGCTGCTGGACGCGGGCATGGACATCAACTACCAGGTGAGACCCTGTCCCGCTTCGGGACTAACACACCTTAAACTTATATGTGTGTTTCTTAGGAGCTCTAGTTGAACTTTGTTCATTTGTGAGCCCCCCCCCCAGCCCAAGCAACCCTGTGCTTTTTTGATTTTTTGATAAGATCTCTCCGCACCCTGACTCTCTCCCCCTGTCTTTGTATCCCAGACTGAAAAAGGCAGTGCGCTTCACGAAGCTGCCCTGTTTGGAAAGACAGACGTGGTGCAGATCCTGCTGGCTGCGGGTGAGTGTTCACCGGCAGCTCCTCTCTTTGATCACATGGGTCCCAGTTAAACGCTGGTCTGCACCTTGCAGCTGGGGGAAAACTTTTAATTGTAAGATGGGTGGGGGATGTAGCTATTGGCTGAGCCAGGTATGGAAATAAGACTGCCATTGCAAAGCAGTCTGATCCATTCCTAATTTTACTGTGTTTGCTAGGACACACCTGAGCTTGTTACCTCCACACTAATCAAGCTCCTCGTAAAACATGGAATGGGTGAAACTGCTATGCAATGGGAGCCTTATTTCTGTCGCTTGGCTCTCTAGTTTGGTGTGAGGCTGTACACTGTGTGTGTCTTGCAGGTATTGATGTGAATATCAAGGACAACAAGGGCTTGACAGCGCTAGATACTGTCAGAGAGATGCCCTCGCAGAAGAGCAGACAGATAGCAGCACTTATTGAAGGTGAGAGAGGCAGACGGACATACAAGGCTTAGCTGTATCTGTCCAACGATTCACCTTTTAACATTATAAACTAAGCTCATTGATTAACACTAATGTAACCATAGAGGCACTCAGTAATATAATAATAGAATATCTAGATTGGACCATTCTGGAATGCTGACACAGCTATACCAGGCATGTTATTACGTTTCCTTTCAGGTCATGTGACAGGAAGTCCTGGTGAACCGGAGAAGGCCCCGCCTCCACAGCCAGTCCTGCCCAATCCAGAGACTGTCAGCCCCAGGTCAAAGGGTAAGCGTAGTGTGAAGTCTGTCAGTGCAGAGGCTTGTGGTTTAGTGTATCACAAAGCCCTTGGGTTTGATGCTGAGCCCTGCTTGTGTGTGTGCAGGGGAGATGGAGCGTGAGCTGTCGGATCTCGTCACGCGGATGGAGCCGCGGCCGGAGGAGGAGGAGTGTCCCTACGAGGCGCTGTTCGAGGCCACGTCCTGCCACTCCCTGGACAGCCTGGCCAGCGGCAAGTCCTCCGACCGAGACTCGGGCCGGCCTGAGAGCGCGCCCCCGGGAGGCAAGGTGCTGAACCTTTTTGGTATTGTGTCCGTGTTACATGTGCATCCTACACATTCGATATCAGTAACGTCTCGTAAGCAGCCAGAGGTTTTTGACTGAGCTGGGACCAGGGTCAGATTCAAAGGACTGGGTGGCCACGTTTAGACCCTCGACCTGTGTTTGGACTCTCCATGCTGTGTAGAGCAAGCTATGATGTGTGTCTTTGAGTTGTCTTTTGCCTTGGGGATGGAAATAAGACTCCTGTTGCATAGCAGTTTCACCCATTCCAGGTTTTACTACGAGCTTGATTAGCCCCAGTGTATAGGTAACAACCTCAGGTGTGTTCTGTTTCTAAGAAACTAGGCTACTGCAGTGCTGAAGAGCACCCATGAGAATAAGCTTTGGTGACTGCTAATAGAGGAGCTTCTAATATCACTCTCTGCTAGGCTGTTGAACAGATCCACTGTGTACTGGTTTAGCTTGACCAGGCAGAGCAGAAGTAAAGCCCAATCTGTTAACTGTCATTAAAAAAAGGTTTTGTGTCCCAGATTTGACGATGCCCTTGGTGAATATCACAAGTGTTTTGAAGCGTCTGGAACAGGAAAAGCTGGCACTGAAGCAGTGTTAGCTAAGTGTCAAGTACAAAGCTACAGAAAGAGGAGCTCCATTTTAGTACTTTATAATAGACATTGCAATGAGGACAACTTGCTCTAGCTATTGTGATTAACTGCTTGTGAAGGCTTAATGGTATACAGGCTGCAGTTGCCTTCTGGAAACCTCAACACCAACCATTGTCATAGCCTTGACAATCCTCTAGAGGGCAGCATTGAGCTGGTGAGACAATGCAGGCTCACGCTGCTCCCAGATCTTTCCTCTTTGTACTTGCTGTCCTGCCTCAGTTATATAATTGGATAGCAGTCTGATCCATTCCTGGTTTTAGTATGAGCTTAATAAGACACACATGCGCTTGTGGCTCATCAAGCTTGTATGAAAGCCTGGAGTGAGTGAAACTGCTGTGCAGTAGGAGTCTTATTTCCATCCCTGCAATAAATCATAAATCAAGTTGCTTTGGGCTAGGTGTGTAAATATAAGCTGTTCGGAGTATATGTTTTATGGTTCTTTTTTTTTTACAGTTTGAAAGCCTAGTTAAATAAGCCATGCTATGGAATTGACTTCCTTTCCTTTGTTTCCGTCTGCTGCAAAAGTGTGAGCCGGGTCTGTGTGATGGTTTTGTTTCAGAAGGAACGCCCCCCTCCTCCGTCCCAGCCTCCCCCAGAGGAAGAGGACGAGCACCCCTGCACCCATGAGGTACCCCCAGCCGTCCAGTCCCTGTGTGTGTGTGTGTGTGTGTGTCCGGACCAGAGATAAGAGATAGGAACACAGTTATTTCTACAGCAGCGAATCACGCTAAGGACCCGGCTGTAAAGATGATCCGGACTTGCAGCTTGAGTTGTGGTTCTCTGGACAGAACGTAGTCTCTGCTCGACAATTCTTACAGCATAGCTCGATGTAGCATGAGACACAATGAAGACACACAGTGTCGCTACCAAAAAACAATAATAAACATATAATCTAGTGTGCAGGTACAAAATAGACGTCACTTTTCACCCCAATGTCTGCAAATACGTTATTGAAACTCAATTACAGATCCAAACCGTTTCTAGATGTTTTTATTTTTTAATTAACTTCTAAGTAATAAAAGAAATACAGATCCTTTCTTTTTTTTTTTTTACTGAAAGACCCTGTCAAAGGCAAACTTCAGATTGCCAGATGCCAAGTTAACTTACCATTTCCCCATTTATAATTAAACATACAGAGAGAGAGAGAGAGAGAGAGAGAGAGAGAGAGAGAGAGAGATGAATGAATGAATGAATGAATGAATGAATGAATGAAGTGGACTTGAAACCCCAGAGTGCTTCAGCAGTGTCCTGCTGTCATGTTATAATGTTATGTGGTTTGCAAGCAGGTTAGGTGTGTATGAGGTCTCGGGGCAGAAGCAACGGTTACATATAAAAAGAGACTTCAGTGACGACAACAGGTCAATTCTAAACATGCCACTGTGCCCTATGGACACCACCCAATCCAGGCGTTTGATCCAATCAAGGTTTTACTGGGAGCTTAATGAGACTATACAAGTCTCTATACACAGTGGTTCAATAAGCACGCAGTAACACCTGGAATGGATCCCCATGCTGTACAATGGGAGTCTTCCTTCCATCCATGCAGTCTCCCTGGTTTAGCTATACAAGTCTGTGTGAATGCCAAGCTGCAGAGTGCATTGCATTGCAGAAGTGGAGTTTTAAAAGCACCCAGCAGGGGTCGTGGTTTCTGATTGCCACTGCCGTGTTGCAGGGCCTGTATGTGAACAGCAGGATTGAGGGGAAGGAGAAGGAGAAAGAGGAGGAGGAGGAGAACCCCTACGAGCTGCTGGAGACTGCAGAGACCAAGCTCCCTGCCGGCCAGGACTGTCTGCAGAGCAAAGGTAGCCGACTCCACCCTGCTGCCTCCAACTACAGAAACCTTTTGTCTGGTTCACGTGTGTGCTGGCCTGACAACGACATGGCCTTTGAGTGCTGCTGTCTGAACGAGGGGAGGCTGGGTCTTCTCCTTCATTCAGCACTTAAGTCAAGTCCCTCATTCTTGCTGCAAACCAATAACCTGATTTTGAGTAAATGGTTCGTTCTAGGGAAGCAGGTTCTGGTAATAAGAGGGAATTCGTGTCTACTGGGAAGCGAAGGGACCAAGTGTAATGCATCATACAGGCATAGCTGCTGAGCATGTCAAAGCACCAACGACTGCGCGGCCAAATCAACTAGGTGGGAATGAAACAAGGAGCACCTGCCAACGCAGAGAGATATGAAACATGAAGACCTACTAGACACAAGACACTGCCTGTTTTAATGCAGCGGTTTTGTTAATGCACTAGAGGATGTTGTTATAGGGTAAATCTTCAGCGCCTATATACATGCATACACCTTGTGCAGCCTCCCATCTCCCTGACAAGCAGTGATGGGGCAGCGGCTTGCCAAGTAAGATCTCGTAAATCCCATTGTCTTATTTTGTGATGCTTTTGATTTGCAAGTTGATTTGTTTACGTGCTGGAAGAAGGAGCTGTCAACAGGCCCTCAGTCTTGGCAGGCCTGGCACAAAGCCATCGAGTAATGTCGTTCATTCCAGTCTGGGGCTGGATCAATATTAATTTCCCTGTGCTTGAAGTAGCCTCTGTTGAGTTGGCAGTTTCTTAAAGCAGCAGGGATTATCCAGGTCAAATCGAAGCGTTCCCCTTCGCTGCTTGGAAGTATGCCTTGAGGTCTGGGTTAGCTTGGGATAAGTTGTCAAATGCATGTACTGGGAGGTGCAGGTCTCAATTGCAATCCTGTTTCAACTTCAGGGATTGTAAGCTTCCCAAAAGCCTTGCTGATCTCCAAGCAAAGCAGGGGTAATGTCTGCCTGGGGATGCAGTGATGGAAATAAGACTCCCATTGCACAGCAGCTTGATCCATTCCTGGTTTTACTAAGTTTAATAAGAGCTCGATACCGATACACTGTGGCTAATCAAGCTCGTAGTAAAACCTGGAATGGGTGACACTGCTATGCAATAGGAGTCTTGCTGCCATCCCTGGAATATACTTCTGTAGTGTTGTTTCACGTTGATTTCATACCATTTTGACATTGAAAAGTGAAAGAAATCTAGAAATACTAGAGAAAACCCTGTCGGACTGAACAGCTGCAGGGGTGTGTCGACCTTTTAAGAATTTATTTTCTCCAGTTTGAGACTTGCTGATCTTTACATGGAGATGTGTTAAAACCAAAACTTTAAACTTTGTTAAAATAATTTCGATAGATTTTTTTTTGTACGTCTGTATCTTACAATTAAGTACAGAGCTCTCTTTATTTCGCTGACTAACAACAGAATCTAGTGAGACATTGAAAACCGTGTATTAGTGAAGTCTAGTACATGACAGTTATTGGTCTGCATTTCCTAACTGCGAAACCGAATCCATGAATTGCTGAATTGTGAAGTAGCGAGGGAGCACAGTGTGTTAAAGGTTATGGCACATTTTTGCATTGAACGCAAGCCTCCAAGTGGCACATAGTTGTAAGTAATTCCTTGTTTGGTTTTCCAGATGAAGGCCGCGTCTCTCTGCCTGCAAACAGCCTTCTACCTCAGGTATAGTAACTCTGTTCCTGCTGACGTCTCTAATGTACAGAACGGATCTCACCCAGACTTTCTGTAGACTCATCATTACTGCAATGTTTTACGCCATATTGAGCAGAACTTACACTTGCTTATGGCATACCGGTAACTCTGATTATTTGTGATTGCTGGATAAATAAAATTGCCAATTTGTGGTGGCTAGTGCACACATTATCCCACAGTTTGTTTCTGCAAAGTCACTACATTAGACTTCAGTAGAAGGTTATTAGTCTTGCATTGCAGAAAATGATATGTCGATATCATAATACATGCATATATCACATACATGTACATGCTGTACATGCAATATTCCATATGTGTATGTCTCTGTATTGGTTATGTTTAGGAAAGGAAAAAAAACACTTAATCAAAAGTATGTACTACATATTGCAGGTGTTTCAATTCTGTTTCTAGCTGTCCCAACAGTTTTGATCAGTCAGTCCCTAGTGCTTCTGCTCTGGCTCTTTCTCTTCCTACACAGTGTCCCCCTCAGTTATTTTATCTCTCTCTTACTGCCCATTCATCACTGCCCTCCTCTCACTCTCCTTCTATCTCCACCTCAATAGCCTTCCTCCTGATCTATCACTATCCTTCCCTGGTCATTATCTCCTAATTTATTGTGCTCCTATCTCATTGCCTCTTTGATTCGTCAGCCCCTCTGGGGTCATCCGACTCCCCTGATTCATGAAACTCATCTACCCGAGCTACACTTAAACTTCAAGGAAGACTGTCTGGCACTTTAAAAAGAAAAAAACAAAACTTTAGTAAACTCCCCTGAGAGTTTAGAGTTTTAGGGAAGCCTAATGTTGTGTAGGGAAGGCTGCAGTTTCAGTTTGTGTTTGCTGAAACAGTTCATGTTACTTCTGAATTTTTGTAATATTGATAAATAACTGGATGACTGATTACAAAACCTGTTCTATTGATTAAATTGGATGCATTCTGCACAGCTTCCCTTGTGAAGGCCGGTCTCCGTGCCATCTGGGTTCTGGGTGTAAGTGTCACTTTTTTTCTCTAACAGACCCAGCATCCAAAGCCAGCTTCCTCCTCAAATCTCCAGCACTCAGTCCAGGGCGCCGAGTCTCTGCCCCCCTCAGGACGAGCTCCGAGCCCCGGGCAGCACTTTACCAACGCCAGCGCAGGTAAGAGGCCGGTGGAGTGGGTTCCTGGCACGCTGCAGAACCGCTTGCCTCCGGGATTTCAGAGCACAGCGTGTTCTGTATTCCTTCAACTCCCTGCTCTTGTTCTGTCTGGGGAATCGTTTGAATCAGGGCTGGGGTCAGTCGTGTAGTCAGTGGAAAAATGCAGATACAACATAATTGAGGTCAAGTTATCATACAGAGTGGAATTCTTTTGGCTACTTTTTGATAAGAAGATTCATTTTCCTTGTGGTATGTGCAAATGCACGGCACATTAATATTCAACGCTTTTCTTATCCAGTAGGGAGGTTGGCAGGGTTTCCTAATCTCTCCCTTTTCCGATACAGGCCCTTCTGTTAAGAGGATTCAGCCTTGTGCCTCCACCCTGGCACAGGGCACAGGCGTTGGCAATGCAGCCTGGCACAGAGAGGGGTGAATGTAGCTCGCTCAGCGGGGTCTTTGAGTCCCCTGCTGTTCTTGGCATAGGGAGCTGTGAATGGCTGCAGTCTGCCAGTGATAACGCCTGCAGTGGCTTGGGCTGCTGTCAGTGGCTCTGTGTGATTTGGTTTTGATTCAGAATTCAGAACACTTGCTCTAACAGCCTGTTTGGACTACGCCTACCTTAAGCAGCTGCAATAATTGTTTTTGAGAATGTACAGTCCTGGATTTCGATTTTTATAAAATCACATGCTCCAGGAGTAAGCCAGAATGTTATGATGATGAGGCCAGCTGTATGACCTCTGAACTGTTTCATTGTCACGTCAAGGTGTTTTTAAAGGCACTGTCATGGCAGTGAAACAGTTAAGTGGGTCTCAGCATGACTGTGTAATCTCAGAGGGAACAGCTGCTCCCTGTTTAACCCTGAGCACATTATTGACATTTCCCAAGTTTCAAACAAGGCTGTCTGTTTTCAGCAAGGATGCCAAAAATGCATTTCAAAATCTGAATGCAAGCCGACATTAATAAAATTAAGATTGCATTCAAAAATGAGACTTGCAGCTCATTTCAGTACATTTTAATGTACTAATTTATTGAGAAGGCATATTTTGGATCTTGTGCAGTATGTGCAAGACCGTGATCGCACAGTGAACGCATTCCTTAGTCTGTACTTAAAACCCACCTACCCCCTCCTGCTCCAAGTCTCTACTCTAACCACTAAGCTACTGCCTTACAATGAAGTTAAAGTGGATTAGGATAGCTGGAACCAGTCTTGGAATTTGGCTGATGTGGGTAAAAGCCTTGTATTCCAGCTAGCCTTGGAACAAAGAGGAGTCTTGCTTACACACAGTAGCCCTTTGATATCAGAGAGCCCAAGGATGAGGGCTGACTTCTCAAATGATCTCTGGGAAGAACAGAGTGTCTTGCTGTGTGTACAAGTTAGCGCAGTTATCTTGGCTGTTCAGGATGGGAATCGTAGAGGAAGAATGTGTGTGTGGTGTTTTTTGTTTTGTTTCTTTCTAAACTATCCTGACTCTGAAGTAAACTCTCTTCCGCAGGGACTGCATAGCTTCCTTGCAGCCTGACCTTATAAAGCAAGCAGTTAGCAGACTGCTTAGTGAGGGAGCGGTGAGCAGCAAAGCACAGTGAAGCAGGGAGGGAGGGCGGGCTCGACCTGCAAACTCTGGAATTTCATAAGCATCGTAGGACACAAGGAACAAGCGCGGATCTGTTCTAGCTGTGTGGGCTACTGAACGGCCAGTGAACTCCCTCCTAATACATTTTTACTGTGCAACTGCCTTTCTTTTGTAGATAACTCCGGGAGCACAGACCCGAGTACAGAGTGCCTAGAAGGGAGCGTGATTCCTCAGCAGTTTTCGGGACTTTTGCACGGATCTTCCCCAGTCTTTGAGAACCGGGAGGACCCTTTCACTGGTGGGGGGGAGAGTGGCAGCAAAACCGCCGGACCCAGGACTGGAGCGTCTGCCGTGGAGGTCAAAGGCGGTTTAGAAGCAGCAGTAACTGGAGCAGCCATGCAGAGCTGTCCCTTGGACCCCAAACCCAGAGTGGTCTACAAGACCATCCTGCACACCAGCATCAACCAGCAGGAGACGGGGGGCGGGGCCTGTGGAAGGGGGGCGGGGCCTCTCCCCTGTGGCCGGATCCGACCCCCCGGCGACCTCAAGCTGGCGCGCAGCCTCTCGAAATCGGACTCGGACCTGCTGGTGTCGCCCCCTAGCGAGGAGGACGGCTTGGGCAGCCGCAGTGAATCGATCTCCAATTGCAGCGGAGGGAAGAAGCGGCTGGAGAAATCGCCATCCTTCGCCTCGGAGTGGGACGAGGTAAGAACTTCTGTTCCTGTAGCCTGGTCAGTACAGGTCAGACTCCCCAAGATGCTACATGACTATACAGCAGGGGTGCTAATCAGTGCTTTAATGAGTGTACCTGTTATAGGAGCTTTATCAGCATTATAACTGCTCCTTCATATTATTAATATGCCAATATTTAACATACAGACCTACAGATAAATGGCTGCATCCTGGTATCTTTTCTGTAGGTCATATGGTCTTGTTTAGCTTCCAGCAAGCAAGCTACATTTTATCTGTGAAATTATAGTTTTAAAAAAAAACAAACAAAGAAACTTTTTCAAAGGAAGAAAAGGGGAAGCAGTAATAATGTTAATACAGATAATGAATGAGTCTCGGTTGGCACCCGTTATACATGTGATCAGCATCACGTGTTACAAACGAACATGGAATAAACACGGGAATGAAATCCACGTGAACAGGGCTGAATAAAAAAAAAAAATGGGTTACTTCAGAACTCTTTTTTTGTAACAGATTCTTTTTTGTTGTTGTTTTGGCCACTCATAAGGTCCATGTAGGTTGAACTGTGATCACTAACCCTTTTGAAAAGCAGCTCAACCACGAGTTTCTAAATGGGTCAAATTTAAAAAAAAAAAAAAAGCAGGAGGAAAAGCAGACAGGTGACTCGTGATGGCACAGAAAGAATAAAAATACTCTGAATCTATTCAACATATTGCTGCTCCTAATGAAACCCTCGGGGTATGCGTCCTGCTTCCAGCAACATCAAATTGTCTCTCTGTAATTTAAAGGCACGCAGTGGAACAGATCTGCTAAACACACAGGCCACCCATTGGAGATGACATTGTACTAAGAGCAGGGTTCAGCCATTTCGAAGGATAATTCACACTAAACTGAATTGACGAGCTATGCTAAACCCTTGATTACCAGCTACCTAACACACCTAATGAACCAGACGCGGTTTGTAATTAAAGGAAACCGCCTCTGCGTTAATCCTTAACAAATTGCTGCCACTGGGAGGTGATTGATGAGAGAGACATCCGGACACACAGAGATGGAACCCTGCAAAGTTTATAGAACACAGGCGGTGTTCTTTC
This sequence comes from Acipenser oxyrinchus oxyrinchus, assembly GCA_030684275.1. Taxonomy (NCBI): domain Eukaryota; kingdom Metazoa; phylum Chordata; class Actinopteri; order Acipenseriformes; family Acipenseridae; genus Acipenser; species Acipenser oxyrinchus. Next base: position 5,091,671 of record CM060293.1, read on the forward strand.
TGTGTGGTCCAGTGGTTAAAGAAAAGGACTTGTAACCAGGAGGTCCCCGGTTCAAATCCCACCTCAGCCACTGACTCATTGTGTGAGCAAGTCACTTAACCTCCTTGTGTTCCGTCTTTCAGGTGAGACGTAGTTGTAAGTGACTCTGCAGCTGATGCATAGTTCACACACCCAAGTCTCTGTAAGTCGCCTTGGATAAAGGCGTCTGCTAAATAAACAAAGAATAATAATTTTTAAAATGGCCAACGACACCAGCTTGTTAACATCATGATAGCTATCGTTACGGCAAACAGCCCTGTCGCTTAACTAGACTTTGGACACGGTGTCGAACCTGCCTTAGCTTCGTGAGAGATGCTTTTCTACACAGGAGAAGTGTTTCGAAGGCTGTTGAGCTTCAGTCAAGCAGAGCGACTCTTTCATGTCCGGTGTACCATCCACCACAAAGAAACCCTGTTCATGACATCACCCTGCCATTTTGAGTTTCTGCGGTGCTTTGCTGTCAACTTCCCTTCCATACGATGACACAGTCAGCCTCGTAGCCACTTAGCGGTATCCTCCTATCCCTTTTCAATGGGCTAAAGGCTGCTTATGAACAGAAAAAAAGTCGGAGTTGTGACTATAGACAGTGTAATAGCCTTTCCAGTAATTGGATGCGCTGTTTAATTTATGGATGGTTATATATGGTTATGGGACAGGGAACGTCCTCATTCACAGACATTCTCCACCTTAGTGTTTTAGGGCAGGCGTCTGTATTGAGGAGGAAATCGCCTGCCATCCGTTTCCATTGTGTTCAGCTGTTTGGGGACTGGTGCGTGTCTGCGCTGCTTATAAATAACCCGGCTTTATGCAAATGCTAGGTTGGATTATTTCAGTGCTTGCTCATTCCCCGACAGGTGGCTTCTGTAATAAGTTTTGTTCGCTGATAAAATATTTAATTAGTTCATAATAACAAATGGTCTCTTTAGCGGAGTGGGTAATTTGATTGCTGGGTGGCTGTGCTTTAATAACTCACATCGTCCCACTGCAGTTATTCAGCATCTCGTTTTACCCCCCCCCCCATGAGAGACGACCAAGTGAGTGGATTTGTAATATAAAGCTGTCCTCACGACAGAATACACAGCTGCTCTTTTTATTAAGTTCAGTGTATCGCTGTCACGTTTCGGATGTGATGCTTTTTGATTGGACCAATTTACAAGAAAGACAATTGCATGATAGTCCCTTGCTGTTTAGGGTAAGCAGATAGCGAGACACCTAAAATAAATACAAAATATCATTTTGCTTTTTTATTTCTGGCAATTTGAACCATTGCAGCAAGGGGGAACGTAAAAATTATAGATATGTAAAATGGATTAATATTTATAGAAGAGGCACTGAAACCCTTAGGTGCTGGATTTCAGACCGGAATCACCACAACCAATCATAAAGGCATAGTTAACTATAAACAAAGACCTTGCTTTATGAACCTGAAGACGCCGTCAACAACGGCATAGTGAATTATTCCTCCTGCCGTAGATAATGTCTTCTTGTCAGCAGTTTTAAATCTGCATTAGTCAGATGCTGCTGTGGTCTCTCTACTGGGTTGTGTAGAGAGGTGATCGGGTTGTGTCCTGGCTTTTTACATTGTTCTGCTAGTGAGCACGTTTTCTATAAGCATAGCACTTAACGTACATCCCTCGCCACGGCTGCAAATTCAAAACTATACTGACTGAGAGAGACGCCCCAGTGTGCAACTGTTGTTAATACTCTCGAGAATGGTGTTTTATCACAGTTGAATAAGTGGTTTTCCGAAATATGCAGTTTAGTATAGAGACGGACAGCAGCAATCCTGCTGACCTCAACCTGTACATGAAAACAAACAGGCGTTCTTGTACGTGGCTGCAGTTTAATACGAGAACGCTGTGCTGGTTTGTCTTAATACTGCAGCATAGGATTGATGCTTGCAATTAAGGCAACGCAAAAAAAAGGGTCATGTTTACCATTCGGGCAAGCAGCTGTCAGCTGGGTTTGAAATGATTGGCCAGATTAAAATAAATGGGGGAAAAAAAAGAATCAAGCTCAAGATAAATAAGAAACCACTGTATTGCAAAAACAAAATTGTACCAAGGCACTAGGAAATTAAAATGTAAATTGTGAAGAGCTCTCAAGCAAAACGGTTTGAGATATAAGGAGATGCATGGGAAATCTGTCAGAATACGAGGCTGGTTGCTGTATTGGGAGATGAAAATAGTGCAGGTTAGGTTTGAGATGCAGCTCCTTGATAAGGCTCTTCAGGTACGGTTTAAATAATCTGAATACAATACCCCCTGTCAGTTCGGCTGTCTTCAATAGCTTGTTAACCTTGGTACCCATATTTAAGTTTCATTCGTCATCGTCAACAAGCATTCCTTCAAATGAAGGTATGAAAACGACAGTGTTTGTGTTCACCAGAAGTATCTGACATGATTTCTACATTGTATACCAAAAATAAAGGCTAAAAATGGCAACAGGGCCATTCCGAATGATTCCCTCCATAGAGAAGGGTAATAAAACAATTGAAATGGTATTGTAAAGCTTTTGAGATTTTAAAGGAAGGAATATTGGAATAGCCGTCCTGAGAAATCAAGCATTTTATTGCGAGGCCTTGTCCTTGTTTCCTTGGAAGGCATTTTACAATGAGCTTCTCGACCCCAGTGGACTCCTAGGATGCAATGACTAGTTTGCTGGCTCGCTCAGTGGAGAGTGTTTTTGTTCCGTTGTTGTTTTCGTTGTCGCTGCCAGTGCAATTAAGCAGCCCTCTCCCTAGATTCCAATTGAAAGAGGTGCTTGTTCTGTTTGAGAAAATGCGTCTGATTTTATAAAAGTTTGGAATGCAGCTCATTATTAAAACAGTTCTATAAAAAAACAAATAAATCTTCGCTTCTAACTGTAATTCCCACATTGCGAGTTCAACGTTTTGCTTCAGCCAAATATGCCATTCCACTGAAGGAAGCGTCAGGCTGCCGAGAGCAAAATCGAGTTTTACTGCTATTAGAGATGATGCAGCTGTGCCTCCCTGTAGGGAAAATTGTTTTTTTTTGCTGTAAATTATTTGCAATTTCATTATAAATATTAGCATCTGGTCTTGATCTAAACCTTTTAGTCACTGGTGCTGCAGCCTCAGCTGTTGCTGTTGGGGTTTCCTTGCAGAGGTCAGTCAATATTCATGAGTTTCCAGGAGGAAGCCCTCTACCAATGGGCAGGGGAATTGCACACAGATTTGACTGTGATTAACGTTGCATGAGTTTAAATTTGCTGAGTTTGCTTCGTGTCCTGTGTAATAATTCAGGGAAGGGAGCAGATAGAACTGCATTGTAAGCCTTCTGTTACACTTCCAAACACAGTGAGACGTAGCTGCTCAGGGGACCACATGTGAGGTGCTAATACTGTACCCTGAAGTGTAGAAATATATAAACTGCATTACCCAGGTCACAGTGCAGCCCAGCATTGTCAAGGACCTCTGTACTGTATGGAAACCCTTGGCCTCCACGCCTGCCTGCCTGCCCCCTGATTGGCAGTCAGTCTGTGAGTTGATGGATCCCAGACTCGTGCTGGCCTGGGGGCCCCTCTGGTTCCAGTCTGGGTCTCTGTGAGCCACAGCCTGCTTTTCCTGTGTGACTGAATCAGAGGGGACAGGATTAGAATTGCATGAGCCTCGCTCTTCCTTGCTGATGAGCAGTGACTTACAATGACTGCTCATGACTTGCTAATGCTGCCTTTCAGTACTTCAGCCTTGACCAGATGGGACATGCTACACTGAGTTTTGTTGCAGCCTCAGATTAATTCAAGAGAGAGGTGAGGGGGGGAGTGGCATTGTTCTTCTTCCAGCATTTTTTTTGCATTTTAAACTCAAATTCTAATGTCCTGCAATCCTGTTTGTTTCAATACAATTCCACGAATGCCTGCTGCATTCTTTAGATTTTCCTGCTCTCTCAGACAGTGGCTTAAGTGTAGACAGACGGGCCAGCTAAGAGAATTTGAACACTGAGCTTAAGATTTAAATCTGCTCTTAATTCCAACACATACCTTAATTATGCTAACACAGAGACACACTCGCACTTAAAACACAACAGTAATGGATAATGGTCTTTTAACAGAACAATATCAATGGTGTGGCGTGTACACAGGCACAAAATGGCGGCTGCATTGAACCCCAGTGGTGGCGACATGGCTTTGGTTACTCAAACAACTTGAGATCCTGTGTGTGTGGAAAAGATGAGAGTTTCACTGCAGAGAATATTCCTAAAACATCCGTCTCCGAGAAGGGAGTGTGTGACAACTGAACGCCTCTGCTTCTGATTCAGAACTGCTCTGACGTCAAGGCTTTTAAAAAGCTATTCTTAGTAAAGCCAATGCAGTCTTCTCCCAATTACAAAAACAAGTAATTACCTGGCTAGGGATCGGCCGTGTCAGCACAGCACATTTTCTAGGCGGAAAACTTTTGCAAAATCACCAGACGTGCACCACAGAGCCTTGCATCAGTGAAAGAAATCAGCCCTTAAAGGAATGATATCCACCGTGGTGTTTAATGAATTATTATTCGTACTGCTTACTAGCACTAGCAGCATTATCAACATTATTTAGCACGCCTGCCCGCCCCCCTGCAGACCTCCGGTAGACTGAGCGCTAATGGTTTGTGATCCTGTGTGAGGTGTGAGACTCTCTTACAAAGCAGCGCCGGGGGTTCACAGGGAATGTAACCCCTGAAACCTCTCCCCTGTGGGCTTGCAGCTGAAGGCCAGTGTCTAATGATGTTCATGTGGCATGGTGCTGCAATAATAAACGGATGGGGTATCTCTGACTTGCATTGCAACTTCATGGTCCCAAGGTTTTCTTAAGGCTTTCCACAGTGTGGCTTCTCATATGGAAACAGAGGAGGGTAAGTGAAAGATTCCTTGTGTGTGACAGACCTGGCAGTTAAAACGCAGCCTGGTTGTGAAGGTCACAGTGCCACAGCATGTTAGATGCGGGACCATAAGGATGTCGTTGAGGAAGACAGCAAAGGAAAGAAGGTACAACTTAAGTACTGTTGCGTTACTATACATATTGTGACAGGAAAAAAATGGCCAAGAATTTTGGAAAGTAATCTTTAGCGTAATTTCATACAGTATATAAAAAGCTAAAGCCCCAGAAAGAAAAAAAAAAAAAAACGATTTACATAAAATTTGAAAATAATGAAATGGCTCAATACCAGATGAAACTGGCACCTCCCCAGCAATGATGAAGTCCCTTAGGTTTGCTTGGAGATTTAATTAAAACCCATCGTTTTAATGACCTCCTCTTTATTGAGACGTCCTGCCCACTAAAGCACCACATTTTAATGCCCTCTGTGGACAGCTTTCACTGTTCAGCAGGTTATGTGTGTTTTTTACAGCGTTCTTTTTCCAAGACCCCGCTGCCACACACGCACACGCACACGCACACGCACACACACACGCACGCAGCCTCAGGCTTGTAAAAGCATCTCATTAACACTAACAATTAAACTCAATGATGTGATGAGCATGCTCCCAAGCTGAAGCCTTCAGTGAAGACCCATGCAATGCTTTAGCCCCTGTCTGTCTTCCCATTCAGCAACACTTCCAGAAACACACCTGACATTGCAGCGTTGCCTGTTTACTTCAACTTCGCCGTTCACGGCATGTTTTTTGTTTGTTTCCCTCGTTTCTTACACTTACTGCGTTGTCATCAGCTCTACTGTACGTTCCTAATCGTCGTTTCCCAATGCCACAGTTTGTACCATTGTATGACCAAAGTGGATAATTATATTAAAAAGTCTATGAACTCATGGAAGGTGGTCTTCAGGAATTGGGCCCATTTTGTATTTAAAACCTACACTACAGATTAATTCATGAAGTATTTTTCTTCTAATTTAATAATTATGTGTTTTTAAAACTTATTTTTCAAGTAAAATAAAAACAAAATCTGTTTTCTACAGTGCAGTAGGGTTGCTTTGTGGCTTAATACCGGCGTCCACTATTGGACCTGCAGTGTAACCCAGCAGCGAATGAGAATGATTGTTATTGAATTTCTCCCAGCAGAAGCGCCGGCCTCCGGCCCCAGGGCCCCGCAGAGCTAAGTCAGTTCACAGAGTAAGACCATTTCCCAAATTGTTTTGGTGTCCAGGGGCTCTTGGATGTGGGGGTGGTTTGGGGGGTGAAGGGAGAGGGGCTGCTGCTAACGTGTTTCTTCTTTTAGGGGATCGGACGAGCCCGGATCTTTATTGGTGCCGCAAGCTGTCACCAGTCACTGGATTCTGTGTTTTGTTGAACGGGCAGCGTTGAAGCTCCTTGCTTGTATGCTCTTGAGAAGTAATGCTACGCTAAAGATATGTTCAGCAACCATGCTGAAGTGTTTCTGCTAGCTGTGCTGTTCCCATTACTCCCCAGTACTTGCTGTATCTCAAGCGTTATCTTTCCTGGACCTGTATGCAGATCTGCAGGGGGAGCTCAATGCTCTGAAGTACTGTGCAATGGTAAAGGGGGGGGAAGTGACAAAGTCACGTAAACTAATGTATAGACAAATGGATTAGAAAACGTTTAGCCAATGCCCTTTTAGATGACCTGAATGGCAAGTCCTTTGAACACCGTCTCACAAAGTCATGCAGTCTGATTCAAAGGCAAAGCCAGAGGACTGTGTGTAAATGTAAATCCTGTCTCTGTTCACCTCACCACAGCCACATGACTGGAATCCAGTGAGTTGATGACGGTTTGCAGGTCTGTTCTGCTGCTGCTGCTGCTGCTGCTGCTGCTTCATGCGGTCTCTTTGTGAAGAGTCGCCCTGTGTGCATGCTGAAATGGGTCTGGCCAGGGCGCAGTGGTCTGGGTTTGGTGCAGAATGCATTGCGTTGTTGTGTGTGTTTTTTTTTTTTTTTTTCAAAGCTTGGGATTGCATGGGTTAACTGTGATTTGCGTTTTTAATAATAAGATTTTGAGCATTCAAAAGTCTGAGAACTCTCTCTGGAGCTTTTCAAGCTCATCGTGAACACAGTGAAACTGTAAGACAAGGATACAAACTGTTTTGGGAAGCGACCGAAAAGTTTGTCTGCTTGACGCAGTCGATTTTAGGTTTCTGCTTGGTCTTAAACTGTGTCTCAAAATAAAATAAATAAGAGGCCAAAAGCACTGAATTTCAAGGTAAGATTTTACGTTTCTTTGCTTTTAGAAAGAGGGGGTGGGTGTTGGAACAAGCAACATTGAAAACAGACTCATCATCAAGACTAGCCCTGCTCTCGCTCTCAAGGTTCATTCCAGTCCACGACTCTGTTCCAATCACATTCATTAATTGACCCCTGGCCAGTTCACTAATTTAGGACTTGATTGTTGACTAATTTAGGGCCCACTGGAACCAATTCTATAAATCCGGATTGCTCTGAATACTTGGGAATAGCTATTTCTAATCCATCCGGTAATTCCTGGACCCCAGAGAGAGGGATTATCACAGTTCAGTATTCATGATAACATTCTTTCCTTCTCGCCCCGTTGTCTTTGTTTCAGATTGATAAGATTATGACGTTGATCGATGCTGGGATCGACTTCTCCAGAGACCAGACGAGCGCAGCCTCAGGTAGGATTCTGCCGGCCGGGAAGGGTTAATCACCTCCTTGTGTCGCATGGGCTGTTTTCTGAGAAACACAGATGCTGTGCAATGTGCTGGGAGGTCAAGAAAGAGCAGCACTGTTACGATATTCATCCATCGTATTGATAGAGACACGGTCTGTTTCACTGGTGAAACAAAGGCTTTTTAACTAAGCCCTGGTGAAGCGGGAGAATAATCAGATTTATCATTTCCATTCAAAAAGTGACACTGAAGAGGACTGGGGTGCAGCGTGACTTTCGTCACCCTTGTACATTTCTCTGTAGTGCGACACTCAACGTGCAGTTGCTATAACACTAGTTCTGTACAGCAACGACTTCAGCGTGATTTCAAAACCGTTCTGTCATTTCAATATCCTGCCATTCGTAACGCATAAGGAATGGTTGTACAGGTGCATTGGAAGTATTGGCCTCGGAGCTCCTGCTGGTTAGGGAGGCAAATTCTAGTGTGTTCCACTTTTTCTGATTTAAAAAGGAAAGTATGTTTAATTAACTAGGCAGCGGGTGTGCTGGACACAACAAATTCCTGGTAGAACATGCTGCAAGTCATCTTTTGCTTTATTGCGTTGCTTTTCAATGGATTTCTTTTTCCTAAAACAGCCCGCAGCCAAACATTGATCTAATTTCATCCTTGGCTGTCAACCTTGGTGTGCACAGAATCTCAGGGGGCACGACTGCCCCACATTAACACAATACAGACACAATGTACTTCAGTATAATAATAATGATACGCTATGATAACTACTGTAGGACTATAATAATGATACATTCGAATTACTACTGTATAGCTATAATAATGATAATAACAGTAATGCAAATGATAATTGTGAGTGTGATGATGATGATGATGGTACTGTTGCTGATTGTAATGTTAAAGCATAATCGTAATTCACGATGATGATGATGATGATGATGATGATGATGATGATGATGATGATGATGATACAGTGAACTGTTGTCTTTAAACAGTTTCATTATTTTTTTGTACCCCGTATCAGATAGGGTCGTCCAGTAAATGCTTTCTCTTTTCAAAAAAGCAATTTCTGCCAAACAGTGTCTTTAAAAAAAAACCCAAAATGGCCTCTAGATTTTAGATTTTAGCTGAGGAGGACGGAGCCCACGGCTGTATCGTAACTCTTACAACCTCATCTCCCTCTCCCCTGCGCATCAGGTAATCGCCTACAGCCTCCCCTAATCCTGCTGTTTTCAGATGTCTGTGAGAGTGACGTGGCTTCTCTCTCTCTCTCTCTCTCTCTCTCTCCTCACTTCAGAAGATCTCATTACCTCTTAACAGTCAGCTGAGTGCAGTGCAGGGATTTCTGATATCTACAAGTTCTCTCTCGGCTATTGAACAGAACAACCGTTTATTGCATGACTTGGCATTCAGGGCTTTCCGTTTTGCTGTTTTTAAACTTTTACAGCGTTAATAAATCTTTAACGCACTGAAAATGAAACCGCATGAAAAGCAAAAATCATTTTACTTCTCACATAAAAATGAATTGGGGAAACGACAGTAAATCTGTGGCGAGATTTACTGTCTGTGTTAAAACTACTCAGTAATTTGCCCAGCAAAATATTGCAGTATGATTGAAATCAAAGCACAGCCTACGTGCAAAAGTAGCACTTGTCACCTTTAAATAAAAACCCAGTGGTCTGTCCTATATCTCCTTGCAGCTCAAGTCTTGAATAAGCAGCTCCTGTAATTTTGGAAATTCTTTTGAGATTTTAGGACCAGGCTCCTTGACCCACTTTCAAAGGCTCTGAATGTGACCACACTTTCAGTGATCTACTTCCAATGTAACTCAATTATTAAGCGCTGATTTCCTTTGTGATCAAGCTGCCCCACTTGCATTGCTATAATTGACTGGGTTGGTATTTTTTTTTTAATGGGTCAGCGTAGAAAGTACAGGGTGGTTATGAAGTCACTCGGCCAAGTGCTGCTGTGGAGAAAAATGGATTCTAGAATGAAAGCATGTGTAAAGAGTTGCTGTCTGCTGTTTCTTTGTTCCAAAGAGGGCAAAGTACCCTCGTAATGTGTCAAGATTTTTTTCAGTAATAGTGAATAGTGAAAAAAAAAAGTAAAAAGGACCCAGGGATTTGAAATAGACTGACTTTGCTACACACTCGATTTGACCTGTCTCCAGAAAATAACACAAGCAAACTAGTGTTAACCTTCACCAGAACACCTTGTGGGAGAGAATAATTACAAACCCATTGAAATACATTCACACCAAACATACTAGCATATGCATGAACTGCTTCACGTGCAGACACACAGGAACCCTGGCTTCTGTCCCCGGTTCCAGTTCATTTGTCTTGTTTATCTGGTACTGACCCCTTCCCCCTGAGAGAAGGCTAGTGAATGAAAGGGAAGGGGGAGTCGCTGGCAGAGGGGTTAGATAGCAACGCATCACCTCCAGTGCGTTTGCACGGTCTCACTCGCATGCCGTTCACAAAAATCCAGTGCCTTCACATTCTCCGCTCATCATCTTAGGGGTGCACCTGCCTCTTTGTGTTCTATCAATTGTAGCAAATGTCTTTTTATTTTTTTATTTTTAGACCGAGTTGCTTTGATGTTTTGATCCACAGTCTCCAGCTGGTCAACTGTAGCAGTCCTTCCACAGTAATTTCACTGGCCTGTCGGCCAACCTGCCTTCAGAGCAAATCATAGGTCTGTCGTCCTGAAATGCTGATCGCTGCGTGCGAGTCCCTGTTAAAGCAGAGGGGGGAAAAAAACAAAACAAAAAAAAACCTCACGATTGGGAAGGAGATTGATTTGTACAGAATTGCACTGGGATGGGACGGTCACATGGGGAGGCTATTGAGCTGAGGCAGCGATAGAAAGACGTGAGATCATGACGGGGGGGGAGGAGGGGGGGGTCTTTCTAATAGGGTTTTAATAAAGAGCATTGCGAACATTGATGGCTGAATAATGTCATGTTTAAATCCCAATGAAATCCTGCTGTTTGTGTGCACAGGCCAGTACATTTAACATTGCGTGTTGCAACAATGCTTTATGCTTAATGCTTGAACCACACACTTGTGCATTTACCTAAAATCAGTGCATTTTATATTAAAAAAAAAAAAAAAATTCTGCTCAGCTTAATTCTGGATTGAGTTTTAGGTCCAGTGCATATTGATAATGCTAGCAGGTCTTGGGGTAGTGATATTGCAGCTTGACAGATAAGGTAAGTCAGGGATTCCCTTGTGTGCTACAGGGCTGTTGCTGTGGGCTGTTCAATATTGAGGGATCCTTCTACCCCCAAGGGGTATTCATGCTCCCCCCCCCCCCTCCATTGATCTATTGTGCCATCCCAAGTGAAAGATCTTTCTGTGGTGGCCCTGCCTCCAGCCTGCTCTGTTATTCAAGTCAGTGCTGAGGAAAGAGAGAGAGGAGGGGTGCGGGGGGGAGGAGGGACAGAGAGGTCTGCACACCAAGCACACAGAGCGTGGAGATTCGGCAAGCTCCTTCAGACAAACAGTAGCAGCTCTGCAGTGTCTGGGTGTGAGAGAGAGAGAGAGAGCGAGAAGGGACAGAACTGACCATTGAGGGGACCACAAGCATGGATGCATTTCAGGGTAGGATATCTGCATTTCTGGGTGCGATGAAATGAGGATTGGACGCTGATTATTTCAAGGGTACCACCAGAGCTGGGAATGCACAAAACACTTGTCTGAAGAGAGCAGCTTTTAAACCTTTTTTTAATTGACTTGAAGGAATAGAAGAGGTGGGTTGCTTGTTATGGGCTAGTAAATGTGTACCTTGAAGAATAACATTGTTTAAGAATCGGTTAACAGGTCAAAACCTGTGACTTTCTGGTACCAAAAGGATTTAAAAGACCCGTGTTGAAAATATTGAATTGACATGCTGGAGTTGTCTTTATTGCTTTTTAAACAGAAAGGATTCATGGAAAATTTACCAGAGTCAGATTTTTTTTTTTTTTTTGCAGAGTTCTTTTCATGAGAGTTTTCTATAGAAATCTACTTGGCTGGTAATTTTGAAAGAAAGGAACAAAGAGTTAATGCCTGAAACACTGAAAATTGATTCTTCATAGAGGATCCCTTTTTTGGCAATTTTGAGAGAAAAAAGCACAAACCTCCAGAATCGAGTGGCTTATTCCTGGGATGGCTAAGAAATGTTTTACTGTTTTTAGGATTTGGCGTGGGCTTACCACAGTAGGGGTTCAATTGAGACCCAGTGCTCACGTTCAGTACATACAGGAGTACCTTGTACTCCCTGAAAACGATCAGTCTCCTTAAGCAGTGATAGCTATTCAGTGGAGCTTCTCTGGAGATGATGTTAATGCTTCAAACAACATTGTAAAAGAAAGCGTGCATTGGGTCTGTCACAGATTTTAAGCCTCCAGTGATAGACTCTGAGCTGGTATTTTTTTCCCCGCTGTGACTTTTTCCTGGTTCATGTTTATTCAACTTGCCGATCAGAAACTATAAATAGGAAATCTACACAAACTGTCACTGCGTTCTGCTTGAGAGACTTCTCAGAACTCAGAGAGAGGGCTCAACTGTTCAGACATCGTTATCTTAACTAGCTCGCTCTCATGCTGAGATGTGCAACGGCTGAAAGCCAGCCACAGTCTTCAATGAGATAACTCCTCAAGCAAAAGCTTAAATGAGACCTCGTCCTTTCAAGAGGCAGCCCTCCAAACCCTGATGCGAAAAACAGAACTTGTGTCTTAAAGAACTTATACTTCGAGGAAACCTCTGGATGTAAAAATAAAAGCAAGCCTGAAGAGCAGTTTAAAATATATATAGATCAATATTGGTATCTGAACTGCAGCATCCTGGAATATTTGGTGTAAGACCCTTTAGGAATATCGGTTTGTCTTTTAGAGTGATTCATTTATTTGTGTTTTTATAAGAAGATCATGTAAAAACCCCCGAAGGTTACCTCTTGAATTCAAATGGAAATGAACACATGCTGTTTTGTTATTAATTCCTCTCTGGTAAACATGAGTGTAACTTTCTGTCCGGCCGCGTTTCTCCAAACCCACACCTGTATGACTGCAATTCCCTTGCTCTGCAGCCCTGGGGCGCTCACACACTCCACCTCGGAGGGTTTGTAGATACCGCCCCACCACCCCCAGTCCAGTCCAGTCCAGTCCAGTGCTCTGCTCCCCTGTCTGCGGGAGCCCAGCGGCCTGTACACTGTCTCCACTGCCGGCCTGGTGTTTCTGTGCGCGGCTCAGCTGGCCGAGAATGATGTGGCAATGCCACATGTCGTCCTCGGAGTGCCGCTGCTACCGCCTCAAAGGCTTCTCTCTGCTCAAGCGCTTCCCTCTCTCGGCAGGCAGTGGAGGAGGAGGAGGGGGGAGCTCCCGCGCCCTGGAGCAGCCTGTCGGAGACTGGCTGGAGCACGTCGGCCTGCCCCAGTACGAGAGCAAGCTCCTTCTGAACGGCTTCGATGACCTGCACTTCATGGTGAGTACCAGAGCTCTCTCTCTCTCTCTCAGTCTCTGTCTCTCCACCTGACGCCTACGATGAAATGTGAAACCTAGGAGTATGTAGCTTTGAGTTGTAACCTTTTTTTTGCCCTGTTTTATGGTGTTAGAAGGCATTCAGAGTGGGTCTGGGTTCTGTTGCTCTGTCAGTCGTGGTTTTTCTTCTCTAAACGTGCTTTTTACCAGGTTTCATCATGTGACAATGTTAAAATGTGATGTTGCAACACTACCAGCCCAGCTCCTCTGTGTGTGTGTGTGTGTGTGTATGCATTGTTTTATAACTTGCTGTCTTGTTTTACCATCTGAAAATGTTCACTCTTTAAGAACCATCTATTCCAGTAAGCCTTTTTTCATTCCTTTTTAGTAGTCATAACTTTCAGACAGTCCCTAGACTGGTTATTTTAAGCAGGTTTGATCCTTTTTATAATGTAAAATGTGCAGTAATAGATATTTGAGACTGGAAAGACACCTGCTATTATGTCTCTGAAAACAAGCCGGAAGTATTGCATGAAGCATAGCAGATACCCCTCGTTGCTTTTCTCAAGGATATTTACAAGCTCTGTAACCTTGCTCTACTCTCGCTTCTCTACCCAGAAATCCGTGTAACCTTTTGTCTAATGAAAACGTGCCTGTGCACTTATTAAAAAAGCAAGCAGAAATGTAACAATCGGTACAGCTGTAGCAGGCGTGTTCACTCAATATTTTGACCTGTCTCGTCTACATTAGAGGCAGATTATCACCTCCGTGGAGGTACCAGTAAATCTTCAAACTGCTTTAGCTGCGATCTCTCGTGGAACAGCCGATCCCCTGCGATGAGGATTGTGTTGCAGTCCGACGGAGCTAAGAGAGGGAGGGGCTCCATCATTGTATAAATCCGTCAGGTTAGCAGTTTTAAAGACAGCCAGCCAGAGCGTTTTGAATGGCTTAGTATAAACTAACTGGGAGATGGGAATTGCCTTCCAATAGTGTGTCAAAGAAACAAGTATCACTGATGCTGTGTATTGCTCGGATTGTATGAATGCATTATAACCCAGCCTGTTGCCTCTCTGCCCTCCCCTTGGCTGTAAACAATTCATTTGAAGATCACATAGCAAAGGGGGTGTTTGTGCCATGCGCTCTCTCCTGCTTTGGTCAGCAGTAAGCCTGATCTCATTTTATATCTGCTGTGCAGATCCCAGCCCCCTTAGGGTGGTCTTTTCTGCTAAATCACCAGCACTGTGCTTCTGTGCACTCGGAGTAATGAGGATTGATAGCACAGTGTGCCTGGCCTGTGGTTTTTTTTGCAGCTGGCTTGGAAAACAGCAAACATCATAATGATATGTGCATCTATTTTGTTTTGATTCTTAGTCTAAAATATATAGAAAAACCATCACGTGCATGCAGTGAGTACTGGACTGATGATGCTCCTGTATTGTAATTAGCACAGCAGTCTGTCTCAGTCTTGGAGAATGCCTGCGAGTGGTCTTTGTGAAGTGGAGAAATAGCACATGTTTAAAATGTAGAAAGGACGAAGGTCAAAAAAAAATAGCGTTAGCAAGAGCGGTTCCCTGGTATTCAGACGTTACTGAAAGAATATTAAACAGTGCGCCCGGTTTAAATCCAGGGATTTTTGTTTTCTGATTGTTGTTATCCCTGCTGCCCTGCAGTGTATGCGCTGTATATAATACGTGAGCACACCGTGTCCGAGTAGCTGTATGCGTGAGAGTGCAAGATAAGATTAATATCTAGCGGGCTGACAGCAGTGTCCTCTGTCTTAACTGCCCAAATAAAAAGCTTTCCCTGAGGACTCTGAACTGATTGATAATCCATCAAGTGGAGACGAAGCCGCATGCGGTGTGATTCTGTAGCATAACCAGATAAAGCAGATGTGTGTGCGTGCTGCAGATCGCGTAGTCGCTGGGGAAACAGGGATAAGTCATTAAAGACATCTGAGCAGCCAGCACTGATCCATGTCTCTTGGTAAAGATTCTTCCCATTGTATCCTGCGTAGAGGAGTTAGAAACGGCTTCAATTACCGATGTTCTCTTTTTCAACATTGATTTGTGTAAGGTGCCTTTCTTTTCAGATCCAAGCGGCTTATAAATTCAGAAAACAAGGTGTCGTTTACATATCTATCAACGACTGAAGAAGCGGGGCCCGTCATGTTTTAAATAGACTTCTAGCAGGAAACTATCCAGCAAAGAAAGGACAGGGGACTCTATTAGATACAGACTAGCACTGATAAAGAAGGCTTTTTAAAAATCAAAGTTAGGGAGGGGAAGCAGTTGAAATGTAGTCTAGTTCTCCTTGTGTGGGCCTGATCTGTGCAGCTTAGCCTCCATGCTGTTCTGAATCAATAACGTTTCGACAGGCTTCAAGCGTACAGAACATGCACTGATGTTGGAAGAAGCAAGACTCTTGTTAAAATAAATTAGATGCACAGTATTGACTCCTGGCACTGCAAGGATCTGAACAGCTCAGCAGAAAGGTGTGTGTGTGTGTGCAATGCAAAGACTTAAAAACATATCAGAAATAGGAGGGTGTTCAAAACTCTGTAAGTTGTATTAGTAATGATTTTAATGCATGACTACTGTGCAATGTTAATACAAAGTCCATACCTGAGGAATGAAGGAGAGCTGGGTTTAGCTGGTGTAATTCAATAAGCCACGAAAGGTATTGTACCTATGGCTTAAAATTGAGGTGGACAGAAGGCATGACATGAGGTTTGGAGTGGAAAGCACTGAGCAGAGATTTATCCAGTACGTTGCACCTAAAACAAAAGCAAACATCCAGAGCATGGCATGCTTCATCTTCCTGCCTCGGAGTCTTGCACAGATTGTATTATAGTCATTTTAAAATTCAAGGAGTCTGCATTCAATTTCCCGGAGATGTCGCAACTGAGCAGCAACATCTTGGTCCCCAGTGGGGTCCTCTTTCAATCTGTTTTTAGATCACAGAGTCAAATGCTATAGCTTTACAAGTATTCCCCTATCAGTACTAAGTGTCAAATGTTACATTTCCTTCTCTAATGGCAGCCTCTCAGCTCAAATGAATATTCAGCTGTGCACAGTGAATAACATTTGATTCCATGCGATTGGTGCAGAAGAGCACTTTCAGCACTGTTTCAGATGAGGGGCGGGCATGTGTAGAAAGTGAAGTACTTAACTGTTTTGGGATCTGGACATGGATGGAGGTTTAATCAAGCCGTTCGTGCTCCAGCCAGCTCTTTTAATTACTCAATTGAACACCTATACAGCTCTGGCCAAAAGTTTTGCATCACCCTACTGAATGAACAAACGTTGCTTCATAAAGTTGACTGAAACCTGCTGAATAACGTTACATTAACATATTGAATTGCATGCCGCTTCGTAGTTTTTCCCATATACTTAACGGGAAAACTGACTCAAATTGAAAAATGTGACATTTCAAAATCTATCGTGAAATACTGTTCTACTATTCTGGCTTCCGGTAGATCTTTGCGGTGTCATTTTGTAGTTTCTTTGATTTGCATGATGTTAAATAAAAGATCAAAATGATGTGCATGTAGTTGTTGTTTTTTAAATTGTCTCTCAATCCTGCAATTCTAGGTGATGCAAAACATTTGGCCACAGCTGTAGGTTCCATTTAAACGGTTAAAAACCTGATCAAAACTGTTCAGTTCTATAATCAAATACCTGGTGTGAGCAAGGTTATAACCTGGAATGGATTAAGAGAGCCAGAAATGTCAACTACTGGTTTAGATCAATAAAACTAGGGCAGTCTCGTCTGGTACCACAGAGCCTGATTATCTGTGGACTACCTTAGGTAGGTAACATTAAGAAGCCCAGAATTGGATCGAATCCGTTTTGTGAAACCAACCGTCTGTGTACCAAGATTGCAAAAAAAAGTACCCTATTCACATACCTAAATAATGCACGTCCATGACATGTTAAAGTGATTGATTGTGGGTGGCATTTGCTTGGTTGAGATCTGCAGTAGTGCTCAGGGCCTGACCGGCATTTCCTCGCAGCGAACAAATTAAGAGAGTTAACGTTTCAATTTTACTAAACGACGACATTGAAAGAAGAAAAAAAAAACACCTTTGAGCCTGAAGCCTTGTCAAATGGAGATGGATTTGAACATGATTCAATTTCACACCTGATGAAGAGACGTCTGTACAGGAGCTGTGAGGTCGTTTTTCTTTTTTCAGTGAATGTGTCTCCTGTCAGCCCTATGAAATGCAGCGTTCGTTCTTATTACACTCAAGTTGTTTGACTGGCGTGACGATTTGTCTTCACAGTTTTGCGAGGAGCTTGGAGTTCAAGCCAGAAGTTTAAAAATCTGCAGAGGGTTTCTCTTTAAGGGCCCTCGAGCAGGCAGGCAGCCTGGCAGCTTTCCAATGGGTTTAAGGCAAAGGAGCCTGCTTTGTTTCAGTCGAAGAAGCTTGTGAGATGTGTCAAGCTCTCTGCATTCTGAGGAGTGAGGGGTGTGGCGAGAGGGGAGTCTAGTACTTTTGCTGGCAGAACGATTCGTTTTGAACTTCTCGTTCTATACCAGAAGGGAAGAAACGCAATGGCAAAGGACATGCCTTTTATCTCATCTATTGCATATCCACAGCAAGGGGGGAGGCAGTAATGGAGGAGTCTGTTTGTTTTTGCTGTCTGTCCTGTACAGTATGCAGACCACACAAGCCGCCCGCAAATTGACATTAAAACCTGCATATGTACAACCCACAAAATAAAACTCATATGTAAGATGATGTAAAAAAACTGAAGTTTGTCATTATTAACATACCATTGCATGTCCACTCCATTCATTGAGTGTCATTTTTACATGCGTCCAGAAAACTGCTTATTCATTTGGAATGGAACTTGTTAACACAATTACTTTCCTAGTCTTGTGCTTTACAACTCCCCCTGTGCAAATGTAAATATTTGATCTGCTGGAAAACATCCTTGCAATAGAATCCCAGCACAGTGCATTGGGAGCGTGCCGCCCACATTGGCTTCTTGGAATGCATTACCAGGAGTCCCTGGACACTAACCTCATAGTACCGAGGAATTACTTAGCACTCACTTTACTGCTCCATATCAGATACTAAAACTAAAGGCGTTTCTCTTTTTAAAAGCACTGAGGTAAAGTTTGGTTTTCCTGTTTAACGTCCCTGAGATATAAGGACGTCTGCTGTTTTATCAAGTTCAGTCCGGTTAAGTTAAAGGACTGAAAGTTCAGGAAGTCTTGAAAGCGGATTAGCAATTGGCTACAAGCGTGCTCGTCTTTCTGTTTATGAAACGCCACATTTCATGAGAGTTTATAGCAACCGGAAATGTTCTGAAAAATCCAGGAAAACGTCTTCCTAGGAGGAGCTGTTCAGCTTGTGTCATGCTTTGCCTTCATTCATCAATTCAAGTTCGTTGAACTTGGAAACCCCATTGTAGAGCTGACTTAGACTACAGTAACTGTGTTTTGTTTGTGTCTGTGTGTGTGTTTTGTTTGTGTCTGTGTGTGTGTTTTGTTTGTGTCTGTGTGTGTGTTTTGTTTGTGTCTATGTGTGTTTTGTTTGTGTCTTGTGTTTTGTGTGTGTTTGAGTCTGTATTTGTGTGTGTGTGTGCGTGCTCTGTCAGGTCTCTGTTGCTAATGTTCTGCAGCTCACTGCAGGATAACGTTATTAGCTGTATTAATGACACTGTGTCAGTGTGCACTGCCAGGGAAGCTGTGGATATCCTCGGATCTGCCCAGCTTGTTAGTGTCTGTCCCAGCTTCTTCCTAAAGTGTGGCCATGCCCTTCATAACCCAGCGATTATCACTTTGATGGGAGCTGCGCACAGGGCTCCAATTAGTGTTGCTGCCGTTGTTGCTGTCATCAGGATTTCCCGACCGCCAGAGCCAGCGAGAGCCTGCCATCTCCGGAAGACGAGCCTGTGCCAGGGAGGCTGTCATTGGACCGCTCCTATGACACGCAGTGCCCCTTTTATATGCTCCTCCAGCAGGGATAGATGGCAGGTCTGTTGTGTTGGCACAAGCGGAATGCATTTATTTCTCCACAAACTGTTTGCGTTGCACATTTTGAAAGGTCGAAATCTTGTTCTTTCAAAGTCGTAAAAATCACGTACAGTAACGCGTCCGTGAGAAATGAATTGATGTTAAAAACAGCTGGAGGATTTGATATGGTTCGGGTGACATTTAAGGTATGGCTTTTCATTTAACCCGTGTTGGCAGACTGTAGTGCTGTATTATATTTCAACACAAACAAGATTCCTAATTTCTAAAGTAATGTTAATTTGTTAATTAAGCTCACGGTTAGGCAATGTTATTCCGCAGCTGTTCTTAGGATTTTTTTTAATGTTATTTTGGTGCCCATGTAAAGAAAGGCTAGACCCCAGAACTCAATGTAATAGTCAGGATCCTTCCAGGTACCTGGGATGAAGGAACCAGTTCTAATTCAGTGCACCAGCACCGACCTTTCAGGATTTTACAAAGACTTCAGTTCAGGGGCCGCCCTGGTGTCTGGTCTTTTGACAGAGGACGTTTCCCAGAAGAGAAAGGTGACCTTCAAGAGAGCTTTGTCAGCCGGGGGCAGAGTAATCGGGCATTCGGTGCCTCTGCGTCCTTTTAAAAGATTTTCTGTAAGCACCACGAACGATACACTCTGCACCTTTATTAAGAATGAAGATTTCTTTCAAAAACGTCAGCTAAAAATGCAACAAACCACCTGTTCTGAGTGTAAAAAAGGCAACGGACGACCCAGGAATACAGATGCAGCACCAGACGAAGGAACTGCTGGTGACTGCCCCCTGTGACGCTTTAATAGGAATTACAAGCTGAAAGGGCATTTTCAGTAAAAGTAAATCTCCTTGCTTCAAGAGAGAGTTTAAAGATCTGCTTTATTTAGGACCAGCTCCCTTATCACAGTGGTCGTAGTGGGGAGGGGATTCCACTGTTTTTGGTTAAGGGAGTTTTGCGCACAACTCAAACCCCAGCAGTGACCCGCAGAATGTAACTGTCTGCTGTGTAATCAGCCTGTCAGCCTTTATATTGAATTTTTTGTTGTAATTGCGGATGCTCTGAAGGCTAATTTACTTGAAGTGGCAATCTGCCTTCCCTTCCTCCAAACCGATTTCAATACGAACCAATCCACAGCTTTGGGCTGTGAGCTTGCTAGTGTATATTTGTATTTCTGTAATAGTTTTTCATTTGGACGACTTGAGTTTTTTTTTTTAATCCATAACGATCCAGTTTGATTTTTAATTCATCTTCATATAATGTCCATCTGATCTAACAAATCTTTTTTTTTTTTTGTTGCTGTGCGTGCATGTTTGTCCTCTTCCAAGTCCTCAAGCTCTAAGCACTAGAGCGCACTGCCCGTATCCACACCCCCAAATCCGTCATTAAGCCCTTTTTCTCTGCTGGTTCCAGGGAAGCAATGTAATGGAGGACCTAGACCTGCGAGAGATCGGGATCTCGGACCCTCAGCACCGGAAGAAGATCCTGCAGGCTGCCCGCTCCCTGCCCAAGGTACTGCACTGATCCGTTCCCTTTGAGCAGCCTCGTGCTCTCTTACTGATGCAGCTGGGCAGGGCAGGAGATCACTGAAGCCACTACATCCTCAGTGTAGAAGGTACTGGGTGCAACAGACTGGGAGTATGAATCATATACCCACTGTACAACAACAGCAAAAGCAGAGCTCTCTTTGGAGCACCCTGTTGCTCAGTTGCCCTCTGTAAAGGGGATGACGAGATCCAGCAATGGGTTACCTGGTTAGTAATCAAGGGCTTGCTTGCTGATTGTGTCTCTCTGGTCCCAGGTCAAGGCTTTGGGCTGTGATGGCAGCTCCTCTCTCGCCACCTGGTTGGATTTGCTGGGACTGCAGGATTACCTCCAGAACTTCCTGGCCAGCGGCTACCGCACCATCGACTGCGTCAAGAACCTGTGGGAGCTGGAGATCGTCAACGTGAGTACAGCAGAGCGCCACCACCAGGCTGGGGGGTCCTAGTGCGACCTGTTTACTATCTCAGGTTTCGACAAACCCCACCTCTTGGCTCTGTCTTACCTGTGTTCCTTTCGCTCAGGTGTTGAAGATTAACCTGCTCGGTCACAGGAAACGCATCATCGCCTCCCTGGCCGAGCGGCCCTACGAGGAAGCGCCTGTGAAACCCCCACGGCTCTCCCAGATCAGAGTGAGTCATTGTGTACCATTTCTAACTGAGGAGTTCTTTCACAGTTCTTAATGTTAACATTAAAACCCATTTACTTTTTCCTCTGCCCGTGTCCCAATTCGAACCGGTTTGCTGTTAATGGAAACAGGATTTCTAACGGCAGGTGGAAACATTGGCAACCCTGTAGCGTGAGGCTGTTTTAAACCCTGACACATTTCTACTTGGCTTCGTTTTTTTACAAAAAAATAAGTAGTTCACCAGGCTTTTGTTATGCTCGCTCCTTCTACCCGCTTTTTGACGCGCTTAGTTGGATTAAACTTGACTAGACTGGTTTTCTCTCGTGTGTGTGTGTGTGTGTGTGTGTGTGTGTGTGTGTTTGTCGCAGTGCCAGGACCTCGTCTCCCAGACCTCCTCTCCGCTCAGTCACGACTCGTACACCGGCCGCTCCATGGACATGCTGCTGCCCCAGGGGGATTCTGGGAGGAGGCGAGCAGAGCACGAGCAAGAGGCCCCACACCGCTCTCGGTCCGAGCGGCACCACACACAGGTGGGGGGGGTGAGGGGGTCGCTCGTTTTCTGTGTTTGTAGATTGAGGAATTCCAAAAAGGCTTGCAGAGAACTCAGTATCTCCATAAAAAAAAAAAAAAAGTGTGGAATTATAAAGTAGCCAGAACTCTCTACTTTCCAACAAGCACGTTGACGCTGCAGTACTCTGTTTTTAGGGTTGTAGAAATGGACTGTGCTATCGCTACGTGTCTCTGGAGGTCACGTCTGTCTGTCTGTCTGTCCCTCGCTCTAGCGCTTGCTGTTTGTGTCTCCTTCAGGACAGACACGAGGAACGTCGAGAGCCCAAGTTAACCCTTCGACCGCCGAGCCTCGCTGCGCCATACGCACCAGTCCAGAACTGGCATCATCAGCCAGAGAAGCTCATCTTCGAGTCCTGTGGCTACGAGGCAAACGTAAGGGCCAGCTGTCCTGACCAGACTGCAAGACAGTTATTCTGATTCCAAGCTGCAGTGATGACACGGTTCAGTTTCTTGTTTTTTTTGTTTTTTGTTTTTTCCAGTACATGGGATCAATGCTCATTAAGGACCTCCGAGGTACTGATTCTACCCAGGATGCCTGTGCGAAAATGAGGGTGTGTATTTACAAGAGAATCCCTTTACACTAAATGTTACGCAAGACTGAATTTTTAACTCATTTTGGTAAATGATCGCTTGCCTTCTCAAATGATGGTACGTGAAAAATGTGTTTTGTGTGTGCGCTCCCTTACAGAAAGGCAAATCTCATAGCATTGTAATGCCTGCGTATCATTCTGAAAGAATCCCCAACAAGCATGCCACTGCGGTTCCATTTGAAGATCGTTTAGGAGCAAGCCTCCCTCTGTGTGCGTCACAATCTCGTTCAAATTCAGCCTGCTGCTTCTATGAAAATCGCCTCAGTCCGATCCTCTGTTTGTCTTTCCCCCAGCGGTCGACGGAGCAGATGAGAAAGATCCCCACTATTGTCCTCTCCATCACCTACAAAGGGGTGAAGTTCATTGATGCTTCCACCAAGGTAGGGCTTGCGCTGTGCTGATAAGAGGCAGGCTTTTGTTCCATGCTTTCCAATCGTGGCCAGCCATCTTTCCCGAATGGAAGACTGCGTAAGATATCTTTCCTATTCTCTTTCCATTGTGAGAAGCACCTCAAGAAAGGTTTGATTGATCTGAACTACAATAAAGAAACAGACAAAGCTATCGTTTCAAACTAATGAACCCCCGAATCATGCGCACAATGTGAAGTTGTTTTTTCTTTAGCTAGATGGACGTGAATATGAAGTTGTTTTTTTTGTTTGTTTTTTTAAACACAGAGTTGCCTCCTTACTTCACAATGTGATAATACACTCATTTAGTTTGTTCGCGTGAAAAGGATTTTACTGTATAAGGACCATTGTTGAATTCACTGCCCTCCATATTTTTCACATTTTTTAAATGCGTCAAGGGAGAGCCTTCAGGTAGGAAAGAATTAATAGTCTTTATAAATGAACCTGCCAGGGGCTGTTTCACAAAATCATTATATAAACTGTTCATTCTAGATAAAACATCCGTTCTTTTTAATGTCTCAAGGATTGGCAGCTCAGAACTAAAAGCCAGCGTCTCCCTGTAGTTGCCTTTTTATCGTGGAATCATTTAATGCAGCTTAAATCACAGCTAGCTCCTAGCACTCGCTTGAGTAGCAGGCTCAGGGAATGATTGGCAATTGAATCCAGAGACAGATCGGGTCCTCTGGGCGCAGTTGGTTGGCGCTGGGTTATATAAAGCATTGGACTTCAGTCTCAGCACAGGGAGCCAGGGATTTTCCCCTACAGTGGGGAACTCATTTTAAAAGCACTGAAGTTTTTTAAAATGCTCCCGGCGTTTAAGATCCTACTCTATTGTTTTGACACAGTTGTGCAGCTTTAGTTAAAAAAAAACAAAAACGGAGAAAACACATCCTGTTTCAGAGAGGGTTGAATTGCAGTGGGGGGGGGGGTCAGATTAAGGTTAAGGTGCTGTGAAGGGATGTCGCCTGTATTGAAAAGAATCCCATTGCGTGGAGATAATGATCACCCACCGCTGGCACTTTGATCTCTGTCTCCTCCAGAACATCATTGCAGAGCACGAGATCCGGAACATCTCCTGCGCAGCCCAGGACCCTGAGGACCTGTGTACCTTCGCCTACATCACCAAGGACCTGCTCACCTCCCACCACTACTGCCACGTCTTCAGCACCGTCGATGTGGTGAGCCCTTCCTGCCGTACCCCGAACGCTGCGTGCCTGTGGCAGGGTTTCTGTTGCAGATCGAACACACAGCAATTGCAAACCGAAAAAAAAAATCACACAAGCAAGTGTGTTATTCAGTTACTTCTCATTAGGATTAATCCGATCCAGACGATTTGCTGTCATATTAAGATCTGATTTTGGGGTTCAGGTTACATGCTGTAAGAAACCCTTGTAGGTGCAAGTGGGGGGCCTTTTTAAATGTTTTAGTTTATGCCGTGTTTTTATATAAAGACACTGAAGCCCAACGTGATTAACTGCGGCATCTGGCATCACGTCGTTTTGAGAAGCGAGATAAGAATTTGGTTTTGAGAATGACCTTTGTTTGCTCGCTACAGTCTGCCCTTCAAGAAGCTGCGTGGACAATGCTGTCTGACTCTCAAACTGAGCATCCTCGGACTGTTATCGGTCCTTTATGAAAAGGTCAATGTTTTCCTGCAGTCCAGCTCCTTTGGCCCAGATAGATTGGATTAATAAAAACTACAGCTGAGGCTTGTGGTCATTAAACCAGGAGCCCTCCCCCTCACCCACTTTCTCCAGCTCATCCATCACATGTGTGTGTGTGTGCGCTCTTTCGCGTGCTCTTGTTATCTGTGATCTCTATAGTCTGTATGGGATCAATACGTTTTGATTAGAAAGAAGGTGATGTGTCAATCACACTTTGTCAGCCCGCTGCATCCTGTGTATGTGTGTGTTGTGTGTTTTATGATATTGTTGGGCTCAGGGTCTTTGGTGCTTTTGCTTTTAATATGGAGATTACAGCACCACACTGTAGCAAAGAAAGCCTACACCTTGTATCATATCATGACATACAAAGATAAAATCTCTAATACGAAGAAAGTGATTTTGAAAGCCTTGTAATTCAAGAAGTAGCCGTTCTGGATCAACACGAATTTTGATTTAATCAACGCCACTCTGATGTAATCGTCAAATCCAAAATAATGCTGTCTCTGTCTATGTATAGCAACGTCTAATGGCTTCACTCCCTCAGCCTCCCAAGGATTAGGTCAGTTTCATTTATCCTGTTCTATGCTTACAATAAAAGCACAGTGTGTTTCATTCGATTCTCTCTATCCCCCTCCCCGCAGAATCTGACCTATGAGATCATCATGACCTTGGGACAGGCGTTCGAGGTAGCCTATCAGCTGGCACTGCAGGCCCAGAGGCCCAAGCCCCATGCCGCAGGGTCAGAGGTCACTGAGATGAAATCAGCACGGCCGGTTCCGAAGCCCCGCGAGAGTAGCATGAGGAAATCAACGGTGAGTCCCAGCCCGGAACAGACAAACCATTACATGCTTAAAACTGCAGTTTTACACTAATATGTGATCCCTGGCTCTGTGCGTTTACAGCATCCTTTCAGAGATTAGCCTTCTGTGCATTGTGCTTCATCACAAAATTGTTTATCAATTTATCTTGGGTAAGACAAGCTTCCTCCATCCATCACTGTGCATCCTTTATGGGTCACATGATCTATAGATACCAGCAGCCAGGAAATCGTGCATGCAAAGCTTAGGATAAGCTGAAAACAGTTCCCCCCCCCTCCCATAGGGAGCTGTTACCTTGATGTTTTTCTTGCATAACCCATCATACATCTATCACGCATTGAAGATACAGTTCTCTAAATTAGTTTGTAATCCTGCAATTGAAAAATAGGTCCCCTGACCGCCAAGCCCCATTGCCTCCTTCAGTTATTGACGAGGAGGTTAGATGATCAATAGTGTTTATAGTTTTCAGGTGGGGTGGCTGTCCATATAGATTATCAAGCTGTTGATTTCACTACAAGAAAGTTGATGATCGCACCATGTAATTGCCTAATTCCAAATGCTGTTAATCAAGCTAGTTAATCAGGGGGAGACAGACCAGTATGGTATCACGCAAGCCACTCAGCTGTCCAGCAGAAGCTTCAACTTTCTTAATAAACTGAGAAATCCTGTATGTATTAATTGTTGTCATTCTTGTGATCACTCGTCTTGCAAAGTGATCCATTGATTAACGCTTCGTTAATCACTCACCCTCGCCCTGTTTGATTGATCGCTTGTGCCAATGCAAATAAAGTGCCTCCCCTTTAAGGAGCATAGGGCCAACTGGTCAAAGCTTATAATTATACTATTAAATAGAAGTGGAAACTCCTGTTTAATTTTTGTAAATAAGAGGGTTTTTTTTAAAGGGGATGTCCAATACGTTTGGCAGAACGACAATCAAACAGGCTGGCGATTGGATTAATTTAACTGTCCGGTTTTGTGTGTGTGTCGCCTGTCGTTTTAACATCTCTCTGTGTTTGTCTTCTCGGTCCTCCTGCTTCCCAGGGTGCTCCTCTTCCTGAAAGTTGCTGCTGTTACTGTCAAACGTGTACCACTCACCGGCCTTCCTACCTCCCGCTGCACTCTGTCAGCCCTCGAGTCCAGGTCCTGCCTGCTCTCTCCTCCTTCAGATCTCTTCCTGCTGGAGCTCCCCCCAGCGGCATTAAAAAGCCATTTCCCTGCGTTTCGTTCAGCTTCTCTCGCTGTTTCTGCCACCCTCCCCATTCAATTCTTGTGGAGTTGCAGTGTATTCCAAATGCTCAATTCTAATATATTTAGTAGAACTATTTAAAAAAAAAAAAAAAATTGGTAAACTAACCTTAAAGGCCAGCTCCACGATGATTGGATGTGTGAAAGCAGTACTAAACCTATTCAATAGAAGGGAAATGTTTTTTTTAAAACACCTGGGGAGTTCTAATCTCGATCCCGTTCCTAAATCCCTCTGCTGGTGTGGAAGACAGGGCTGATGGTTTTCACAAGAGCTGCAGCTTCTCTCTCTTACCTTTTTGATTGTACCGTAAAGCTCCCCTTTCCTTATCCCGTCTCCAACATACTCCTCCGTGAAAACCTTCTTACTCATCCCCTGTTTTAGTTTTTGAAATGTCTGGATTTCTTTTTCTTTCCCCCCCCCCTTAATGTCTTTTAAAGATATTACGAATGTACAGCGTGCTTTTTTCTGTCCTTGTAAATGATTGCGACTGGGGGGGGGGGAATCTCATTTATATTTCGTTTATTCAGTACGTCAATGGCTGGTTGTTTGAGACTCCTTGCAACCCCTTGAACCAATTTAGCCCTCCCTAACTATTTTCCAGTTTATAAAATTCATTGAAACGTGAAGGGGATAGGAGGAGTGATGGAAGTGGGTAGAAAGCTGATTTGTCGGAGAATGCTGTAAAGGAACCTTTCTGGATTATTGAAGTCCTCAGGTGTCAGTAAGCCAGAGATATCCTCGCACCTTCCCAAACCAGCGTTTTGACTCGTGTCTGTTCACCCTCCCTCCTCCAGATGGAGCCGTTGGATCGGGAGCCGGACTCTCAGTCCCATGGCAGCGCCTCGTGGATCGTGGACCAGAAAGCGGACCCCAAGCGGACCATCAGCACCAAGTACGAGACCACCATATTCTGAGCAGCCTGCCTCTCCGTGCCTTCTCACTGTGACTGTGTGCCACACTGGGGACCACCAGGGTAGCCCCCCACCCTTCTGTGTCTACATACTGACCTGTGTGTGCCACAAACCCTACCCACGAAACTAACCAACCCTCCTCCCTCCTCCTGCACTACCCACTACTCTGCCAGAACAAGTCGTTAACCTTGACCCTTTTAACTGTACAGACCCTGGGCTAGTGTGCTTCCTAAACAATGCAGAACTGCTCCGAAAAACAACTCTACCCCCCCTGCTGACCAGCCAGGCCTTGAGGGTACATTTCTGCTGCTGCTTCAACAGGCTTCCAGAACTTTCCTAACGGCTTCTCTTTTACTTCTGCTGTTTTAATCCTTGCTTCATCTCAGGCCAGAGCTGTCCAAAGTTTCCACCTACCCGAACGCCACAGGACCCAAACAGACCAAGATACGGATCTGGAACACAGTATATGGGTTTGAAATAATCAGTTTTTGAATCGCACAGGTTGAGATATGTGGAAATGCAACTGGACGATTTTGAATCCTATTATTATTATTATTATTATTATTATTATTATTATTATTATTATTATTATTATTATTTTTCTAGCTGTGGAAGCAAGGCACCGGTGTATATCATCTTATTCTTTTTAAGCAATCTGAATAAATCTTAAGAAACTTTTTAGTCTTGTAGTTTTAGTTTTATTCAGATTTTGGGCACACTTCCTAAGCAATGCAACTGTATATCGAGAAAGACTTCGCAAACACACTCAAAAGGTGAATCCCTTTGTTAGAGCGCACACCTGTGAGCTTTCTAACGAATGTTTGAACCCTTTGTTAGCCCAAGGCAGGCTCCCTGTGCACCGTTCCAAGAAGAGCTTTTTTTATTTTGATCTTTCTTTCCACCTGCGGTGAAGCAATTTGTTTCTGCCTGGTGCTTTTTGCTGTCTAACCTGGCCCTGACCACTGTGAGGCGCTCTAACGAATCCCTTTACCCTCATGCTGTCTGCACTGAGCGACTGATTCCCAACAAAGAGACTTTTATTTCAACTACTTTTTATTGTTTTTATTATTATAAACAGTTTTGGATTTTAGGTCATTTCTTTTTTTCTTTTCAGTTTTCTTCTCTTCTGTTTTCACCTTTTTCTGTGCCCGTTTCACAGGTCGAAAAAGCCCCAAACAGGATCCGTCTCTGACGCTGTCATTTACTTGCAGAATGTAGCTCTAATGCTGCTTTTCATTTACTTTTATTTCAATTTTAAAATAAGATTGCCGTGTTGACATGGTGTCATTTAATTGTCCATATTGTCCAATTAGAAATACTGCACATGGATGGATGTCCTGATGATCAAACTTAGGAGCTTACTGACAATGGTACGAACAATTTATATATAGTACATAAACAATATTAATACAAATAAAAAAACCCTTCTAAATCATGACTGTGTTACCGTGAGTGATAGGGCAAGTTTCCTTTAAAAATATAATGATACAAAAAAAAAAAAAAAAACTGATCTGGCTGTTGGCTTGTTAAACTGATCCAACATCTTAAATAATTGCACAGTTAAATACTAGTGTGTTTGACCCTATAAGGACCGTTTAGTGCAAGACTTCCCAGCCCTGGTCCTGGGGACCCCCTGTGTCTGCTGGTTTTCATTCCAACTGAGTTCTCAATTACTTAATTGAACCCTTAACTAAGCTGTTCATTAGCTTAATTAGACCTTTTTACTTGTTTTCCGCGCTTAAACAGCTGCCGATTTCAAGTGAGCTATAACCCTTTATAATATGAAGTCTGCAACTTTTTAGGAGCTGAGAACAATTAAAAAGGTCTAATTAAGCAAATGATTAGTTCAATTAATTCACACCACGACCCCCAAAACAAAACACTGGTGATCCAGCAGCAGTCCCCAGAGACATCACAAGGCAAAGACGTCATATCATTGGTCCTGAAGGCGTTAAAAGCTGCCTCAGAGCTCCTGGGCTTTGGTTTCTATAGGGATCTCACAACACGCACACGTAGTGTGAAATGAAGTAATTGTCATGATTTGATGTGTGTGTTTTGAATACATATGAGCAGTAGAATCCTCACAACAATATGAATGACAGCTGCATTCCAGGCCCATTGTGACATCACCATAGCGTGTGGAGGCTGGCCAGCTTGGCAGGCCAATATTGCGGTTTGTATCTCCGCAATTGCACACCAGTAAACGTGTCTGTGCCCTAGAGAGGGAGTGATATGTCAAGCGCTCATCTAGAAATGTGTCTGATCAACCAGCTTCTTCGGGAACATTTTTATTAGCAATACAATTGTCCATTCGTCTAGTTTACTGTCTGGCAGGTTGCATCCTAGTTTGAACAGCAGCTGCCATCATGTCCTACATACTCTTCCTTTCCTT
Organism: Acipenser oxyrinchus oxyrinchus; assembly: GCA_030684275.1. Classification (NCBI taxonomy): domain Eukaryota; kingdom Metazoa; phylum Chordata; class Actinopteri; order Acipenseriformes; family Acipenseridae; genus Acipenser; species Acipenser oxyrinchus. The sequence continues at coordinate 5,121,469 of CM060293.1, forward strand.
CTCAAACCGGAGAAGTGGATAGTTGTTCTACAATTAAAACAGATGAAAATGGCATGTAGTTTACAAAGCCACGCAGGCATGCAAGCAGTATGGCAGATTAGAGGTGCAATTAGAAACCAGTTCCCTAATCAAATATTGGGCAGGTAATAATCAACAATAATCAATGCATGTCAAAATATATATGTAGAGACTCTTCACAAATTACAACCGAAAGCATTAGATCCTGCCCGTTCATCACAGCACACATACAGCAGGAAGAGATTTCATCACAGCCAGCAAGCTGTGTGAGGCTCCAAAGAGGATGTGAGCCTCACAAAGTAAAAACCACGCCGATCAGTAATCCGTCATTCATTGTTGCTTCTCTTTGCAAATATTAGAGAGTTAATGGAGGGTTTTAAAAAAACAACCTATTTTAATGGACTCTACCTGTATGTCCTTGGATCTCAAGGTTACTAATATAAAATCTAAAGCTAAAGAATGCTGTTGAACTTTTATGTGTAAGTTTTATATAGCTAGATAGCCTCTTGTCAAAGCTCCAGTTCTCTTCATCGCACCCCATTCATTTTGACCCATTGCAATTTCTCAGTACAGTACAGTGCACAATGCATTCAGTACAGCACAGTGCACAATGCATTCAGTACAGTACAGTGCACAATGCATTCAGTACAGTACAGTGCACAATGCATTCAGTACAGTACAGTACAGTGCACAATGCATTCAGTATAGTACAGTACAGTGCATTCAGTACAGTGCACAATGCATTCAGTACAGTACAGTGCACAATGCATTCAGTACAGTACAGTACAGTGCACAATGCATTCAGTATAGTACAGTACAGTGCATTCAGTACAGTGCACAATGCATTCAGTACAGTACAGTGCACAATGCATTCAGTACAGTACAGTACAGTGCACAATGCATTCAGTATAGTACAGTACAGTGCATTCAGTACAGTGCACAATGCATTCAGTACAGTACAGTGCACAATGCATTCAGTACAGTACAGTACAGTGCACAATGCATTCAGTATAGTACAGTACAGTGCATTCAGTACAGTGCACAATGCATTCAGTACAGTACAGTGCACAATGCATTCAGTACAGCACAATGCATTCAGTACAGTACAGTGCACAATGCATTCAGTACAGCACAGTGCACAATGCATTCAGTACAGCACAGTGCACAATGCATTCAGTACAGTACAGTGCATTCAGTACAGTACAGTGCACAATGCATTCAGTACAGCACAGTGCACAATGCATTCAGTACAGCACAGTGCACAATGCATTCAGTACAGTACAGTGCACAATGCATTCAGTACAGTACTGTAGGCACCTGGCTGGATGATATCTGTTGTACTGTGTTAGTGTAAACACAAGTGGATCCGGATCAGACCACATGAGCTCCGGCTTGTTGAAACAGGGAGCATCATTCATCTGTCCTAATCTTACTTTCTGCCTGTACATTCAATCACCACTGTACACCACCTTTCCCACTGTGGGCTGATAGCTTTTAAATCTACATCAAAGCCTGTGTTGGTAGATACAGACTTTTTTTATACACCTTCCATAACTACTAGAACTAGTGCAGTAAGATAAACAATATGAAATGCAGTCAGTGTTTTAATTACTAGTCATATGCTGCTAAAGTTGCTTTAACCTACTGGTATTGAGAATGTATATTAAAACAAGTGCTTGTGTTGTGCCGTGGTTCACCCATTATACTGTGTGTGTTTCCCTTCATGTAGCTGAACCAGAGAGCTGGGACGGAGCAGTGAGAGGGGGACGGGACGGGGGACCCTGTCCCCTCCCCTCTACACACCCCCTGCCAGCCCCCCTTGGACACCAGGAAGACCCTCTGCATGAGACAGTGACTTCTCCTGGCTTTTGTCCTTTTGGAGATGGAGTTGTTACCCCCATACAGGTGCACAGCCCAGCCGTGTTGGGCTGAGTGTGAGAAGCCAGTAGTTGCTGTTCAGTAGGTAGCTCTTCAATGAACAAGCCATTCTAGATTCGGCTGGACTTCACAGTGCTGCAGTTGCACACAGCTACTCAGCAACTCCTTGATGTTAATGTGAATTTAAGAGCGGTGTGTGATATTTTGTGTTGTCCTCCCCAAAAAAACGACACAGCTGTATGCATTTTTCAATCGGCCCGCTCTTTATTCCGAAAACTTGAAATTCGTTTTTTGGGGTTCATTTTTCGGGTGGCCAGGAATGGGCCTGATTTTTAACCAGGACCTGTTGTTTCCACTTTTAATTTAGGTTTCAATGCATATTACAGTGCCGCATTCACAAAGTGTGAACTCCCGAGTTCTTTAAAGCAGGGGTGTCAAATCCTGGTCCTGGAGGGTTGGTGTCACTCCTGGTTTTTGTTCCAACTGGGCCCTAAATTACTTAATTAGAACAATAATTGGTAATAATTGGATTGGACACCTCTGCTTTAAAAGATTCTTTTTTTAATAATCAGTTTTTATTAATAAAACAAATTAAAGCAGTCCTTGAATCTATTGGCATTAAAAAAAATTTAGCTTTATAAGGTTTCATGAAACAAAAACAAATGACCCCCTCTATTGCTACTGGAATCAGATTGAGGCAGCCCTCCCACTGGAATGTGTAATGGTCAGTTAAGGGCAGTTGTATTACTGAGTGGCATTTATTTTGTCTGCATAGTTAGGTTTGCAAGGCTATTCCGAAGCAGAGAAACAGCTGTGTGTTTTTTTTATATATAGTATATTCTGAGATTTAATAAAAGGCCAGTGTTTTTTTTTTCAGTTCCACTACTAACAAATGTCTAAAACGATGGGTTAGTTATCCTCTAGGTGATGCGACAGACTGTAAGTCAGTCTATTTTAACAGACACAGTGTTTAGCTGCACTTTGAGCTGTGCTGGGTCTCAGAGCAAGGAGCTGAAAATCCCATTTTAAAGCAGAACAAAAAAAAAATCACCATTTTCAGATGTGTTCACCCTGACGAGAAACAGCAATCTTGGTTTAAAGAAAAAAAATAAAGCAATTGCGATATCCAAGGAAAAATGAATTATTTTAGAATCAAAGGTTATTATCCATTTGCCTGCAATAATGCTGTAATTTTAATCTAAATGTCATGGCTGGAACGTGGACACTAAGCTTTAACACAGTGTGTAGGTACTATTAACAGAGGAGGCAGAGAGGAAACTGGGGAATAAATACTTAACAGCAATATATGTATATATTTCTAAAGGTACTGTAAAGCATTGGCTGTGAGAGCCCATTGTCTACACTGTACACCTTTTAAAAGTGAGCCAATGAATAATGAATAGTCCTCCCCTTTTAAGAGTGTTTAGTCAGCTAGTTACCCTAGTCTGTGATGACTTGCTGCAGCTTGCTCTGTGTTGATGTGGTTGTGAGGATGTTTCATTGTTTTAACTGGGGGGCTAGGATGCCACATAGACACTACGTGGAGGTTTTAACAAAATGTATAGCGATAATTTATTGTACGTTATCTTTTTGTGCTATTTCAAGTTGTGTTAAAACTGGGCCAGGCTGATATGAACTTTCCTTTTTTAAAGGGGCGCGGTTGTAGCCCCGGCGTGCAGGAACACTACAATGCAATTTCAAGACCAGGTACGCTGTCTCTTTAAGGAAAAGGGGGTGTGCATCCCTCACATCAAAATCATTTTTAAGCCCATTTGAAATCTGAGATACGAATATAAAAATGGTTTATTGTACACAATTTGTGCAACAGCTTGAGGATACTTGAGGCAATTTTCTCTTTTATATTGCGTTCTTCCATTAGTCCTATTGATTCTATCAGCCTTGTCCAGTTTGCCATTTGCACATTTGCTAATTGAGATGGGTAGTGATTGGGACTAATCTGTATTGATATTATTTACTATGATGATGCTAATAATAATGATAATGGATTGTAATTAATCCTTAGTTTTCTGTATTTTGATACTTGAATGATTCTGGTTTTCTATATAGAAATGTATATGTATGTATGTAATGTTAATCCTTATTGTCTGGACTAAAAAAAACAACATATGGTACCAGTTTCTGTTTTGTGCAAGAAAATCAATCGAGAACAAAAAAGAAAACTTAGACTGACCTCACTACAAAAGATAAAGGTTGTAAATATTCCTGGAATACCTGTATTGTGTTTTTTTTTTAAATGTTATTTTTCATAATTGTGGAACTAATAATAAATGAACAAAAGCAAAATGGTCAGATTCCTTTTTTTCCTTTTTCTTATATAAATTTAATATCGCCAAAAAGAAACCCCCATTGCTTTGTTTGAGTTGCACCTTGTCAAGCTTACAGAACCCCCTGCGATGATTGCGTGAAACTCATCCCTTTACTTTATGCTGCTGTTTCCCTTGGCGTCCTTATCTCGGCCGTAGATCATTAAACATAATCCTGATTGCTTTAGGATTTTAATTCACACGTCGTGGGTCATTAATCACCAGGGGAATGCGTTTCTCAACACTTACTCATGAGGCCGCGAAACACACTCTCATCTTCAGTCTACCAATAACACTTTCCAGCTGAAGTACCTCCATTTATATATATATATATATATATATATATATATATATATATATATATATATATATATATATATATATATATATATATATATATATATAAGCATTAGATCAAGCTCTGATCCGAATAGTTTACAGTTTCTCAAAGCCACGTAAAAGTGCAGGACAAAGGCCAGCCCTGAGCTCACTAGTCACCTGGCCAGTAGGGCCTTTTTGATTAGAGGAATCAATAAAGCATAGTTTTCGTTTTGCTGAAATCCTTGTGTGTGCTCCTTCACACACACATACAGAAATAATTTAGTTTCCTTTACACCTGTACTGAATAAACTGTCTCTAGCTTTCCCAGGAACATTTTTGAGCAACAACCATTTGTTGTATTTCTTTTTCTTTTTAAAAGACCATCTCACACTAAATCTTCCTGGGTCGTTTCTCCCAACCTCAATCAAGCGATCAATATGGACGGCGTCTGTGTGCATTGATTTCTCTACCAGCAAAGCGCTTCTTTTTAACTTGCTTATTGTCTCTTCTGGCAAATCAATTTGTACTCCTCCCTCCTGAGAACAAAGCTAATGGGGAGGAGAGACAGAGGAAATCTCAGGAGGTGTCTGAGACGGAGGCTTTCTCTGCTGGTTTCCTGTGTGCGTTTCTGCCATGGAACGGTTTGGTTTTGATTATAGCAAATAAATCAATTCCATGAATCTTATCTGTTGAGCGCCTTCAAAAAACATGTTCTAGGAAATATGCTTTTTTTAATTATTATTTTAAAACATCCTACACTTCCTAGGGAGTAATGTCTTCTGGGTCATGCTACTGGTTGAAAGGCTGTCATTCAATAGGAGAAGTAACCGGCTTGACAGGAAAGAAGGCGCTGAAGGGGTTAACACAGACAGTAAATTAAATTAACAGTAAATTAAGAGTTTGTTTAAGTGTGCCTCTTTAGTTCTGATTTGAGACAGCATTCACACTGTCCAGGTTAGACACCCATGTGATAAGATAGGACGATCACATGTATTCAGTTTAAGTCACTGCGAGAGGCTCATCTACATGCAAAGCATGGTAATAATGTAAGATTGTGATTTACTGAGCAAGGACACAGACGGATATTTTGAAGTTTTCTGCATGTTCAGAGAGCAAAGCACTGAAAGCAGCAGCATCCTTAGGGACCTGTGTTCCAATAACGGGTCCTCTCAAAGCCACAGACTCTCTCCATCTGCCTCCGTTAATTTCGTTTTTCGCTCCTCCAATGATTTTGTACTTGCAAGAATTGCAATTGCAGCGTCTGCAGTGTGGAGTCGTGTTTTTATTCAGGTTTTTTATTTCCGATTTGATTTTTTTTTTTTCTGACCGGTGGAGATGGAGTGTTTATTTGGCTGTGTGCTGTGGACCGTGCCGTTTGCCAGCAGGCTCCTTCACTGAATAGAAAACGATTGACCTCGGAGATCTCGCGCTCCCTCCTAATTTGTTTTGGAGCTTTCTGAATTGACCACGCCCCGCCACAGGGCTCCAGTTACTGATCTGCTCGGAAATGGGGTTGGAAAATAAACGCTTATGGAGCGCTGACGGTTCGTTTGTGGGTGTACAGAAAGGCCAGCGAATGGAAATGAGGAGAGACAGTGACACGCAGCTGTTTGGAGCAGCTCCTCTGCACATAGGGGATAACGTTGATTTAAGAGTGTTAACTGAAAACAATCTTCTCCATTATAAACCAGTACTGCCTTCAAGCTGCAATGCTCTAAAACTGGGCTGTCCAGCGGAAGCCCCCTGAGGCATGTGCAGCTCTTCAGCATCCTCAGCAGGGGTCTCTTGCTGTAGAGGTAAAGACAGGAGCCCACAAAGGTATAGCTGCCGCTGGAACAACTGGGGAAAAGTCTTCAGCTGAACTTCACTCCCCCCTGGTGGTCTATACAGGTATAGGCCCCCCCACTTCTCAAATCAAATGTTAAATACCATTCCCTGGTTACTGGGAGCTCCCTCCAGTGCTACAGTATGTGTGTGACTGCATTCCCCAGTTAAAGATTTACCGAAAGAATGAGTGTCCATAACACCTTTTTTTTTGTCAACTTGGCAGGCTTAATACCATTCCCTGGAGCTCTGCAGCACGAGGCTGTGACAGGGGATACAACACAGAAGAGTTGATTCATCCGATTGCAGTGTAACTGAGGGGAGCCGTGAGACGATTCGGATCGTTCTGAACAGGGCACATCTTGAATCAAAGACCTTAGGCGGTTAGCGTGCCACAGCAACAGTGAACTTGGCCAAAAGCTTGTTTTGATAGGGAGTAATACCAGTTGAGAGGGAATGATACAAGTTGGACTTCATTTAGCAAGAGGAGGTAAAGAATCATTTGGTGCAAACCGTTTAAAAAAAGTTCTTTGGCAGAAAAAAATATTTATTCATACATAGCCTTTAACAATTGATCTCACAATCTGTCTAAACCATAAGTGCTTTTAAAATATACATATATATGTTCAAATAAAATATTTGTGTATTTACAGTGTGTATTTGTCTTTCGTTGAAACGACGCACAAATTATTTTCAGCTTATAAAAATATCCACCCCATTACTAACAATCCCTTCACTCAAGAGCCATTTTTAAAAACATTCTAATCCATTGTTGCATACAGGATGTGACATCGACACTACATCACATCCCTATGCTAGTTTCCAAGGGAACAGTTCAGGCAAGTAGGGGCAATCTCCTTCTATGTAACATCGTGTATACAAAAACATTATTAAAAAAAAAAACAGAAAAATTGCAAGCTTTGCACACAATCGCCAGGACTTGGAATTGAAATCCTAGAGTGCTTCTCACAGTCCTCGCCCGGTGCCTAGCGGGAGTCGACGCTGGTCTCAGACTCCCCCTGGGGGAACAGCGCCCTCTTCAGGATGGAGGAGTAGATAGGACCGAAGACCAGGCGGTTGTGTTGAACGATCCGCCTGAAAGCAGCGCCCACCTCGGCCAGCTCTGCTCCCACCGGAGCCAGGCCACCAGGGAGCGGTGTGGAGCTCTTCTGAGCAGGGGGGCCCAGGAAGCCCTGCAGGAACGAGAAAATCCGTCCGGCTGCGAACCAAAGACAACGGGAACAGGAGTCAGAATTGGGCACTAGAGGGAATGTCGGAGATGTTTCTCATTTAAATGTGTACTGGCTATTTAATGGATGCCCTCATGGGTTAAAACAGGCGTTCAATAACAGTCCTGCAAGGTCAATCCACTCCAGGTTTAATGAGACCATTAACCACTTCAGGGTCTGGATGGAGGTTTAATTGGTTCAGTTAAACGATTTAGAACAGGGTTGGAACAAAGGACAGGAATGGCTTCAGAGCTTTGCAATGGAAACTGTTCTTCGTTCAACCCTCAAAAATGATAAAGCAACCTGCTGTGAGATGGATTCAAAACCAGCCCACCTATGACACTGCGGATGGGGCTGTGGTCCTGGGCGATGTCGCTGATCTGGCCCTTCAGGGTGGTCTCCTGCTCCGGGGTCAGGGAGGCCCCCCCGTGCTCACGCAGGGCCTGCCCCACCTGCAGCTGCACCTGCTCCCCCACAGCCTGCAGCGCCCCCACCAGGTCGGAGGTCCTAGAGACACAGGAAGACGAGTCAGCATTCCCCTGTCACTATGACACTGCAGCTGACTGTCAGGCTGAGCTACCCCACGCACTGCGGTCCTCATAGCTGGGGCAATTTTATACCTACAACAGCAACTGACATAATCATGAATACTGCAATACTGATGTGCTGACTGAGGAAACGCTTTGAAATAATGGTGGCAGATTATAGATTTCAAAACCTTTGGAACTTCATGCTAAAACTCAATGAAAGTTAATTGTCAGCTGAGACTTAAAACATTATCCTATTCAAGGAAAATGGCAGCGTTCGTCTCCAATTGTTTTATTTAGTTTTTTTTTTTTTTACCTGTAGCTGCCGGATCTTACAGTAGAAGCCACGCCTTTCCTCTCCCAGCGAGTTCATTGATTGGTTCACCTACCTGTGATGACTGCCCTCCAGCAGGGCAGCAATGACCTGCTTCAGTTTACCTACAAACCCTGGCAGGGGAAACACAGCGCCCCCACACTGGTTACTGGTGACCAGCAGGACGGATGCCATCAGGGTCAACACGTCAACACAGCTCTTCAGCTCATCCAAGCGGGATCGATCCATCTGCACCGTCTGCAAAACGAAAGCCAGGCAGAGAATTGACGTTAAAAAAAGTCGAAACACAGGCCCCCAACCCTCCTCGAGCTGTTCCTGCCGTACCTCTGGGTAGAGCTGGCAGTCTGGGTCCCATCTGAGCAGGGAGAGGTAGGCCTGGTCCAGCACGGCGCTGGGGCTCAGGACTGCAAGGCTGGGGGAGGTGGAGGTCTTTCCAGGACCCTTGTTAGAAGGGGCTGTGGCTGCCTCCTGCACTGCCCTGTTCAGCCAGGCTGTGGTGTGGTCCAGGGCATCTTGAAACGCAAAGACAGAATCGTTGTGAAAGAGCAACAGACCGCCACTCCCTAATACAATAAAATCGGCAGGGAGAAATGACGTGTGACAAAGGCTTAAGATTTAACGTGAAACCAATAAGAGGGAAGAAAATGTTTTTTTTTTTTAAAAGCATTGGCTTGCGCTCCTGTCGTTCTCTCTCCTGGCACGATCCATGTGCAAATCTTTCTCAAGCCTCCCTCTCTCCTCTGCCTCCCCGGCCGTGTTTGCGTACCAGGCTGCTTGTCCAGAATCTCCTGGAACTTGGCTCTCTCGTACTGCACAGACTGCTGCAGCAGGTGCGGCCGGAGGCTCTGCACTGTGAAGTTGACCATGTCCACTTTCATGAGGCCCAGCACTCGCAGGATCTCCCTGAAAGGGGTGGGCGGGACACAGAGACATGAGCAGGGTTAGGCAGACGGGTGGTAAAGACTGTGCCTCTAGCGCTGTACCTGCAACAGTCCTACAGAAAGCGTTTCAGCTCTCCTCTAGCCGGCACTCACCTGAGCAGGGGGGCGGGGTCTCTCAGCTCTCTGAGTCTGCGGATCTCGTCGTCACGGACGGGCGCGCACAGCGTTGCCATGGTGCCGATGACAAAGCCAGCGACCCGCGGCAGGTCCAGCGCTCCGTGTTCTGTCTGCTGTCGGATCAGATCCATGTCCAGAGCCTCCTCGATGCGAGAGCGCAGGCGGGAGTGAGCCGGGAGCAGCAGGGAGAGGAGGGTCTGGGACAGGGAGGCAGGGAGGCAGGGAGGATGAAGCATCTACACCCGCAGCAGAGGTGGAAATAAGCCTCCTGTTGCATAGCAGATTCACCCATTCCAGGTTTTACTACAAGCTTGATTAGCCACCGTGTATATGAAACAAGCTCAGGTGTGTCTTATTAAACTCATAGTAAAACCAGGAATGGATCAAACTGCTAGGCAATGAGAGTCTTTTTTCCCATCCCTGACCAGGATCAAAACCTCACCAGGAACTAAATATGAATTAATTTAGTGCATTGGCATAACATGTTTATCTAAATCAGACGTTCCCAGTGTAGCTCAGCCAATCAGCTGGTGGAATTTCTTCTTGTTAACAAATGACCCTGCAAAGTTTTCTAAAACTCAGGTCCGTAGCTCCTAAGATGTTTAGCTCAGTCAGACAGGGGTCTGAATTCCTGTAACAGCACAACACCGTGACCTGAATCATGATAACTTCACAAGTATGCACTGAGGAGTGCCCTGACCAAGTATAGAACCCAGCTGCCATTACCTCCTTGATCTCCTGCAGCAGCTTGATTGCATGGCTGTAGTCTGGAGGACTGAGGGCTAGCTGAGCCTCTAAGCTATCCCAGAAGGCTCGGTGCACAATCTCCTTGACTCTTCCCTCCAAACTGGAAAAACAAGAAAGACCCAATTTCAACACAAGCTTTAGCTTTGAGGTGCTGAAGTTATGTTAGAGAAACAGTCTAGCGAGAACCTTACTGTGTTGTGTTTAGCTACACACAGTATTGATAGATGTCAATACTTCCCATTTTGGTTCGTTTGGCGTGTACCTGTCTGGAGTCGGGCTGTTCTGTTTGAAACGGAAGTCGCGGTTCACCACGATCTCATGCGCGATGCTCAGATTGGACACGCTCCGAGCCGTCTCCATCACCTCTGCAAGCGACGTCTGGCGCGGTGGGCTCCCTGCAACACACACCCAGCACCGTCACACCACAGGGCTGCTCTGTAAAAACCTGAACTAACCATCCAGTGCGGGCATTACAATAGACCCAGGCGCCTGGCTGAATTCCTACCTCTAGGAGAGTGAGGTACTCGGAGCCCGGGCACCTCATCGTCGCTCACGGGAAGCTCGTTGTTCAGATTCGGCATTTTCATTGAGTTTTGCTTGGCCTTGTAACAAAATAACAAATAATAAACAAAGCCCCAGTTAGTGATATACAATGGCAATAACAGCTAATACTGTACTGTAAAACACACTATGATCAGTTATAGGGCAGTTTCTGTGATTGTGATTTAAAAAAAAACGACAAAATACTGCACTATTATTATTAAATGCATAAAAAATACTTGTTTTATTTTTTATTAATTAATGTTTAATATCATGGTCCAATGGAATCATAATATTGAAATACAGTTCTGAATTAAAGCAGTTGTGTTTAAACTACAGACAAGGATGACGCCTCGAATCCTGAGGACGCCATCAATGACGCTTTGATGACGTCAATCGTTCACTTTGCAGACGGTTTTCACGCGAGTTTGGTCGGACTCTAGTGGAAGCATTGTGGAATGCTGGCGAAAGGTTCGACGCGCTGTTAATAAATGCCCACACACACACCTGCATTTATCTGTAAATTACTGACATTGCAGATTGGGTTCGATCAGAGGTACTGAAGCAATCTGTTTCCTGTTGTGGTTGAATTGCATATCTGTTTAGGTGAGTGTTATCTCTCTCTGTTCTTTAATTCATTAAATTACTGACAGAGGCTGACAATATAACCGTACTCCATTAGCCACGCACCAGCCCTGTGCTACTGACAATATCCCACTGCCCACATGAAACTGGCGGTGGTTTAAAACACAACTCCGCGCTATAAACTTTACTAATGCTTCACATTATGACAGAGCGGTTATATAAAGATGTGCATGTTCTGACTTACCTGTTCTTGCGTGCGGAGATCGCGTCCGGTCCTAACAGCTGTATCGTATCGTGCAGTGGTAGCTTTAATGGAAGCGTGACATCTGCGCGACTGTCACGGTGCTTTCAACAGGAGAACGTCACCGCCTCACATTTCAAACCGGGCTACACCACTGCACACAAAATAGGGGGGGGCTAAACCAGTCATAATGTTACCCACAGTTGTCAAGATATCCCGGATGCACATTCTGCTGTTGCTTTTAAATAAAAAATATTAATTAGTTCGTGCTAAAAATTAACATAAAGGAATGCTGTCTTTTTTATTATTTTTTTTTTGGTATGGTGTGAATGCCCCTCCTTTTGAAATACCCTCTCCCAATGTTAAATCAAAACATGTCGAGTAGCCCCGCCTCTTTCACTGTGGACTGTACACTTCCTGATGCTGGTGTAAGTTTATAACTTTTTAAACTAAGTCGTTAGATAAACACCATGAAAGCAGATGGACTATCTAGCTGCCCTACTAAACGCCTTTTTTTAACTGTTAGGTGCTCAAACGCAAGCACTGCTGTTGCTTAGGAACCACGAGAGAGGCGCGACATAGATATGTATTATTTTTTAAAAGTAATCAAGCTTTTTTTCCTCCATGGCAACGAAGTAGACACGTGATAGACATATTTTTAGGTCACGACTTTGTTTTCAAAATCGCATTTATTAAAAAAAAAAAAAAAACAGCCAATGAACATCGAACTCGGTATATGGGTGTGTACCTGCTACAGAAAGTACCGTATTTATATAAACGAACCGGTAAATGTGTGTCGGTGTGCTATGAAAATATTCAAATGTTGCCTTACTTACAAAAATATAAGGCTGTCGATTGATCTATTTTATTTCGTGGGCAAATGCATTCCAGGTACAGAGCTCCATTCAAAATGTTGTATTTTATTTGCTTAGGTGCAGAAAGACGGGCCACGCTCTTTACCTGGTGCAGAAAGACGAGCCAATTTAAAACGGTACTACATTCTCAAGACCAGTGTACAGCACCGCTTACAACTTGTCCTGTTGTGCTAAGTTTTCGTGATAGCCACCGAAAACAGTGACCGTGGGTGAGATTGCCGCGGACATTCTAAAGGTAATATGTTCATGCACGCGTAGCTTCCACCAAACTAATTCTTAATATAACTACCAATTTCCCTTACGTAAGCCTAATAAACAAGAACCCTCAAAAAGGCTTTTCTGCCAGTAGATTTCATTTCTGGCTCTGGAATTTAAAAATACAACACAGTACCTTTCTCGCCAGCAGGTGGGAGTAGAACCTCACAGAAACGGAAACCCCACAGTGTTGCCACTAGGGGTCAGTAAACCACAGAAAATGCTGAAAGCAGAGGCACTGAGGTTCCCTTTCACTTGATGAAGTAGGGCTTAGAGAGTAATAATAGAGATTGACATACCCTAAATGGGAAATTTACACAATGGGTCGTATTCATAGAACTTCAAGGACTGTTCTTTTTTTTTTTTTTAAATCCCTTTTTGATAAAGCCAATTGAGCTTGTTTTTAGATAGGGTTTACTGTGCTGTTACAATAAAGAGAAGGTGTATTATTAACACGCTTAAAAAAAAAACTATCTTTAAAACCTTCCTTAAAATAAGTGTGAACATTTCGTTTTACTGCTCCCTGGCCCACCCAGGGGTGATCCAAGGCTTTTGATTGGCTGTGATAGATGAGCAGATTGAAGGGACCAATCAGGTCTGTCCCCACTAGCAGGCATGGGTTACTCAAGGAAAAATGAGAGTGTATCTTGCAAGCATACATGGGTGTATTCCCTCATAAAGAAAAAACTGCCTGTGTAACACTCAGAACTGATGACAAAGTATTAACGATAGACTGATGGCTGAAACAATGGGTTTCCTGCAGGTCATCAGCTAATAAGGGTTGGCATTTCCAGTTCATTTTAAACTGCTATTGATCAGTGTCCGATGGAGCATTAAAATGTATTTTGTTTAAAGAAAAGCGCTGCTAAGCAAGGCTTCCCAGGAGCCAAAGTAACCATTCTGAGAAAAGACTAAGCAGCCAACAACACATGGGATGCTCTTTGATTAATCAGAGCTTGAAATTAAATAATGCTTTCTGGCACAGCGCGGTCTACACAACAACACAGGGTGGTGAATAGCAGGCACGCTGACCCCATGGTGGCAGGGAAGTGGTGTGTGTGTCTCTGCACAGGCGTCTGGCTTTAGAAATGGCTTGTAGGTTAACAGTCGAGCAGGATATCTGGGAGTAGACCTCTTCACCCCCTTATCCTCATTGCAGACTGCCCAGACCCAAGCAGCAGCAATGCAACACCGTCGAATCTGCAAAGCCCCCCACTTCCACCTTCCGCACCAGGTTTCACAGACGTCATGCAAAGAGACCGAAGTATCTGAAACCGTGTCTGTAAAACATTGTGGTACTAATTTGCGGGGCCAGCTGTGTGGCCACACACAAGGTCACGGCAGGTCACGTATCGCCCATTGACCGTAATTTCAACCAGGGCCAAGAAATTTCAGGCTTAGAAAAAAAAGAGAAGGAGGCTACAGGTTTCCATGTCAGTCCTAAGAAACGTGATTGAAGCCTCAATGGGGAACCTGGCCGGAGGATATTTTGCCAGCTGGAATAATATCCCCAAACACTAATTTGAAGATGAAATTACAAAGTTAGATGTTGGCTTCCTGGCAGCTCTGTGGTTAGAAGAGTTCAACTGGATGGCCATCTGTCTGTCTGTAGTTAGGAGTGGAAATGCTATCCACAAGAAACACTGATTTTTTTTTTTTTTTTTTTAACAATTTAAGTTTTTATGGTGTTTGCTTTTCTCCAGTGACCAGCCTTTTGAGCAAGTTATAAACATAAAATGAACAACTTTTTTTTGTTTTTTTTCCCCCAACGCCTAACGATTTGACTAAAAGTCTTTTTCAATGAGTCGTAGAATACTTTCGTCTTTGAAAAAAGACTTCTTTTGTCATGGAGTTGATTGTGTTTCTTGCAATGCAGTGCTGACTCGATACTTCATCAATGTGGTTCATTCCCTGCTAGGACACTACTGTATGCTGTACTGTGAAGGGGATCTGCACTGTTCTCAGTATGTCCCGTTCTCCGGTTTGCACATCCGATAAAGAGGGACGCACTCCCGTTTGCATTTTGTATATGTATGTGTATAAATATGTATATAGATGATTCTTGTGTTTTACCGCTGGCATCCATGATACTGTGATATGTAAAAGATAATTCTCCCTGGGTGAGACCACAGATCTGACAATGCATTGATGAAGGTGCTCAGTTGGCAGGTGCTTCTGTATTCAGGACTGCACATATTACTTAAACCAAGCCCCATCTCTGAGCTCATGGCAGTACAGTACCACTGTTTCTATAACGTAGCCAGTGCAGAACCACAAAAGACACACATGATAGCGGTAAAATCTCCCCATTACCAGAAATGACGTAGTATTCTGGTAAATAAGAAAATATATATACACACACACAAGGCTCCAAGGGCACTAGGATGATTATGTTTTTTGCAAGATTTTCTTTACATGATACTTTCCTCTGAGTACAAAACTGCACCGATAAAAACAGCTTGAAAAAAAAAAGTTTCCTCGCATATATTTTCAAGGTCTTTTGTTAGTCTTGAATGCCTCTTTGTTCAATGTGTTGGCATCCCTCCCTTCTTTTCTGTTTCCCCAAAGATACTTTTGTTTTATTCTTTCAATGCTCTCAGACTTTGGAACTGGCTTCGTCTTCGAAGACCACGATGACTAATTAGCAGGGCGTCCTTGAAGAGGAGGACCAGCGGGGTTGAGGAGAGGACTGGAAGGGTGCTGAGTCAGTGGTGGAGGGTTTGGAAGTGCTTCAGAGCGGGCTCGGCAGAGGACAATCTGCCATCATCATCTGTGAAGCACTTAGCGGCTGCAGGATGGGCCGGGGAGATCAGAGCGAGTCTCGACGGCCGTGCTGATCCCATCTCTCCGACGAGCAGATTTGTGGATAAGAAGCCAGCTTGCGTAGCTCTTCAGGATTTTCAAACATGCATACATTACCACCACCACCACCCCCCCTTCCCAGTGCCCTGTAAACACAGGATTAGCAAATCTTTCACTCATTAGCTCATTGTAATTCATGAATCAGAGTGCGGAACACTTTCACCGCAGCAGCTGAAAATGTTCATCTAAATAAGCAACTTTGAGCTGGATTCAATCATAAAATACAGCGATGTCTCCCTGTTCAATGGCGATATTCAAACTAATTCCCGAGGCGCGGTATCGTGTGCGGTTCTTATCAAATGTTTCTGCCGTGCTTGTAAATCAGTGGCGTGCCAGGCAAGAGCCCTCTCATAGCTGTGTGTTTTGATTGGTTCCACCCCTATGTTGTTACTTTGCTATTTTTTTTTTCTTTAATTGGAAAAGGGGTTGGGGGACTTTTCACTGCTGAAAGCTGCTTGTTCAACCTGAGTCGGGCTTGTTTGCATTCCGCAAATGTAGCATCAGCAGCATTGAACTGATTGCCCGTTTATAGGGGAACTGCATCCAACGCACAGAGATCAGCGTGTTTGTCCCAGTAACAGTTTTTAATTGTCACTGAGTTGCACTGTTACGTCTACAGATCAGCCTCTGAATTACGGTCAAAGCACCTGAAACTCACAACTACCCGTGCAATTGCAATAAGAACCACACAGGACGTTTGCAAGCAATATAACAAGGCAATGAAGGAGGAAAATAGAATTGAAAGTCCCACTGCACACTTTATTTCCAGCAGGGTAGCGATTTTTCCATGAAGTGCAATGATACTAATCTCCCCTCCCACACGCACATGGGTTAAATACCGTCACATTTGACCCCTCCAGCCCCACAGTGCACTGCATCCCCGGTGCAGCCTGGCTGTTACGTGGAGCCCGCAAGCCGGACTGACAGCCAGTAGGCTGCAGTGGTACGTGTGGGCTTGTATGTGTGTGCGTGTGGCTGAGTGTCTTTCAGCTTCAAATATCTGATGCATGGTGTGTAGGTGTACAGAATCTCCTGATATCTCTGTGAGACTGATTAGTTTGGCATAATCCTTCACCCTCCCTGTCTCAATAAGAGTGCCAGGGGGGAGGGAGGCTGCTGTAGATATCGCCGCTGTTTAGATCATTGAAATCGACCCAACATCATGTTGAAAATACCTGGTGTTTGTTAACTACATTCTTCCACTGATGAGCTGTCTGTGCCTGTGTGGGGCCGCGCTGTCCACGCTGTTGAGGATACTAGACCCCCCCCCCCCGGCTGCTATAAATGAGATTTTGGTGGATTAAAAAAAAAAAAAGTTAAACCAATAAATTGAATTTTTTTTTCTATTTTAATTCTCTTCACTGAGCTTGCAAAAAAAAAAAAAAAAAATACAAAGGCAGTCTGAAGGTTGCGACCTCTCCTGACCCCTTTGGATGTGGAGGGGTCAAATGCCCCCCTTTTTTGTCCTGCACTTCAATAAAACATTTCCTGGCCTGCAGCTGATTTTACTGCTGTCGATATTAAATAGCGATACTTTCCAGCACAACACCTACCTGACTTTGCAGCATCGCTTTCCCTTCCCCTAGGAACACATCGGCGCACGTGAGAGTTTTCCTGAGGAACCAAACCCGGTTCATTTGCTTTTCACATCTGGGTATGAAAGCCAGCGAACCTCAATCCGCTTGGCAGTGAATTGAAGTTCATTAGCTTTTCAAGTCCGCTTGGTTTACAACAATACAAATAAAAGAAATAACAAGGTCGTTTGCAACGTAGGGCCAAATAGGTAACATTTTGATAAGTGACAAGTTTATTCAAATGCCTTTGAGTTCCTCATTTCAGAAACAAATGTGTAAGGCCGATATGTTTTTTTGATTCATTTTCTCTGCTGTAGATGACAACATGAGAGCTTCTCTCTGTTGGAGCAACTTGGAAATGCCATACGAGACAAACACTTGTGTAAATGTCATGTGACTAACTCCCAGTCCCCTTTCTCTTGGGGGGTGAGATGGTGGTTCATTCTTTATCTGGCCACTGTTTGCTCTCTGATCGCCCGAAGGTGTCCAATCATATTGCGTTGTGTGGTGGGCTTTGTGATGTCATGTGTTCTAAGCTGAGTTCCGCTTCGTAACCCCCAGCCCTGGACCCCAGATGAAAGCCTAGTGAATGAACGATCCCTTAACTAACTAACCTCGTAAACATTTTAATAACAGTATCAACCAAGAGGTACTTATTTTGTATTATCATCAAACATTGCAACATGCCTCTTTCAGTTGATAAATATAAATGCACATCAAAAGATTTTTAAGTGAAGCTGAGGGGAGGAATTTGCATTCGGGATGTCATCTTTAACTGCATACAGAAGATTACCTAAGCAGCAGCAGCAGCTAATTCCGAAGTTTCTGTTGTGGGTGAATGAAGCTCCTCTGTGAATGAGCCAGTCTTGACCTCTCTATACAAACAGTCTTTACAATGCCAGGTAGACTGGGTCTCGCGGGTGGGGGGGGGCAGGGCCTTTGTGGCTGCTGTTATGAGGGGCCGGTTCCCCGTTGAGCCTGCGGATTAGCTTTGAGCTTAGGTGCAGAACACGGGGATGGGGCTGCTGGCCAGTGTAATGCTGTGAAAAAAACATTCAAGAACCAAGATCCTCCCAGCTGGTAATCAGAGCTGGGGCCGGTCACTGGCTGAGAGTTGGAAAAACACATTTCCTGGTTTCTAACTGGTAGAACCCCAGCACACTTTTACTGGAGATTGTTATTAGTTTGAGAGTGCAAACAAAAGTTAAATAAATAAATAAATTCCCTCTTTAATCCGCATTGCTGTCTCTTGGACCATCGTCACGACCAGTATAAACCAGTGCTGGAATTCCAAGCAGGGTACGAATGAACTTTACTGCACTATAGTCTATACTGTACTATAGCGAGTGAAGGGCGGCATTTAAAACGCCGTGTGCACTGTTGTGATTGCAGTGTACGGCAAGCTATGTGGTTTTCAGACCAGGAAGTGTATGCTAATATCACATAATATTCGTTACAGAGGCCCAGCATTAGCGCAGTAGACCCTG
Source organism: Acipenser oxyrinchus oxyrinchus (assembly GCA_030684275.1). Lineage (NCBI taxonomy): Eukaryota > Metazoa > Chordata > Actinopteri > Acipenseriformes > Acipenseridae > Acipenser > Acipenser oxyrinchus. The sequence continues at coordinate 5,140,148 of CM060293.1, forward strand.
TGATCGAAGTCATCTCGCATTCACTGTAGGTGTTAAATACTCACTGACTTTAATGTTGGTCAGATCTGTTTATTATAAGGCGATGTGTGCGGATTATGACTTTTTTTTTTTCCTTAGCGCTTACAGAAATTCAGCATTGGTGCCGTTTGGTAGTCCATCTTCCCCGAAGAATAATCTGGAGAAAGCTGCAACAGTAGGCCTACTAGTCCTTGTTTTAAAAAAAAAAAGTTGTTTGGTCTGGACGATGCGTACCGTTTGCATTGATCCATTGATTGCACATGGTCCCCGAGACTGACCTCCGCGCCCAGGGAAGCCGTTTCCATAGCAACCTCCCCAACGCTCCAACCAGCAGCTGATTGTAAATTCCTGTAGAAAAGAAATCCTTGAGAGAGAGAGAGAGAGAGAGAGAGAGAGAGAGAGAGCGCAGAGGGAGGGAGGGATAGAGAGCAATACGCGAATCTTCATCTCTCCTCCCCCTTTCTCACAAGTCCTCACTATCTCCCCCTCTCTCCCTCTCTACATTTCTCTCCCTCTCTCTCTCTCTCCCTCCCCCTCTCTCAATCTCTCTCTCTCTCTCCTTCTCTCTTATATATTGAAATTGTCCGGGATTTGAACATGATCACAGAATTACTCCTAGAGCTGGTGGGACACATAGCCGAACACCGCATATTACCTGGGTTTTTTATTATAGCATAAAAAATAAAATAAAATAAAAACTAAAAACATAAAAAAAAAAACATTAGAGAGAAGGAAGAAAGGATTATTTAAGATACAGCTTTTTTTTTTTTTTTTTTTTTTTGCTAAATCAAACACTCCTCCGAGATTTATTTTGCTTACAGAGAAGTATATCTATTTTATTTTATGTATATATTATGTATTCGCTCATTATAATGGGCGCTAGTCTTGGATATTTGGGATTCTATTTACTCGCTTTTCTTCACTATCCTGCAACAGCTTTAGGGAGCAAAGCCAGTCAAGGTAAGCATTATTATTATTATTATTATTATTATTATTATTATTATTATTATTATTATTATTATTATTATTATTATTATTATTTATTCAGTTATTTTGATAATGATTCAGGTCTTAATAAACAGGATATTAAAAACGACTGCCATTCACACTTTGCGTGAGATAGCTAACTAATGCAAAGGAAATGCAAACGTTTTAACGACTTGTTGTAAATAATGCTTTGAACTAATGAATAGGTGATCGAGTACAAGGCAGCGATGCAGTCTCTCAAGTGGAGTCAGTTTAGATTAAGGGATATAAATGACCTCCTCGAATTTCCCTCATATTGTCTTAGATAACATTGCAAAGTGTTTGCTCCCTCCTATCCGATCTAATGGGGAAAATGTATCATTACAAATAATTTAACACACGACCATGTATAAACCTGTACCGGGTTAACACTATTTGAACAATCCACAATGTTAAAGCTGTCGCGTAATGTGCGGTTGAAAATGATCACTAACCCGAAACACTTGAGTTTAATAAAGAAAACAGTTTGCTTCATTATTACGCCGAACAAACATACTTCCCGCTAGTATATGGCAACAGTATCGAACATGCTTTTAATAACTATCCTGAATACCGTGTATACACTTTGCAAACAGTGATGTTTACCCCCACACACAGACTAATCTAAGCAGGAAGAATGCCGCCGCTACTAATATTAAACTAGACTGCAGGAAAGATAAACTTTGGACAGTCCCTATTTCACTAAATGGCACCAAATAATGTATCGCTTATAATAAGAGGGAATTTAGAAAAATAATAATAATAATAATAATAAACAAAAACGCGTGGCAGGTTGTCAAGGTGTAAAGAAAATGTGGATTATTTTCTGTTTCAAAAATAAAAGCACAAAGAAGCCAACCTCCTTTTGCTTTCTTAATGTGAGAGAAGCACCGTGTGTCTTAGCCGGTAAGGATGCGGGCAGGGAGACGGGAACAAACACCAGAAGTCACAACGCCTTCTCCTTTTTTAACTGCAAGAAATCAAACACGGACAGTTGCTCTGCGGTCCGGGGAACACCAAACACACTCATACGCGTTTATCATGCTTTTAACTCTCCTTGTGTTCTGAGGAACTGTACTGTGCAAGCGCATCGAATCCATGCGGCGCAACACGTTAACAAGTCTGCCCGCTCTGTCCTGCGACACCCTCCAAAGAAGAAAGCTAATCATTTTTAAAGTTTTAATGTATTTCACTGGCCAGCCCAGCATCATTTGCTCTTCATGGCTATTGTCTGCAATGCACATCGCGGTCACCTCCAACAGCGATACCTTATTGGAAGCAGTCAAAGCAATCTGGGCTGCTGAGAAGTGGAAGGGAAAAAAGACTATTTCTGCACCCTGGGTGGTCTCTTCCTTCTGGTGGGAAAGCGTAATATTTACATTTTGCAATTAGAACTTTTTTTTTTTGTGATGGTGAATGCAAATGTTTTGTTCCCGGGTTCAAAGGTAACCCCTGTTTGTGAATCGGGGAGAAGTATATATTCAAACTGTCTTCAAGAACATTGCCAGTCTTCTGAACCCAACCACAGCAATCCCATATTGATTTAGCTGTTATCTTGCTCTTTTGTTGCAAACTTGATCCTGTAACTGGGGTAAAAATAAACCCACCAGGGAGCTAATGGGCAATTTGGATGTCTAACTTGATGTAACGCAAGTCAACGGTGGTAGGTGAAAGTGTATTGAGAGGATGGTAAAGCACAGAAGGATGCAGGAGAAGGAATCTTGTTGTTTTTTAAGGAACCCGGGGCCCAACTTTTCAGGAGGGAGGGGGGGCAAAAAAAGGAACGAGACAAAAATGTGCAGACGACTCCACGGATTAAAGGGACGCGACTTGCGAGGTAAATATTTATTTAACGCAGATGTTCGCGACAAAGCTCTTTGTCCTCCGTCAATGTCAGAATACTTACAGATTCTTTTCGGAAACTCGTGTTGGTTTGGCGGGGGACGGACGGACGGACGGACTGCAGGGGCAGGTGACGTCTTCGCTCTTTGTCACAGCCGTGTTTGCCTGGACTCTGGTCACTGTGTTTATCATTCACCACTATGAGAGATAGTGTTCTTTAATAAGATGTATTTATAAATACGGGATTATTCTAAAAAAAATATAGATATATAGAAGTGCAGGATTCTGCATGCTTCTGCACGTCCAGCACAGTTTCAAGCAAACTACCTCTTCTAGGAGTGCCTTCTATTGATTGGGGAGCCACTGTCTTGTGCTGCAGAGAGCAGCCCGAGCCCAGCTGCTGAGTGCTGCAGAGTGGCAAGGTAACCAGATCAGTGCAAACGACATGCTGCAGTTACAGTGTTGGTGTAACCTTTGCACCCTGATTGAATATCTGCTTCGGAAGTCCCTGCTGGGACAAGCCAGTGTGGGAAGCAGTCTGACCCTAAATCGTTATGAAGCTTCACACACACAAAAAAAAAACCAAGAAGACATGCAACATGTAGTCCACTCTTGTGTGTTGATCAGGTTGAGCACGATCCCGACTGCCTATGAGAGAGAGGCGATGGCTGGCCTTTTCTTGGTTTCTGGATTCAACAAAGTGCGACTTTACAAGTGCTTGCACTGATGTTGCCAGCGCTTGCTATTCAAAAACCAGGCCATGCCAGAGTCCCCTGTACGCCCCTGAAAAGGGGATCATTAATGTTAAAAGTCTTCCCTGTAACAAGCACAGCGTAATTGGGGAGTATTCATGGGCTTTTTTTTTTTGTGGCTGTTACTATGGGCACAATTCAAGAAAAGATAAGAATGCGTGAGCCTGAGATTCTTCACGTTGGCAGTGGGCTTCTCTTAGTTACCAGTGTGCTATTATTTCTTCATTAAAGGTTTAGGACAAGAGTTCCAGGCGAGGAAACTCTATGAATGAAATTCAATTCAGAGTCCGCTGTGCAGGTACTTCATACAACACATCCCGCTCTCAAGCAGTTGTCACATAAACATGGAAACTTACGTAAAAAAAAAAATAGCTGTTAATTAAAACCGTGTGTGCAACTTTCATCCTGATCCTTCCTGTCCTGGATTGCAGTTATTAGGGGTGTTTTAACCAACCTGGACTATTTTTTTTTATTTTCACTTGGAACAGTTAAGCGCAGTGATCATACAGGCATGCATATCGTTGTGTATTTTTTTTTTTGTTAATGTAAAGCTTACAGCAGTATACCTCTCCAATTTTACGCGACAGCAGATTGTCAATAGAGCCAGCTTGTCAGGAAATTATAACCCACTCCCATCGCTTTGTGTACAGTAAGCAAGCCTTGCTCCGTGGCTGCTGATGGTCCTTTTAATGTTTGAAATGGTCTTGCAGGGATGACCCGCCTGTACCAGGGAGATTTTCCATGCTGAAGGATGCAGGGTATCGGATGGCGAGCGCAGTCCAGTTGAATGGCCTCAGTGCTCGTTGCAGCTGGCTCAAACGCTGCTGTAGACAGTGAGAAACATGCCCCTAGTGAATACTGCTGAAGGTTTGCTGTTTACCAAACAGCTGGGCAGGCATTGAGGTCATGAATCACCTGCAAATTTGCTCTGCTGTTCTGAGATTTCACTGAGTCACTGACTGAGGCTGCATGCTTTTGTTTTTTTGGGTGTTGGTGGATCGCCCGATATGAAAAGAAGCAGGAATAATTACAGTGGATGACCTCAATAAAATAAACAGTTGTGTAGTAAACAGGATGCAGGATGCCGGTCCTAAAGACAAGCCAAGGATTGGATGGGCTTGGAGACATAACTGCTCCTTCCCTCACCCCCTAAGAGAAAGGGTGCTTCCTCCAGTCCAGGGCAGGTTTGAGGCATGGAGACTGAACTGCTCCCTCACTCCCTAAGAGAGCACCCTCCAGCCCAGGGTGCTACAGCTGCCCACCATCCATACGCCAATATAGTGTGGGGTCACCATGGAAACCAATAGACCGGCCAATGATTATGCATGCTGGAAAGGAGAGAGCCAATCAGAACATGTCCACACATAACCGCATCATGCCTTGTTAAAAAAAAAATCTCACCTACTGTGCATACCACCATTTCTCCAATACCCAATAAAAACACGATGGCTTCTAAAACATGTGTTTGTTAATCTAGACATTCCCTTTCTTGGAATGATGGATTCTACTAACCCCACCCCTCGAGGTCTTGGAACATTTTATACAGTTATTATGTCTTGTAAAATGGCTGTGACGGGCTTGCTTGCTATTTGAAGTCTGCTCTGAGGAGTGGCGCGTTGACAGATTAATCTCGGGGAATATTTAAAGCAGATAAGGGGTGGGGGCACCTTTGAGACTTCGGCAGATTTATGAAGCTTTTCGCACATTAACCCTGTTGTTTGGTTAAAAAAAAAACCTGGGAGCACCTTTTCCTACTTTTAAAGTTTTAGTTTCCCAGTTCTGCAGCCTGTTTCATTATCTCATAGCTTGAGGAGAGCTGGTACAACAGGGCTTCACTTCTGCAAAGCTTTGTATTTTTGATCAATAAAGCACACCTGTACTAGGACCACTCCAACCACTGGGTCGTACTGCCTCCCAGTCTGCCATAGCCTAGCCCTAAGCCTTAACCACAGTAAAGTTCCCCAGGACTAAGAGGGATCCAGCTTGCTGTTTCTGGTGGGTAGTTTTTGTGCTGGATTGTAGAGTGGAGTCTGCAGAGCTGGCCAGGGTACAGGTTCTGAACAGTGTGGGTTTCAGCACAGAGTAAATACGGCTCTCTGTTTGAACTGCACACCTCCGGGCTGCCAAGTCCTCTCCCGCTCGGCCGACGGGGAAGCTAAACTAAATACAACATTTAAGTCTCCGCATAAATCAAAAAAATGGCCAGGGACGTTCTCCAGACAAGCTACAGTAGCAGGGCTGACGTCCGCTGTGCACATTTTATCATGTTAATGAACAGGGCTTATGAGTTCACCAAGGTAAGGTTTGGCGCGGAGGACTGAAGCCTCATAACTTTAGCGATTAAAGGAGTATTGTGAGGCTTTGTGGTTTTAGAGCTTAGGACAGGAATCGGGCAGTGGACCTTGGCTTTGATTTCAAGCTTAGCCCTTGACTCGTTACCTGAACCCCTATGTGAAATACAATGCATGTTTAAAACGACCTGTGCAGTGAATGCACTGTTGCTGACGATTAGTACTGCATGTGTAGAGTCGGCCCCCTTACCTGCATGCTTGCCACTCTCTTAACTGTGTCTTTGATATAGCTGCATTGTTTTAAGTGTTTGAGTACAGAGCTGTATGGCTGTGAAGTGTGAACTGGGTCTTCATTGTAAACGACTACCTGCACTCAGAGAGAGAGAGAGTTTACCTGAAGGCATTTGAATTGAATACAGCTTTTTAGCTTGCAATTGTTCTTTTGTTTGGCACTTCAACCCCCAGAACCCTAGTCTCTATATAATAAGAGACGTTTCAGGAACCAGAAGAGGTCGGTCCCTTCTTAGCACACCACATGCCCCCAGCTAAAGAGATCTAAATTTAACACAATCTGCTTGTTTCTTGAATGCTCTTCGAGTCTGATGTTTCTTCACCTGGTAGGCTATTTCATGCATTTATAGTCCTCTTCTGTTCTAAACTTGGGATCAGCCCAGTTTTATTCCTCTGTACTTTTTCAAATGCATTCATGTATTTTTTTTTTTTTTTGTGGTGGCGAGACCAACACTGAGCATAGTATTCTAGGCGATGTCTAACTATATAGCATTATATAATCTTAGCATTACTTAGCATAACATGTCACTGTTGCAGCCTCTGAACAGCTCATTGCATTGTAACAGACGTGGAAACGTGTCTCAACTGATGGACGTTCTTCAGTTTTTTTTTCCTGATATGATTATGGGTGAATTTGATATGAGTTGTTTTTAAAAACTCAAAGAAACCCAGCTTTGAAAAAGAATACCTCTTTATCTTAATGAGTGAGGCGAGCTGTTTATTTTCCAGCGAACAAGCCCATTATTGTTTCCAGAGTGTTTTCAGCATTATTATTATTATTATTATTATTATTATTATTATTATTATTATTATTATTATTATTATTATTATCGTTTAAAAGCTGAAACTCTATACCCAGCTGTACAGGATTTTCAGAGCAATTGCAATTTTGAGGTTAGTCTCTGACCTCAAACATTTGTTACATGTCTGTATTTTGTGTTGTTTTGTTTTTTATCCTGAAAAAAGCTCATGTTTTCATGTCTTCTGAAGGATAGAGTTCTCTTGCGACGCCTTTCATGTTATAAATTGCTGTTTATGTTTCAGTTTGTGGGTTTTATATAACTGCTCAGAGAAAAGCCCTTTATGCTAGTGTGGGTTTTATGGTTTAGTTTTTAGTGTTCCGTCACCTAAGACGAACTCCATTGGTGTTGATGTTAGGTGGTGTAGATAGCCACATTGCAGACCAGCACTCTAACCACTGAGCTACTCAAACACACTGCCTTCCACACTGCAGCCCAGCACTCTAACCACTGAGCTACTCAAACACTGCCTTCCACACTGCAGCCCAGCACTCTAACCACTGAGCTACTCAAACACTGCCTTCCACACTGCAGCCCAGCACTCTAACCACTGAGCTACTCAAACACACTGCCTTCCACACTGCAGCCCAGCACTCTAACCACTGAGCTACTCAAACACTGCCTTCCACACTGCAGCCCAGCACTCTAACCACTGAGCTACTCAATACCACTGCCTTCCACACTGCAGCCCAGCACGCTAACCACTGAGCTACTCAAACACACTGACTTCCACACTGCAGCCCAGCACTCTAACCACTGAGCTACTCAAACACACTGCCTTCCACACTGCGGTCCAGCACTCTAACCACTGAGCTACTCAATACCACTGCCTTCCACACTGCAGCCCAGCATGCTAACCACTGAGCTACTCAAACACTGCCTTCCACACTGCAGCCCAGCACTCTAACCACTGAGCTACTCAAACACACAGTCTTCCACACTGCAGCCCAGCACTCTAACCACTGAGCTACTCAAACACACTGTCTTCCACACTGCAGCCCAGCACTCTAACCACTGAGCTACTCAAACACACTGTCTTCCACACTGCAGCCCAGCACTCTAACCACTGAGCTACTCAAACCCACTACCTTCCACACTGCAGCCCTGCACTCTAACCACTGAGCTCCTCAAACACTGCCTTCCACACTCCTACAAAGTGATGAAGGAGACAGTAGTCTCTTACAGTGTTTGATGTTGATTATGTTCGTGTAAGGACATCACCCACGTATATGTACTGTGTACTAACATGCACTAACAAGTGGAAATAGCCAGCAATCATTTCCTAAAGTTTCACTATAGTCAGAACATTTTTTTTTAATTTTGTATCTCACCAGTAGGATAAAATATTGTTTTATTGTCGTTTTGTGGTGTTCCCACATTTACCGTAATGCAAGGGTGTCGTTGCTTGATTTATTACTCTAAACCATAATTCTGAACTTATTTACCAGGTAATGGAGGAAAACGCTGGAAGTGTTGAGGTGGTTGTCAGATAGTTACTCACCCTTTAGCTGGTAGGCCTCGGCAAGTCCACCTGTCAGTGGCACCAGACAGACAGCCTGAAGTGCCCTGACAGGTTTGAACAGACCTCGTCTGCTGAAAAAGTCAAACCCGGAACTGCAGCTGCTGCTAAAAAAAAAAACAAGGAACTTGTAATATGAAAACAGAAAGCAGCGTTGCATCTTTACAGCTATGTGTGGTGGAGTGAGGGGGTGGAAGAGCCTGCCTCCCTTCCGCTCCAGGGCTCAGTCCAACAAAGAAACAGCCTTCTCCGCACAGAGAACGTTATCCCAAAAGAAAGAAATGGAAGGGGTACAGCAGCTATTGTTTTTCTCGCTCTTGCATCACTGTAGATCTAAAGAAGTGCTGTAGATATTTCACAGCCATTTACTTAAGCCAATGAGCAGCTAATGCCAGTGCATGTCAAGGCAAGCTGTAGTGTAAAAAGACTGCATTACTCAGGGTCTGAATGCTTTATGTTTTTTTTTTTCAAGGTCCGTCTTCATCCCCACATCTCACTCATTGTTCCACAAACACGTAACCATTACTATTGAGCTGAAGAAGGGCTTTTGTCTGAAACGTCCTGAAATAAAAGTTTTTTTAGGCATTTAAACCATTTTTTTGTGCACTTTTCAAATGACTATATAGTGTACTGTTTGAACTTCTGTTTGCAAAAATACTTTGTTCAGAAGCTCGCGACAGAAAACAGCTTGACTGAGAGGGTCAATAATTTGTTGAGCACAAACTGCGAGCTGAAGTGAAGGATGAAAAATCCTCTCGTGAGACGCTGCTGACTGGATCCCCCCAGCGTCACGCTCTCTAAGAATTGGATTCCAGAGTTGTCCAACATGTTTGTCTTTGAATGATTAATCCTGTACCGGTACTGAAACATTTTGTGTCATATGTTTTATCAAGTAGGGAATATTTACCAATCCACTGAAAGCATTGCGTTTACTGTAACGACATCAAACTAGGGCCCGCATGTCTGGGAGCTGTGGTAAACAGAGCAATAAATACACCTATAAGCAGGAGAACGAACCTGACCTGCAAGTGTAAATAGTATAAATGATGATTTTATATATTGCCTGTGGAGTTATTAAAAGTCGGAACAAGAAAGACATTGCGTGGTCAAGGAAGAGAGTTTAAGTAGACTGGCCCCAAGTTTATTGAATATATGTTTCAACATCTATCTTGCTTGTACTGGTTCCAATAGGATGTTGCTTATCCTTGAAAAGCATGCATGACGTCTTGCATGGTCCGAGTGTGTGTGTGTGTTGTAAAAGACACAGTGGTAAGTTGAGTAAATCCCTAGTCATTTAAAGCTAGTTGGAAGGTAATAAGTGGCGTAGTCTGTTAATGCACTAGTCTTAATCCTGCAGGGTAATGAATTTGCAATACTGTATTCATGTGCAATAGATACAGCATTGCGATTGTGTGTTTCTGGATGGTTTCTGTACTGCTTTTTAATGCTTTTAGAGTAATGGAGTTCCAGTTGGTTTGTAACAGTTTGGATGCCTACCTGGACCTTGAAAGGAGACAGCCTTTATCTCCAGAGAGGTTTACACAAACATAAACCCCAAGTGATGTAAGAGGGACAGTGGTAAAGCAAAGCAGAAAGCAGAGCAAGGCACCCTTACTGTGCAAATGCACCGCGCTAAACCTGCTGGGAAGGGAGTTCCATTCAGGAGCAGGTTAACACGATGCCTCAATGTAAAAGAAGAAACTCAAGCCTAAAAATTCCTTGAGCTTGATAGCCGGCTTGAAATTTCACTGGTCTGATCACAGGCACGTCTAACTTGACCGTTCTTAAAAACAGGACGCAGCAGTTTGCAGCCAAACGGAAGGATTTCAGGTTTTTTCTCTAAAGAAATATTCATTTAAAATGTATCACATTACTTAAATACAGCCTGTGTTCTGATCTGTTCAAAGAATTTTTTTTTGGCATCAATTGAAGACTGTCTAAGCATTACACAACATCCACACAAACACCTCGGTGTTCAGCTCCCCGCACGTGCCATTTGAATTGCAAATTGTCTGTTCACATGCTGGGCCAGCTTTGGGACTGTCCAGCCATTTCACAAGGCATGACTTACCGGTATACAGCAGTGTGCAAATTCATTACAACACCCCATTGCTTCTGTAGTTTAGATTTGTAAAATGCATGAGACTTTTTAGAAGTTGTTTAAGATGCCTAAAGCACAAAGCGGTCTGACATTTTCACACACAAGTGCCTATTGTTTCTATATCACTGATTACTGACTGAAAATTTAAATTCTCACACCCTGAGGTTTTCATGCAGGTAGGTATATAACTGACAGATCTTAAGGTGTTCAAATACATTTGCAAACGACTGTATATCATTTCATTCAGTTATGAATGGGGCATTATCAAGATGATTTCATAAGTGCAAGTGGAAAATCCAGACAGATAGCATGCAGACATATTTTGCGTTTGACAGTTGGTCCTGATACCTGTTCTTGCACAAAGTGAAAATTAACTGGATGCCCATAGGACGAGAGATGGATCTGGAATCAGTACTAACAGGGTTAAATGTGCAGGTGACAGCATCATCACAGCTCCTTTTGACAGATGCTGGAAACTTGCAGTCCAGGTGATTCACCTCTCCAGTGGCTGTGTCTTCTAATAATTCCCTGTTTTTATAACGTGTCACTCTAGTATCAAAGCCTGAGCTTGATTTGTCACACCTGAGCTTAATTAGACATATCCTAGGGGCCACCGGCTTAGGCATAACTAATTAAGCTCATAATAAAGCCTGGTGTAACTAATTCAGCTCCGAATAAGCTTATGAGCTTATCCTGAGCTGAATGAGATACACAGCAAAGCACAGCTAATGCATAGTGCTGAGCTGGCAAGGGTTATTCATTCGACATGGGGCTGAAGCGTGCAGCGAGGCCACTGGAGCCATGCAGGCCTGCTCCTGTCTCACCTGCTTTCCTCTCCTTCTCCCTCTCTCTAGATGTTGACGAGTGTGCGGAAGCTTTGGATAATTGTAACATTGACGCAATCTGCCAGAACACCTTGCGGTCATACAAGTGCATCTGCAAGTCCGGATACACAGGAGACGGCAAGCACTGCGAAGGTGAGAGAAGCCACAATGCAAAATCTGAAATTCATCCGCTTTGCATCTATGGAACCTCCTTAGAGCAAGAACCTGTTCATTTATTACAAGCACTGAATCTGAAGAACTTCACAGTGCTTTTTATCTACGGATGTTAGATTCTGTTTAATTATCTGAACTTTAGGGTTAAACACGCTGAGACATGAGAAGTGATTTTACTTTTTTTCCAATATGTATCCAACTCAAGGCATAAGTCAATAATCTATTGAAAATAAAACACTACAATATGATCATAATGAAAATGAAAAGAACCCAGCTTATTCTAAACCGTTTTCAACATGTTTTGTGATAAAGAAAAATGAATCCAACTGCCAGTACTCAAGATGCAATGCAGCATTACCAGACTGTGCCAACTGAACTAATGACTTTTCCGATAGCGAACACAAAGCAAGAAGACCTTGAATATCATTTAATAAAACGAAGCCGCGTCTGGGAAAGCTGCATTTCACAGGAGAGGGCTCCATTTTGCTGACGGGGTCTCTGTTGGTCAAAGCCCGGTGTTAAATTTATTACACATGTTACCAAATTAAATGAGGGCTCTAAATACAGCGCTACACACACAAAGTTACTGCCAAAGCAGGGAGAGGGCTGGGACCTACGCTCCACTCAGTCAGACACATTTTTGTTTTCTTAACAGATTTATCTGAAGTTCAAAGCCTGGTGGATTTATTATTTTTATAATTTTTTTTTTCATAAAGCGATATTTCACAGTGTCACTACTGTTTTTCATGGCTGTTTGCCTGGAGGCTGTGAACTTTACGTTATTTCATTTCGCTAAAATTTATTCACTGGGAAAGACCTAATTGAGACATTTAGTCTTGTATTTGAAGATTCCCCTCGGGGAAGGGAGAAGGGAAGGGTTGGGGGGGGGGGTAGACAAAACATTTATAGGCTACTCTCAATCACACAGTTAAAAAATTAACAACATGCATTATGCTTGTTGACAGTCCAGTTAGTTTACATTTCCCCAAAGCAGCTGTAGGGACAGACTTCCATGCTTGCTGGGACTCCTGCTTTTACTGTGTCAAAAATGATAACCCTGATCCTTCTCCAAGGAGTGTATCTTACAGAAGCCCTATGGTCTGTATAGCTGTTTAGATTCCATGTAGCCCACCCCTGTCCTGCCATTCAGCAAAGTCCAGCGCGAGCCTCTTCCTCCCAGAGAGCCAGCTCAGCTCCTACAGCTTTCTACCGCAAGTGCAAAAACAAACGGAATCTGGAAACGAGAAATTGAGCAGCATTTTGTAATGCTAATATAGGTTATTAGCCCCCTGCAGTCAGCGAGTGCTGTGGGGCATTAGGCTGGCTCTGACCAGATAATCCCTTAAAGGGACAGGACTCTTGTTTCAGCTCGTGTGTCCGTGTGTCTCAGTCCTCGCAGTTTATTAGCCAGATCTGTCATCCTGTTTGGAGGGTTTGTAAGAGTGAATGCAACATGCAGCTTTAATATCCCTAGATAAACCTATAGAAAATGATGTTCAGTTTTCTTGTAACAGTATTTGGCTTGCCTGCACCCAGTCCTGGGTTTCCAAACTTGCCTGGTTTTTTGGTATGTTATCGAAATGACCAGGCGCTGAGATTTTGAACAACCAGGATCCTTGGTAAAGCTGAACTGCAAGTCACACCCAAGTCTGTATGTTGTTGTTCATACAGTTGTGAGGGAGGAACAATACATCAAACTCCTGGCTCCTGATCATTTAAACAATATACTTCACAGAGTTCTCAAGGCCTGGACAGGGCGCAGGGCTAGTGTTGGTTTCAAGCAGTGCAGTCGCCGGGGTTCTGCTCTCCCCCTCTAAACGAATAAGATGGCAGGCAGCTTCCCCGGGTTGTCAGGTTAAATTACGCAGCCCCCTCTCCGGAGTGCAGCCCCCCTCCCTCCTCAGCACAACAAAGGCGGGCCGGCCAGTTAATTTGCTCTAAATTGTCCGCTAAATGAGTGGGTAGAGCCTACACCCCCTGCCTGCACTTCATCAATCGCGCTGCCGTCACCCAACCCTCACAGGCTTATTGTTTCAGCTGCGGCCTTGTCCTCCAGCCAGCTCTCCCTCTCTCCCCATCACTCACTCTTTCTTTTTCTCTCCCCCTCTTTTTCTTGAATTCCTTTTTCTTTCTTTTCCATTTCTTTCCTTCTCGCACTCTCTCTCTCCCCCCATTCCCCTCACACTCTTTTTATCTCTCTCTCTCTCTCTCTCTCTCTCTCTTCGCTTCCTTTTTTTTTGTACCTTTAATTTTTTTTTTTTCGGCCCCTTTCGACCTGCAGTTGTTGATTTGCTGTTTTTTGTTGTTTTTTTTCGCAGACATCGACGAGTGCGACAACGAGTACAATGGTGGCTGTGTTCATGAGTGTATCAACATCCCGGGGAATTACCGATGCACGTGTTACGATGGCTTCAGGCTGGCCCACGATGGGCACAACTGCTTGGGTAAGCGGAGGCGGGCAGGTTCGCGATCGCCTGTCACACACACATTCTGGAAAATGACTAGCCTTGGAATATCAAACAGCTAAACTGTACTACCTTCAAGTTCCCTCGGGTCTAACCACTGCTCCACACTGCCTCCCAGTCCCTTAGCTCTAACCTCTGGGCCACCCTGCTCACGCCCAAGTCCCTCAGTCCGCTGGAACGCTGTGCAGAGGTGGTTTTGTCTGAGCACAGCCGGCCCCTGTGTTCTCCAGGACTCTGGAATCTCAGTTATTCTTCAGTGCAGATTGTTGTTTGTGAGTGTGGTGCCGACACCCTGCTCAGGTGCTGTGCTGACTTGTATCCCTGCGCGGCTGAAAAGGACCCTGCGTGGGAATTTCCCTGGCTAGGGCTGCGCTCAGGAGCCCTGTGTTTGTGCAGCTCTGATGGATGTGTCAGACTTCAAGCTCAACCGCCTCCAGTATTTCATAAATCTTTCACTTGCCTTTTTTTTTTAATAGAATTTAATTAATGGCACTTAACAATACCTGCTTCCCTGGCAGTTTCCAGCAACACCAACAACAACAAAAAAATAATAGTAATGATAAAAAAAAAATACTTTAAGGGACACTAAACCTTTTAAACCCTGTTTTATTTGTATTATTATTATTCTTTGTTATTTGCATTCCAAGGTTCCAGCGTAATTGGTTTTGAAAGAGTGGTGTGCTTCACGCTATGCTGCTGAAGTCAGGCAGAGAAGGTCCAAACCTCACATATACTGAATAGGCTTTGATATTTAATGGCAGCAAAAGCTAACTTTTCATTATTAAATTCATGCAAGTAAATGTATTTTACCAAGGCTTGAGTAATTCCTATATAGAACAATACCACAGTACTGTCAACAAACATCTTCTAATAGTATATATATATATATATATAGACTGGAGTTGAGGCTTATCGGGGAAAACTCTTGCTCCAAGGATTCTTGCCCACTCGCTTCTTCAAGCAAAGAGCTTTCACTATAAGGTGAAAAATGCAGTAAATATCTGGTTCATTAAAAACGTATGAGAAATGCCAGCACTTCCCCTTCATAACGCGATACTCAGGAGCCATTATTAGGATACTACTCTATTTTTGTTCTGCCTTTATAACGAGAATAAAAGTGCTAGTGGAGCGGGCAAATGGGAGCCAGGAGCATGCGGCTTCATAACTGGGTTACGTGGTATAAAGGGTCTGCCTCAAAGTGGAGCTCTGTACCCGTGCAGAGAAATCTCTGATGCTGTGGCTAGTCTGCCATTTAGTTTTTTTGTGGCGTGGCGCCAGAGAGCGCTTTTTGGACAACAGTTGCTTTTGGTGACCCTGCATCAGAAAGATGAGAGTTTCAGTCGAAGGGTTTAATAATACATGCTGCAGTATATTATAACGATCCCATAGTAATTTTTAAATTAGCCAGTACTAAGTTCTGTACTGTATTGAATGTGCATTCTCTCTGATCTCCAGTACTGAGTTCTGTACTGTATTGAATGTGCAGTCTCTCTGATCTCCAGTACTGAGTTCTGTACTGTATTGAATGTGCAGTCTCTCAGATCTCCAGTACTGAGTTCTGTACTGTATTGAATGTGCAGTCTCTCTGATCTGCAGTACTGAGTTCTGTACTGTATTGAATGTGCAGTCTCTCAGATCTGCAGTACTGAGTTCTGTACTGTATTGAATGTGCAGTCTCTCAGATCTCCAGTACTGAGTTCTGTACTGTATTGAATGTGCAGTCTCTCAGATCTGCAGTACTGAGTTCTGTACTGTATTGAATCTGCAGTCTCTCAGATCTCCAGTACTGAGTTCTGTACTGTATTGAATGTGCAGTCTCTCAGATCTGCAGTACTGAGTTCTGTACTGTATTGAATGTGCAGTCTCTCAGATCTGCAGTACTGAGTTCTGTACTGTATTGAATCTGCAGTCTCTCAGATCTGCAGTACTGAGTTCTGTACTGTATTGAATGTGCAGTCTCTCAGATCTGCAGTACTGAGTTCTGTACTGTATTGAATGTGCATTCTCTCAGATCTGCAGTACTGAGTTCTGTACTGTATTGAATGTGCATTCTCTCAGATCTGCAGTACTGAGTTCTGTACTGTATTGAATGTGCAGTCTCTCAGATCTGCAGTACTGAGTTCTGTACTGTATTGAATGTGCAGTCTCTCAGATCTGCAGTACTGAGTTCTGTACTGTATTGAATGTGCAGTCTCTCAGATCTCCAGTACTGAGTTCTGTACTGTATTGAATGTGCAGTCTCTCCGATCTCCAGTACTGAGTTCTGTACTGTATTGAATGTGCAGTCTCTCAGATCTGCAGTACTGAGTTCTGTACTGTATTGAATGTGCAGTCTCTCAGATCTGCAGTACTGAGTTCTGTACTGTATTGAATGTGCATTCTCTCAGATCTGCAGTACTGAGTTCTGTACTGTATTGAATGTGCAGTCTCTCAGATCTCCAGTACTGAGTTCTGTACTGTATTGAATGTGCAGTCTCTCAGATCTGCAGTACTGAGTTCTGTACTGTATTGAATGTGCAGTCTCTCAGATCTGCAGTACTGAGTTCTGTACTGTATTGAATGTGCAGTCTCTCAGATCTGCAGTACTGAGTTCTGTACTGTATTGAATGTGCAGTCTCTCAGATCTCCAGTACTGAGTTCTGTACTGTATTGAATGTGCAGTCTCTCAGATCTCCAGTACTGAGTTCTGTACTGTATTGAATGTGCAGTCTCTCAGATCTGCAGTACTGAGTTCTGTACTGTATTGAATGTGCATTCTCTCAGATCTGCAGTACTGAGTTCTGTACTGTATTGAATGTGCAGTCTCTCAGATCTCCAGTACTGAGTTCTGTACTGTATTGAATGTGCAGTCTCTCAGATCTCCAGTACTGAGTTCTGTACTGTATTGAATGTGCAGTCTCTCAGATCTGCAGTACTGAGTTCTGTACTGTATTGAATGTGCAGTCTCTCAGATCTGCAGTACTGAGTTCTGTACTGTATTGAATGTGCAGTCTCTCAGATCTGCAGTACTGAGTTCTGTACTGTATTGAATGTGCAGTCTCTCAGATCTCCAGTACTGAGTTCTGTACTGTATTGAATGTGAAGTCTCTCAGATCTCCAATACTGAGTTCTGTACTGTATTGAATGTGCAGTCTCTCAGATCTGCAGTACTGAGTTCTGTACTGTATTGAATGTGCAGTCTCTCAGATCTCCAGTACTGAGTTCTGTACTGTATTGAATGTGCAGTCTCTCAGATCTCCAGTACTGAGTTCTGTACTGTATTGAATGTGCAGTCTCTCAGATCTGCAGTACTGAGTTCTGTACTGTATTGAATGTGCATTCTCTCAGATCTGCAGTACTGAGTTCTGTACTGTATTGAATGTGCATTCTCTCAGATCTCCAGTACTGAGTTCTGTACTGTATAGAATGTGCAGTCTCTCAGATCTCCAGTACTGAGTTCTGTACTATATTGAATGTGCAGTCTCTCAGATCTCCAGTACTGAGTTCTGTACTGTATTGAATGTGCATTCTCTCAGATCTCCAGTACTGAGTTCTGTACTGTATTGAATCTGCAGTCTCTCAGATCTGCAGTACTGAGTTCTGTACTGTATTGAATGTGCATTCTCTCAGATCTCCAGTACTGAGTTCTGTACTGTATTGAATGTGCAGTCTCTCAGATCTGCAGTACTGAGTTCTGTACTGTATTGAATGTGCAGTCTCTCAGATCTCCAGTACTGAGTTCTGTACTGTATTGAATGTGCAGTCTCTCAGATCTGCAGTACTGAGTTCTGTACTGTATTGAATCTGCAGTCTCTCAGATCTGCAGTACTGAGTTCTGTACTGTATTGAATGTGAAGTCTCTCAGATCTGCAGTACTGAGTTCTGTACTGTATTGAATGTGCAGTCTCTCAGATCTCCAGTACTGAGTTCTGTACTGTATTGAATGTGAAGTCTCTCAGATCTGCAGTACTGAGTTCTGTACTGTATTGAATGTGCATTCTCTCAGATCTGCAGTACTGAGTTCTGTACTGTATTGAATGTGCAGTCTCTCAGATCTGCAGTACTGAGTTCTCTTGCTCTCCTCAGTAATTGGTTCAGTACCCTGTACTGTATTGAGTTTCCTGTCTCTCAGCTCCCTCTATACACTTGTGCACTAAATTATAAAGAATTAGAAAGAATTAGAAACAGGGGATTACCTTCCTCTTGTATTAACAAAATGAAGCTTTACATTGACATTAAGCTTTATTTAGCTTGACGTTTCCTGTCATAGGCGTGTCTGTAATCAGAAGTACGTCAGGACACCTGTGATCTGGTATATCTGTGGTAAAGGGCAGTGCCATGGCGTGGGCTCTCAGTGCTTGGCAGTCCATCAGGCAGCTGTCTGTCACTTGAGGCTTACGCTTGAAGGTAAACATAAGCATAGGTTTTCTTGCTTGCTTTCTTTTCATTCCAATAACGCGCAAAAATAATCTTCAAAGGGATCTTAAAAGGCGAGACTTGAACCGGCATTAAAGAACCACTTGCCGAGGCATAACTACTGTAATCTTGTTTTGTTTAGACTTTGTGTATTTCCATGCATCACAATCTGGTGACTTTGTACAGCTGAGAGGTTTAAAGCACCCATCTTGCCTCAACAGAGCTCTGGGGATGATGTCTAAATACATCTGGTGTGCCTGTCCCCCCTCCAACACCCAGCCGAGAATAAAAAAAAAACATACTGGATCTGGATAAAAGAAATCCATGCACTGAAAATTGGGATTTCAGTATTGACGGCACCCACTGTATGACCAGGATAACCATTTCATGCATGAATTATTGAAAACGGCAAACAAAAAAAGATTTTAAGTAGTTTTGGACACCCAAGGGATATATTTATCATTGTTTTTATATGGAGGGAACAATCTCGAGCTCCCTCCCAGGCTGGGATCGCTTCTCAGTCTCAGTTTAATTGTGGGTTTGACACAAACAGAGCTGGGTAGGGTTACACGCAGGCTGGCTCGAGGGCCAGGGCAGATCAGAGGTGGAACCTGCAGGTGAGCCTTTGACTGCACTTCCTAATTGAAGTCAATTCCAGACGGCTGCTGGCTCTGAAACAGCCTGTGTGTTCGTGTGAGCGAGGGAGAGTGCGCGAGGTCACGAATGAGTCTGGGAGGTGGGGGGAGCTCAGCTCAGCTCAGCTCAGCTCAGCTCCGCGCTCGGAGGACAGCAACACAATTCACAAAACAAACTCCCAAGCAATTCAGCGCAATGCAATGGGAGCTT
Organism: Acipenser oxyrinchus oxyrinchus; assembly: GCA_030684275.1. NCBI lineage: Eukaryota > Metazoa > Chordata > Actinopteri > Acipenseriformes > Acipenseridae > Acipenser > Acipenser oxyrinchus. The sequence continues at coordinate 5,159,471 of CM060293.1, forward strand.
GTTTCCTGTTTTTTTTTAAAATTCCAATTCCATTTGCAATGGCTTTTTAAAATCAATTCCCAATTGCAATGCCCATTCCTTCGAAGGGATTGATATTTCAGAGACACAATCATTGTTGTGGTTGTTCAGCTGCTTTCATGTGAAGCCAGTTTATTGACTAACAGAGACTTCAATTGTAATTTGTTGACACTGTGAGGAGCTCATTAAAACCAGAATCCTGCTAATTGCAATTTTGATCAGTGATGTGTTGGAATTGATTACAAGGGAATTGGAACTGGAATTGGAATTGGAACTGGAATTGGAATTGGAATTGGAATGGAAAAACAGGAAGACCCCAACCTTGATTTACCACTATGGAGTGTTTTTTTTTAATAATTTGCTTTATAGATCTATAACAGCTATTGGATTATTTAATGGAAAATACTAGTGCTGTGATTGCAAACACATAAAACAAGAGTGCTACTATGATTTATTTAGGGAATGCCTTCCAGAAGTTGAAGCGCGGTCCGCAGATATCTGCGACTACCTGTAGACACAGCTGAGAACTGGGAAGGGCGTACAGATTTATTTACTTAGAATGGGAAATCCAGAGAGGATGCAGTGTAACCCAACCACCGAGTTTATACATCGCTGGAGCGCAGCACAGCGGCAAGTGTATTGTACATATATACAACAGGCTATCTGGGAACCGGAAAGAAAAATAGACAGAATGCTTTTATCTGTTTTTTATTTTAAACGTTTCTGCAAAAGTCTGATGTGGCTCTTTATCTTAATTAAGGCTCTCTTTCTTTTAACTTCCTCCAATAACACGGGCAGCCTTTGAGACCTGGTGAGTTCACAGTCTGTTCACACTTATGCCGTGCTCCCTGGAAGTGACTTTTCAAATCTGGAAGTTTGATTGTGTAGCACCGCAGAGCAGAGCAGAGCAACAACACTGCAAAGTAATGCTGTGGGTTTTTTTTTTTTTTTAATAGAATCCATGACTCGTCCTGTTACCATGCTTCTGAAATTTTCACAGAGGCTCGTGTACATCAAGTTTGGTTTGAGCTGTACGCCACAGAGTACATTTGTTTTAAAAAGACCCGGATTAAAAGGTAATACTCAACCGTTGCAACAAGCAGGCTTTTTCACTGACCTGAGATGACCTGTTTTTTTCTGCTTGGCATACGCGTGTTAGTTATGGATTAGCATATTAATATCTGAAGTAGAGAATGTGTGGTGGTCTGTGTGTGTGTAACAGTGTGGGTGTTTGATGGGGGGGTTGGGGGTCCCTTTTCCTCTCGGTCGGGGAGGTTCCCGAAACGCTTGAGTTCAGATTGCGCTCCGCTGCCAGTTTTCCTTGGCAGTCCTGGAGTGTTGCTTCTATCAGCTACATTTATTTCCCCGCTTTCATTTTTTAATTCCGTTGGGCTGATTTCTGCTGCTGTACCCTTGAGCAAGGTACTTTACCTAGATTGCTCCAATAAAAACCCAACTGTATAAATGGGTAATTGTATGTAAAAAATAATGTGATATCTGTATAATGTGATATCTTGTAACAATTGTAAGTCACACTGGATAAGGACGTCTGCTAAAAAATAAATAATAATTCTAATAGGGGTGACCTGGACTACTCCAAAGAAAATAATTTTTCCAGAACTTTGATAAATATTCTTTTATATAAGTTCATACTTCGTGTGAAGGGGTGTCTCTTATTATATATATAAAAAAAAAATCTCATTCACAGAAAACTTTAGAATTGTCATGTATAGTTTTAACCACATTATTTGACAGGTGCAGGGACTACTCAGCAAGGGATCAAACCAAATATTTAAGTCCCAAGTACTGTTTTTTATTCTCACGCAATTAATAGAAGTAACCTGGCTCAGGATAAAATAAAATGCAGCCGTTCGAGACTGTGGGGGGTGGATGCGATATCAATTAATTGTTCAAGTCATTGTGCAAGAAATCTGAAGAAAAGGCATTAAAATATGAAAGGAAACCACATCAAAGAGACAGGGCTACGGAAGAGGTTGTTATCACTGCTGGAACCACATCCACCACTGGGTCATGAAACCACTGAATCCAGTTTGGCTAATGTGTATGACCTGGCCTTGCTGGTGGGGGTGTGTGCGTGTGAGTGGGTGCTGGTACTAGTTATTACATTGCTATACTTCCGAGTCCTTCAATGAAACTCCCAAGCTGTTCAAGCACTTTGTGTGGGCACAGGACCTCTTTGTTGGAAATGACCTTTTTTTTTTAAGGAACACTATAGTGTTACCGTGCTGAAATACTTCATCAATCAGGAGAAGGCAAATAAAGAAATCTCCCTAGAGCAATGGATTATTTGTTTTGTTTTTTTCTTGCTTGCCGTTAAGAGAGTTTTTGGCATTGCTAAAGGTTTAATAATGCTTTGAATGTGCAGCTTGGCTGCCGCGCACCATGCGAAGGGGTTGTTTGTGCAAACATGACGGTTATGATCTCGGTCAGGGCAGTGAACGGGAGGCCCGGGAGAGAAACATTCCTCCATCCTCACGGCTTCTTGTAGCTTTCTACTAAAGAATGAAAATCAAATAAAAGGTTGTGACCGAAAGGCAAGAGAGGAGAGGAGAGGAGTAGGGAGTTGGAAGTTCTCCTAATGCTGGAATGAAATAAATGAAAAGCAGGGAACGGAATACAGAATACTTGAATTAACTATCAAAGGAACAATAAAATGAGTGCTTGCTTCACCGGTTTTAAACCTGACCCTGGTGTCATCTGAAAATACCCTCCACGTTGTTTTGCGGAATGCAATATCCAATTTGTGGAAGTATTGCTTGAGCATCCCTCCTCTCTATTTTAATATTATTGAATTACACAACTCATTTAGCCTGTTTGAGGCAGATATTTCACTGCAGCATGTTGGTCTCTCTGCAGTAGTTTCCGTGACCTATTAAGACTGGAACCTCCTGTGTGAAGCTATGAAATCCTGGGTTTAACCCCCTTGTATTGGGGTGAGTGACAGGGTTCAATGTTGATTGCTGTCTCTCTGTGCTCACAGATGTGGACGAGTGTTTGGAGGGGAACGGAGGCTGCCAGCAGATCTGTCTCAACATGATGGGGAGCTACGAGTGTCGCTGCAGGGACGGCTTCTTCCTGAGCGACAACCAGCACACCTGCATCCAGCGACCCGAAGGTCAGCCCCGCCAAACAGCGCCCCCTCTGGGAGGGAGGGGTAGGGGATGGGGGGGACTAACTTAAAACTGTATATTAATCTTTCACATAGCATGGGTCTGATTCCAGTCTTTTTTAATCAAATTTTTTTTTAGGAATAAAAGGTCTGCAGGTGTGGTTCTTTAAAGTGGGCAAGTTAGGATTCCTATAAAAGTGACCTTTGTTTCAAAAGTCTTTGATTTAGGTTTTCACAGGTACCAGGTGGTTACATATACAAACCATGCAGATATTATAGCACTTAAACAACTTTAATAACAGCAATGCCTTTATTAGAATAAGCCTTTTTGATGTAGTTCAAATAAAACCCATGCGATAAACAGAGAAAAATGTGGATCCAATCAAAACAACATTGATCCGTTTTACTGAAATCCAGGATGAAGATGATTCCACGTTCTGTTTATTGATTTTTTTTTTTTTCCCCCAGTTGAAAATGTAATGCGTTAGACCTGAGGCTTAGTATTACTTACGGTATATTACCCAAACATAAAACATCTGTCTGCTTCTCTGTATATCTGCTGTCGCACTGTCAAGCAGCTCCTGTTAGCTGCTTCATCGTTTCTTCACTCTTCGTTTGTTCTCCTTGTGTGTCAGTCTGTCCCAGAGCTTGTAAGGCTAAGTTTAGACTAACCAGCATCATACAAAAACCCTGAGGCTAGTACACAGGAGCAAGGGTGAGCCCGAACCCGGATGCCCATGAATTCAACCATACCGAACAGTTCTGAAATAAGAGCGCATGAAACGCCCGGAGGCAGTGTGGTCCAGGGCTTGTAACCAGAAGGTCACCGGTTCAGATCCCTCCTGTGCCACTGACTGACTCGCTGTGTGTGACCCTGAGCAAGTCACTTAACCTCCTTGTGCTCCATCCTGCGGATGAGATGTTAAATCAATGTCCTATTGTAAGTGACTCTGCATATAATGCAAGGTACACAGCCTCCCTCTGTAAAGCGCTTTGTGATGGTGGTCCACTATGAAAGGCGCTATATAAAAATAAAGATATTATTATTATTAATATTATTGTTATTATTAGGTCAACCTGGATAGCTTCTCTGAATTATTTTTTGTATTGCTGTATTTTACAACAACAGTAGCATGCACATCGCAGTGGGATTAAAAAAGTTAATGAACTATTAAACATATAGCCGAGGGCTGCAGCAGGTCCTGTTTATGGAGCATTCCTGTGGGATTCAAAGGCAGGGGTGCTGGGAGACGTTGTTACAAGTTCTCTGCAAAGATGCAACCACATGTGATTATGAACTAAAGAGCAGGTAAATCAGGATAATAATTCAGAAACCTTTAAAGGTGAACTTTACGTATTTTTTTAAATAAAAATGCGGTTTTGTGTTAGTATGTCTCTCGATTACACACACACACGCACTGATTTTTGTATTAGCCCGGAGCACACACAACACATTATGTTCTCTGCAAGTCTTGCACACAGTATAATCTTAAAGGGTATTCAATGTCTACTAGCCTCCTTTTATGTACTTTGTAGTCATCCGATATGAATAAGGTGTTCTCTCAGCTGCCGTTGCGGTGATGCTGGCCGTTGCCAAGCTCCTCGCAGGAAGCCCTTGTTAGGGGAGAAATATCCCAATTAGTGTCCAGACCTGCCAGCTGCCTGAGCTAATGACAGAGGAGTCGGGGCCTGGTTGTGATTAATCGCTCCCTGATGGAATACCTTTCAGGAAAGTAAGGCTCTCATCTTTGCTTGGCGGAATGTAACAGTTCATTTGTTTCAGATATCACCCCACCCCCAGGGGAAAAAAGCAACCTCTTGAAGGGTCGGCTGCAGAGGCCAGCGGTCAGCAGGAACGCCGTACGGGGCGGGAGGCTGGCTAGATCATGGGTGACCCCGAACCCGAACCTGAATACACAACCATGCCGAGTAGATAAGAGGCTTGACTGACTGACACTGGCTGTGGGTTAGCTTTCAAAAGTTCTCAGGCGGGGTTTGAGGACATTTTCAACGTTGTTTGTCCATCACAGATACACCTGAGAATCGACACCAGTAGTGTAAATCCATGTCACTGCGAACCGTCTTTCCATTGCGGATCCTTAACAGTAGAACTGCAGTTTCGTGTGTGGTTGTATCAAAGCCTTCTTAGAACTAATATGGACATGAAGTGTGAGAACTTTCAAGGAGTGAAAGCATTGTTTCAAAACTGCGGAAGCTCATAAACCAGGTTCTAAACTCGTTTTCCTGAGCCAGTTAACATGGTATAGAGACACTTGTGCCAGATTGGGAGTGGCAAGCAATCAGGTCTCTGAAAACGAAGCCGACTGCTTCCATGTAATGGATTAACAGAACAGACACCTATTGCTGTAAATCAGGATGTCACCCGGTCAGCCCGTCCGATTTTGTGGTATGCGTTTTTGGCTCTTAAAGCACAGTATTGCTATCCTAGAGACACCAGCGCTGTCTTCCACACCTCCAGTAATTGGATTTCTGTTGCACTGATCCTGTCTTTAAGTCAGCACGCAGCACAATCAAAATAATTACAGGGACAGTCATAGTGTTGGAATGGCTCCTGTTTAGAGACGGCGGAGCTGGGGAAGGTTTTGATGGGCCTCTGCCAAGTTATTTCACTGATAAGAGGCTGCTCCTCCCAAACCTGGAGTCTCCCAGCAGATTCCGAAGGGGATAATCAAAGTGAATAGCGCAGGTTATAATCCGCAGTGCTTTTATAGAGTGTTATTAAAATCATTGTTAAAAAAATGTACATCCCATCGATGTACATTTACCCCAACATTATCTGGGGCGCGGATCCTTTTCTAGCTTTAGACATAAATCATTTTTCAGTACAATAAATGATCACGGCTGAACAAATTCCCGATACCAATCAGATCGTCTGTATTGTTTTCAACCCTGCTACTGCGACTGTTGCCATTGTGGAACAGAACAAGAGCAGCAAGTATGTTAGCGACGTAAATATACCCCACTACGACCATGGGTAAACAGAATGCAAAAAAGCTTCTTTCTGTCTCCCCTTCACTTGGGCTCCCGCGTGTGGTGTAATCCCACAGAGAACAGTAACAGCAGCACGTAATGAATCCGTGACAAAAACAAGTGTGCATTTACACAGCATCTCTCACAGCGGGCAACATCTCGCAGTGCTTTAAAATAGAAGCAGGGTGACTGCAGAGCTGTGTGTGGTGCTGAGCGACAGGCAGACCATCAGGACTGAGTGATGCTACAGATGCAGAGAGACAGCAATTCAGTGCATTTCAATCAGATCACCAGGATGAGATCCCCCCCCTGAGATCACGAGGCGCGTGCTCAAAATTAAACAGCAAGGCAGCTGTCAGCATTGCTGCACGAAATAGGATTAAGCCACGTCAGTAAAGCAAAACTCAATCATGGCTGAGTTCTTTTCGTGTTCTTTTAAAACTTCACAAATTAGGCAGAAATGGGTACAGATCTGCCTTAAGGAGCCTTGAAAAAGAATAAATAAAATGTTGTAATAGCGGCTTTAATCTTTATTTTTATTTTTTGGAAAGAAAGATACGTGTGCAAAAATGACCATGCAAATTAGCGGTGGTTAACTTTACTAAAGGACTGAACCCTGGACTGAAGAATGCCCCCCCCCCAAGCAATAAGGAGACACAAGAAGTGAATGTGCTACCCACTGTGCCACCAGCAGCACCTCTTACTGTATTAGGGGTAAACCTCCCTCTCTCTTTGGCTGTTCTGTTTGGTCTTTAAAAGCTGATGTCCTCCACACAAGGACTGGCAGAGTCTGCCCCTGCTGCGGCTGCATGGATATAATTAAATTCCCTTTGACTGACAAAGCCCCTTCTGGTATGTAATTAAATAATAACGAAATTACCTTGAACTAAATGCTTTTGAATGTGCTGCGCAGATGACTAGATCCAAACAAGACTTAATTGTACCCAGCGCACAGATGTCTCCTCTTACTGTTAACCCTTGAGCGAGGAGCTCCAGAGGTGCCCTAAAATCAAACCTTGCTTCAGAACCGCACACGTTGGTGTCTGCAGCCACCGGTGGAAATGATTCACTGAGTTTTGCGTTTTGAACGAGCGTTTGCCAATTTGAATCGTGTCCGCATCGCGTTGTCTCACAAGTTAATTGAAGACTTTGTTTTCACAGACTAAATAAAATGTTCTGTTTATTGAACTTATCAAGACTCATTACTGTTCAAGAAGCCAACAACAGTCTTGAACAGTTTCACGAATATCAAATGTTACTTAATAAAAAAAAGTTTTTAAAAAAGCAGAAGAAAAAAAACCCTGTATTAACTCATTTGTGGGCCAGCTGAAAACCAGCACAGCTGCCAGCTCGGTTCTGAAATCCTACTGGAGACCAACACCAGGCCCAGTACCCCTCCATTAGCCTATTCCAGCTCTCCCATTGAAGCTCGCCATAAGCGGTTGTGTTGAGCGCTTCCATGGAATGTTCCAGGAAATGTTTACTTTGTCACAGAAAACCACTTCCTGTGTTTGGGCTTTTGGCCACCAGACGTTTCCCTCGAGTTTCTCTCCTCGGCGTTCTCAAAGGGATTTTTCCAGCCCTCGCATTCCCAGAGAGACCAGTCCGTGTTTGTGTATTCAGAAAGGAAAATTACATGCGCGCACACACACTCTCATTGACAAACACACACACACACTGATACACACACTCATTGATAGACACACACACTGACACACACTCTCATTGACAAACACACACACACACTGAGACACACACTCATTGATAGACACACACACTGACACACACTCTCATTGACAAACACACACACACACTGACACACACTCTCATTGACAAACACACACACACTGATACACACACTCATTGACAAACACACACACACACACACACTCACACTGACGCATACATATTTTCTCACTGACACACACCACACACTTACACTGACAAACATCTGTATTTTTGCTAATTATTTACTTTTCGGTTCACTTACTGCCTGATTTCACAAGCTTGAGCTGGGAGTAGCACTATCGCTTTAAATCAGGCAAGCTCACAGCAATACCCAAAGCGTCCAGGCCTCTATACAACTGGGTCTTATTTCCATCCCTAGTTGTCGTCTCCTTGACCCCTCTAGTTGTAAACATGATGTTATTTCTGAGTGGAAAAACCTGTAGGGAGTGAATCCAGCAGGACTAAGAAGAAAGTAATAAATTCATACAAGCGTTTTAAAGTCTTCAGACTTTTTTTAAATTAAATTAGAAAGCTTCTTGCAGGTACTCTCTCTCCCTTCTGAAAAAAGCAGGAAAGCGCCCTTGGACTGAAAATGAAAGCAGTGTGCCTGGGTTGAGGTGCGTGAGGGTGCAGGGATTTTCCATCAAGGCAGCCTGTGCTGCCTCCCAAACATTGATCTTGGCTGCTTCTTCTTACGGGTCAGTTTCTTTACCTTCCCTTGCCACTCCTCATCCGAAGAAGAGACTTTTGTGATCTCAAAATGCAAAATGTTTTTCACATGCATACTCAGCTGTTCATTAGTATCGCCAAACAAAACTTCAGTTGTGCATCTCGTGTGCAGACCAGCACATCTCTCCTACTCAACAGAAGACAATGCAGGGATTCAGAAGTGCAGGTGGTTTAGGTGAGATTCAGCTGACACGCATATCCACAAATACTGACGCATAAACATACTCAGACAGACACACACACACCATACAATTACAGTGACACATACTGTAGGCACACCCTCTCACTGACTCACACTGACACACACTCGCTGAAACTGCTTCACAACCTGGGTCTTTATTCCAGTGCCACCCAGAGATGGAAATAAGCCTCCCATTGCATAGCAGTTCGATCCATTCCTGGTATTACTGCGAGTTTAATAAGACACACCTGAACTTGTTACATACCCACTGGGGGTAATCAAGCTGGTATGAAAACCTGGAATGAGAGATACTGCTATGGAATAGGAGTCTTATGTCCACCCCTGCAACCTAATGCAGCAACATATCAGGGAGGGAAATAGCAAACTCTGCATTCACAAGGTCTGAAGTACAGTTCAGTTTTTCTCTTTTGATTCCTCTTTGACTTTCGTTTCGTTCTCAAACAGTGCGCCACAAAAACCTTCTCTGAACTTTTCTACAGAAGAGTGCTCACTGAATGATCTGTGTGCTGGGGAGTTTTTCACAGTCCCTGGTAAGCTCTGCTTGCTTGGGTGGTTCCTACTGGCCAGCGAGTTGTTTTTACAAGTGGAGAGTCACTGCTCCATTGCTCAGCAGCCCATGCATAAAGCCTAGGTGCTTTTCCCATTCCATGTAATTTAGTGCCAACGTTCTGGTGTGTCGACACAACCTCTAATTGACTGACCATTAAGGCTGGCCATCAGTCAGGCTTCAAAGACTCCACAGTGAGGCCTGAGGTACCCGACTGCTTTCCCTAAACTGATCCCCAAAGCTCAGCAATGGTTTCTGCCTCTGTCTAGACAAAGCTTTATCCTTCACCCCTTTACAAAAATGTTCATGGAGGAGCACTGAAGTTGTTTCATGAAATGAGGATGGCGGATGAACTTTGGAGAATTTCCTTGGAATCAAACTCTGCTCACCACAGTAATTTGGAAGAGCGCGATTCGTCCAGTCCTTCTGTCGTTGGATTTGAATTAGCGCAGAAGACCTTCTGAAACTAGATCCCTGGAGCATTGGATAGGAAAACCATTTTACAATGCTAGAACTATCGCCACTTGTTGTATGCAAAAATATAAGCCAGTAATACTGCAGTATTTCAGCTTTGCAGCAGTACACAGTATGGTCTGGACAGAAAATCTAAAACGCCTACGATTCATTTTCTCATGCCAGTGGAATCTGTGAGAGGTTTCAGCTGCTGCTCCCAATCGTTGGTCCATTTCATCCGAGACTGCACAATACTGACGTTCCATCTTAGGCAGTGCTGAAGAATCTAGGTTTTCATCACCAGCAATAATCATTGAGCAATGGGGTCAGGTCAGCACTGCACACCTGTGCAAAGGTCTAGGAGAGGAACTTCACTCAAAGCATAAGACTAGGAATCGACTATATTAATATTAAAGACACTGCAATTAGCTCTCCTACCCTATTGACGGTGGTATGGCAGGTGCTTTGTTTTTTTACAATGCACAGTACAGCAAGTTGTTTGCACTGCATTATAAAGTTTTAGTATGTGCTGAAAGACTGCCGAGGTGCAGGTTATTCAGGGACCATCTGAACAATAGCAAGGCTGCGGGCCCCAGTTCATCTGGCCGAGGCTTTGAAAGAGGTTTCGCTCCCAGTAGAGGTTTTGAGTTTCAGTTTGCTGGCATTTTTATTTCTCTATTAAAGTTTTAGTGCCCTATTATCTGGGGAAGGAATGTTGGTTTAAATACAGGGTAGCTTTATGTTTAGGCCGCGGTCCCTTAGCAACCGAAAAAGCGAACAAAGATATCAGTGAGCTTGGAGGGACGCTAGAACAACACAGCGGAAAGAAGCAGGGAGGGCCGTGCACTTCCAGCGATTCCTCTTGTTATTGCAGTGTGAGTTAATATGTACGGTTGACCCCAGTCTCCTGTGATGTAAGGGTGTCTTCTCATGTTCACTTTGGGTGGGTGGTTCTGTCTCCCAGGGGGAAAATAAACTCAGACTAGGTCAACTGTACAACTTCTTATCAATCATCTTTTAGAAGAGCGAGGAAGAGTGTTCTGTTTTTAATTTGTTTATCTTGTTTTTCACTCAGAGTGCTACGGTTTGGGAAGGCTGTGCTTACCCATGACAAAAACTAAATATATTACCGTATATCGCAAGCATATGATCACCGTTCAGCTGTATTCCTCAGTGTTTCAAAGTCCATTGAAATGTTGGGAGCCGTTGAGGTTTTGTCTATTAAACCCACGTCCCCCCAGTTATCTAACGAGGGAGTCAGCCAGACCCCCACCCACCCACTGCACACTGTTTGAATATCCTTTTAAAAAGGTTTCTCTTGCTTGGCTGTGTAATACAGAGCACTCTGCTAGACAGTCAGGACAAACTCAATCAGTAGTGTAAGGGAATCAGACAAATGTTTTGGCTAGTGGTCCTTATTAATCAGTGACACTGACAAAGGTCCAGCTTCCATCTTTGATATTCTATTTAACATTGAGATGGGATTAAATATTGAAAGAGGATATTGTTTAGAGATGGAGCTCACATTAAAAAAAAGCAGGGGCAATTGTCTTAAAAGGAGCCAAACCGTGCAAGTGGGCCTGCTGTACATAGGATTTGATACCCCAAAAAATAAGAGTGTGGCAATCGACCAGTTCATTTCTGCAAAAAAAACACCATGTGGTAGCTCCATCAAAGGTGATTTTGTAGTCAAAATACCCATCTGTGGACCCTGGTCCTTTTCATAACTCTTATTTGTAAACAAGGCCTGGCAAGAATGCTGCTGGAATCCAGCGTGGAATGGAATGGAGAATGGAATGGATGATGGAATTGGAATTCTGGGATTCTTGTGGGGGAGTCGGACCACAGGGCAGGGACTGATTAAACTGCGAGACCTGTCACAGCAGAGACGGAAGCAGCAGTCGGAACCAGGACCAATCCCAGACACACCGTGCAGTGAGGAGTCCCTTGTTTAAAACTTGACGCGCCAGGCTTAGTTTTGCTAATGTAATTCCTAGGGCGGTGTCTTTTTCTGTCTGATTTGTGAGGTCAAAAATCTAAATATAACAAAACAAAAAACAGATCTGAAGTCATAAAATTCCATGCAATAACAATAACACTACATTCATGGGAAGTTTCCAAGATCGTCGAAGCAGGAGCCTTTGAGTCTTTACATAAATAACACGGCATGCTTAAGTGATTTAGTGTGACTTCAGCGAGAGCTTGGCTCTTCAGCCAGCTTCATGGTTTTACACAAGTAACCCAAGCACTGCAACCACTGCTGTTGAGACGTGTGGCAGTAAAACAGCAGAGCTGAGGCACGCTCCGCTACAGCAACGAGGGAGGCTGTGCCCAATACGCATCCTTGCAATTCTATATAGCACAGTAGTACCTGCCAGAGAATTGCAATAGCAGTCAAATGTGGATATGAAATACAAGGACGTCACGACAAAACATCTTTTTTTTTTTAACATAGAGCAATCTTATTTAGGGACTGCATTAGCTATCTGCTGTACGACCTGTACATTAAAAGTCTGTTCTAACTGCGCACAGTACAGTACCATGCATTTGGTTAATGAAAAGGGGGAGTGGGCCCCATTGCTAATGGACAGGGACGGAGAATCGGGTGATATCAGTGTCTTGGCTTACCAGAGAGACCCAGGGCAGATTGGCAAGCCTGCTGATTGCTCGTCTCATCTGCTGAAAACCGCAGAGGAAGAGAGTGTCAGTCTCTTATAAATAGCTTTCATCTGTGCTTAGTGTGATTTGAAACGCCCTGAATTAACCCTGTAGCTGAAAAAAGCACTGTCTGTGGAGCACAGTTCTGCAAACCTGCTCAGACCTCTCCCAGTGCAGGAGATGCAGCTGAGATCTGCAGACACACTGACCTGCAGGGCTGTACAGCACAGAACAGAGGATGTGCTGCACACACACACACACACACACACAAGGGCATCACCAGTGAAAGCATGCACCTACTCTCTGGCCTCTGAATGTGTATATTTTAAAACATGCATTGTGTCTTAATTCATGCCTGTTTGTTTATAGCATTCCGCATAGCTATCTGCCTGTCTGTCTGTCTGTCTGGCTGTCTGTCTGTCCATGTTGTATTTCTCAGCCTGTCAAGCTTTCTTCGTCTTAGGCAACAGAGCTTTAATAAATACATTTTGTTTAATGTTTACTAAAGTACAATATGTGACTTTGGAAAACTGGGACTCAGACCAAATGCATTCTTGAATGGCAGGTTTATTTAAAAAAGTTGTTTTAGTAACTTTCTAAATTTAAATGTTACCAACTTTCACATTTGTACAGCAACTACAGATGAGTAAAAAGGCAAAACACACAGTAAAACAGTAAAACACACAGTGGGGAGAGAAGGTCTTCACGCTGTGCTGGTACTCAGGACACATTCATTATAAGATCTGTGGGGTCTCCCAGCGGTTTTTCACTGTGTAGATCTGGTAACCCTACCTGTAAATGCATGCTGTGGTATGTGTCTCTCAAAAGAGAGTCGTGTTGGTAAGCCCGCTCTTCACAGTGCTAACGGAGCTGTGTGGCTGTGTGTCTCTCAGAAGGAATGAACTGCATGAACAAGAACCACGGCTGCACGCACATCTGCCGCGAGACCCCGCGGGGAGGAATCGCCTGTGAGTGCAGACCCGGGTTCCAACTCACCAAGAACCAGAGGGACTGCAAGCGTAAGTGAGCCACTTTGTTATTGAAATACTTCTGGAAATCTTTTAGTTTTGTTTTTAATTCAAAATGGGGACGAGGGGGGCTTTGTCAGTGTTTGGATAAGGGATCTCAGAAGTGTTGTTCTGCATTTTTGTGACGTTCTTCGGAGCGGGGGGGGGGCATTCAGAACAGAAAATAGGAGGCACTTTTTTACACAGAGAATTGTGAGGGTCTGGAACCAACTCCCCAGTAATGTTGTTGAAGCTGACACCCTGGGATCCTTCAAGAAGCTGCTTGATGAGATTCTGGGATCAATAAGCTACAAACAACCAAACGAGCAAGATGGGCTGAATGGCCTCCTCTCGTTTGTAAACTTTCTTATGTTCTTATGTTCTTCTTATCTGTAAGGCTGTATTTTTTTCACGGCGAGAACTAATTTCAGGATTTCTGTGAAATTTGTTGTACAATAACCATAAGGAAAATTCAACATTTTGAATGTGGCAAAGATATTTTTTTCTGCTTTCGTAAATATATTACGATTTTTCAGATCATTATGTGCCGGGAGAAAAAAACAACACAGCCCTATTAGAATAAAACACAATGACAGTCTATGTAGTAATACTAAAAGAAGAGGGCATTGACAGACGTTTGGACTGTATGTCTTTACTTGTGTCTTTTGAGGACCTTGAGAAAGTCTCTTCCAGTAAACGTCAGTGTAATCCTAACCAATAAACAGCTTCAGCATGCTGTGGGTTTGGGTCGAGGTGAAACTGCTGCCCAGTGCATTGTAATGTGTTAGATATCCCATGTGTGTTACTGACCAGCTGTGTTCTGTTCTTTGTACTCCCTCTGCTCTTCTAGTGACGTGTAACTATGGCAACGGGGGCTGCCAGCACACATGCGATGACACGGATCAGGGACCCAAGTGTGGCTGCCACATTAAATTCTCTCTGCACTCCGATGGCAAGACTTGTGTAGGTCAGTGACTGCCAGTGGAGGGGGTGGGGTTTGGGGGGGTCTTGACAAGCTGATTGGTCTGGGGTGCTGTCAATCACAGTGATGTTAAGTGTTAAGTGTTAAGTGTTTTAACAGGGATAGAAATAAGGACTCCCATTGCATAGCAGTTTGATCCATTCCTGGTTTTATTAGGATTTTAAAAAGATACACCTGAGATTGTTACCCATATACTGTGGCGAATCAAGCTTGAAGTAAAACCCGGAATGGGTGAAACTGCTTTGCAATAGGAGTCTTATTTCCATCCCTGTAAAAATACAAATATAGGCGTTTCCTGTCAACTCTACAGCTATAACCGATACACTTTCCCCACAGTTTCATCATTGCATATTTTATCAAATACATTTTTTTTTTTAAAACTGACCAAACACCTTGTTTTACTGTATTGTGGGTGAGATCTTGTTATGTAGAGAAGATTCTGAATTTTTTATAAAAGTCACAAATTTCACATCCGGCAAGTATGTATGTACGTATGTATGTATCTATCTAAAGTATATAGAGTTTAGTAGTCCTTTCTCTCTCTCTCTCCCTCTTTCTCTCTGTCTCTCTCTCTCTCTCTCTGTCTCTCTCTCTCTGTCTAATCTATATGTAAGACTACCATTCAGCACTGGACTTTTCTCAGGTATTCCCAACTGCGCTGAGTCGTGTGGTGGTTTTGTGATGTAATTAACGTTGACTAGGGGCCAGGCTGATGATGAGCCTTTTTTAACACACATTTTTAGTGTTAATCAAACGCACTTCAAACCGCCTCTTCAAATTCCCATTAAAGGCTGCAGCTGGGACTGGGGAACGCTAGCGTGCTTAAGATAGCTGGCCCCGGTTGTTGTGTGTTTGAAATAAAGGAAGACGTTTTGCATGTCAGCAGTGCCTGGCGGAGCGGTGGGAACACAGGCTGAGATATTGCGGTTGGCGGAGAGGAGGAGGAGGAGGAGGAGGAGGGTGGGGTCCCAGGGTTAGAGAGATCCTATTTAATTATTCTGCGCTGGCTCGCACGAGGGGGGGCAGCTAAGAACCCTCCACGCTGGCTGAGGGTCACTGATCACAGGGCTCTCTTCACTGCCATGCTCCACGTGCTTTTCTCAGGCTTGTAGCGTTTCACATTTAAACAGTAGACTGGGATAAGCCGCTGTTGGATTGTATTAGAGGCTTTTACAGCACTGGAATGCATCAACCGCCTATCCATGGTAATCCAGTGGGGATCCCTGGGGCTGCAGAATGCTCTAATAAAACAGAATTTAAAATGTTTGGGTATTAAGTTTCTGAATGGAGTTTGAAGTATTATTCTCGTGTTCAGACATTGTGCACAGGGATCCTGAACAGATCCCAGAGCCCCTTGAAAAGCAGTGAAGCAGTCAGTCTGGTTTGCAATCCATGAGGAAGGGATTTCTGTGTGGAGCTGATGGGAGTGAGCAAGCTCCCCTCCCTCTCTCCCAGGGCAGGTTTCCAACATGTTTACACACAACTTCATGTGGAAGTACTCAGGTAGCTAGTGCAGCAAATCGTAAACATCCCCAAATAGCAGGCAGATGCAAGGCAGCTCAGGAACGCAGATCCTCGTCAATCAAGCCCCTGGGATTTGTGGGTGGGTGTGTGTGTGTGTGTGTCAGTAGAGAGTGTGTCAGTAGAGAGTGTGTCAGTGGGTGTCAGCTTGCTTCACTTTTTATTAGGAATGTCGGAAAACACAAGCAAGGAGGCAAAGAGGACAGCGATGGCCCTCACTTAGATTGAACTCTTTCCTTAAAACAAACAAAAATGCTTTGATTTTAAACTTTGTCTACTTTCACTGTACACACAGTCTTTTTCAGTTAATGCAACGTCCCTCTCTAGCATAATAAAGAGAACGTGTGTGTGTGTGTGTGTGTGTGGATGTCACTGCCAGTGTCTTTGTACCTAGATAACCCATTTACTAATAGAACTAATATATGTTACAAATATTAATGTACTGCAACAACACATAACCTTTCCTCTTTGTCTCTTTACCTTTTACAACTAAACTCTAAAAGATAGCAGCTTACATCCCAATGCACAGCATAGTCCTACCAAGTTCCACAGCTCTAACCTCTAGGCCACACTGACTCCCTCCCTCCCAGTCCCTTAGCTCTAACCACTAGGCCACACTGTCTTCTAGTCCTGTAGCTCTAACCTAGCCACCCAATCCACCTCTAACAGCTGCCTACCTCCCAGCCCTTGGCTCTAACCACCGCGCCACGCTGCCTCCCAGTCTTTTTTTAAGCTCGAGCCACTGTACATGCATAAGAACTAGAAAAATAAAATAGATTAAATATTCCCCATAAAATTGAATTTAGAAAATGTTTGGCGCCATCTGGGTGCATCAGCTGCCCCCCCTGCCGCTCCCAGTGTGAGCTGTCGCAGGTCACAGATACTGGTCTCACTCTACAGAAGCAGCGCAGGAACACGCCATCTGCCCGCTGTTGTGTGGGCAGGCTGCCTGCCCGCTTAGCCTTCGTGATGCTTCTATCCAAGCCTTCATCTTTTTAAACACTTTTTTTTTTTTACAACTCCTTTTAACCCTTTGCTCTTGATTTAACTGGATTGATTGGGTATAACAGTTAATAAAGCCCCCCCCTGCTCTTGGCATGAGTGGTGTAACGGCAGTGCGTGCTCCCCCCGCTGAAATCGGAATGGGATCTAATCTAGTAGTGACTGTATCGCCCTGTGCAAACATACAGCATAGCTAGATAGCTACATACATACATACATACATACATACCTATCCAAACTAGAGCTTGTGCCGTATTCTTTTATACTGAACTTAAAATCACTTCCAGGACTGATTCTCTTTTAAGTGTCAGCGTTTACTGGATATGGGAAATAATGAGCGTTTACATAGCTGAAAACATCCCCCCCCCTAAAAAAAAAAAAAAAAAATGAAATGAGAGCTATACACTGCAGTGATAACTAATCATCAAGATAATAGGAGGTTGCTATGACTAGACGTATGTATCCAGCCATGATTCGAGCATGTGGAGGGATGGCAGGATCACTATCCAGGTGGCCATGGCAGCTCTGCAGCACTAAACCAGTGTTTTTATAATGTGTGCAGGCGAGAGGAGTGTCCAGCAGCAGACATCCCCGCAGCAGTTACCCAATGGTAAATATTTCTGTTCTCTGTCTTGGATGTGGTT
This sequence comes from Acipenser oxyrinchus oxyrinchus, assembly GCA_030684275.1. Classification (NCBI taxonomy): domain Eukaryota; kingdom Metazoa; phylum Chordata; class Actinopteri; order Acipenseriformes; family Acipenseridae; genus Acipenser; species Acipenser oxyrinchus. The sequence goes on from CM060293.1 coordinate 5,177,083, forward strand.
TAACTGTAGACTGACCTCCTGACAGTGGCTGTGGGTGTGCAGAGGTACTACACTGACCATCTCACTGCATTGTAAGGGGACTGCACTCTCTACACTCTACCCTTTTCCCAGGCTCATTGTGAATGCTGCTTCAATACACTCTTCTTACACAAACTCCCACAAACTCTGTGTAAAGATCACTACACCTCACAACGGTGGATTTATTTCCTAAGATAGGAACAGTTACCTGCTGAATGATCAACGCATCACTCAAAGCCAAGAATCCCAGGCTGGGAATTTCCCCAGTTAAACACACCTCTCCTGGCTCTCCTCCATCTCGTTATCCCTCGGGTTACTGGAGGAGCCCTTTCATTAAGGATTGAGAATGATACCAGTTTCAGAGTTGCAGACGTTTCATTGCCGTGCTACTGTAATTCAGTTACAGACAGCAGGGATGGAAAGAAGACTCCCATCTCAAGTTTGACCAGGAGATTCACTGCTGTAGCTTCTGCTGTGACTGCTGAACCCTAAAGTGAACCTGTAGCTATGCAGCGGGAGTCTTGTATTGCAGCTAGGCTGCAAACACAGCGTAGCTCAGCTGAATTCTAATTGCAGTGTGTTCTGCAGCGACTTTGACCTGGACTGTAGTTTAAGCTTCAGTCGTTTGCTCTATGTGTGCGACCACAGGACACCCCTCTTTCAAGCCCCAGGCTCGCGTCCTCCTTACTATGGTGAAAGATCATTAAATAAAGAGAACTAATTGAAAGAAGAACACATTTACATGCGTTTTAAAGGATTGAAGCAGCATTCACAACAGTTTGCACACGTCACCTTAAAATAAAAGATCACAGACTAACTGCATGCTTGCTCTTAACAATGCTCTTTTGTAGAGGGTGAGGATCAGGCCAGGAGAAATCCCCTACTCCTCCTTTATATATATATGTGTATCTCTTTATATATCTTTTCCATTATTTCTGTTTGTTGTGTGTGTTTTTGTATTGTTGACTAAGGACTGTAGTGCTTGTAAAAGGGTGAAGAGCTGACTGAAGATGGAGGATGCAGGCTGTGCACGATGGGCAGACATGCCCCGATTTCTTCAGTGCCTTGAGGGGGGATTGACCAGACTGCATGCTGATCCTCTCTGACCTGTCTGTAGGTCAGGTCCACACACCAGTGTGTAGTACAAGGCTTCACCACAGGGGGTGGTGGTTCACAACTCCTCACTGCACGCAGACGGTAACAGCTTGCGGCTTCAGTTTTGATTGGTTCATCTGTCCACCTTTGTTGCAAGGTTAACTTGGAATGATGTCATTGCTCTGGCTGTTGTAAAATACTGACTGTCTTTGCCATGCTTGCCTATGCTTGGCATTGTTGTTTTCTCTCTGCTATAGTGCGCTTTGCTTTCACCACGCAGTTCAGTTTTTATAAGAACCAGGCATAGCTTCTCACTCATAAAACCATGGAGAGGAACGCTTCAGCAAACAAAATGTTTGTCTACCATAATAACGTCTGGTCCCTCGGACCCTGGTTTTCAATAATCTTGGATGACCTAATGTAAAACCAGGTTGTCCGTGCTTAAGATCGGTGCTAATCTGGGTCTGTGAAGCAGGGTGTATGATGCTGCTTTAGTTTTTATCCAGATGTTAATGGTAGGCGGATGAACCAATCAGCCTTCACTGAACTTTTAACTACTACTGAACATTCTAGCTGCTGTGGATCTCTGCTGCAGTCGTGCAAGAAGTCAGGAACCAGTTAGAACAGAATCTGCTTTTAATCCTCTAGCATAAATTATCCAGCCAGCATGGCAGGGGAGTGCTCTCCCTAGTGGTCAATACTCAAACAATATGCATCCTTTACTGGTTGAAGGGTGAAAGTCCTTTGCATCGCTTGGTTCCAGTTAGGTTAAGTAGGCTATAGTAACCTTTTTATGACCAATTATTTTCCTACCGTACTGTATAACTTTATAAGTGTTGAAGTAAGCTTCATGGCACTGTGGTATCCATTCAAGCTGTGAGTAGGGCTGTAATGGTGCTGTTCTGCATTGTGGCAGCCCAGGATACCGTACAGTATGGGAAGACTGATATAGTGCATGCCAATGAGGGTATCCTTACTCAACTACAGAAATGTTCAATCTACACGAAATGCCAAGCTGACAGTGTGCCCAGGGCTTGCAGTGGCACGGGGCTCACTAATCTACAGTGCAAAGCAGACGTTTCATTCAGAAACCCTAAAGCTAACAAGGGGTTAGAATCGATTCGGTCGAGCGGTCTCTTCACATTCCAGGCACTCCTTCTGCTCTTGTGTTTTTGTGAATCCCTTATTACGCCCTCTTATGCAATAGTGTTTTTTCAAAGCATCATTTCCACTGTGGATTACCACAGATCAAGACCCCCCCGGAGCTACATGCCAGAGTTAAGACTGTGTCCTTTTTGGGGTCTGTTTATTAAAAAGAAAAAACGTTGTATCCTATTGAGACAAAGGCTATAGAAAATAAGGGAGACGCGATTTAGAGAGTGTTGTTTCTTCTGAGAAAAACGCTGTTTAATCCGATGAAATCCCTTCCTGATTCTCTCTTCGCTGCTGCCAGATCGGCTTGTTTATGCTGTGATTGTGATGGAGAATAAGCGATGCCATTGTGCGAGCTGTGGCTGCCGTGAGTGTGGTTTTCATGACTAACCCTGAGTCACTGTTTTTTGAATCCGGACTGGACCACCGGCTCGGAGGGGGGGTGTTGTGAAACCAGACTGGACCACCGGCTCGGGAGGTGGGGTGTTCTGAAACCGGACTGGACCTCCGGCTCGGGGGGGGGGTCTGAAACTGGACTGGACCACTGGCTCGGGGGTGCTCTCTGAGTCTACCATTTCACAAGGTTTGGAGGGGTGGTTGTTTTCATCACTCTCTCAGGTCCTGTATTGGTGTTAATGGTTGTCAGGAGTAAGTTAAGTCACCTTGTGTGCATTTAAGCGAAGACGTCACATGTTCTAGTTCCACAGTGGCGATGCAGCAGCAACGCTGTTGGGAATTGCAGCACAAGGGCGACAGCAATAGTGTGTCAGCCACAGTAGTGCTGTTCTGCAAATACAAAAACTCATATTTTGACATATCAATGGTATCTCAAAAGTGTGAACCAATACACACTGCTGCCCAATACCAGTGCTGATGTGCTGCAGTGTCAGGATGTGTTCCAGTGCTGGCAATGCTGTGGTCTGCTAATGGGTCTTCACAGTATTTTTGTAGGGTAAAACTACACTCAGCAATACTGATCATTACTCTGAACTGGACTGCAGTGATTCTTTTTGAACTGCTTCTAAAGAAGATTTATTCTCCTGTCTGAACTTAGAGGAAGCCTCCAAACACTCATTTGATTACATGGAGGTAAGATGGGTCAGATTGGCACAGTTCAATTATTATAAATCATGTCGCCACTCTCACAATAGCTAAACGGCAGAACATTCCGATACATTCCAGAACATTCCGGTACATTCCAGAACATTCCAGAACATCTTATTTAGCCTTGTGCTCGGTAAAGGACCAACTGGATAATGGCATTTACAAATTGTGTTCTTTTACATTTTTTTATTAGAACTTGATTTACAATAAGTTAATATGCACAGTTGACCTCGTCTCTTATGGTTATGAGAGTCCTGTCTGTATCATTGAGGGACTGTGGCAGTTGATTCTGGACTGAACCATTTTAAAGCTATTCCTGAGTACAAGTGATTTATAATTAGTTAGCACATCGTGTGCAGGGTCTCTTAGGGTATAACACACGTCATTTTGCACAGTAGAATGTCTCTCATTGTACAATGAGAGACACCCTACACGCAATGTATGAACTGGAGAATGGATCAGTTCTAGATTAGGATGGCGCAAGTCTGTGGGGTGGTGTCTGTTTTGACAGCAGAGGTACTGACTAGCTTGGTGTCTTGTGTTTTTTTTTTTTTTATTCTGTTTTATTCTGCAGAGACCTGCGCTGTAAACAACGGTGGCTGTGACAGCACGTGTCACGATGCTGTGACGGGGGTTCGGTGCAGCTGTCCGGTGGGGTTCACCCTGCAGCCGGACCGAAAGACATGCAAAGGTACTGTCCCTCGTAAACCAAAAGACGTGTCTGGGTTATCAGGTGAGGTTGCAGCAGGTAAAGCAGCAGTTTCATTCAGGGAGTCCGAAGCCAACAAGGGTCTTGCAGCAATATGTGAAAAAAAGATTATGGAGGCTCCCTCGTGCTCTTTTGCAGTCCCTGCTGCACAGAGAATGCATTGCGAAAGCAAAACACTGGACGCGCTTTCATTGCAGGTTACACTGCAGCAGTGAAGGTCCGGGAACCCTAAAGGTGTGTGTGCATCTATACCCTTCACTTTAATCAGCAATCACAACACGCAGCTCACAAGGGTTTATGTTGAGCTGTGCTAACTGTCACCTCCTTACCTGGGATCCTACTGAAAGAAAAGCAGAGGCATACCTCTGACGGCCTGCCTACCCTTGTAACTGATGGTTTACTCCCAGGGGGTTGCACGTGATCCACCGACTGGAGTGAGTGACATTCCAGCATTCTTTGTAAGCAGGAGTAACATGAGGCACCCCCACTTGTCATTCAACACCTCCAACAGCCAATGGGGATTAAGGGGGGCATCTCCAGTGTGGCCTAGTGGTTAGAGCTGAGGGACTGGGAGGCAGTGGGGTCTAGTGGTTAGGGCTGAGGGACTGGGAGGCAGTGGGGTGTAGGGGTTATAGCTGAGGGACTGGGAGGCAGTGGGGTCTAGGGGTTATAGCTGAGAGACTGGGAGGCAGTGGGGTCTAGGGGTTATAGCTGAGAGACTGGGAGGCAGTGGGGTTTAGGGGTTATAGCTGAGAGACTGGGAGGCAGTGGGGTCTAGGGGTTATAGCTGAGAGACTGGGAGGCAGTGGGGTGTAGGGGTTATAGCTGAGAGACTGGGAGGCAGTCGGGTCTAGGGGTTATAGCTGAGAGACTGGGAGAAAAGTTGTTCTATCCCAGCAGCCTGGGGACCATCGTTTTGAAATATAATAATTATTCTTTTTTTAAATGTACTTCATGAACACTGGAGGATAAGGTGAATAAGATATCTTCCATTAGACACTGCAGTGAGATAATGACACAACGCCCCCCGGGGGTGATGTTTTTAATGAGAGCTGCTGGATGTTTGATGTTTTTCTGCAGACAACAGTTATGCAGTCTGCACCGTGCCAGCAAGCTAAAGCAAGCTTGATGGGAGCGTGTTTGAAAGGGCTTTAATTGCTGTGAATTGAGGGGTTTGCCATTTCAGATAAGACACTGGCACTGGGGTAGCAGCAGCACAGCAGGAAACCTTCCTTTGAATTATTTTTTAAAATGTATTATTTGTTGCCAATAGAAAGTGTCTTTGGGTGCTAATGCAGACGGGAATTTAAAAGGTCAGTAGGATTTTGTTGCCCACAGAAAGGCACCACTGAGAAGTGCTTTAAAAAGGGCAGCTTGCTGCTTGGCACCAACAGGCTTTGTTCTGGCTGAATTTATAAGTGTTTCTGTTGTCACTGTGGGTTTCATTGCCTGGTGCCATGCATCTTTTAAGCTTTCTGCACAGATGGGCGGAAAAATAATCTGGGCAGCTAACTTTCTAACGTTATACAAAGCAACCAAAAAAACGAGAAAAACAAAACAAGAAATTAGCTTGGTGTAAAATTATTACTGTAGATTTTACTAAAGTTTCTCATTTCGTTGTCTGCCATCGATAAGGTTGCAAAATGTGGTACAGTACAGTATGGTAAAAATACAACCAGATAGTAAACCACGATAAAACATGGTAAATGTACACTACACTACAATACAGTACAATACAATACAGCTTGCTTTTATACAGTGCTGTTCATCCCAGGGTGCTTTACAATAAAAACTCAAAGCCATTGGCCAGTCAATCCAGCTCAAAAATCAGCTAACTCAAACAAATCTGTTTTTAAATATGATGTGAAAGATTCGACTGTGCCAGCATTCTTAATACGACTCGGGACAGAGTTCCAAAGGCAGGGAGCAGAACAACTAGAGGTCCTCCTGATTTCTAGGAACTACCAAAGGTTCAGCATAAGGTGCCAACAATTCCTGTAAATATAAAGGTCCCAAAAACCATGAAGGGCCTCATAAGTTATAAATGTCTATTATTAGAAGCATTCCGGGCAGCCTGGCTGGGTGTCCTGGGCCAGCTTGGGCGTGGCGCGCGTTCCCTGCTTTAACCCCTGCTGTTCTTGCTCCAGATATTGACGAGTGCCGGCTGAACAACGGTGGCTGTGACCACGTGTGCCGCAACACAGTGGGGAGCTTCGAGTGCAGCTGCAAGAAGGGCTACAAACTGCTCACCAACGAGAGGACCTGTCAAGGTAGGACAGCCCTTTGCATTTCAACACGGCAGTGGTGTCACAACGGTATGAATAGAGCTATGGCCAAACATTGTGCTTCACCTGATGCAAAACGTTTGGTCATGGATGCACAGGTCTGCATACTTGCACAGTGACTGGGCATTTGAGCTTGATTGGACACACAATGCAGTGCTCCCTGGTAATGTCTTCTTCACAAATCGGGTTGAATCGCAGCTGTGAATTGTGCATGTGCTATACTGTATAAAGACCACAGAAACTATAGCTATGTGAGCTCATAGATCTGTCAGTCGCCAGGGTGCGGGTTTATCCAACAAGGTGGTCAAAGGTGGTAACCTTACACACACAATTCAATATGCAAGTGAAACAGCAATTATAAAGAAGAATCGTCCTGATCCCAGTGCTCACTGGCCGAGGTGTGACTAAGGCCTGAAATCAATCAAAGTTATGGCGTCGCTATAAGTTTGATTTAATCTAGCTCTCAATGAGGTCGTTATGAAGCCTGTAGTGGTTTCTTTTAGGAGTGAGACTGCTGCAATGTTTTCTTTAAAAAACTATTGAGGGAAAGGATAGTGAACCAGACTCATACAGAATGCCCATACCATGTGTGCTGGGCACTCTCTCTATTCAACATTTCCAAAGATCTTTCTGTATTTGTTGTATTCCAGAGACTGGATTTGTTACGGTTTCTATAAGGAAAAGCAACCTGCACCCCCACCTCGCCTCCTCGCCTCCCCCCCCACCACCACCTCAACCTCTCGCCCCTCGCTCCCTCGCCCCCTCTCCAGACATGGTCTGTGTAAACCCAGGCATGTTTGTAACTCACTCCTTAACAGGAGTGCTCTGGGAATCAGCCAGTAAATAAATACAGATTCCCCAGCTCCCACAGGTACAAGAAAAAAAAAAAAATCAGCCAGCCCTCCCTGAGGACTTCTAAATGAAATCGTTTTCTTTCTTAATCCTAAAGTAGCACTCAGCCCGCAGAGAGAAAGAGAAGGCGACACACACTTTCTTATGTGGAATCTCATTGTGTTGTCTTTTGAGCTTATCCTTGCCAGTAGTTCACATCAGACAGGGTTATTTAAACTTCTTTGGTTAAACTTCTTCTTCTTCTCCTCCGGGTTTGTATCGCGTAGCTAGGGGCCTCCCGCTGGGGTCGAAGGTCCTCGAGGGAGGTGTTGTGTTAGCGCTGTGTGCAGTTCAATGGCGCAGAGCCGTGTTTGTTTTCATAGAGCCGACACAGAATCAAACAAGTCACGCTGCTTGGAGCAGATTGCTTTCTTTATCATTGCCTGCTTGCAACCTGACAGATCCACTGATTTCATCTGATCATAACAAAAAGGATTGTGTCATACTATAGTTGTGTCTAACGCTGTTATCTGCTTTCCAGACAAATGCATCTTCTAAATACTTTGTTCGACTAGATTTAGGAGTTAAATCTCCTTGTAAACACATTAAGGACATATATATATAAGGATATTTATGACATGCACCGAGCAATAAAGCAATCATGCTCAGTTTACAGTAAAATTCCTTAGTGTCTGTGCGTTCATCCTTAGCCTTCAGTGCATAGAGAGAAGACCTAGCTGGCAGCCCATTTTGTTTATGTGAATGTTGTTTTAGCTTCTGCAGTAGTGATTAATACAAATAGAACTGTGAAAACGAACTTAAAAACCAACCCAGTCTTAAAGGTGAGCACCCTGCAGACAGGGCTGTTGTCAGGGGTCCCTTTCTTTGCCTTGAATGTTTCCCAGGGCACAAACGGGTTTCCGTGGCAACCGTTAAAAAAATGTAAAGGGGGGCAAAAAAAAAAGTTTGGATAACGCCTGCTGCAAATATTTCTCAGGCAAGCTGATCTTCCCAGTCAAAACATAGTCGTTTTGAGTGAAAACACAGATCTTCAGCTGCCACTCATAAAACATACCAGTCATGAAACAGCATTACCGTCAAACAATGCCTGTTCTACATAGAAAAGACTTCCTAAGTCTATGTTCTAAAGCTATAGACTGTCCTAAGCTCATATTATCGGCCCGTCCTGTCAGGGGATGTCATTTTCATCTAGTTTTAACCACTATGAATATTGAAAATGACACTGTGGTTAAACACCCACTTCAGGGCAATTTATTCAGGTGTTAAGTCAACGACATCATCTTCCAAATGCTTCCAAAAACAGAAAGATGGAACCTGTTCAATTTGAAGACAAGCAGAACATTTTGCTTGCCCTTAAAGACTACACCAAATCTCGTAACATTTTTTTTTAAGTCAAGATAAAAAATCTAAAAATCTAAATCAAGTTGAAACCAGTGAAAACTCAAAGAATGGTTTGCTTCTAATAAGATCTGCTTTTAAACCCAAGCCCCAGGATGCCAGCAGGTTTTCGCAGAGCAGTAGCGGGTCTGGTTTGCAGACAGTTTATTGCTGAGCTGAAATTCTCGAATCCTTGGGCATTCAGCGGTGCGTCACTTTGTCAGCCGTTTCCCAGGCTGAAATTCTGCGGAACGGTCTCGTATTCTGAAGCAGAGAAGTCCAACAGGAAGGCAGCTTGCCTGTAGCTCGGTATTCAGAGTCCACTCTGCTGGTTTCCAGAGTTCAAAAGGGTTACACTAAACCACTGCCAAAAGAACACGGTTATCATTCTCGTGTTGTGATTAGAGGGGGGCGAGGGGGGGTCATTTTTTTCCTTTTTTATCAATACCCAAAAAATACTTGAAACTTCTGTTGTTGAAAACGGCTGAGATGTAAACTAAACTCTGGGGTTATCTCAATTGAAATAGTCACGGTGTTTCTTAGCTGTCATCGGCTCATGTAATTAATCATGATGGGACTTGCCTGCTGAGTCTGCAAGGCTGAAGGCATTCCTCCTTGGTCTGAAAGCGTCTGACAGCCTCCGACTCTCTCCGCCTCTCGCCACTCATGAACTCTATGAGGGCCCAGTGGTGCTGTGTTTATCTGATGCTGTGCCTGTTCCAGGTTTAGAGTTTCGATTCTTTATTTGGTACATCTCTGATAAACTCCCCTTATCTCTCCAGCTTGCCATAAACATCTTCCCTGCACAGCTTCCATTTGTTTTTTTTGTTGTTGTTTTGTTTTTTAAAATTAGTGCGAAAAGCAAGAGCGACTGGGATTAAAAAAGGAGGGGGGGGTCTCTCGTTAACCGAAAAGAGAACTGCAGTTTGCTCAGAATTGCCCCCGCCCTATCGATGGAACTCTTTAAGGAGGTGTCCCATGTACTAAAATTACACCAACAAAAAAAAAAGAGAGATGAACAGATGGAGCATCACAAAGACGCTATTGTGTTCGTTCTTTTTTTTTTTTTTTTGGAATACATCTCCATTCTCCATCCCTCGCTCTGTGGTGTTCTGCACGTATGCATCACTGTCTCGCTAGAGTTGCATTCCTGCCCTCCGTAAACAACTCCAAGATCTAATTTGGGATCCCGTGATCCCGTGATTAAGTCAGATCTCGCAACTGATGCCCCTGTCCAACACAGACAAGGATAAGAATAGTACAGGTGCTATCACAGCGTTTTCAATAGTGTGGATTTCGTGGACGTGGGCAGGGAATGGGAGGAACCATTAGAAGAATGGTACCCCAGTGGAGACATGTGCATATTTCTTCGGGGTAATCTGTAATTGGTATTGTAATGGTGTCCCAATGGTATTTCTTTAACTCTTCTGCAAGGTTCTGATCCATGATAAAGCTGAATCCCAGATGAACACAAGCATGTAGACTGAGCTAATCTCCCCAGGGCAGTCCAGCTGGTCCAGGTTCCTGTGCTATCCCTCCTCTGTGGATAAGTAATACCCGCCTTCCAATCCAGCCACCAACGTCAAAAACAAGCAGAATAATCTGTTGCTGACATTTCTTCTGGAAGCTAGCTTTCCGAATGCTGGAACGCCGTTGAGCACTGAGTTCCAATGGGAGCATTGCCATGATCGCTTGTACAATCCAGCCTCGTTTCACTTGGCATCTCAAACAAGCTGCTAATTAGATTTCCACGGTTTTAATTAAATGCCACTCAGGTGAAGTCAGATGGCTTTATTGCTGCTGTCGTGAGTGTGCTGGGACTGGGGAGGGAAGGGAGGGAGGGAGGGGGGTCAACAAGATGGGCTTTGCATCAACGCGAGACTCTTAAAAAAGGACAGCCTTGCATGGTGGGTGTTTGTCTGTGTGCAGAGCAGGATAGAGCACAGGGGGGGCAGGATAGAGCACAGGGGAGTAGGGTAGAGCACAGGGGAGGGGGTGCAGCACAGGGGAGTGGGGTAGAGCACAGGGGAGCAGGATAGAGCACAGGGGAGTGGGGTAGAGCACAGGGGAGCAGGATAGAGCACAGGGGAGTGAGGTAGAGCACAGGGGAGCAGGATAGAGCACAGGGGAGCTGGGTACTACTTTAACCAATAACAGATTTGTGCATTTTGTTTTATAAAGGTAGTTATTCGCGCCCTTATGAAAATGAGCCCGTCTTCTCAAAGGGCTGCCCTGTGTAAATAGCTTGACATCACAATAGCAGGGAGTTATTTGCAAAGTCAGTGTAGTTCAGTGAAAAAGGGATCCATGACATGATCTGATTTCACGTCAAGCCGTTTGACACATTCCAAGATAAGCGAACTGTTTTCAATGCAAATGGTTTCCATATGTATTGTAATGATGGACGGGTTAGGAAATATAAAAAAAAAAAAAAAAAGCAGCCCGACAGCATTGTTAAGATGAGGAAAGTTTCGTTGACTTGTGCAGCACTGGTGTAGATGTCTTCTCGTGAAAGGCTGTGCTGATTGGATGGAGGATTCAGGAGCATGAAATCCCGCAGCTAGGGAAAAGCTCTTGTTATCTTAAGCGCATTTGAGTTGGACAGACATTTGGCATGAAGACACTTTTTTTTTTTTTCGCCAGTAATTCCAAGCTTTCATTCTGCTCGGAGACTGCCTGTCACGATTCTGTCACAGCAGAACTGGACAGACAGGTGCTAGGCTGAACAATCTGTATTCAACCTGGGTTCAAAATACAGCGCTGTGGAAGCCTTATTAGCTTGAAAGAGTGCGAAGGAATCTACTTTGAATCCCAAGGCGTTTTGCAAAATAATCCATTTTGATTCTATAAAATGAACTCTGCAATGAATGCATGGTGTAATGAGAGCATGGTGTAATGAGAGCATAGTATAATTTATATGGTATAATGTGTTTTCTCCCCCCCTGCAGATATCGACGAGTGCTCCTTCGACAGAGCCTGCGATCACTCCTGTGTGAATTCGGCTGGCAGCTTTGCGTGCCTCTGCCACAAGGGCTATGTGCTGTACGGACTGGCTCACTGCGGAGGTGGGCAAAACCCTTTTTACATTTCTTCCATTTTCTAACCCTTCTGATAGTAACGAAATTCATAATCCGTAGTGTTAATATTTCTGTCTTTGGTTATATCTCATTTAATGAGATTATACATATGCTCATTTGTCAACAGTTTAAAGCAGGTCATGTTTTGGTTGATGGTATACTATGCTAAAAAGCACAGTAATGTGCAGTAGGATATTGGCCAGCATTGTACAGCACTAGGAAGTGTTGCAATCTACTGCAAATGCAAGCTATAAGCATAAAATAGCACAGTGGTTCGTATATGAGGATGCTTAATAATTCTTAGTTATTTTAAAGTACATTAATTAGCCACCCATCATTTTTGTTTTGTATTTCCAAGTCTTGTGTTGTGGCCCCAGATCACATGACTGACAGCAGACCTGATTATCTTGCTCCTGTCGGAGGTCAGGGGGTCAAAGTGACCATTTTTCACCAGATAAAGTTTGAAAGAAAACTCCTCGCCTTTTCTTTTTTTGTGTGTGTCGGGCGAGGAGAGCTTCATAAATCGCGGCAGTTATCGAGAGTTCTGACACCTCAAACAATCCTGCGAGGAGGCTATCCATCATGAAGGCTTTGAACAATGAGACGGAGTGGAGTGAGAGACTGGACTGGGTTCACATCCTTCCTGCCCCCTCCACACACCACAAACGGGTCAAAACAACACATTCATAGGCAGACAGGGCATGTGTATATATATATATATATATATATATATATATATATATATATATTTTAAACAGCAAATACAATTCAGATTTCTAGCATGCAGTTCCTTAGTGCTCTACAGTGTGCATACAGTATCAGTGCACTAACACGCACAAGTCTTTGAATTAGATTTCCGGCCCTCTCGCTAACTAAACCTTTGCCAAGGCTCGATGCGTTCACTCAGGCTCGGCCTCGTTCTTGATTCAAAGTGGTCCGGGTTTTGGGGTTTTGCTTTCTAATGGACAGAAGTGGAAATTCAAAAGCTTTTTTACTGCAAATTCTCACCTGAAACAAACTGAGGAACTTATCTAAGGTTTTCTTAAGCTTCTAGTTTCAGAATAAAATTGGGCAGAAGTCTTTGTGTTGCCTTTGAACAGGTCTTTAACAGCGCCGCGCCCAATCTTCGTTTCCTTTCACTGAACCTTTGAAAAAAATTCAAGAAATTCGTTTTTTTTCTGTTTTATGAGAGATTATCTCTTAAATTAACATCCTCGTTTAGGTCCAAAAATTGTTCTGCAGCAAAACAATGGTCCTTAGACTATTTCCCAGTTGTGCAGAGAAATATAAAAAACATATAAAGAATCTTTTTCCTCAGTTTTCTCAACATTTTCCCAGTACTTTTCTCAAGGGAGCCTGGGTTATCTAATAGCTTACTCTGAACTCTAACATAGCTCTGAATCTTACTGTTCTTTACCGTGCTTGCCTATGCATTCCTATCATTTGACTGTGCTTGACTACACTTTTGAATAGTACAGTAAACTCATTCATAAAGGCTTTCTGTAACCATCTCTCTCTCTCTCTGTATCTCGTGTGTCCCTGCAGATATCAATGAGTGCAGCATTAACAAAGGGGGCTGTAAGTTCAGCTGCCTGAACACTCTGGGGAGCTACGAGTGTACCTGCCCTCCCGGACACAAGCTGCACTGGAACAAGAAGGACTGCATTGGTATGTGGGAAACACTGGCACCTAGTGGCCATAGTCAGGAAGCACAGCCTGCCAGTCCAGGGTGAAACCTCCATTAACTCATCAATTACCATTTGTCTGGGGCCTGAAAATCTGTTGCCTTTTACATAACAAGCCTTAAATTAAATGTCAGCTTTTTTTTTTTTTACCCTGGAGGTTTGTCTGATTTTGATGAAGCTACTCATTTTGTTGTGAGGTGTTATTATTGATTATGTGTTTATTTAGCAGACGCCTTTATCCAAGGTGACTTACAGAGACTAGGGTGTGTGAACTATGCATCAGCTGCAGAGTCACTTACAATTACGTCTCACCCGAAAGACGGAGCACAAGGAGGTGAAGTGACTTGCTCAGGGTCACACAATGAGTCAGTGGCTGAGGTGGGATTTGAACCGGGGACCTCCTGGTTACAAGCCCTTTTCTATAACCACTGGACCACACAGCCTCCTATTATGCTGCTGTACACACTGTGGATGTGGGTGAAGTAAGCAATGTAATTTGGGGTGGGGACAGGGGATGTGTTAACAGTTTGTGTGTGTTTCAGAGCTGGTGAAGTGCCTGCCGAGCTGGGTGTCTCCGCGGGCCACCCTCGCCTGCAGCAAAGCGGGCAAGAAGGAGAGCTGCTCCCTGACCTGTGCCTCAAAGGCCCACTACCTGGCAGGTAGGCGACAGCAATGCAGCTACGCTCAGCGGGAGCTCTGTGCGATTTGCTTGTACTGTGTTTCCATCTATTTTGCGTGTGTTTTCTTGCAGAATCTGACAGCAGCTACACAGTGAGCTGCGGCATCCCCATCCTGAACAGCAAAGCATCGCAGAAACAAAACAACACTCAGAGCTGTTTAGGTAACCAGCCCCCAGCGTTCATACAGAGCACAGGAGCAAGCGTGTTAACAACCTCCTCTAGAAACTACTGTTGAGGACAAGCTTGCGAAGCATAAAGCAAGTTACTGAATTTTTTTTGCAGTTTGTCTAATTTCTAAACAGTTAGGAAATTTGTAAAAACAGTCTGCCCTCCTTCCTTCCACTGTGCAAGTTTACCCCCACGCCCCGCTCTCTTGTTTTTAGAGACTCTGCCCCCGCCAGTCAAACAGAAAGCCTCGTTCAAGATCAAAGACGCAAAGTGTCACCTGCACCCTAAGCTGAAGGGCAGGCAGGACGACGGGAGCAGGCAACTGGGGGCAGGTAAGCCTTTTCAACACTCTTCAAAACGCGCAAAGCTAAAGCAGACAGCCTTTGGTTTCACAGTGTTTGCACAGTAACACTGCAGTTCTCTATTCTTTGCTTTCAATATGTGTTATCTGCAGTAGTGTGTGTGTGTGTATAAATGAATATGGGTGTGTGTGTATGGTGTGCTACGCTGGCTCTCTGGCTCCCCCTGCTGACTATCCCTGGTGTATGTTTCCCCAGGCAGTGCCATGCCCTGCAATGACTGCCACGTGACCTTCGTGAACCTGAAATGCGACTCGTCGAAAAAGGCAAAGGGCCGGCGCACCCGCAACCCCGCGAACAAGGAGATGACCCGCATCACGCTGGAGCTGGAGGCAGAAGTGAAACCAGAGGAGATTACGGGTGAGTGAAACCAGGGGGGATTTTAACCTGGACCTCCAAGGGCTCAGGCTGCGAGGAGCTGAAGACCCTGAGGACTGTGTCCTGCGGTCCCCGTGACTCTGCTCCCTGTGTTCCTCCGCAGCGAGCTGTAACCTCAACTGCCTGCGACAGCGCATGGAGAAGCAGGTGAAGTCCTCCATCAAGGCCCTGAAGAAGTCCATCAACCAGGAGCGCTTCCTGATCCGCGTGGCGGGGCTGGAGTATGAGGTGGCACAGAAACTGGCACGGGCTCCCGAGAGGCAGGAGAACTGTGGGCCCGGGAAAGAGAGGGACAACGGGCTCTGTGGTAAGGAAGAGAGACAGGGGGAGGGATGGACCGGACATTGAGTTTGGTTCCTTAGTCCTCGAAAATTGCAAATGCATTTCTGCCTCTCGCTGAAAGCGGGCTCATTTTCCTTGTGTTCGCTGGGTAGTGGTGCTACCCAGGAGTGGTAATCAAGCATCCTTGACGTGGCTGACCTTACTGCAGCATTTTAATGGTAACCCGATTACTGCCGCTGAAGCTTTGCATGGCTGGGTTCCACCTGTGCGGTATTGCCAGGGCTGTGCTGTTCTGGAGACTTTTCTCAACGAGCACTGTGCTGTTTCAAAGATTGCCCTCCTCCCTCCGGTTCACTTCAGCAATCTCAAAGAGGTTTTAAACTTTTGAAAACAGCGCTCAATGAGTAAACACAGCGCTCAATGAGAACAGGTTACACAATAGTCAGTGCAAACACAACCTCTCTCGGAGCCCTCTTCTCAAACCCTGTCCTGCTAATCTTTCTCTTCTGCTCCCCTCTCCAGCTTCAGTGCCACCCTCTCACCCCTGTCTCTGCTACTCTCTCAGTTAGATGCTTGCCGGGATCTTATTACCACGGAGAACAGGAAAAGTGCGTCTCCTGCCCGCCTGGCACCTTCCAGGAAAGGGAAGGCCAGCTTGCCTGCGACCTTTGCCCCGGAAGTGAAGGGCACGGCCCTGCTGGTGCCCGTAATATCACATCCTGCACAGGTATGTGGGGTGACTGGGACAAAATCACACCGAGCCCAGGAAACCAAAGCATGACTGACATCAGAAATAAACCTTTGTCTGGAAGCTAATTTGATGTGGTACTGTTGTTTTGGTTTTGTTGACTGTACTATGATCCTAATTAAACTTGTATTTACAGCTAATTTGAGTATTTGTTTGAACTTTAAAGGAATGTCACAAGCAAGTACTCTTTTTGTATTATATATACCAAGTGTGTACTGTAGACGCATACTCATGTACAGTGCATATATTAATGTCATTTATGTGCAACTCGATTGTTAATGGCATTCCGTTTGCTTGTATATTGCAATGTCACACTATCATTTCTAACACATTTAATAATGACCTGTAAGAGCCCCCGGACTGAACGGACACCCGTGTGGCTGTTGTTTTTGCTGTGCTTCCTCTGATCTGCAGGGCAGTGCCCGTCGGGGTACCACTCTCACGATGGGTTCAAGCCGTGCCAAGCCTGCCCCCGGGGGACTTACCAGCCCGACCTGGGCCGCACCCTGTGCTTTCCCTGCGGAGGGGGGCTGAGCACCAAGAACGAGGCAGCCAGCTCCTTCCCCGACTGCGAGACCAAGGGTGAGCAGTGAATACCGCGACCCCGCTGCTGGAGAACAGCCACTGCCGCAGGGAAGGGAACTCCTGCTGCAGAGCAGTTTCACCCATTCCAGGTCTTAATACGAGCTTGATTAGAGGTATTGATATCAGGTGTGTGTTATTAAACTCACAGCAAAACCAGGAATGGATCAAACTGCTATACAATGGGAGTCTTATTGCCATCCCTGCTGCTGGCTGCCAGCTTGCACTGCCTTGTTCTATACGGACCGTCTGGTCTGATGGCTAACCGAAGTGTTTGTCCTTGTCCTCCTGCAGTCCAGTGCTCTCCGGGTCATTACTACAACACCACGGTCCACCGCTGCATCCGCTGTCCGTTAAGCACCTACCAGCCAGACTTCCGCCAGAACTACTGCATCTCCTGCCCGGGCAACACCACCACCGACTTCGACGGAGCCACCACCGTGTCCCAGTGCAAGAGTAAGAACATTTCTTAAACCCAGTCGCTTCCCTTTAACTAGCATTAGCAACACTGAGCTAGATTATCAAAGGCAAGTTGGCGCTATGAGTTTTATCTTTCACAGAAACTGTTGCATGATTTATGTATCGTGTTTGATGGTGTGTGGGTGGTCGCAAGAAACAAAAAACGGACCCGTAAATGATAAATGATAAAAAGCTTGAAGTTCTCATCTATTGATGGGAGAGGAGTGCCTGATACTGAGTGTGTGTGTGTGTGACTGCATGCCCCTCCCTCACCCTTCTCTCTGCAGACCAGCGCTGTGGGGGGGAGCTGGGGGAGTACACAGGCTACATCGAGTCGCCCAACTTCCCTGGGAACTACCCTGCCAACGTGGAGTGCACCTGGAACATCAACCCCCCTCCCAAGCGCAAGATCCTCATCGTGGTGCCCGAGATCTTCCTGCCCTCCCAGGATGAGTGTGGAGATGTGCTGGTCATGAGGAAGAACTGTGAGTCCCAGCCAGGGTCCGGGGATCGCACTGCCAGGGTCCGGGGATTGCACCCCATTGCACTGTTACAAGAGAAGCCTTCAGTACCGGGGCTATCTCGTCACGTTACTAAAGACACCTGGACACCCTTGTAAACGAGATGGGTCTTCTCCAGGTTTATTTTAAATAAATGGCATTTGCCAGATGATAGCTACTGTAAACATGACAATAAAAACCCGTTTCAGCATTGCTTGAAACAAGTCAGTGTGTCCTGATCACTGCCTGTCGGTTGGTCATGGACTCCATGTGGGCTTGGGTGCTCTCCACGGCAAGCCAGTTCCACTCGTGATGGTTTCTAGTTCCTGCTCCCTGTTGGGTAATCTCCGTCTCCTTGGTCCGCAGCGTCTCCAAGCTCCATCACCACCTACGAGACCTGCCAGACCTACGAGCGGCCCATCGCCTTCACCGCGCGCTCCCGCAAGCTCTGGATCAACTTCAAATCCAACGAGGCCAACAGCGCCCGGGGCTTCCAGATCCCATACGTCACCTACGACGGTAAGCGCAGCCTGGCATTCTAAACCAAACTCCAACCCAGCCCTCGAGAGGTCAAAGGTCTGCCCATTGGCCCGCTGCGGAATCAGACCGATTGGCTTTGACGTCACGTTAACAGTGTGCCGTATACTTTCTAAATGGAAAAGCATTTCTAAATAGTACGTCAAGAAAAAGGGTTCTGTTTCCTTACTACCTCGTAGATTCGCGTGTCCTGTGGAGTGCCTGACCGATAGTTTCCTGACAGCTCATAGTTCAGTTTTCTAGATGCGTCCTCATCAGTTTATCTGTATTTTGAATTTTCAGAGGATTACGAGCAGCTGGTGGAAGACATCGTTCGAGACGGCAGGCTGTATGCCTCTGAAAACCACCAAGAAATCCTAAAGGTGAGCACGACTACGCCACCTTGTGTACTGTGGTGTAAACAGCGACTGTCTAACACAATATATCCCGGGCACACACTGTGACTGTCAGACTAATGAATTTCATTAACCGTTCTCCTGTGTATTAATGTGTGCTAAGACTAAATCTTCAACCGCAAATGGCTTTCATTTTTATAGATGGTTTACAAAAAAAAAAAAACATTTTTTTTTAATGTTTTTTTCGAAAGGATAAGAAGCTGATCAAAACCCTGTTCGACGTGCTGGCTCACCCACAGAACTACTTCAAATACACGACCCGCGAGTCCAACGAGATGCTGCCACGCTCTTTCATCAAGCTGCTGAGCTCCAAAGTGTCCAGCTTTCTGAGGCCTTACAAGTAGCCACGGGGGGCGGAGAGCCAGCCAGCCAGCCAGCCAGCCAGCCAGCCAGCCAGCCAGCCAGCCAGCCAGCCAGCAACTACAACAACGACAACAAAAACTTTTTTATATGGCTTTTAAAACATACTTCACTATGCAGACTTTTTTTGGCTTCTGTTTTTTTTTTCCCTCGCCGTCGCAACGGATTAGTTAGCCGAGACCCGTCCTCCGCTGAAAGCTCCAGGTGACTGAGGCTCATTGACTTGTTCCAGCTACTTCAGTATTGATCGTTACTTCTGTTTATTTTGTTTCATTCCCCGGGACTCCTCGTACTCTCCCGCTGCTCTGTAGTATCAGTTCTGTAAATGTATTCTATGCATGTGGGTTACCCAACCATGTGGCTGTTTGTTGCCTGGGCAGCTGAGCCGTTTCTTCTGTTGCAGTGCTAATCAAGTCAAAGCACTGCAAGCCAAAAAAGGTTACTTTTCAGTTTGAGCAAACAAAATAAGAGACTGTGTTTGTTTTGCATGAGAAAATGCAACTCTAACTCGTTTGGGACTTCCCAATTAAAACCATCACCAGCCCTGCATCGTATCACTTCCACCAGTTCCCTTACCTTTGGAGATTAAAACATGTTCACAGAGTTTTATAAGCCCCCCCCCCCCAAAAAAAAAAGCAAACACATATGCTAAATCTGTTTTCGTTTAGCATTTTAAAAAACGGTGCTGTGCCGTGGGAAGTGAAAGTGTTGCGGAACGGTAAAAAGTAAACACATTTTTGTATTGTAAAGGCAATTACTTTTACTGTTGCTCAGAATTACTTTACTGCACCTCCAGCAACTTGTTTCGGGTTGGTTTTATAGAGTTTGTTTTCACCTTTGCATTTGCTTCATGTCCCTATAAAAGTAGTGGAAGTCAGTAACCAGCCCATTTCTCATAGCCCCCCACAGAAACAGTGCCCCCTCTAGTTCAGTCACAGCCCATACAGCTCCTCCAAAGAGTATCACAATTACCTTTTTACTTGTGCACTAGGACTTTCAGTCTGCCTTTGTATGAGTGCAATGATCTTCATCTCCTGTCTGTTTCATTACAGAAAAGGAAGAACAATATTTATACCTGCCAAAAACTGTTCAATAGAATGTCCTTTTTTTATTTCTTGGGTAAAGAATCAAATGCAGTTACTGGGTTACATCATTTGACTGTAGTGCAATTCCCAGTGTATTCTATATTTGTGCACTGGCACTAAAAGGATCCCAAGCGAGATCTTGGAATATTAATTTAGGCACACATTTTTTTGTGCTTCCATTATGAAAAATCTCAACCCCTTGAACGGTTTTCCCCGACCAGCCTCGACTGGTACAGATCACTCATTCCTTACCTTGTGGAGTCGGCCAGTGATTCTGTCCTCTGCGTTCCTGTGCTGTAAACGGCTGCACGTTTATCATTGTGATGTCACACTGAAGATCTGTTCTGTAAAGCCAATGAGGCAGCACCCGCAGTTTCCCAGTGTGATTGTGGGGGCTAAGGGACAAGCAGGGTTCTATTTCAATCCACACTTACCTCTCGTAGACCCTAAACCAGGGCTTGGCACTTCACCTCCTGGTCTTTGTTCCAACCCTGTTCTAAATGGTTTAACTGAACCAAGGAGAAGTAGTTAATGATCTAATTTGAGCTGTTCAACCAGGACTACAATGGCTCTGGACATGGTAACATGAAGCCCCCTTTGCTGTAGTCCGTAGGCAGGCTGTATGTCTAGAGAGAAGTCAAGCTGTACTGAGAGTTCTAATGTGTTTCAGCTTCTGTTTATACCTGCTTTTTGTTTCCTGTGCCCTACAATTAAACATGTGCCTCTGTGCCTCCTGCCCCCAGCAGCAACTCCAGCCACTCCCCCCCAAAAAAACAAGAGGATCATCAAAATGTTATGTTGTGTTATTATTATTATTATTTTTTTTTAAATAAGAGTTTGCTATGATGTATCATAGAGTTCATAATGGTATTTGCACTTGAAAATGGTTATTGCTCATGTAAAAAAAAAAAAAAAAAAAAAAAAGTCTGGATTTTGTCTTTTTTTTAATGCATGGAATCGGTGTTCTTACTTTTTTTTTCCGAATGCTTGTCGTTTCTTTTGTTTTGAAGCGTTTGTCACCATAAGGACACTGGCAACCCAACTGTAGTTCTTCCAACACCTGACCCAGATTAGTACTAATCTTGAACTACTTTACTTAAAGCACTATAAGGCAAACCATCCATGAGTTTTGAGTGTGGTGTTAATTTCTGTTTTTAGTGTCGGCAGCATGATATTATTTAGACATGCGGTCAGACTAATGGATATTAACAATATAATAGTATTCACAGTATTGAAGGTTGAGTTAAGAGGTCAAAATAACTGTTTTTATTCACTTTAGCAGTAACAAAATCAGTTAAAGTAAAAAGTGACATTCTGTCCATTTCAAAAGCACCTGAAAGAGAAACCTCACACTGCTGAAGCAGCCTAGTCTTGAAGTACGATTCAAGCCAAACTCGGCAAAGACGACACTTTTACACCTGCTGCGGATATTCAATATCTCTAAAGGCGTTAAAGACATAACATGCTGTAGTCATACCATGCTCAAGAACAGAGGAATCAAACTAAATAAAACCAACCACCACTGGAAGAACAGTGGAGACTAAAACAGATTTCATGTTCACTTACCCCAATGGTTCATGGCGCAGTTTACTGTATTTTGTTGCAACAGTAGGAGGTACAGCACACTGTGATTTCCAACTGTGCTTTTATATTAATCCTAATCTCACGCTGCTAAACTCTGCAGAGAAGGACTTTCGGGCATTACCAGAAAAGAAAAGTCAATTAACTTTTGTCTATAAAAAAAATATAAAGCCCAGATTAACATTGATCTTTAGCAATCTGCAAAGAAAAAGGGGACCGCTGACATGTCAATAAGTCATAATTGAAAAGTAATCTACTGTAGAACTTGATACCTGCATAACACCTTTAGCAACATCTGGACAGAGTTGCATTAATGGATCCTTAAACTAAAATGGTTATCTTTCTGCCAAGCCAAGGCAGGGGTACTGCAGCAATGTGCAGGCACAAACAAGTGAATTTCTCAAAGGAGAAGTGCCTGTTGCTGCATCATTACCTTGCATAAGCAAACATGAGGATAAAACAACAATCTATCATTTAATAAGACAGCTGTTTCAGCTTAGCTGTCATGTGTAAACTGAACAACAGCACCAAATTAGAAGCAGCTGCTTTCATCTTGATGAATGATGGCATTTTAATGTTTAAAAGTTAATTTGTATTCAACCACTAAGTCCTCTCTGACAGGCCTTTGTTCTCATTAGGACTGAAATCATCCCAAGTAATTACAAGCGCATTGTGTAAACTGGCCCAATGCAGGTTTACACAATCCCAAGCAAGCCTTTACCGCACCCTTCACAGAACTAAGAGCCGCAGTCTACTTTGAACTCCTTACCAGAACTGTGTGTTCTGTTTAGCGCAGTCACTTCATCCAGAACTGGAGAAACACGCACTAGCGATACATTTAGAAATGCTAAAAGAAAAATCAGTACCAGATTTAAATGAGTTTCGGTTCACAGACTAGAGAAAGACTGCGCATTAAAAAACAAAAAGCATCTCGTTTTTTTGGCTGTACAGCCTTACCGCCAGATGCCATTTCAGCAAGAGAATAAAAGGTTTTCAAATAAAGCAACGGAGTAAAGCTGAACCACCGATCACAGGGTTTGTTGCATGTTTCAGAGCCGGTCTCTACGATAAGGGCTTCAGGATGTTCTGTATGAACCTGGCAGGGGTCCCATTAAACTGACTGGAGTAATTGCTCAGACACTATGCAGAGGCCAATGCGCTGGCATTACCCTTCGCTGTTGGGTTTGTCAAACCTGTTCACATTTAATTTTCCATGAGCTGGCAATTAAAAGTAACCACCGCCATCTGTTACAAACACACAGGACAGACTAGCTTTTTTTTTTTTTTTTTAAAGTGCAAATTGATTCTCAGGACAAGCAGTGCTAGCCCCATTAAAACATTACTTTTTTCCCTGTGTGGTGTGATTTGCTACTTGCTGTTTTGAATACTGGACTTACCCTATTTTACGGAGATGTTTGATCAAACACAGACGATTTTATTGTGTTTATTTTTTTTTAATCAAGGAGTTTATTATAAGAGAGACACGCAATGAAATAAGCAAGCTTAAGGGTGCCTTTTAAACACATTTTTATTTAAAGTCCCTCCATACACATTTTTAAAGCAGAAAAGAAAAAAAAATCTAGAAAACAATTTCATTATATAAAAAAGAAATCAGTACATGTTGACTCCTCTCTCTCTCTCTCTCTTACTTACAAAGTTTCTTTAAACAAAAAATTCCTATCACCTGAGACAAACGGTACACTGCCTGTCACAAAGTTCTGGGAAAGGGGTCCGTGTGGAAACACAAACTCAAAACAGCACGGCTTCTCTAGCAAAACTAGTTCTATTTTTGGTTTTAACCAGTATTTTTTATGACTTGTATAAAACAATTACAACCAACTGAGCGGGTGTGTGGAGCTGGCTTTTATGTGCACCAGAAAAAAACAATATATTTATTGCTGGTTTAACAAAACCTTTGGTACAGTCGAAAAAGACACGGGCAGCGTCTTTCGCTGGACTCGGAGATCAGGAAAGCAGAGTGCGTCAGCTGTTAATCTGTTAGGAGGGGAGTATCTTGCTGCGCTTCAAGTCTAGGGAGATGGCACGGACCATCGGAGCACATCAGCCTCCTCCAACGTGAGAGGGCACTAGTCTTATGTACATGCATGTCCTTGCTGGCAGTCTTTCCAGAAATCCAAAGGAAAAAGAGAGCGAGGGAAAAAAAAAATCTGAAAGAACACAGCAAGAAGAAAAGCCTACATTATCCTGGTGGCTCTTCTACATCTGAAAGCTCCTTCGTTTCCCATGGAACTCATTGGGGGGAGAAGCCGAGCTGTCAAACCTTTCTGCCCCAGACTATCCCGGGAAAGGTGCTGGGATTTGTAGAAGGGGGGGTGGGGGTGACAAGTTGCGTTCCCCTTAACGAACAAGGCGGCGAAACAGCCGGCAGTGTTTGTTTTATTTTTTAGTAAAGTAAAAGCAATACCTTTTGGACTCAAAGTGGCAATGCCATGAAGAAGAAGATGAAGAAGAAGAAGAAGAAGAAATGTTTTTAAAAGCTGGCAGCGCTCCCTGACTCTGCGCCTCCAGTTCCAGTTTCTTCACGCCCGTTTTGTTTCTGTTTCCTCCCGGTCTGCGAGAGAGAGAGAGAGAGCTCCTCAGCAACCTCCGTCAGCCACCACCTCGTCCTGAGACATGCTGCCCTGCTGAATGGCTGCTGTGGCCATGCTGATGGCTTCCTCCAGCGTCTGCTGCTCCTCCAGCTGTTTAAAAGGGAACAGCATTACATTTACACACCTGCTTAACATAAAGGTGGTCTTGACATACCTGGGTGACTTACAGCAAGCATGTTGTATATCCTCCAGACCCAGGTGCTTACAGAATGCATTTTGTGTTGTACTGCTGCATGAGGATCTACACAGAAATCTATCAGAGTTGGGCTTTATTTCAGGTTTGACATTGCAATAAAAATGGCACATATTATTTATTTCTTAGCAGACGCCCTTATCCAGGACGACTTACAATTGTTACAAGATATCACATTATTTTTACATACAATTACCCATTTATACAGTTGGGTTTTTACTGGAGCAATCTAGGTAAAAGTACCTTGCTCAAGGGTACAGCAGCAGTGTTCCCCACCTGGGATTGAACCCACAACCCTCCGGTCAAGAGTCCAGAGCCCTAACCTCTACTCCACACTGCTGCCCCCATAACCACAGGAATTGATGCATAATAAAATTGGACCTAAAATGAAAATACATTTACATTGGGAAATGTTACAAAATGTCATCTTATTCTTCTTAATGTTAAGGGACTTGGTAGTCCGAGTTTTGATCCTTACAGAAGAAGATGCAATGATGAAACAGAAATCCACACTGACCTGTACTGCTATCTGGGTGCCATTTGCTGTGGCCAACAGCGCCACCTGTTGGTAATGCTGAGCTGCTACATGTGAATCTCCAACCATCATCCCTTCCGTTACAATGGCCACCTGGTAGGGAAGAGGGTTTGGCAAGATTATAATGGGGCTTGCAAAGTATTATTCAAATATCTCACTCACTAAATAATGGTTGGTTTTATTACAAGAAATCCACGATTGCACGCATGTCGCGACCTGGTTAAGCATATATTTTACAAACAACGTCAGGTTGCTGAAGTGATGCCGCAGGGTATAAAACATTCAAACACAATAAGAAATTCAAACAAATTCTGCTAGGAAAACACTAACATGGAAACACTGACACCTGGTGGCCAGACTTCGTCACTGCAGCTAACACTGACATGGAGCAGTCTAACCATACACCAAATTCTTTGAGAGATGCAACAATATTTTTATTTCTCTTCTTAATCCAACAATAAAATAATAATAATAATAATAATTAAACTAGACATATACGTAAGTGTGAAGCGGTATGATAATCTTCATACACCCCCAGATTCTGACACTTCAATAACTTAGTAAAGAATGCCTTTAGGAAGTAAACAAGTGCCATGCATACCGACTGGGCCTCCGTTCCATCCGCCGTCACCATAGTAACTGTGTGGGTGCCAGACCCTGTGATGTCACCCTGGTTGGCAGGGACTGCAATTGTTCTGCCGTCCTGTGTTACCATGGTGATGGCTGACCCCAGCGCTTGCAAGTCCTCGTGGGATAGGCTCACCTAGGTGGGAAGAGGGGTAACAGTTCACCTCTTTTGTTATTAACAGGCAACGCAAGAAACATGCTTCAGTTTGACGAAGGCATTTGCTATGTATATACACTGCCAGATTTATGATACTGCAGTGTTTCGTGTTGTGGATAACGTTTCCATTAAGTGTTGTGTCTCAGCCCGTCCCGGTTGAGCTAAAAAGCAGATTCAGAATTGAAATCGGATTGATTTCCTTCTCCTGGGGTAAGAAAGGTTTGGGACTGAATTCAGAATCAGCCCGGGAGGCAGCTAGAAAAATCCTCATTTTCTATACACTGCAATATGAGTGGCAGACTATTACCAAGCCCTTTCCCCCACCCCTCTACCTGCTGTGTCCCGTCTTGAGTGATCAGCGCGACCTGTGACTCTATGACATCCCGCGCTACCATGGCAACCTGTGGGGCCGCGCCCCCATCCCCCTCAGTCAGGAAGGCGATGCGCTGCCGTTTCGGAACAGGCTCCTGATCCCCTCCGTCTGTTTCGCCGCACAAAAGGAAAACAGAACGTCTTTTAGAACGAGATCATCCAGACTCCTGGTGCTGCAGCTGGTGTGCATTGTGGGGCTGGATAAACGGGAGGGAATCCGAACTTTAAATCAAATGCATTGAATTAAGCTCCCTTTTAAGAAGGAGTTTCCACGGTGGCATCCCAAGCGCGTGCGAGACAACAGAGGCAGTTCAACACAACCTGAGGTAAACCTTTCACAGCAGTCAAAACTCGCATTGTTACTATTAATTATCAACAAGAAAGACAGGGCAGTGCAGCCCAGCCCGTAAATAGGCATGAATGGACCGTCTCCAGCATTAGCAAGCTATCCTGGGCTCTCTTGCGTCGCAGCGCGCTTTGCTCACCGTCGGAGTGGCGCTGCTCTGCCTCCTCCGTGGCCTCGAAGTCGCCGTGCGCGGTGCGCTTGTGCATGGCGAGGGTGGAGGTCTGCCGGTACGTCTTCCCGCAGTGGTTGCAGGTGTAGGGTTTGCAGTGCGTGTGCACCACGTGGTGTTTGTACAGACTGGAGTACTCCGTGAAGCGCTTTCCACAGCCTGGCACAGTGCACACATAAGGTTTTTCACCTGCACACACACAGAGGCATCTGTTATTGTTGCACACGCACACACACACACAGCATGCTCACGAGGGCGGACAGTCACAATGGCCTCAGACACAACAAACGTTTTGACTGTGAGTGAGATTGCCACCGACACTCAAAGGGTAATGGGCTTTTTATTTTCTTTAACAATATCGAGTGTTGAATTAAGTTTAAAGTGTGTGTGTGTGTTAGCACAATTGAGATAGGTGCATGTGTGTTGGAATTAAGAACGGATTTCAACGTTAAGCTCAGTATTGAGATCCTCTCACCTGGCCTGTCTTTCTACACCTACGCAGTAACAGTCAGCAGGCTGGCGCAGGTACCTGTGTGTATTCTCATGTGGTTCTTGAAGTTGGTGGCGCTGGCGAAGCCCCTCCCGCAGCCCTGCTCCTCGCACATGTAGGGCCGCTCCCCGGTGTGGGTGCGGATGTGCACCTTGCGGATGTTGGAGGTGGTGAAGGAGCGGCCGCAGCCCTCGAACGGACACTGGAACGGCCGCTCGCCTGGGACACCAAACAAAGAAACAACAAACAGCTTCCATCAGTCCTACTGATGAGCAGCCAACACACCCCCAGGTCTTGACGTCTGTGAGCAAGCGGCCCGATTGCATTGAAAGGCAGGGATGGAGATCAGACTCCCATTGCACAGCAGTTTAACCCATTCCAGGTTTTACTATGAGCCTGAGAAGCCGCAGTGTATAGGTAACAAGCTCAGGTGTGTTAAACAGTAAAATGTACATGGATGGCTGTTTAACTGTGGGAGTGAGAGTCCTGAAGGTTTGGATTACACTAAGCAGTTCATCCATAACTATGAAAGACTCAATGGTGAAACCTGTAGTAACACCAAAAGAAATGCCCTCTCCATGTCTTGAAGAGGATCTCACTACACACGTGCATTTCCAGTGCGTTTCTGAATGCGGTTTCAGATGCCTAGAGGTCCGTTTCGTTTGGATTGTGCTGAAAGCGTACCTGTGTGTATGCGCACGTGTTTCTGCAGGTCCCCCGATGTCTTGAAGGCCTTGGTGCACATGTCTTCAGGACACTTGTACGGTTTCTCTCCAGTGTGTGTTCGGACATGGCTCTTCAAGCCGTACCCCGTAGCGAAGGCCTTCCCACAGCTCGACACATCACACCTGTACGGCCGGTCACCTGTGTGAGCTCTTTCATGAACCTGAGGACACAGCACACCTGGCTCAATTCCAATTACAAAGACAGCAGAACTGTTCGCTGGACTTGCAATTCCAATTACGCTGCAGTAATTACAATTACACTAAAAAAGAAACAAACTACACACCAACATGTTTAGTCTATTTTAAATGTACTTATTTATTTATTATATTTAAATAGCGTTTTTCAAACCAAAGTATCACAAAGCACTGTACAGCACAAAAAAATTAACAAATGACTATGAAACGCTCAATGGTGGAACAAGCAGTCACACAAAAAGAAATGAGCAAGCAATAATCACAGATAGAAACACAGAGACATGCCATATAACTTTTCAATCAAACGGGGACTCTAAAAGAGGTTGAAAATACAAGAATAATGATCGCATGACTAATAAATGCGGAACTGAACTGTAATTGATCAGTTATATAGTAGAATTATAATCAGACAGTACGCATTGTAACTGACCCCCTGGGCTGGGACACACACACACACACAATGCATCAAATCACAGCTGGCAGCACGCGCCTATTTAAAGAGAGCAGGCAGCTTTCCTAATAGAAAGTGAGGCTCTTGGTAAAGAGGTGTGCTGTACCTTTAAATGGTGAGCTGTGGTGTAGAGCCGGCCGCAGCCCTCATATTGACAGCGATGCGACTTCTCCCCGCTCTGCTGAGACTTCCCTGAGCTCCGCGACTCCTTGAACAGCACCTGCAACAAACAGGGGGAGCAGGAGTAAAGGACTGCGGCCGAGCAATCCATGAGACACCCCAATACAGAACGGGGTCCCCCCCCCAAAAAAAAATAAAGAAAGAAATAACCCAATCCGGTCAGGCGTGCAATGAAGGGGCGATCTCTGATCATCGCCACACCCACCTCGATAGCGCTGGGATCCTCTGCAGAGTCGCTCTGCTGAAGCCCGGTGCTGCTGGGCGCATTGTCCTCCACCACATCCGACTCGGACATCTGCGAAAACATTACGGATTTCAGATGGATTTTCAGTGCGATCCTACACCAGCTTAAAACAGGGGTAATGAAGCATTTGCCTGTTTTAGCACCTGGATGGAATTGGTTCAGTTAAGTGGTTAGAACAAGGAGCTGGTCCAGCCTTGCTATCCACAGGGGGCTCCAAGAACATCCTACAGGTTGTAGCTTAAAACTCCAGCCCCAACCCCAACCCCTGCTGTGACTGCGTTCCCCTGGCGGCGCCCCCTGACCTTGCTGGCGAACTGCTCCAGGGTGGAGATGGTCTCTGGGTCGACGGTGCCCTCCTCCAGGCCCCCCTCAGTGTGCACGGTCAGGATGGTGTTGCTGGCCTGCATGCCGGAGGGGTGGTGGATGTACGCAGTGCTGCCATCCTCCAGCTGGACTGCCTCCACCGTGCTGGGGTCATAGCCCTCTGGGGAGAGCAGCAGGGAGAGGAGGGCTGTCAGCAGGGTGGGCTTTAAACAGAGACCCCCACATTGGGTACAGCTTTCTCTGGGGTACTCACTTGTGGAGTTCCCTCTCAGTACTCAGACTGGAATGGACTGACTGAGCGGACCATAGTGAGCTGGGTGAAGTGAAATAGTTTAAACACACAGCGTGCTTCACTTTCTTTGTCATGTGGATCATTTGGCAAATAACTTTAAAAAAAAATGAAAGCCATGGAAAGAACACAAGCACAGTTCAAACCATTCAGGTGTTCCTTAATAAGCATAATTAGTAAAGCCAGGAATGGTTTAAAATTATAGATTAAATGCAGAATTGCATATTATGATGTTTCTACAACTGTTTTGGTATGATCGGCTGCATTGTGCTTTTTATTTTAAAACGACAGGCATTGCTGCACTGTTTCATCAAGCCTGCAACGTGGCTGGGAGAGCTTGTTCACAACACATTACCGCAGACCGAATAAAAACGCCCCAAGGAAAGGAATACCTTTGAGCATGTGGTGAATGTAGGCAGTGCTGCCGTCTTCCAGCTGTACTGCCTGGCCATCCTCGAACGGGGTATAGTCTAAAAAAAACAAAAGAACAGATTCATTCATTCCTTCAAACACTCGAATCACAGCTTCAAAAGTAAACTAAAGGCTTGATTTGACCAACCTATACCCTGTTGGGATAAGCCACAGCTGGATTTGATTAGAGCACGTCACAGCACTGTGGGGAAGCACCCTGGATTACATAAACCACGCATCTGTGCTTATCCCAGGAATACCTCCAAGTGATTTATTCATTTCTTTAATGGTCTGCAACCCCTAACTGGTTATTTGTTCTCTATGCTGTGATCATCATGCCTTTCCAGTATCAGGTCTCTTTGGGAGTCCACTACACTGTGCTTTAGCTAATGCAGGGCTGCAGGCTGCTAATCGAATCTCTGATCAGATTCGAAGCGAAATGGAAATATTGAGCCTGTAAGTTTTGTCTTTTGTTAATTCTAAACGTAGAATTGTTTGGTTCCGGAAGATTTTGGACATTCTGCTACCCTGTTCCGATGCCAGTCTCTTGTACCTTTCTGCTGCACGGTGACCTGCTGGATGTAGGCAGTGGTACCGTCCTCTAACTGGATGGTGTCTCCTTCAATCAGCTTCCCATCTGTAAAGAAAACAGGAGAACTCTCACTGCACCGTGACATGCTAACAGAACATATCTGTGTAATTGCTCATCATAAAAAGGGGACAGGAACATACAATTTGAATGCATTCTGAATCTCCACCAAACTTACTTGCCATTTCTCCTCTCGTTCATACATTTTCTTCTGTTCTTATTAAGACCAGACTTGACAAAGTTCTGAGATCAATCAGCTACTTGGAAACAGACAAGCTTAGATTGGCCCAGTGGCCCCTTCTCACGCGTAAATCAGTTTAAAAGCAAAAAAAATAAAAAATATACATTCAAACAAAAAACAACTGTGCCCTGCAAGTGCGTGCTTCTCGTTTACCTTTGATAGCTTGCTGGATGAATGAGTTGGAGCCGTCACTGAGCGTCACTGCTTGAAGTCCCAGACTCTCCATGGTTTAAATAGTATACCTGCTCCCAAGAAAGCATCAATCAACAACAGCTAAAAGAACCCTACTTCACTCCAAACTGTTTGATTGGCTCAGAAGCAGGCTGGTCTGTCATATTCAGCACAGAGAACTTCAGCTCATTGCTAAGGGCTGTCATCTTCTACCTCCTCTGGTACTTTGACAAAAAAGTAACACCCTGAAACTTCAGCTTGCATTTTCTCAAAATTGTTGCAACTTGGCCCATTGAACCATTGACCTGCTTTTTTTTTTGGACTTGCATATAGATCCATGCCCACTGATGCAGCAGGGGTCAAAGTTAAACCCAAATGTATTTGTTCTGTTTGGGTTGAATTGGGTTTGAGTTTGTGGCACAATTGGGAGATCTGCACAAATTTGAAGCAATTATAAAGCATGTTTTCTTTTTTTTTTTTGCACGGATATATTTTAAAAATGTGTTTTTAGACTAGATCACTTAGAGGGCATCTCCCATAACAATGACCGCTCTAATTGAAGCCCAGAGAGGGAGGAAAAACGTCAACTTTCAGCCAATCCGAGTGCAGCATTTCTTCCCATTGTGACTGAACTAGGAATACTAATAGTGAACTACAAATACAGCAATACAGTACAGCATGTGTGATTGACAGGCAGTGATTTGATTACTTCATATTGGGCTTTATCGGTTGGTTTCACAGGTCTAGAAAATGACTATTTTGGTACCTCAGGTAACATTAAATCCCACAGAGTACTGTAATCTGTCAAGTGTCATTTAATCTGTAGTATTTTGTATTTAATTATATCCCTGATGTAACTATCACTGACACTGTTATCTGCTCCGTTATTGAATCGTATTTTGTCATATACTTGTACTTGCTAGAACCAAAGTCATTGTATTTTATCTTGCTCTTAATTGTATTAATACTTGTACTGTGATTCTTGAAATGTATTTTTGTTTACGACTGTAAGTCGCCCTGGATACGGGCGTCTGCTAATTAATAAATAAATAAATAAATAAATAAATAATAATAATTAGGTAGTCCAAAATTACGGCGAATTCCAGTCTGTGAAACCATCCGGAAGTGATTTTTATTTTATTATTTATTTTTTACATTAAATAAAATATGGGATCCCCCAGTTTAACTGACACCGTCTTTGCAAAAAGTGTCTAAACTGGAGAAAATATTTGTGCTTAAACTTGCCCTCTTGTTTCACTGCTCAACATCGGGCTGACAATTACATTTCATCGGTTTTCACGTATATTGTTATTTGGCCGGGACAGCAGCGCCAGATGCAGTAATCCTTACCCATCGTCTGCTGGGGCAATTACAGTGCTTGAGATTGTTTATACCCACAGTGCTACAGAAATGTGATCTGATAAATACCAGAAGGCCCCAGCTCAGTATCCCTCATTCATTAAAATAATCTTAAATCTTACCCGTACCTAAAATCGACAAATACATACTTGTCCTTATGAACCTGAACTGAGAAAGCACGCTACAGTCCCTGTAAGTGTGTGACCACACCAGCGCCTTTAATGCGAATTGCAACCCATCGCTGCCTCACCACTGCGGACATACGTATTAACAAACAGCCTTCCCATACAATTATTGATGATTTGGCAACACTAATTACAATTAGTGCTACCAACAACAACACACCCCACATTCTTCCTATAGGGACCAACGGCGTTGTGTGACGTTTTACAACAACTGCGGGCGCGTCAGAATTTATTTTGTTGTTGTCGTCGTGAAACAACACGATTTATTTCAAAATGATAACGCACAAGATCACCGTTTGTAAAGGTTTCTTGTTGTTGTTGCGCTTTTGCTGAGATCTCTAATCTGCGATCTGGGGTACACACTGGCCCGCCGGGCCGCCTGCTGCCGTAGATCAAGCCTACGCGCTTCTCCGCTCCCGTCTGCGCCCCCCCGGCTCCGTCCGCTCTCTAACATCGTGTTCCCCTCAAACCCCGTCTATTCCCCCTGCTCCCCCAATTCCTTCTGTCGACGGGGAACCACCGACCACCCGCCTGCCGCCTCAACCCTGCCATTTCTCCCCCATTTTCCTATCCCAGCTCTCCCTCCGCTCGGAGAAGCTGCGGCGCAAACTGGGATACTCACCTCCAGCAGCCCGCCATGCACCAGGAGCGGGGGTACCCAGGAACCTGCATAAGGAATATCCCCTGCCGCTGTAAACAACGCGCGCGTATGACCATGTACAGATTCCCGGTTACCGCTTTGCTGCCCCGAACGCACAGAGAGCGTTCAACCCGGGAACCTGAACACGCATAATGTAATATACTCAGTCGCGCACTCCATTTTGTAATATTCATGTTCTGGGGGCAGGGCGCAGAAAGCGCGATTTGGCCCGAAACTCTGTATAAACTATACAAGGTGCTTTGTGTCCTAAAGCGGCAGGGTATATTATACATGTTTAGTGGCTGCTGTTCAAGCGAGACGGGGGGGACCAAGATAACAATACGACGGTGTTACAGTATTACGGATTAAGAACCATTGCATACCTGTCAAGGACCCAGGACACTTGACCAGGAGATATTTGTAAGGGATAGTGTTATTTAATCGAGCGAAGCGGCACGGGGGGGGGGGGGGTCCGTGAATTTTTTTAAATATAGATGCTCAGAAACTAAATTAGAATACGGCATAAGAGTCATTTAATGCGAGGATGCTGTTGTATTATGCTTGTGTTTTGTGGTGCGTGATGGTCTATGCCCATGTGACAGACTTGCAAGTCTCTCAAGACTGTAACGTTAGGATCATAACAGCAGCTGTCACTCACATCCGGGTGTCATTCACGCTACGCAAGCAGGTAGGGATAGGGAATTGACTGGCCACCAGATGGCCTATGAGGGAACCAAATCTAAAAGGTAGGGAAAATAAATAAATAAAAGAGAAGAGGAGAGAGAGAGAGTGAGAGTGAGAGAGAGAGAGACCGGGAGTACGGCTTTATGCAATAGTATACCTTGAAAAGGAGCTGACGCATTTGGAAGGATTGCAGCGCCGAGGGAAAGGGAGGGCGGGGTTTGCAATGCCAGTCTAATCTAGTATAGCAGTGGAATGTAATCACATACCTCAAGGTGTAGAAGAGAAAAAAAAATACACATGGGCACGCCCATAGGCTTTAATATTTATTTTAGATTCTCATTAACAAAAAATACAAAAAAGAACATACAAAAAACACTTCTATATTTAAATACCAGACAGGATACTGACCAGTCATTCACCTACAAGTTTCAAACTTCTTGTATCCTAACAATATAAAAAGTGTATCTATATGCACAATAGCACCACCTACTGGTGGCTTCTGAAGTGCAGACTACTGTGCTGTTTTGAATTACAATGCAGGGATGAATATCTCTGGTCCAGTTTACAATTCCGCGAATGTAACTTGCAGCTATGATTTGTTTAAAAGAAAAAAATATATATGTGAGTTATAGCAAAATAATATTTCTGCTACAGAAAATGCTTTCCTTCGATCATTCACGTGCAGACGGCAAAACAGAAATGTCAAACGGAAACTGCAATATGGCGTTTTTTTTAATATTTTTTATTTATACTGATAACATTTTACAGCTAGAGCCGATATTTTCAAAACAAACATTCGGTATAAGGGGACAAACAGCTGAAATCCAGTATGTTTGAAACAGAAACATGGACTGTGCAGCATGGCTAGCTTCTGTTCCATCGTCACCACCTTCCTCTTGTTGGTAGATTGGGTTCCAGTCCAGACCCTCCCTGCACCCAGTCCCTGCTTATGTACATGGTCTGATGTCTTAGCTGAACACCCAGTGCACAGCAGTGTGCCGTTCAGTGCGTACTGCTCTGGTGATCCCTGCATTACTCCAATTCAACCTGGGATCCTATACAGCCAGCTGGGTCATTGTGTAGTCAAATGGGTTCCAGCGTTAACAGCTAATAGCTGGTCTGTGTGAACTGGACTTGTGTTAAAACAGTGGTTTCCTGGGCTCTGGCACAGGCAGTCTTTGCTTGTTGCCTTGGTGTTATGCCCAGTGGATAGGTTTCCTGTAGGTGGTCATGTATAACTGGTGGATGTGTGTGTTTGACTGCTGCTCCTGTTATTCCCAGTGGACCTGCCCCCCCCCTGCTTTTGGTCTCTTGGGCTCCAGCACGGGTAGTCCGTGGTCATTGATCTCCTTGAGTCTCTGGTCCTCCAGAAACACGACCAGCGAGTCCCTCATGTCCACAACCTCCAGCAATTCCAGCAGCACCCTCTCCTCCTCCGCCCGGTGCTGGGCTGTCTTCATCGAGTCTGAAACGGAAGAAACAGGGACTGAGATAGAGCAGTCTGGTCAACAGCAACAGCGCAACAGACCACCATTTCTTATGCAAGGGTTGTGTAGTATTGTGCTTTTTTTGTATCAGGGTTTTATTTTTATACTGTCTATACTGTTCTTTCTGATAAAAAAAAGACAAAATTAGGGTGTACAACTGTAATAGCAAAGCTGTGAATCAGATCATATTGTGACTAATAGGAAGCAGGTGCATGTTTCCGGTCTAATTCTCTGTTAAGTACTACAACAGTAGTTAACTGACCCGACTCTGCCTCCCCCTCCCTGCTCCTTTACCTTCCATGTCGATGTAGTTCCGATACTCCTGTTCCAGTCTGCTCTGCTTGTCCTCCAGCTCCAGGTGACGGGACCTGTAGAGGAAGCACAGAGAGTGTGCAGGAAGGATAAGCACACCTTCTCTCATCTCCTTCCATTAAGCAATTCTATTTGTCAACTTGTTGGCCCAGAATGCCCCGACTCCATTTCAAAAAGACTATCATCAGCATGGAGCCCACCCTCTGTTGAATGAATTTCGAACATGGAAGTTAAATCAGCTGAGACATCAGGACAGCTGAACGCCTGGATAAGAACGCCTAACGCAGGATCAAAAAAGCATTTTTTACTACTTTAAATGTTCGATTTAAACATTAAATGAGTTCCTTCAGCCAGATAAAAAAAATATAAAATCTCTGACAGTTGCGTGGTGTTCCATAGCCTTTAGAAGACGTCAAAAATCGAAGACTTCTCCATTTTCAACCAGCTGCGTAAAGAAGTTCTGAAGAGAGGACTTACGCAACCATGAGGTCCGACTCCTCCGACATCAGGTCATTCTTCTCGTGGACCAGCTGGATCCAATTTTGAATGAGCAGTGGGGAGTTGTCTGACTCTGCACACAGGAGGGGAGAAGCTGGTTAAACCATGCCCTGAACTCTTACTAGGCTTACATGGAATTCAACAGCTGTTAGCAACTGCTGGGTATGGGTATTAAATACCAGTGCTCGCTTGACTAATGTATTCCTCATGTTGTTCTGAAAGTTTAAAGAACCAGTGTTGGACTTCCAAGTACATAGGGTACACCCGAGTGTAACTTTTAATCTGTCCCCCTATAGGACGTTAGTAAAACATCAGTGAGAAATATCATGTAGAACAAAGTGGTATTTAGCAGATCCACTAGTGTTGCAGGGGGACTGGTTAATGATTACACCCTGGTGTACCTGATGTACTTAGGGATTAGAGATGATTGAAAGCTACACGGGGGCACTTCCAGTTTCCAGATGGCTATCTTGAGAAGGACCTTAGCTTCCATCAGCTGGATTTTCCACAGAGAGTCTAAAGTATTGACGCAAACCATCCTAATATCTTCCAGCATCTGAAGAATAACGTTGTCTCCCACTCAGCTCTCTTGCTATTAGCAGTCCAGCAGTTTCTCTTACCAGCCTCCCTGCGTAGCGCCCTTTCCAGGTAAACCCCCTTCTCCTCCAGCTCTTTGAACTTCACCTCAATCTCCTCCAGACGCCGCTGTATCGACTGTGAAACACACAAACACGGAGAATGAGGAACAAGCACTTTGTGGAGGAAGTGGCTCCATTGGTGTACTCGTGGCACAGGGACAGTGTGAAGTCTAAGTTCAGGATGGCCAATACAAGAAATGTCTTGTAAAATTCAAACAAGGCAGTCTAAACCTGCACTCTGGTTATCTGGTATTAAAAGCAATGAGTACATCAGTGAGACTTGTTTCCTTGTGGGTGGACCACATGTAGTAAGGCACGCCTCTTATTGGTCGGTTATGCTCTTACATTATAGGATACACCATTGTTTTGGAAGTCCATCACATCCCTATAGTCTAAGAAATGCCCCCCCACACTGACTTCGTTCTGGTTCTCTCCACCCGAGACTGGGGAGGAGACCTCTTTGGTCTGACCTGTGCTTTGTAGAATCACTTGGGTTACCTGGTATTAAAACTGTTGACCAGGCTGACCTGTGCTTTGTAGAAGCGCTGTATTTCACACTGCTTGGCTCTCCTCTCAATGGTTCTCATCTTCAGCAGCTCCAGCTTTTTGGCTTCCTTGGGATCCGAGGGCATGGTCTGAAACTGAGAAAGGAGAGCATGTTACTTAATTTGGGACACACCAGTTTTTACATAGCATTGCAATCCATTCCAACACTACTCAGGTAGTCTTGTATCTCTTAAAGAAAAAAGACAGGATACCTGGACCCATATTAAAAAGACTGACTTAAACTTCCCTGTGAACCTGGATCATTAGGGTCACCCTACAGTTACTTGGGTTGGTGGACTGTTCATCCATAACATAAAATCCTCAATTCTCACATGTTTCAACAAGTGTCTTATCAATGCAATGAGCTCTATCAGTGTTTCCATTTGGTCAGCAGTCACAGCTAACTATTGGGTCAGCGAACTAGACAGCTGTGCTGCAGGTGTAGGAATCCCCTTGGAGATTCGTCTTTACAGAAACATTGCAATTTCACCTGTGTAAGTGGTAGATTCTTCTTAACATCCTTGCTAAGCTCACCTTCTCATTGAAGAGATCCAAATCAATATCATCATTATCGAAGACTTCTTCGTCATCGTCGTCCTCCTCCTCCTCCTCAGACTCCTGGGTATCTGTGGGTTAAACAAATGTGGGCTGTATTCAATCTCATTTGATACCATTTTACTTGGAACCAGAATCCAGGCATTAAAACAGAGCAGCATGTAAAATGAGCCTCAGAGCCCTGCCTCACCTGCGTCTTTCAGTCCCCTCCCGAGTCGAGGAGACCAGAGGTTGGACTTTGGCTTGCTAGCGGGCTGAGCTGGGGGATGCGTGGTGGGGTCCTTTCTCCTGAA
This sequence comes from Acipenser oxyrinchus oxyrinchus, assembly GCA_030684275.1. Lineage (NCBI taxonomy): Eukaryota > Metazoa > Chordata > Actinopteri > Acipenseriformes > Acipenseridae > Acipenser > Acipenser oxyrinchus. The sequence continues at coordinate 5,215,069 of CM060293.1, forward strand.
GGACCTCCTGTTATTCTGCACCCTGATGCTTCCTCCTGGCCCTCCCCAAGACGACTCACTGTCTGCCTGCTCATCTGGGTTCAGCAAAGCTGGTGTCACCTCGGGTTGCTCCACCTCGGGCAGAGGTTTTTGACGATTTCTAGTGTCTTGGTCCAAGTCGGAGTCGGAATCGAGGCTAAACCTGATAAGTTTTTGTTTCTCACTTTCCGACAGCGTCAGTTTCTTTAGCGGGAATTTCTTCTGGCAGTCTCCGTTTTCTGAGTCTTTAGGAAGAGTGATTGTTACGGAAACCGGGCTTTCAGAAGGAGAAGGTCCCGTGGTACTTGGATCTTCAGTCTGAACAACAGTAGTTCCATTTGTCGTCAGTTGGTCTCCGACACCCTGGTTGCCATCACTGGATTCTTCTGTACTCGACACAGTCGTCTTCTCCTCCAGTGCCCCCACATCTCGTTCCTCGCTCTGGTCTACAGTCACAGTGGGTGCAGGGCTTCTTTTATTGGCCCGTGGCTTTGGTGTCGGTTTAGATCTTGGAGTAGCACCAGAATCAAGGTTGTCTTTCCAGAAGGTTGTATCTCCATCCACCGAGTCTAGATCTTCAGAGCTACAGACCACAAGGGGAATGTTTGGTTTGAAGCGGGATGTCCGCACAGCTGGCACAGGGCATTCACTGGGGTTACAATCGTCCCTCAAGCGTTGTTCTGAAGAATCCTGCGTTGGCTTAACTGGGTCTGAAACAGGACCGCCTAGCTCTTGCACGGACCTGTCTTCTACCAGAGTAGCATGCTGTTCAACAGAAAGTGGGCCGATAGCAGGTGGATGATCTTCAGCAGGCAAGTTTGAAGAGGGGTCCTAGCAATGGAGGGGGGTGTTATAAAAGTGTCCAGTAATTAGTGTGAATTGTGATGAGTTAATTGTTGATATTACCATTTCTGTATTGGATTGGTATAAATCTGTGGTTCTCAAAGCTGTGCCCATTTTATTTAACATTTTGGATGTTGTCAGGTAAAATGTCAAGAGATACAAATAAACATGCAAACTAATGAGAAGTACAGGAATGTGTCCCTGGCCAAAAACCTTTGAGGAACGCTGGTATAAAACTATACCAGAATAAAAGTTAAAAACAGCTTCTTAGCAACTTTCCACCAGGGATATTCAACACAAATTCAAACATCATTCTACTCTTCTCATGAGACTATGCAACATTGGCATGGTGTATTAAAGCACATTAAAAATAAAAGTTCAATGTGAATTTGTAATACCGGATTTACTAAAGCCTCTGGTGTCTTTCCCTGGATGCCTTCAGCCTGCCAGTCCGAATGAATCAGACAGAAGAACTGGCCTGTTGAAACACAAAAGAAACAGTGTGGACAGACAACAAGGAATCGGTTATAGTATAAAACTCAATTCCTACGCAGTGAGTAACAATCAAGTTGTATTGTCTGTATCAGTTATACAAAGGAAGGATAATTATTACGCTAACCATTTTTTTTTGATAACCATTTTAATACCTGATATCGGCATAGTGTGCAGTAAATCAAACAATTAAATTGTTACATAATCTGGCACATTTCCTCTACTATCATTCCTGAAATCCCTCATTTTGGCATATCCCTGGAACACCCTCAGATACACGTGGAGCACAGTGTGCAGCAGACTGCATTACTGTATCCTTTAAAATCTGGACTGAAGAACCCAGCGCTGTGTCAATCCATCGGAGTAAAAAGGATTGCGCACAGAGCCATCTCTACAGCCCTGAGTCTGGTTCCATCTCCACGCTCCCTGGACTGACCTCTCTTGCTGTCGAAAGCGTAGCTGCCCACTCGCAGGGTGGCTCTGCACTGCTGGCACTTGAAGCAGCTTCGGTGGAAGAACTTGCCCTCAGTGCTGACCCTCTCCAGCACGTAGACACGCCGCCCGCAGAAATAACACACGTCACTGCCACCAGGACTTCCCAGAGGAGCCAGCTGCAGGGACAGAGGATTACACTGGGGCATGGCGACAAAGGGTGGATCATTTATGCTGCCAAACGGTGGGGTTCGGAGTTAACCGGAGGGGAATCAGATGGGAGACTTTCTGCTAATATTGCTCAAGGATAGAGAAGCAAAAATGTGAGATTTCTTATTTGATAAAAAAGGTATAGAAGCACCTTTGCTAATATTGCTCCTGTGATTGTGTCTAGTTTTCTTGTAATAAATGTGGCCATGTACTTCGGAATCACTCACCTGATCGTCACGCTGGGTCGATGACTCCACCTCAATACTCTGCGTGTCAAAGACTTCCGCAGGCTGGGTTGCAGGTGTGTGCTTTACCTCTGTCCCTGCACACTCTACAGCCAACTGCAACACAGTTATAAAAGCGACAGACGGAACATTGTTGCTGAATTTCCAGAGAATGAAGCCCACTTGTGCAGGAAATGCCTTATAAATACTTCAAAATAAAAAAAACTACAACAATTATAAAAAAACATGCTGCAGAAAGAAGCTAAGGGGTATAAAAAGAATGCATTGTTATTTCTGTGTGAAAACACTCACATCTTTATCTTCCTTCTTTGTTCTCTTTTCTTCACGTTTAGCTGTGAGTTTCTCCTGTGTAAAAAAAAACAGAACAAGTACATTGGACACCCTTCATCATACACGATACATCTTATTCCTCCCTCTATTGTTGTTTACCCGTCTCCTGGCTCCGATTCCGAGAGGAGGTCCGACTGCTTTTGTGCATCAAATTCAAATTTCAGACTGATTTATTTAACCAGGATAGAACCCTTGAGCTACACGTCTCATTTTTCAAGGGAGTCCTGGCATCAGGTTTGTGAGAAAGCCTTGAACATGCACAATGGTTCTTTTTGACATGGTGAAGTAGTTGGGTTGGTTTCCTACCTTCTGTCTCTGCAGCGAGTTGTGTTTGAGTTTGCTCAGGAAGACAATGGCAGACTTGGCGCTCGATAGACTCAAAGGCTTGCTGCTGCAGACCACATCCTCGGGCTCTGCAACAGAAAGGAATATGCAGCCACATCACACCTTGGCCTGCCTTCATAACCAGGGGCATGGGCTCTTTAACGAAACACCCAGAGTCAGCTCCATACTGGGGTACTGATTGAATACTAGCCCAGAAAATATCATGTCCCGATATTGCTGTTCTACTGAAAACGAAACAGGAAATGTGCTTTAGGGTAATAGGTACAGTTCTTATGGTAGTTCTTATCTGAAGTGCGTGGCGAGAATACAGTGTTCTGAAATTTGCTGTTTTGATTGAGACCGTGATTTATAATAGTCATTACCTGCAGGTGGCGCCGCTTCGCGGAAGATCTGGTAGAACTGGGTCAGGTAGAGCAGCATGGCTAGTCTGTCTGGCTGGCTCTGGGCTGCCATGTCGCTGCCTGCCATGATGGGCGTGATGCCAAACTCACGCTCGGCCACGTCGAACGCTGTCTGGTTGTTGCGGGCTGCAGCATTCTTGTCCAGGGAGGAAAAGTCACTGAAACAGAGAGGAGCATTCAGCCGGCCGCTGGACAAGCAGGAAGAACTAGCAACAAAAGCAAACTCGCACCCAGTGAGCTTATTTAAAAGAATTTAAAAAACACTACACGAAGCACCCATACCATGAAATAATAAGTCAATGTGACCAAAACATCAATGTAATGAAAAAGTAAACATAAAACCAAAAGAACAATGATTATGGGGTCAGGTCTTAATGCATTTAACTTTTTTCAAGGTATACTTTCAGGATGGCATTCATTAATCCCTCCTAGACTGTTGCCGGCTTATTTAACGACAGCCTAGACAGGAAGGTTTCATGAATAACCGTGAGCACTCACATGAGGTTGGGTCTGAAGTGGTGAATGAGGGCACACAGAGCCAGCCCGCTCTTCCAAGAGTGAGTCAGGTCAGTCACCTTCACGTTTTTGTACCCTGCTGTGTGCTGCTGGCACCAGCTGAGGAGCTCCTCACACCCTCCCAAAGAATCTGGAAGGAGAACGATAGCATGACTGACATCCCAGCACCACGCACCCTACCATACTGCAGCGGCACTCATCTGCGTCCCTTCCAGTCCAAGACCTCGTCCCAACCATGACCTTAAATATTACATTGAGCAGTCCAGAGCCTGGTTTAGATCAACCTGGTCAGTTTTATTAAATATCGAGGAATCAAGGATTGAACAAGGTCATGGAATGAGATGAGACAAACCCAATAGAGAGGACCCCTGTCGTACTGCAGGAACGATGCCAGATTCATTCTCCATGTACAATGTCTAATCCTTTGATGAATAGGGGCATCTTTGCTTGCTCTTTGAAAGCATTTTTTTTTCAAGGAGGAAAACCTGTTTCTCCAACTGCTCACCAAACTATATGTTTGGATTTGGTATGGATATGTTTTGTGTAGTCGTTGGTGTTGGACTCCTGGCGTCGCAGTTTTAATGTAAAAAGCTGTGCGAGGGGCCTCACCCTGTTGGGAGGGGAGGGGTTTCTCTTTGTGCTTCTTGCTCTCCCTGCGCACATCCAAACTGTCCTCCACATCGTACAGGTGACGCACCTGCAAGAGAAGGGGTCGGCACAAACTGCGCGGTTAGAGCCATTTGGAAGAATAGCGACAGCTGTTACTTTGGTTTTGCTACAAATGTATCAGAGGGAGGGTAGAAAGTTACAGAGAAGACTGGTGTTTAAACGCCATCTAAGTTACTAAGTTTGAATGGACTGGACCAATGTTCTGCTCATCGCTTGGTAAAAGTTGAACCCTGTGCTGCCCAGTGTGCAATATATCTGACATTGAGAAAATAGGCATGGGAACATACCCAGGGCAGTAAAGGGTTAGCACGTGTTTAACAAGCTGTACTGCAGACCCTGATATTTAGACAGACAGAGCGATCTTTACCTGGTGAGGTTTGATGGACCCCAAGTTGATGTTTGGATAGCGTGTGGATGGGTCTATGCTGTAAGCACTGTAGTTTTTGCTGGTGTTCACTGGGGTGGTCTGAGACAGGAGCTGGTAGATACTTTCCCTGGAGAGAAGAAAAGAAAAAGAGGGTCGTTCGAGCAGAGGGCTCCATTCGGACTTCATATGATGCTTAAACTGCATGGGCTTGAGAAGAGGTTCCAGGGTTCCATGAAAAGGAAGAGCTGTGTAAACCATGCCCCACAATGTGAGAATGTGTCTCAAGGGGGGGGGGATGAAAATTTGAAAGACAAACAAAAACATATTACAGCTTGAGCTTGATTGATCCAGGAGACAGATATGCAAAAGATCATGAAATAATTTCAACTCTAAGCTAAACTATGCTTATGAATGAAATTAGATTATTATTTGTGGCCGTCCTGGGTGGATCGTGCCACCAGCCCCTGTGCAGAAGTTTATGGACCTCGTACCGTTCGGCCATGACGTCCAGGGGGGAGGCTCCCTGACCCCAGCGCCGCACCATCCAGGCCGCGTCGAAGGCACCCAGAAATCCCCGAGCAATCCCTGTGCCCAAGGGCCAGAAGGGCTGAGACAGAGAGACAGAGATAGACCGGGGGAGAAAGATGAAGAGTGTTAACATGCCACCAGCGGAGAGAGAGAGAGAGAGAAGAGGGGTAATGACAGGCAAGCTGGTTTATGTCAATCCAGGCCAGAAGTATAGACAGTCCAGAGACAGGTTGCAGGTACAAACACACACCACGCCTTTATTTTAGTAGTCAAACACTTCAGATCATGTGCATAGCCAGTAACGGTAACATTTGGTATAGCTGCATCTTTTATGAGTGTTTGAGTACTTTTACGACAAAAAAAATGGATGAAGATAATTTTCGCTGCGTTTTTAGGACAGACAAGGTGGGTACAGCGTAAGGAACGTGGTCACTTACATGAAATGAAAATTTAAAAAGTTAGGGAGGGTGGTAAGCAGGCTATTTCAATATCTGATGTTTTTCACCTCTTATTTACTGCAGATGGCAGGCTATAAAGGGACCATTCTAAGTGACAGATTGTATTTCCTACAGCCGTACCTCCACCAGGCAGTCTCCGACCAGCCCCACCAGCAGCCTCTTGCCGCGTCTCTCCCTCACCAGCGAGGCGGCCTCGGCGCGGTACATACAGGTGAAGTCGAACATGGCCACGTCGGGCTGCTTGTTGTGGTTCAGCGCGAACTCCAGCCCCGGGAGCTGCCTGGCTGTGGAGAATTGCGCAGCCTCGTAGGCATACCGCCGCAGAGCCTCGGAGTCCACATTCTGAGGGGAGAGGAGCTTCTCTGCATCTCCGTGGTCCTGCAGCCAGCGGGGAGGGGGAGAGAGAGGAGGGTGGGGGGATCATTTCAAGTCTTTTAGGGGCTGTAGTACAGTGCATGGTGAAGGTCGATTCCTTTTTAAAATCAGTTCCCAACTGGAATTGGAATAGATATTTTAGGAGAGCAGTAACTGCTTGAAGAGCCAAGCCCCTACCTGTTTAATTACCCCGTTCTTCAGCAGGCTTTTTTTTTTCGCGGTCATGACAAAGTAATGGGTGTCGTCCTTGTAGTACACAATGTTCTCCAGGTCAATGCCTGTGTTAAATGGGCAAGCGTTAGAACTAGTGCAGGATAAGCCGATTGTCAGATCTGTTGAATACTGCACTGGCTATTGCTTTTTTATTCAGATAACTTAGAAAACTGGAAATGCAAAGTCTGCATTGAATCCGATCACTTTCGGTGCTTAGAAAGCTAGATCTTGACATGCCTAGGTTCCATTCTGAAATACTATGGGGCACACACTATGTGTGCAGGAATGTGTTTGTCACAGCTGCCACAGAGTGAGTTAAGACTTAGGAGAGGCTTCAGTGGTAAAATCGGCCGGACCTGTCTCATCGTGGAGGCTCTGGAAGAACTTTTGGTTGTAGATCCTGGCCACACCGCTGATCTCAGACACTCTTCCCTCTTCGGCCGTGTGCCGGTTGATGAAGTTTGCCGTGATTCCGATAGCCAGCTTCCCTCGCAGTTCCTTCCTCTTGAATCCTGGAGGAGGGAACGCAACATGAATAAGACACTGGGAAAGGAGTGAGCCCCAGACCAAGCACGCAAAAAACTGCAGAGGACAGGAAACCTGCAAAGCATCTACTGCACCAAGCTTGGTCCAGATTAATGTTTTAATGGGTATCAGATCCTACTAATGTTGCTGTAAATAAATCCCACTACTGTTATCTATCAAGGGTGAATTCTTGATCCCTTTTAAACATCACTACATACTATATAGAGAGTGGAAAGAGGACTGGGATATCCCCTGTGGTTTAGACCCTGGTATGTATTAACTGCTGTCCAGTGATTATTGATTATTGGAAATCCAAGGGGACAGGCTTCAGAACGAAGCATGGGGGGAAAGCAAAAGTCGAGAAAAGAACCCCAGTCAGACGTTACCTTCTGGTACGAATCGGCCTCCACCCGCTGATACAAGAACGTCGAAGTGATATTGCCCGGCTGGGTGAGACTCGGGGAGCAAATTTGCTCTCCAGCCTGACTCTGAGGAAAGGGATGAGAGAGGGAACAACACGACTCATCAAGACTGGATGCCCCTCACTTGCACTGAATAGTGAAGGTGTAATATACAGAAGTTTCAGGTTTGAGACTGAAATATAGGACTACTAGTTGGGAGTGAGAAAAGGAAAGAGAAAGGCAGTTTCAACTGAACATCTCAAAGTTAAATACTCAACGGCACTCAGAAGCATAAATGACAATAATAATAATACATGTGGTTAATTTTTAACAGGAAGACAGTGCCTCTTACTAATCTAGGACTACTAGTTGAGAGTGAGAAAATGAAAGAGGAAGGCAGTTTCACCTGAACTCAAATTTAAATACTTAAGCAACGGCACTCAGAAGCATAATAATAACAAATGTGGTTAATTTTTAGCAAGAAGACAGTGCCTCTTACCTGCTGTCCCCTGGGTGTCCCGGGTCGGCTCAATGAGCCCCTTGTAGTCCACCCCTGTGTGCACCTCCACCCCAAGGATCAGGGCCACCTTGAGCAGTATGAGCTGCAACTGCCGAATACCTGCAGAGATCACGCACACTGTGACAGTCGCAGTTGCTGCGTGGACAGTACTTGGATGTGCGAGATGAGGGTGGTGACTCTAGAAGTTGCTTACCTGACACCCCATATCGAGTCCTTAATCATTAGATTGAATGTTTTGCCAAATCGGTTTACATTTCACAAGCCTTTAGAAAAGCATTTTGATCCGTTATAAAACAAGAAGTCTATCATTTCATAGCCGGGTCCAGCTTTTTACTTTTGGCACACAACACACCCGCCTAGCGGCCGAGAAGAATTCTTACAGGGAAACAGTTCAAGGATCAGCCAACGCCACACACAGACAACGAACATGGACGAAGCACAAGGAGTTCGGGTGTTTGGAACTTACTGATGTGGTCGAGGGTTCCGCAGCAGAACTTGCCGTGGAACTTCTTGGCTGCCAGGTTCCGCAGGTCAGTGATCGTGTACGGCCAGAGGTGCAGGACATTGTTTCGGGAGAAGGTGTCCCGCCTCTCAATCAGGACCACCTGCGCGCCCAGGAAGGCCAGTTCGATCGCCGTGCGCAGTCCACACGGCCCGGCTCCCAGCACTAAACACTAAGCACACACCCACAGTCACGCACCAAGTCTAAAGTGTCTTCCTTGCACATATTAGCTTCATCAACAGTATAGTTAAGATTGTTTCTTAGACCTTACATTTTTTTTAAAAGTTGCATAAGTGTATAATGGAGAACAAATACGATAATTAAAGTTTAGATGAGGCTCACGGGAACCTCCCAGACCCACAGAACTTTTGTGATTCTCCAATACAAATGAGAAGTTAACCATGCTACTTTCTTACAGTATGTGTTCAGTATGCTGCATTCCTATGGTTTCCCAGTGCATCTACAGTGCTTAATATCAAACATAAACCAGTGAGCCACAGAGACAGTGAAAGGTAGATAGTACAGTCCCGGACCTTGTTGTTAGCACAGGCCTCTCCTTGTATATAGTCGGGGTGAGCAGCTCTCTTGTCCAGTTTGGTCCACAGCGTCTTAGCCTTCCAGTAGTTGAGGCGCTCCTTCAGTTTCGTGTAGAAATGCCTGTAGTCATGCGGGTCCACCTCCAGGTGGCGGCAGAGCTCCGTGAAGGTCTGCAGGACATCCTTGCAGCTCTGCGCCTCAACGAAGCGGTCGAAAAGGGTGTGGGAGTCGTTTGGCGGCTCCGAGGGGCCCATTGCTTCTCAGCAGCACAGATCTCTGCACAGAAAACAGGACAGCAGTCAGAATGCTCTCATGTAGGACGTTGTGCTTATTCAAATGTTTACTCTTCCACAGGGATTAACCTCTTGAAATACTTGTCTTTCCAGTTGGGCTTCCAAAGAGTTGGGAATGAAATTGATACGGGCAGCACCGCCTGCATCAAAACCCTAAAACAAACAAACAAAATAGACACACACACACCAGGATTTCAAAAGCACTTGCAAAACTGGAGTTTTGCAACAATTTTTACCAACATTTAATAAAAAAAATGCCCTTTAAAATAAAGGAAGTCCAACCACAAATTGCAGCAAGGTTGTATCAATGATCTGCCAGGATGGGACGACAAAAAGACCCAATATTGCAAAATTAACAAAGAAGTCCTTTAAGAAATTCATCTGCACGCAGTCACATCAGTGCAGTAAAATATATCAAGAAGCCATCTTGCATAGGCTTCCAGACTAAGTTGATCAGAACTGCGTTTGATGATGAAGCCTCGCAATGCTATTTATATAGCTGCCCACACCCTCACTCTTTTCTAAATCATGGTTTTATTCATGTTTGTATTAGTACAGTAGAACACGCAACTCACATGGGGAAAAAAAAACAAGAACCCCCCTCCAAATGGAACAAATACAAACCTGCTTAAATTAGTGCATTCTCACTATTGTTTTGCAATAATGTTTTTAATCCAAAACAGTTATGAAAGAGCGAGCAAGCCTGTCTCAATATGTTTTTGAAATAGAGAGAGACGCATGTTGAGGCAGGCAATTCTCACAGAGAAGCATTTTGAGGGGGATGAGATTCCTAAACACAGGGTCTGAGCGCACAGCTTTTTTATTCCTGTTCTAAAAAAAATAAATAAATCCAAAAGATTTTGAAAATAAACTAAAAATACATAAATATCCATGCAAAAAAAGTCCCATTTTCTGATACTAGAACCCATTTCATAATCATAATCATAATAAAAATAAATCCCACATGGGCTGCAGAAGAAAATAGTTCTGTCTTGGGATTCTGCAGACCTCCAGAGGCAGAACTGTAGCAGCCGAACGCAATAATGTGCAGGGTCATCACAGATCACCTGGACCAAATTCTGGGGAGGTGTGTCCATGTGTGGTTGATGATACACAAAGCACATGAGACAAGGGTTCCAGGGCAGGGGTCGAGTGCACACAAAAGAGCCGAAGGTGGGAAAAAATGACCAACGCAAACTCCTGTTTCCAACACAAAAATAGTTAATAGAAGTATTCCTATTTGTTCTTCAAGATCAGAAAACTCTTCCATAAAATCATCTTAAACCACAGAGCTTTTTGCTGTCGTGCTCCTCGTTTGTGGAACTCTATTCTGGTTGGCATTAGGCAGGTTGAAACATTGGATTGAAGTCTAAATTGAAAAATGTTTTTTTGACCGTGCTTTTATATAAATTGGTTGTAGCTGGAGTGTACTGTACACATGAGCTCTCTTGTTTTTGTACAGAGCTCTGGGATGCCATGGTGTGAAGGGTGCTATATAAAAAAGACTATTGTATTGTAAGACATTGAAGCAAGGGTTCAAGCAACACCCTTTGGTCCACTTGAGTTGGGTTGACCCTGTAATTAAAAGGATTAGGAGCAGAGGAGCAGCGATGATAGAGATCGTTTTTTTTTTCATTTCTACACAGTAACAGACCCAAGACTGTCAACCACCAATTTGAATACACAAAGCAGAAAGTTTTCACTGCCATGCAAAACCAACTCAATTATGTTAATGTTTCAGCTTTCACCAGAACCTGGACTAAAGTGAACATTTACAATGACTCTAGCTTTGTGTGAAAGCTCACCCCTGAAACATTCTCAGACAGGGTTATTGACCAGGTGTAAAGACATGTACGTGTGAAGCTGTCAGGTCGTGCTGTGGTATTAACCCCAGCTGCGTTTCTGATTACAAACCCCGTCCCTTCTGCAAACACATTGCGCTGCAGTATGTTACCATATAAAACATGACTATGAATATTATATTGCACTCTGCAAGCCAGGCTGCAGCTCAGCATGGTAGGAGCATTGAAACGTGGCAGTCTGAAGCAGACCAGAGAAAGCAACAAGCAACAGGGATGTAAAATGTGTGAACCTAAAGTCTGTCTGACCTTGCATATCACGCAGCAGCTCACCAATGTGTACACATGCAGTATAAATCTTCTGGTTTGTCTCCACCCTTGTGTTCCCTCTCACCTGCAAACGCCAGGAACTGTGCCTACGGCCAGCAGGTACACAGGTCCGAGTTCAGAGTCCATGCATGGGTTGAGCACTCAGCCTGCACTGCCTCTAACATGTGCTGCCTTTACCAAGCAGTGCCATCGTACCACAAGTGCAAAATGTAGGGAAGCATGGTGAAGCACACAGGTAGGTATGGCTGTCCAGGACTTCCACAGCGTACAAAAGCTAGGAGAAACCAAGCTTCTTGTTTAATTATGCCTCATCATTGCTTTTTTTTTTTAATTGCCCTGCTAAATTGCCAAGATCTTTGTATACAAAAACAAAAAGCATTGCAGAAGCGTTGTGTCAAGATTAGCCACACTGAACTTGTCTATGGAGCACTGTTCCTGTGTGCTTGTGTACACGTACGCTACAGTGCAAGTAGGAGGAGACTGAGAAGTGTATCTTGAGTTACCCTTATCTGAATAAATATTGTCCAACTATTGTTACCAAATTTAACTGCTAAGCCGACAGCATTAATACTCAGAAACTACTACACACACACACATTACTGTATGTTCCATATAATACTGAATATACACACGTGTTTCGCACAACAATAGGGTTACCATGTGGCTCCAGATTAACCGGACGCTGTGAGACAGAACAGGATTTCAAACTTGCCCCTAAATTGAAATAAATGAATGTGTAAATGAACCATCCTTAGCTACAATTAATGATGGTGCTTAAATACCCGCACGCGCGTCAAATAATTGTATTATACTAAGAATGAATTGCAGCCAGTCGCTATTTTTTTCTGTTTGTTAAAATTCAATTGCCCATATTATTCTGCAAATACAATCAAAGCATCATCATCTCGTTGCTCTATCGATAGATTAGCTATTCGTTCATTAAGATCTGATCAGAAGCAGCTGATCAGTGTGACTTGTTTGCTGCGCCCAAGCAATTCCACCACAGCAGGATTAATCTCAGCAAAGGTGGAGCTCATTTATACGTGAATTACTTTCAGTTTAGGGGGAATTTTGAAATCCTGGTCTGTCTTAAAGCGTCCGGTTAATCTGGAGCCATATGGTAACCCTATACAACAACATCTTCTGGACTTCCACCAAACACATCTTTATAGGAATTGCTGTACCCACAGTGGCATTACAGCAGTATTGGAGGGTAGTTTGTCATGTATCTTACACGCATACAGCTACAGAGCTCCACTAAGCTAACCCCGGTCTAATTGATTCCTTACAGAAGGGCTGTGAACATGCACAGTTCCATCGGATAACAGAGCTCTGTTTACTCTGGTGATGTTTAAGACTTTTCATTTTGCATCAGCTGATTCAAAGCCATATATTAGATATCTCTACTGCAGTGTGGTGGATAACCGAAAGCATTTCATTAAAATGTGCAAAAGCATGTTATTATAATAGCACTAGATGTAATAAAATAGAACAGTCTAATAAAATATGTAACTAAAGCATTTAAAGAATTTCTTTAAAAATGACATAAAACACAACAAAAATAGAGAGGCTCGAGAGAGGGCTGTAATAAACTGTTTATAAATAACACCTTTAAGAACATATTTATAGATGCCTAAGAATTGATCTTTAAATTTAAGTGTCACCTCACACAGCTCAAGTAAAAACTTGGCAATGCACCTTCAACAACCTCAAGCTTAAAAGCAAAACAAAAAAGAAAGAAAACTTTATCTCCACCATCACTGCTTTGGTGGACAGAGGAGGCTGGCGCAGGCAAGATAAAAAGAAAGAAAAGAAAAACGACAAAAGAAAGCTGACGTCAACGCGACACACAGGACTGGAAAACAAGTCGTTCACGCTGACATCTCTCAAACAGAGACTTACCGTCCCAGTTTAACTGCTCAGCACATGCTCTTCCTCGGGTCTTCAGCTGGTGTACAGAGCTTTCACTGTAGCAGTCATGACAGACCGCTGTGTTTAAGTGTGAGAGTGTGTGTCTGTGCTGGGCTGGGTCAGGAGACTGAGAGAGAGAGAGAGAGAGAGAGAGAGAGACACAGAGAGAGAGGGAGGGAGGGGAGACAGGAAATCTACTCAGAAACTAATTATACAAATGACAATACCAGGAAATGGCATTTTTTCTAATGCTGCCCTGTTTAGTTACAACAGCCACAGACTCTCTTCTATTTAGCTTGTCAATCCCACTGCTTTTTCAGAGGGTCTGTATTTTAAGACCACAAACTGCGTGTCACTTCTGAAATGGCTGAATGTCGTCATGCTAGGTGACTAAATATCTCCCTCCAGGCCAGGCAGCTGGTTATTACAAAGCATTTGTTTCCAAGCCCGCACCCTTGCTTTGCTGTCACCCAGTCGATTCCTGAATGGAAAGTTGCGTTCATATTAACCAAGCATGCATTCAGTTCCTCAGGTCAGAATCGGCATGAAAAGGAAGGATTCTTTGGAAAGGAGCAAGTCTGTGCAAAGGGCTTGGCTCTGCAAATACTGCAGCATGTCTGCAGTATGACATTACCAAAGAAAATATATAAATACAGGCATTGTTTGCAAGGGTTAACCCTTCATTGTGTGAGCTAGCTGATATTATACAGTAGTAATAATAATAATAATAATAATAATTCCTCCCCTGCACTCCTCAAGGGGAGTCGCATCATCTTTATCCCTCGTTTGAGAAAGCCCCAGTGTGCATGCATATTCCAGGACTCTTTTATTCCATCAACTGTCTGTCTTTGTTTAATAATGTCCTCCATACGCCCAGAGCAAAGGGCATTCTGCTAATTCTGTTTAATGGCTTTGTAGCCTTTATATGTGTAATAACCATCACTCATGTTGGGAACTCCCAAGCTAGGGAAATTCTTAATGGGTTTTTTTTGTTTGTTTTTTTAACAACATGAGTGGCACATTATTTCTACATTTGACAACACAAAGCAGGCAATAAAAAAGGTAAACGACAACCTCTTAAAAGGGGAAGTTGTTTGCACACCCTTACCCACAGCCTGTTCAGTTTGTTCATATCTGTAATTTTTAGGACACCAGCTTTTGGATAAACCACAACCCTATTTCTGTCCTGCATTCAATTACTGGGGCACGTCGTTAAATGAAGCTACAGCTGGAGTTCACAATGTTAAATTCTAGCAAATACAACTCAATGAAACCACGAGACAGAACAGCAGTGTGGGTTCTGTGTATAAAAAGCTCCTTCAGTACTCGGAGTGGTTTGCTCAGTGCATTGATGCTATCATTGGAGCAACACACTGCCTGTGTCACAATGTGTTCCTCATTGCAATAACGACTTTTGCTTAAGCAGCTTCAGCACAGCATATTAAAGGATTTGATGCACATACTCACTTGCTGTCTGGCTTATCCACGTCTACATCACAGAGGCTACGCAGTATTACTCAGTGAGTTACATCCTCCTCCTCAGCCGCTGACAAGCAAAGCACTGCTCAGCCTAGTAATGGGATGAATAACTTCACACATTTATTTAACTCAGATGAGTGTTAAGCACACACATCACAGCTCGTTATTGCAAAGAGGAAGGAAACTGTGTTTTCTACAGAGATGCGGTCAGCCCCTGTGCTTGCAGCAGTTTGGAGGAGTGCAGTTTGCTCAATGGTACTCAGCATTGGTGGCTCTGGCAGGCCACGCCCTTATTCCAAGCAAGGTCTTCATTATTTAATTAAATTGTGCAGGGTGATTCATTTCTCAAGGCTCCGGCGAGATCTAAATCCTGGACCGGAATCGACCGGAAGAGCATTGTGTGAATGTAGTTCAGGGAGATAGGCAAACTTAGGTTATCCAGTCCAGGTCTTTGTTCCAGCCACATCCTTAATCATTAAATACTAACAACTGATCCTTTAACTAGGTCCTAAAATGCGTCATCACTTAATTATACCTATAAAACCTGGACTGGAACAAAATTCCAGGACCGGAGTTCAGGTCCAGTCATGATGTAATTGTTTAACAGGAGTTCTCAAATCCGGTCCGGGGGACCCCCTGTGTATTCTGGTTTTCATTCCAACTGCGCTCTCAATTATTTAACTAGACCCTTAATTGAACCAAGAACTTGCTTAATTTGACCTTTTTTTAATTGTTCTCAGCTCCTAAAAAGGTGCAGGGGAAACCCTGCTTGTAGTTAATGAATTCCTCTGGGATCAGAATCGCCCCATTTTACCTGGCTCTCCTCCCTCTCACCTGACTGCTCAACACAGCGAGATGACTGATGCTGAGACTCTGGAAGGGAAGTACCTGCTTCTACATTTCAATGTGTCAATGTGTAAAAAAGTACTCTTTCAAACTGTATTTAAAAATGATGCATTATGAGTTGATATTGTAATGTGGAGATACAGCAATTCACTATAATCATCCATTCTTATTTACAGCAGTGGCATACGGTATTACATAATTTTTCATCTTAACACTACTTATTACAATTTTTAAAAAAATGTATTTTCTAAGATGCATTGAACAAATGCTAGCGTTCACAATTACCATTCTTTTCAATGCATTTGTCTATTGAAGATCTAATTTGGAGGAAAACGAAAATCAAGAAAAATCACGATTAACAATCGAAACGTAAAGTAAACTTGCTCTGCGGTCTCCTAGGGAGTCCTTGTAAAATTACATCTCAGTGTATAGTCCTTGTTTATTGGTATACCCGTCACTAGAAGGCTCAGCTTGTCCAGAATGCAGCTGCCAGACTGCTTTCTCACACTCGAAACAGTGTTTTTTCCGTTTCAAGCGACACACGGTGAGGGCTGTGAGGAGTGGGCGGGGCTGTGCCCATGTACTCAGGGCCCGAAGATGGGTGCCTGCAGCCGGCAGGAGAGGACGCCCCAGAGCAGCACGCAGGAGAGCATCATGAGGAGCAGCCAGAGGAGGAGCCAGCGGGAGGGCAGGAGCCTGGAGAGGAGAGCGGGGCGCAGGATCCGGGAGCGTGCACACCTGGGGAGACAGGGAGGGAGATCAGGGTTACTGAGCAATAAATAAACACTGGACCAAAATAATCCGCTAGCCCAATCAGTGGGCTTGCTTTGACACACGCTGCAGTATTTTCTTCCCTGTTTTTTTTAATGATCTGTCTGCTGCGCTTGATATTGTGGTGGAAGATTCTAAGTCGCCCCTTCACCCCCGCAGTACCTCCCCACCTCCCCCCCCCGCGAGGTCCGTACGTTTCCATGACGACACAGTCGCTGAAATCATCCTCCGTGTCCTCTCTCTCCTGCTCTGCTCGCAATGCCTCCACAATCTCTCGGCTATTCTTTCTCTTTCGTAAAGTCTCCGGGCCGCTGCTGAAGTAAAGGAAAACAGGTGAGCTGCACAGAGAAGCAGCCTGCCTCCAACACGCACGCATCACACCTTATTACAATACTGGAGTGTACCTGTTAAAACACATCCCGCCCCCCTCCCATTCCCTGCTGTCGACGGGACGTCCTGTGGCTGGTAGGAGCTCGAGGGGTGGCTGGGGGGGGCAACTATCCTGAGATCCTTCCATCGGGGACTGAGTACACCTGGATAGGAGAGGGGAAAGCAGGTATCAATTTATAACACTCACAAAGGCACTAGCCAAAATGTGACCAAGTCTCTAATGGTTTTACCCAAATTTCTTGTTAGCTTTACAGAGGTGTCCGCTCATCCTTCTGGGGGATATTTAGATTGAGCAAACCCTGGGATGAAAGCCCTCCAATTCATTACCTGTTACTGACACGCCCGTTATCCACCATCACTCGCATTGAATCTGAATCCATGCTGGCTCTCCCATTGTCTGAGCCTCTCGATTCTGAGCTGTGGAAGTGCTGGAATGAAGGGACGTTCTTGATTCAGAGAGGGAAAGCCAATTGGTGCACCTTTTTATCAAAGGGGTGTGTTTTCATTTTACACGAATCAGATCTGCCATTGTCACTGCTCCTAAGTACTAGCCTTCCTTACCGCATGTGTACAAAATCTATTCAAATATTCTGACTAGATTTAGATATCTTAAGATGTATGGGACTGGTGGATGATCCAGAACTCTTTACATATAAAAACATATGGGACACAGTTTGTTGAAGAAGCCTCAGCATGCTCAGATGGATGAAGCAGAGTTATAACACAGGAAAGCCCCACACCCTCATTGTGGAACCCAATGCAACACGAGTTAGTGTGCAACACGTTTCAGCAGGGCTGGCATTTTGCAAATGCAAAACTTGTTAACCCAAATTAACAGTTTAAAGCACTGTTACCAGCCAAGTTCAACAGCCATTGGCACCGTGTGTGCTTTCACATTACCATTTTATGAGATAATATTCCTTATCTCTATTTAAACATATAAAACCACACTTCCTGGTTGCTCTAGATCAGTATACACAGGAGGATAGTAATATAGTAATACATTAAGACAAATCTTTTCTCATGTCAAATGATTATATTTCCTCATCTGAAGACAAACTACGTCACGGATTACAAGATGAAACTTGCGCTGGGCGAGTTCACTCAAAGGGGTCGAACAGCAATCAGACGCCGTGACCTACAGCACAGGAAGTGATTAGGGGTCAGGAAGCAGATGTTTAAAAAAAAAAAAAAAAATCTACTGAATAATAAATCTGTACACAACTCAAAGTAAAGTACCGTCTTCAAAGCTCTGCGATAAGGCGTTCTATAGTGATTATAAGAGATGCCAAGTGCAGATGTGCCAATCTTACCTGCAGCTGTTTGGGGATGACGGCGATACTCACTCTCCTGCGGGAGCTGTGCTGTACGGGAGGGTAAGAAAACATTCAGGGGCCAGTGGAAGCGCAGGGGCATCCCCTACAGGGCGCCTGTGTTATACAGGAATAACCCACAGCCCTGCTTGTTGCAGATTGAAAACAGTAACAACTGCTGGTCTGTCAGATTGCTTATAAAGTTTATAAAGTTTATATTTTGTTTTCTAAAGCCCTGTGAATTATTTATTTGACACATCCTGGGCACTAGTCGCCTCTCTGTTTACCAGCTAGGGCATTTCGAAACTGATCGACAGCAGAGGACAAACACACCTCACATGTCCTGTGCTTTAATGGTGTCCCAAACGACGCGGTATTACCTGCTGGGATAATCTCAGGTGTTGCAGTTTTTGACGGATGTCGCTTTCATCTAAGAGAAACAGAGATCATGAGAACATCTGAGATGAAGACACTTCTAATGAGGCATTCGTAACAAAAATCCAATTCACTCTCCTTCTACATTAATAACAAAACAAGGGATATGCCCAGTATACCACCTGTGAGGTCCTTTGTGTGTTGAACTGTATTATTGCAAGAGGAAACGGGATTAATATGCAGGGCAGCTGCAGGAAGAGGGTTGTGGCAGATACAGAACCCTCTAATAAATATCCCTGTATTGAGTGTCAGAGAGTGTGAACCTGCTCCCCCGGGCTGCCAGGGGGCGCTCTCACCGTGAGGTTCGCTGAACTTCAGGGTGCGGGAGTTCCTCTGGACCAGCCTCTTCGCCTCCTCTAGCTCGGAGAGTTCTTGCATGTGATGCTGTTTTAGATTTTCCACGTGAAGGATCATCAACTCCACCGCGCGGCTCACCCTCGCCTCCTACAGGCAGAGAGTGGAAGTGACTGTAACTAACCAAAGGATTCCGTTAGTCTTACCTGCGCTGCACTGCCATTGACTACATAGGTTTCAACTGTAAGAATGCGAAATTAAGATTCAAAAAAGGAACTCCTTTACTGAGTATACATTAGAACAGGGCAACATTATTATTATTTTTTACATATATTTTGATATTTTGGTAAAAGGGACTTTAAAATCTTGTCAGTACTTTAAGGACCCTGAGTTCCCGCCAGGACTGAAAGGGTTAAAACATGATATCTGGTGCTATATTAGGGTTAATGAAAGTTCACAGTTTACATGCCTTAATCTCAGGACATCTGTTTGACTTGCACTTCCTATGTCATTTGACGTCAACAGCGTATGGTATGAAATAGCAGACTGGGCCTGAAGGTTCCTCAGCTCCATGTTGAACAGGATCTCTGCCAAGGCAGCAGGGGGCGCTGTGGTTTCTCACCTGATGCACGGCTCCTAGCAGCTCGGCTGTGCTGGCGATGCGCTTGATGGTGTTGGACAGGATCTCCAGGCTCTGCTCCAGCTGCTGCACGATCTCGTTCCTCTTACTGTCCACACACAGGGCCTTCAGAGTCTGCAGAGACACACACTCTGTACCATGGCAACACTCACAACAGAGCTCCCTGTCCCCCTCTATCTGCAGCCTCCGCCTCATTCAGTCCCTGTTCTATCCCTCTCCACTCTCCCCTTCTCTAATTACATGTAGTGTGGCTCTCCCTCCCTGTCTCAGCCCCTGCCCCTCCCTGCTCTCCCTTCCTCCAGCTCCCTGTCTCAGCCCCTGCCCCTCCCTGCTCTCCCTCCCTCCAGCTCCCTGTCTCAGCCCCTGCCCCTCCCTGCTCTCCCTCCCTCCAGCTCCCTATCTCAGCCCTGCCCCTCCCTGCTCTCCCTCCCTCCAGCTCCCTGTCTCAGCCCTGCCCCTCCCTGCTCTCCCTCCCTCCAGCTCCCTGTCTCAGCCCTGCCCCTCCCTGCTCTCCCTCCCTCCAGCTCCCTGTCTCAGCCCTGCCCCTCCCTGCTCTCCCTCCCTCCAGCTCCCTGTCTCAGCCCTGCCCCTCCCTGCTCTCCCTCCCTCCAGCTCCCTGTCTCAGCCCTGCCCCTCCCTGCTCTCCCTCCCTCCAGCTCCCTGTCTCAGCCCTGCCCCTCCCTGCTCTCCCTCCCTCTAGCTCCCTGTCTCAGCCCCTGCCCCTCCCTGCTCTCCCTCCCTCCAGCTCCCTGTCTCAGCCCTGCCCCTCCCTGCTCTCCCTCCCTCCAGCCCCCTGTCTCAGCCCTGCCCCTCCCTGCTCTCCCTCCCTCCAGCTCCCTGTCTCAGCCCTGCCCCTCCCTGCTCTCCCTCCCTCCAGCTCCCTGTCTCAGCCCTGCCCCTCCCTGCTCTCCCTCCCTCCAGCTCCCTGTCTCAGCCCTGCCCCTCCCTGCTCTCCCTCTCTCTACCTGCAGTGTGGCTCTCCCTTCCTCCAGCTCGCGGTGAACGTTCTCCTCAGTGACGTCTCTCGCCCGCTCCTCCGCCTGCAGCCTCTTCCTCAGAGTGTACTGGTCACACTTGAACGCCAGGGACAGGTGAGTGAAGGCAGACTGCGGGGGCAGAGACAGACAGACAGCTCAGAGAGACAGACAGCTCAGAGACAGACAGACAGACAGACAGCTCATAGAGACAGACAGACAGCTCAGAGAGACAGACAGACAGCTCAGAGAGATAATCAGACAGAAGTTTCATTGGCAACACAAGCACTCAGAACTCACCTCTATCTCTTCTTCTGTCATCTGGACACTGAAGGAGCAGCACAAAAAAATATTATTGTTAAAAAAGATTTTTTTTAGGCAGTCAGGAAGGTGAAGTCAGACCTCCCTTCAAAACATAACGTCCTGTCTGGAAAGCAGGCGAAAAACTAAAGCAATATAAAAAAACAGGTGCTTAATCCAAGGTCAATTCACATCAGCAGTCTCTTCTGGGTATAATCCCGTTACTGGCTGCAAATGATGTCAGTCAATAGGGGAAGCAGACGATTGGTTAATGACAGGGAAGAAGGCGTGGATGGAGTGGGGAGACTGAGGGCGTTGCATTGCAGCATCTTCATACCTGTTGAGACCGAGGCGTTCTAAGATGGAGAGGTTGTCCCAGGAAGAAGCCAAGAGGTCCTCGGTGCAGTTATCTGGAGAAAAATAACTGAGATGAGCCTGAGACTCTCTGCTGTAACCCAGGCTGACAAACCAGCCGTCTGCTTCCCCTATTGACTGACCCCCCCTTTAGTGGTCAAACCCTTACCTATAGCCGGCCCCCTAGTGGTGAGATCCTTACCCTCATCGCTGTCGTCGCTGCCCCCTCGCCTCTCCGCACTGTCACAGGGTCCCAGCGCTGCCTCCTGCTCAGGAGCCTGCGGGAGAGCGAGCAACACAAGGAGCTCAGCTGCTCGGTCCCTGAGAGGCGTGCCTCGTGGAATCTCCCTTATAAAGCTTGCATGGCAGTGTTGCAGTTTACTCTGCTTGTAAACAGCATGCATTCGCCACGCTGTGCCGTTGTTAAGCATGGTGTTTGCAATGCTGTATTGAGCTTTTTATAACAGGAGACATCAAGCAAGCCTTGCAGGCTTAAAGTAAAGGTCTAGTTAGCGTGTCAGTAAAAAAGAGCGACTGATGAAGAACGTGCAGGGGTTAGGGTTACTTAATTAGGGTTAATTGTTCGCATAAAGTAAATGTTTGTTGTAACCTCTTTCATTGTGCTTTCCTAGACTAAAAAAAAACATTTACATTAAAAAAAAAAACGGAGAGAGTTCAAGCCACAGATTCACGTGGTAAATCTCTATCCCAGGGTTATTAACGGGAGAACACGCCGAGCAGGCAGTCCTCCGATGAAGGATGGGTAATCCTTGCCAGCATTCCTGAACCCTGAGCCTTGCTAATTAAGGGCAGCAGCAGCAGCAGCAGCACGAGCTCAGCAGAAACGCATGCCCTAAACAGGCAGCTCTGTTTAAGATGGGAACTCCTTTGGGCGGAGACTGCTTGGGGCTGTGTTTTTTTTTACCAGTTTTTATTTTCCCACATTTTATTTGGCTCCAGGACTCAAGGCTGATTGGCACACAGCGAGACAGAGGCTAGGCTTGAAATCTATTACTGATCGGTCAGTCAGACCCGGGTGGGAAGAGGGGGGCTGCAGAGGCTAGCTTCAATGCCCACAGTATTGTCATTGTGGCTATTGCAGCGGTCTGCCAGTGGCTGTGCCAGTGTTTCTGCAGGGTAATACACTGGGATCAGAGTAGGATCTCAATAGGGCTATTTGTTTATTAGCACTAACCCCATCACCACAGGAGAAAGGACTCACTTTCTCACCTGCTCACTCGTGACGTTGAACATTTTTGCGAGATTCTTTTTGTAACCTGCTGGGATCAGACAGAGGAGAAGATTTATTTGAAATAAAAGCATAACATATATTTAGATTAATCCAGCCCACCCCCTCCCCCCCGTTTACTCACGATTTATGGATGTTTTGAAAAAAAAAACTTTTTGTGAAGCTGCCCTGCCAAAACTTTGAAAAAAAAACATACAGTTTATGCATAATAAAATAGCTACATAGATAAGAAGCTCAATCTAATTATACACACAGTGACCACAATAGAAAAAACCCAACTATATTAGAAAAAAACCCTCAATTCAACCAAACTGTTCTTTATCTACTGCAAAAATATAACATTCCTTAACAAAAAAAAACAGCTGAGAGTATGACATGAACGTTTTCTTCCTTAGTCTCAGTGGGTCTGCATTCCCCCTGTGATACAAAGGTGTTTGCTTGTTATAAAGAAAACGCAGCTGTACTGCAAAAAGTCCCAGAGATAAAGAACAAGCTTAACCCAGCTTCTGATCCATCCACACCACGCCTCATACCCCAGTACTGCCCAGAACTGGCCCTGCTTAGCAGCTAGCACCCAGCTCCCCACCATCTCACTGCTAGGATGGACAGTTAACGATGCATGCATTGGTCCTACCTGCTGTCACTTTGGAGAGGAGAACATCCAGGTCCCTGTGCTGCTGTTTCAGCTTCTCCTTACTAGAAAACATTGTCGGTCTGTCTTAAAACAAGGTAAGCCGTGCGCTGGTATTGAAGTTTGCAATCAAACAAAAACAGGACAAACAGCTCCGGAACTGTGAGATGCATCAGAACTGCCCACAGTATGAACTATACAACACTGACCGCGATCACAGTGGCACGCAGGAGAGAAGGGCTTTGGCTGTTTAGATCGTTTTAACTGTTCAGGCTGACGTTGTTACCTGGGGAAATGGGACTCCCGGCTCACCTTCTGCTTCAGCTCGTTAGCGCAGCTCTACACAAACACAAAGCAGGACAGCACAGCAGTGAGGAGATTGGGCTGCTAGGACTGGCAAACAAAAAAATATATGCATTGCAAAGCATAGCAGAGATACGAAACGAAACATGGCACAATTACACACGCAGTGACTGAAGGAGATATTCTCCAGCTCTTGCAGACCTTGTGGATTGCAAATGATGTTCAACAAATTGTAACATATACAGTGTTAATCTCCCAAATACAGACCTTATTGTGAGGCTGGGAGTAACATTGTTTCCCAGCAACTAGGATGGTAGTTGAATCACTTATGGAAGCTCTGTATGCGTGGGAATAGGTTTTCTCATTCTGATTGAACTATGCATTACCACTGACCCACACTACAGCCTTGAACTTCCCCTGAGCGTCGCTACCTGTGTGGGGGTCTGGAGGCTGTCTCCCTGGGGAGGGCTGGCAGTGAAGAGGGACGAGAGAGAGAGGGAGCGCTGGTGAACCAAGCGGGACCAGGGATGACTCATAGCGCAGACAACGGCATCTGGAGAGAGGGGAAAGAGAGCGAGAGAGGGGCCCTCCCAGAACAGCACAAACAGAGACATTATAAGACAAAACTAGCAGAGCGTTGCCAACAATGACAACACAGAGGATCTGGAACAAACGTTGCAAACAGTGGCACTCCCACGTCTAGGAATCCCTGTTAAACCCTGTCATGCAATTCCATCAATTACTTCTCAATAAGATTCGGTGTGCAGCCTGAGCATCACAATGTAAAAAAAAAAACACAGAATAAAAAAGCACTCAAATTTTTTTCTTATCCAGGCTGAAATGAAACTTTACGGAGAACTTAATACAGAACATTGCAGACGTTTTCTAGAATGACACTGGAAATCTAAAAGCGATTTGCACGCAGGCAGTCGATTAATCTTGAATTAAACAGCTTACCTGACCCCCATTCAGAATCACACTGGGCATCTCCAGCAGCAGCATGTGTTTGTTAACCTGCACACTCGTGCCCCACTCTGCACAGAACCCTCAATAACCACTCTCAATAAAGTGTGCTTCGGTGTGCTGCTGCAAGCGGGTACTGTGTAGCGCGTCCAGCGCTGTGTTGCAGAATGTTATTGCAAAATATGTTTAAATACCCCCCCGTCTCCCAGCTGTTTATCCTGTGCTTTCCTCCCACAGTCTGGCATTTCTCACAGTAATGTATACAAGCCCTTAGCTCTGCCGACAGCACCTGCATTACATGCTAGTTCTTATCACTGGCTGCAGGTCAGTGTACTGACCCAGGGAGCTGGGGGTGGGGAGGATTCAGGCACAGCCCCTTTGACCTCTGGGGACCGTAGATGGCTGTAGCATCCAGAGAGGGGCTTCTTTCACTAGATGCTGATGTAAAATTCAGGGCTACAAGGGTGTAGAAAACACACAGCCAGCGGTTTCAAATGTATTGGTTTATTTGCTTGTTCCACCAGATGATTCAAATGCATGCTGCAGTTTTGTCACGCTGTGCAGGTAAGGCAGGGTTTGGACACTTCAAACACCATGCAGTGTTAAATATAAAACACTTGAACTTGTTTATGATGTTCATGAGGAGCCTGGCTGGTTTGCATAGTGGTTAGGATGCTTGCTTGCCGTGTGTGTAGGTTGCTGGTTTGCATTCAGACTCCACACTGTCACATTTAACCCGCTGCAGCTATTGATAGTCCATAAAAAACACATTTTCTCAGATGTAAAGCTAATACATTAGTGGTAAGTTTTCAGTCCTGTACTGAAACATAAGGACACAAGCTAGTAGTTTAAGCAGTGCCCTGTACCCTGGTGAAGAAACTAGCTGAAATGTTTGTCTGATTGACTCGTGAGCCAGTGTTTTGATCAATACTGAAACACAATGAATTGCAATGTAGATGATTATTATTATTATTATTATTATTATAATCCTTCAGTTTATTCATTGTATGGAAAAAATAAACATGCAAAACCACCAGAACATTTTCTTAATTGGAAACTACATTTAAAAAGGGGTTATTTTTTAATTTAAAAAGGCATTGTTTTTGTTGCTTTCTTAACTATTTAATTGTGAAAAAAATACAATATTCGCACATCCTAATGTTTGCCCCATCACTAAATGACAAACTTCAGATACATCAAGGCAGTTCCAAAGCATTTTCAAATAAAACCCCTACCTTCCGATGCCTGTGTGCGGCTCAAAGCACTCAGATCTCCAGGACAGCGATAGAGGAATTAGAAGCAGGCTAATCCTGTTCACAGATTCTCAAAGACAAGCCCCGTATTTTTGGGGTATTTTTCATAGAAAATTGTTCCAAACAGGTGCCCTCAGTTCATAACTTTACCCTCCTGGTTCCCAGTTCAGGGATTAAACTGTCCTCTCCGAAGAAAGCAGATCTTCTGACCCCCGATAAACCTGCTTGGTTGTGAACCTCTTAATCCCTGAACGCTGTACAGACCAAGCTCGTTTGAAGCAGCCACGTGTTGTATTTTTAGTCTGTAGTTTGTCTCGGCAGTGTTTACATGACCACCCTGGAAGCCTGTTATCCTTATGAGGCCAAGGTCAAGCGCCTCTTTCAATTCAAATGCTGTTGCCTAATGGACCATGCGTGTAAAGCTGACAGTATTTACAGGAAACAATAAAGTATAAAATGAGTCGTGTTTAGGTCTGGAGGAGGCAATATCACACGCTACAAAATTCAGTAACAGCTACTGCATGGTTTGGTTTGGAAAAACAAGATCATTAATGGATCTGATCAATGTATATATTAATATGCCTGAAATACACAATTCTATTAACTCTTCATGAACAGTAACCCACTTGTAGTAAAGCACTGCATTTTTATTTCAGAGCTGCAGAATGTTTCCATACTTCTCATCTATTATATCGTTCTGTTTAAAGGCAACTATTGACAGAGCTACAAACCAACTCTAATGCTTGAACATGGAGGGGTCGCTGCACTAGTGTTTTCCAGAGGTTGAAGATCAGTGTATTAATAGCAAATGCCTCTAAAATCAGTATTTACTATTGGTCTGAGCGACACAGATACAGCACAAGAAAATCAGACAGGACAAGACTTGAATCTGTAAAAAGTTTATTATTGGTACAAGGCAGGGCGCAGGTCTAGTAGAGGCGCTGTGGCTTGCCCATGGTGCTCTTGATGTACAGGGCTCTCACGTTCTGCCAGTTCTTCTTGAGCAGAGACACCAGGAAGTTGATTGACAGGTGGATGTTGTACACCAGCTCCTCTTCTGTCATCTTCACATGGCCCACCCCCACAGCCAGGCACAGTACCTACAAGGGAACAGCAGGGGGCACTGTTAACATGCCTGGTGATGCAGTGAAGCACACTGTAAACCCCAATCAACGCTTTAAAATCATTTCTTACAACCGTTACCTTTAAAAAAAAGAGCTGGGGTCGATTACAACTGTAGTGGTGCAATTCCTAACTGCAATCACAACGGAATTGAAATTTTAAACCTTGGCACACCTGTGTAATTGCAATGACTGATTACAGTTCAAAATATGCATGCGTCACTCGATCACTCCTGTATTTACAACCACTTTTGGCGACTCCATTCGTATGAAGGTTATATATTATGTTCCTGTATTTGTACGTGTGATGACTGCTTGCTTATTTAAAAGCATGTTAGTGT
The DNA here is from genome assembly GCA_030684275.1 of Acipenser oxyrinchus oxyrinchus. Classification (NCBI taxonomy): domain Eukaryota; kingdom Metazoa; phylum Chordata; class Actinopteri; order Acipenseriformes; family Acipenseridae; genus Acipenser; species Acipenser oxyrinchus. Next base: position 5,241,986 of record CM060293.1, read on the forward strand.
GTGTGTGGTTGTGGATGTCGTTTCAGTGTAACTCTGCCCCAGTTCCAGCTCTGAAGTGCCCGCGCTTACCTTCTTCATCTGGAACTTGATGGTGGACTTCACCTCGTCCACCTTGGTGCTCATGTTCTCGTTGTGGGTGAGCAGGGAGGGGAACTTGCCCGCCTTGTTAAGCCCTGGACCCAGGATACGAGGGATCTGCTTGATCAGGGACTCTGAAGCCAGGAAAGCATCGTACTTCTTAGCTGTGGAGGGTGGGGGTCACACAAACATTGAGGGTTAAACCTCCCACTTTGAACACACAAAAGAGTTATCAGTGACCAAACACTCTCATACCATTTAAAAGTGTCAGGATGCTGGAGGCACAAACATAAAATAAAACTAAAGCAGGACGCCATGAATTACATCAACAGGACCTTCTAAAACCGCTGTACTGAACAGTTAGTCCCACTCAACTCACACCCACCGAGTTTCTTGACCAGCTTCTTGTTCTTGTTGAGTTTCTTGAGCGCCTCTATGTCCATGTGAGGAATGTCTGCTGCCTTGGCTTCGTCACAGTGCTGCTGGTCTCCCAGGACACAGATTGAGAACTTGGGCCGGGGGGTGGTCTTCAGTCTGCAAGGGGCGGAGGTGCACAGGAAACCCAAATCAAAACCACTCAAGAAAAACACCCAAGCACGTGAAAAACGAAACCTTCGGTATGCAGGAGACGCCTCAGCTCGCCAAACCAAAACACGCCTTACCCCCGAACCTCGCTGGCTTCTCGTCACGCGGCTCTCATCCACCAGCAACACCATTTCGTTAAAAATGGTCGGCGGGCTCGGCTGGAAAGCCTCCCCTCGCCTCCCCTCTTGTTTTAAGACCCAGGGTAGGGGTCCGTCCGCCTTCCCCCCAAGCCTGGGGGTCGGCAGGACTACCCGAGGCTGTTCAGCGCACCGTGCTCCACCTCCAGCCTCTCGCATGTGTTTGGGCGGCTGGCCAATGCGGTGCAGCTCAGGCAAGGAGAGGAGCAGCAGGCAGGCTGAAGGCTGGGTGGAACAGAAAGAGGCCGAACCTGACAGTGCCCGAAAAACGCTTGTCCTTCTGGGGGTCGTAGTTCTTCAGGCTGATCTGCAGCTCCACCGTTTCCAGGAACCTGACAAAACAAAGAGAAGCCAGGATGAGCCACAGCACAATCCCAAGAGCTGGGGAGGGTTCGAGAGATCTGAAAAGTACATTTAGCCCGGCTGGAAAGAGGCCACGCTGTAATGCTGGGGCAATTTAACCAAACAAGGGGAGGCACCAAACAGGCAGCAATGGGACTTGAATTTGAACCCTGTCGTCTACACTTCTACATTTCAGACATTCAAGGTATAGGATCAGGGGTCCATTAGTCTCAGGGAAGGTGGTTGCAATAACATTAACAGTAGAATTTTTTTTTTTTTTTTTTTTTTTTTCACAGCAGCATTTTAAACTGAACTCGTTGTAACTCCTAGCATTGCAGCAACTGAGAAACAACATGTGCATTCTACCTTTGATTAGGACAGAAGATATGACCAAAGGTACACGTTGGCGAGGACATCAAATAAGCTTGTTTATTGCAGGTCTAAAGACTCTGCAAGTGGATTCAGATGCTAGGAAAGTATTTATTTGACCAATTTATAAAACACACTTCTTCATTTCGGGTTTACTGCAAAACCCAAGTGAGGAGACACTGTGATGCAAGGTATCTGGGACAGAGGAAGGAAGAGGTTCTCGTACTTGCGTTCTTTCTGCTGGGACCCCTGCAGGACCTCTCGGGTCGCCTCATAGAGGGTGTCTCTGGAAACCTTGCTGAGAGACAAAAAAAAAACATAGCATGAGGCAAGATGACAAGAACTGGACTGTGTCAGGCTGCAGATCCGACATGCATGTCTATATAAACACATGTATATATGGAAGCGACACGGGTGCAAGAACTACTCACTAGAGCCCATTGTTTATTTGAACCTCAATTCTGTATGAGAGGTTCACACTTTATAAAAGGTTTTATCCCTCAGCATATCCACACAGTAGAATAGGACCTACCTGAATGCATCATAGCTCTTTTGTAGGAACGTTTGTTAGTTGTTAAGTCTTGTATATCATGTATAATATCACAGCTCACCCCCCAAAACAGCGACACCCATCCACTGGCATTCATTAACGCCTTTCTAGTTACAGATCTGGGGACGGGCTGTTCAAACAAACACATTTTCAATCCAGCAAGTCGTTTTAAATACGGTCTAACATGGGTGCCTATAGCAGTTTCTACCGTCTAGAACCGCAGACGGTTCAACTGCAGTACATTACCCGACTGGAGACCGATCTCATTCCTCTACTGGCAAACACGGACACAAATGAAGTTATATTTTTAAGCGCAGCTCCAAATGAAAAGGGCCACTCGGTACGCCCACAGTCGCAGGAGTAATCACGCACGATTCAGAGCCATGTAACCGGCGGCTCGCCAGGTCCACACGTCGGATAGCCAGCTCACCGTTAGTATTTTTATTTCATTTCCACCGCGTTTTCATGCTTTCCGCCTTTAAAAACGGCTTGTAACATTTTATAACACGAATTGGCACGATATAACTGTTAGCCCCCGCCCGAAACAACTCACGAGTTCAAATGTTAAAAATCTTGGCCATATTCTCCCAATCGCATTAGATATTGCGCAAAACTAGTAATGTAATGTCTGCTATTGCCAGGTCTACTCCGGATTAACGGGTCTCTCGTGTTTCTGCAATAGGATTGAATAAGATTAAACACCCGGTCCGGACATACTCAATACAGTCACTACTGACTTTCACAAGAGATTTCCTGAACAGACGACTCCCAGCACACCTAACCAGCAACATTTCACAACACATACTCCATTCATTCATGCAGAACATGCAGCTTGCCTATAACTGGGAGTTTGGGCTGACAAAAGTTCTCATAAAGCATTTTTTTTCCTAACCTCATGTTGCCAACACCTCCGTCCCTCCGTGTGCAGTGTTGAAAAAGGGAAGTCGATCCGCCACTTCCTGCCTAAATACAGTCACATCCCGCGAGAACAGCAGCGGCGAGCGCCGCGTCGTGTGTGGGGTAGTCTGTCCGCCATCTTGGTAGTGGCACATAGACCACGTTAGCGTATGATAGTCGGATGCAATATATATTTCAGAGAATGTATTTATTAAATACATTTGAATTAATGTAAACTATATATAATGTGTTTTTAATTATTAAAAAGTGTGCAAACCTTAATGTTGCATTTTGAAGTTAGTGCAGGATGTGAAGTTTTTGACTGTGTTCCAGCTTAAAAGGAGGCTGTGTGGTTGAGTGGTTAAAAAAAAAGGGCTTGTAACCAGGAGGTCCCCGGTTCAAATCCCACCTCAGCCACTGACTCATTGTGAGACCCTGAGCAAGTCACTTAACCTCCTTGTGCTCCGTCTTTCAGGTGAGATGTGATTGTAAGTGACTCTGCAGCTGATGCATAGTTCACTCACCCTAGTTTCTGTAAGTCACCTTGGATAAAGGCATCTGCTAAATAAACAAATAATAAAACCTGTGTGACCATATCGCTTTGCTTTTAACCTCCTCTCGTCTCATCGACAGGGGACAGAATCCGTAACGGCATTACACAACACTGACCCTTTCCATATGATTAACAATAAAAAAACAACACATCATTCATTTGAATGAATGCAGCAGGAGTGGTTTACACAGTATTTACAGCCCAGTGCCCCCAAAAGCAGTGATAATGACTTTCTTCAACACAAAACGATTAAATGTTAAAAAAATAAGTTTAATATTGAATGCTCCATTTACAGAACAGCATACAAATCACACAACACCATTAACAAACGAGATTCCTTGTGGATTCTTCAACAAACACACAACATTATTAACAAACGAGATTCCTTGTGGATTCTTCAACAAACACACAACATCATTAACAAACGAGATTCCTTGTGGATTCTTCAACAAACACACAACATCATTAACAAACGAGATTCCTTGTGGATTCTTCAACAAACACACAACATCATTAACAAACAAGATTCTTTGTGGATTCTTCAGTCGCACTGAGTGTTGTTTTTAAGACCTGGATTACATATAAAGGGCTTATATGAAGACATGGAAACACAAAACAACACAAAGGCAAACCTGGGTTCAATCCCAATTGTAACTGTGTCATTCAGAATTCATACACTATGTTTCTGTGTTTGTACCTGTGATTATTATTGCAGGGTTACTTAGAATAAACAGAGTAAACATGTTAATGTCTAGTTCTTTATGCTACTTTTTAGTACAATTGTAATTACTGCAGCATAACTGTAACTGCAATTGACCAAAATATCATTGCACAGTGCACCTGTAATTTCAGCAAACAATGCTGCTGGAATTGTAAATGTAATTTCAATTAGAATTGCCCCCGGGGTTCATTTTGTATGGGTGCAGAGACAGATCTCTGGAGAGCCTCCACATGGCAGGAGGTCTCTGTGCTCCCCAGATCTCTGGAGAGCCTCCACATGGCAGGAGGTCTCTGTGCTCCCCAGATCTCTGGAGAGCCTCCACATGGCAGGAGATCTCTGTGCTCCCCAGATCTCTGGAGAGCCTCCACATGGCAGGAGGTCTCTGTGCTCCCCAGATCTCTGGAGAGCCTCCACATGGCAGGAGGTCTCTGTGCTCCCCAGATCTCTGGAGGGCCTCCACATGGCTGGAGGTCTCTGTGCTCCCCAGATCTCTGTGCTCCCCAGATCTCTGGAGAGCCTCCACATGGCAGGAGGTCTCTGTGCTCCCCAGATCTCTGGAGAGCCTCCACATGGCAGGAGATCTCTGTGCTCCCCAGATCTCTGGAGGGCCTCCACATGGCTGGAGGTCTCTGTGCTCCCCAGATCTCTGTGCTCCCCAGATCTCTGGAGAGCCTCCACATGGCAGGAGGTCTCTGTGCTCCCCAGATCTCTGGAGAGCCTCCACATGGCAGGAGGTCTCTGTGCTCCCCAGATCTCTGGAGAGCCTCCACATGGCAGGAGGTCTCTGTGCTCCCCAGATCTCTGGAGAGCCTCCACATGGCAGGAGGTCTCTGTGCTCCCCAGATCTCTGGAGAGCCTCCACATGGCAGGAGGTCTCTGTGCTCCCCAGATCTCTAGAGGGCCTCCACATGGCAGGAGGTCTCTGTGCTCCCCAGTCCGCTCTGCTGAAGGGCTGCAGCGACTCCCGCCCTCCTCAACGGCATCAGACAGCAGCGATGCGCTTCAGGGCCGCTTGCAAACACTTCTTCAGGAAGGTCTCGTTTAAGGCAAGGGAGCACGCTAAAGTGTTTTTATGCGTCACGGTTACCTGTAAACAAAAACAGGGAAAAAAAAAAAAGAGAGAAATCGTTGTTAGATTTCCTGGCTACTTGTTTAAGTCCCGTGGTTCTCAACTCCAGTTCTAGGTGTTACAGCAGACTTTCATTTCTACCAAAGATTATGACCTGTGCAGAACACATGTTATGTAGCATACCGATGACATCACCGCTATGAATATTCATTCTAATGCTATTGACTGAATCTAAGCACTCTAAGCCTTGACTGAATCCCATTGGATAACAACACTCCATGAGCTTCTACCACAGTCATGTAATCAACACCACAGAAAGAGGCTCAGCTTCTGCTTACACTGCTCTGGTGCTTGGTCAGGACTGCAAGGACCAGCTTTGCAAATTTCATGGACTTGCTGAAGTGGGCAGCCTGCTGGCTCAGCCTGTCAATAAACTGCTCAAACTGGTCCGGGGAGAGCGCCACCTGCAGGGGGCACAGCAATCATAATGACAGCAACTCAACGTGGAAGCAGCTGAACCGGGAGCGACTGCAAACTCCAGCACAGGAAGAGATAGTATTAAGAGCAATGCTACTTCTGGAGGCAGAAGAAGGGAGCAGGGTAATGCCTGTATGTTAGGAGGAGAGCTCACCTTCCTGTCCAGCAGTGTGTGAATGACAGAGAGGACCTCCTCGCTCCACGGCACGCTCAGCACCTGTCTGATCACAGCAAGCAGGGCTCGTCAACAACACAGTCTGGGAGCCATGGCTCAAGACAGACAGCAATTTATGCCACATATGTTTTCTGATAGAGGATTCCCTGAGAAACTTAAAAATCCCTGTTGTGGTTGTGAAAGTACAACCAGCTTTACAGCAGCCCCACTTCCCCCTCGAAACCCCTAAAATCAAAACGAATGCACTTACCCAAACACCAGCATGTAATGTTCAGGGTCCAGGCAGTCCTCAATCAGTCTGCAGACCAGCTCCATCTGAACACTCCCTGTGAGGCAACAAAGAAGAGTTTCCAGGTCACTCCCAGAGCAGATAGAACCTGACCCTGGCTGTGGCTAGTCCACAGTTTGGTTTATTTGGTTTATCAAATGAGCATTGAAGCCAAGGAAGAGTCTCTGTATGTCGCAACGTGGTAAACAAAGTGCAACGCCTCAATCAGGAAAGCCAACGTTCCACTGTTCTGTACACCAGCATGGTGTCCCGTGGATCTGCTGGGCTGCCAGTACCTGCGAACTGGGCCTGCAGGATGGGTCCAATGAGAGAGCAGCAGGAGGGCCGGGGGTAGCGGCTGCAAAACGAAGTCACTGCGGTCATGAGGAATCGGGAGGCAGGCTCCGTCAGGGAGAGGACCTGCAACAAGCGCACTGTTAACACACACACTACAGTGGGGCAGCATGGCTCGCTGGGATAATGAACCGGCCCCATGCCTAACCTTTAACCTTTGGACACTGGGTTCAAATGAACTAAAGACCACAGAACCCACCACACAATTTGGCACGATCGCTAGTTTCTGCTTGACAAGACACCTAGGACTAAATGACTGGTCAGTTTAGGTCAGGATTGCAGTACACTCGCGCTCGTGATGGCTGGCTGTACACAGTGTCATTGGCCTTTTCAAGAGCGTTTCAAACAGGGAGTGCAGGCAGGGTGCCTGCAAGGAGCTGGCACACCTGTTGGCACAGGGTGCTGTGGTGCCTACCTTGCTGAGGAAGAGACTCCGGGCGAGCTCGGCTGCAGTACTGCAGCTCAGATCGGGGGAGAGCGCCAGCAGCACGGTGCAGAACTGGGGCAAGACCTGCTCGGGCACCTCAGAGAGACGCAGCACACTGCACAACAGCGCCACCTGCAGGAGGGAGGGCAAATCAGCAAGCCAGGATCTGACAGCGGTCACTATTACATCCTTAAAGGAAGGCTCGAAGATGCAGCTCTGTGTTTTCAATATCATTTTTAACAAAGCAGCAATGCTCACCTGAGCTGGATCACACTCATTCAGCACCTGCAGGTCTTCACTGGAGCCTGGCTCTGATTTCTGGATGCAAAACAAATATTATAATTCACCCTATATCCACATATTCCACTAGCATTTATACACTCGTACATCCTCTCCCGTATCTGCCACGCACAGACATGTGTTACGAGGGTCATGAACAGACTGCACAGAACATGCGCCTGCATTCTGGTATCTGATCTTAAACTTTCAACAGTGTGCGTCGGTTATCTGAGTTTTGACAGCACAGGACTTTGACCCAAGGAGGGTTAAATCAGAAGCCTGGGATGTTAGTAGAGAATACATGAAATACAAAGACAAGACTCACCTCCATATCGGATTCCAGCAGCTCCCTGAGCTTCGGAAAGTAAGACTGCGAAAAAAAAATAGAACTAAATACTTATTCAAAAAATCGAGGAAGAGTGCATTGAAGGTTAAGCTGTGAATCATCTACAAAAGACACCCTTCCTGTGCGTTCAATGTTAGGACACTATCTGACTATCAGATCTGCTCCTAATACCAACAGCAAATAATAAGGCACTTGAGAATGCTGTGAGAGGTCTGCAACGGTTTTAAAACCTTGGTTATACCAAGACAGTACAGTACCCGAATTCTGTCAGGAAGCTCTCCAACGCTGCCGGTCTTGGAGGTGCCCTGTCCCTCAGAAACCAGAGAGACAGACGCCAGGCTCGGCTGAAGCTTCTCACTCTCTCCCGAAGCCATCAGTCCTCCAAGCAGCCCACAATCCCCTGCGCCACCCAGTCGTTCATCCAAGACAGGCCCATCGAGGATTTCCTCCGCAGCCTTCTCCTCTGTCCCACAATGCACTGCGGTGTCCCCAACGTTGGCCACTTTCTGCTTCTTGCTCTGGCTTCCCCCATCCTCAGAGTCCGAGGCGCTGCCCTGGGTCAGCCCGACAGTGTCGCTCTTTCTCTTTCTGTAGTTCTCCGAGTGCGCATTGAAATACCCCATCCATCTGCCTCGAGGCCCCCTGCCGGTGCCCAGCTCACTGCCTGCTCTGATTTTCTCGGACAGCAGCTTCACTCTCTGTTGGCACTCGCTGGTCAGCTGGATCGAAGCAGCAGCGTCGCCGGATTCCAGGTCCCGATTTAGGACCCCGAGCAGTGCCTGAACCCAAGAGTCAGATTTGGGGTCCTGTTGGAATGAGCGGACCAAATCCAGCAGGCAGTCTCTGGGCACCGTGGCGTGGGTCCTGTAAAGGAAAGCTAGGAGGTTCCTTTTGAATGCGACAGGAAACAGGCAGACTAGAGGCTTCCTGGGGGGGGAAATCAAGAAAAATATGTGACACAAAGGAAAACTCCCAAGAGCTTTCAACTTGACACACAGGTAACTGGACCCAGGAGGCTAAGGCACTGCATTCAAATGCAAATACTTATACATGTTACAAACGCGGTGTCTATTTCTAGTCAGCATTTAAATACAAACGCACTTGAACCCAACCCTGATCTTGAGATCCACCACAATGCACAAGTCCTGCTGCTTTTGAGAGACAGACATTGTAAGTGTGAGAGCTGGAATGGCTAAAGCATATCCATGTCATGTGATCCAACGATTGCACTGAATACAGCAGATTGCTGGTGGTTTTCTGATGCTTACACTGCCAGGCTGTGTGCCTCTCCCTCCAGACAGGGCTCCTCTCTGGTCAGGGTGCTCACCAGGCCCCCCCAGTTAAAGCCCCCCCTCGAGCGCTGGAACACCTTTAGCGCCAGGCTGGCACCGGTGCTGCCCCCCGACATCAGGGTCTGGAGGAGCAGGCGGTGGCTCTTCTCAAACCGCTCAAGCAGACAGCCAGGGCCCTCCATCACACCTGCGGAACACAAACAGCGTGGAGGGGAGCCAGCTTCACACGCACCTGCCGTAACACTAAATACAGGTTCAGATCCACCATGCGATTCTGCAACAAGGTGTTTCAATCGTTCTGGGCAGGAAACTGCATCCAAATCTGTCTCCCAGAGCGTTAAAGTGCAACACCACACAACAGCAATGCGTGCAGGCTTCCGACAGAACCGTCTCCTCTGCAAATCAAACCTGCTGGGTGTTTTAATGTATTAATTGCTCTACCAAATGAACATGAATACCTATAGCAATAATGCAACAAGGTTTGCATTTGAGCTTTAAACGAAAGTCTGTTGTAAAGTTTACGGTTGCTTTACTTCTCCCGTAACTATTTTGCATGACAAATTACCCAAATAAAAATGGCACCAGATCAATTCACCTTTTACTCGTTTTGTTAGAAAGCGTTATTCTTACTGGTCGGTGCGTTATGTTCAGTTAGCGCTATGTAGTAAAATTAAACTTTATAAAAAAAACATACGTTTTACTTTTTAAATGCCCTCCTTTCGCCCGCCTTTTTTCCAAACACAGACCTACAGAAAAACGCAGGAAGCAGTCAGAGCGCGCTACGTCAGTACCATAGAGTTCGCACAAAAAGCAAGCGTTAGCATCCGTTCTTTTTTAATTAGTATCTATGAATAAAAATCCTTACTTTCACTTTACTTGTAAACCCAAGCTTATTGCCGAGTTGCAATGCGCCTCCGCTGTCGCTCACCGCTGCCACCTAACGGCAATAAACAAAATGACTAAGGGAGAACTGGAAACTAAAATCATGCCCAGGATCATTATCGGAGAGTTTCAACATGTTTTTGTAATGAAGAATATCATAGACACATAAGATACTTGGTTTGTTTTTAAATAAACCAATATAAAAGTGTGGCACAACCTCAGCTTTGATGCTAAATCTGCTGTTCTGCATTGTCTGCTTTAAAGTTACTCCATACAAATACCGACCCCCTTCGCTGCAATGCGGTTTCAGTAACTAGTACTGGCACTGAAACAGCGAGCTCAGCTGTGTGCGTGTCGTCTGTTTACAGAGCTCAGCCGAGCAGTAAATAAAGCAGACACGGCTTAGGCAGCTACCTGCACTAATATAACCAGTAACGGCTGTTTTATAGTGGGCTCTATACCAGATGCACAGTCTGCTACGTGTATATGAAATGAGATCAGCTTTAATACGGTGTATATGTGTTCTGTTAGACTAGCAGGGCACCAGGAAATGTTATGTAAGGGAGCACCAACTCTTTAGTATGATTTTCAAGTGAAAATATCTGTATTCCAGAACACACGTTGAAAATATATAATTCCCTGCTGTAGCCTAGGAAACAAGGTCTGTAAAATAACTACTGCGGAGAATTTGAATTCTGTCTGGTGCATGTCAACACAATTGCGTTTTATTTTTTTGCTGCTGTACAGAGCAGCAGCATGGGAGGCCTAGGGAAACAATGTTCCATGCATGCAAAGCTAAATGCTAGTGGAACACACATAATCTCACCCTTCGGTCTTACCCTCTCAAGCTTGGAAGCATCTAATCCACATCACAGAAGAGTCTGGTTATACTTTAGGAAACAAGGAGTTCTAGAAGCAAGTCCGACCACCTTGTCTTTAAAATAAGAAGTGAGAACTACTATTCAAACTGAACAGACAATTCCAGTCACACTACAGGACATTCAGGTACTTTGATATTAAGGATACACAGCTGTGGAGTTGTTTTGTAAATGGCTTTCTGCCAACCCCGGAACCACACAAAGCAATTTTAAACTGCATGGAGATGCAATATTCTGGCTTGGGAGGGGGAGCACGCTACAGCAGAGATTTAAATACAAAAGAGACAATGGAAAAGTTGTGAAACACCTTTTATTTAATTTTTTTTTTCTTCACATGCGAGGAATATATAAAAATGCATTTAGTATACACACACCAACACCCTTCAGTCTGTAGACTAAGCCTGACATTACAGCACTGCATTGAACAGATTTTACATACGACACATCTTTTTAAAAAATGCCTGCTTTAAGAACACTGCTTAATACAGAGAGGGGGGGGTAAAAACACTGGACAGGAACGCCACCAGCATTGGGCAAGTCAACAAGACAATTCTCTAGCTGTACTGCTGGGCAAGGCAGAGCAGGCATCTTCAATGCATTGCATTAGAGCTTTCTTCTTTGTAATCTGCCAGACACCCACAGTATTCATTTGACAAACACACAAAATCTCCCAAACATTTCATCACAGCATTACAAGAGGTCTCCCTCCAAAAGAAAGAGTTACAAAAAAAATCCAGTATTCTTACAAAAAAAAAAAAAAAAATATAATGATTCTTATATTCGTGTGCGCACTGGAACCTGAAGTGTGAAATCCATATTCTATAAAAAGTGTATGCAGGTTACCAGGCTGCAAAGATATTTAAAACAGTGCAAGACAAAACTATTTGGCAACAGTAATCTTGAACACGCTGGTGTGTAGCAGCGGATGTGACTTCATGTGTGACTATTGTAGAAGGCATTAGCAGACACTCCCTCGCCAGCCCTTACAGAAAAAACAAATACACCCAACAGCTGAACTTCCTATACAATACTGGTTGAAATGAATGGGAGGATAGTATGACTAACTGTCCTGGAATGTATTGCATATGACCCAAATAGAGGCTCGTAGCCCATATGGCTGCAGATCAGAGAAAGCAAGCTTTACCTGCTGGTGCAACACAACTGTACAACAGCAAACTGTGCTCGCAAAAAATTAAACACACCCAAATGGGATACTGCCAATTAAAACTGAAGTCAGTAACATGGATTGTTCAAGGAGTGCTAACCGAGGGTCTGAAGTCCATTTACCTCCATCTTCTGTTTCTTTGCTTGTAGACTTGCGTTTGGAACACACCTTTTAGACCATGCTCCAGACGTTACTGAAGCTTCCTAGTACAACACGGCTCTCTGTGCTGGAATGTGGAAGGCGATTATATACCAGGAAAGAAGTCTGCTTGGATCCACAGTGTACGCCCTGAAGTATAACAAAGTAAAAGAAACAGAACAAAGACAGGAGGAGAGACGATGCCAACAGGAGGCAAGAAACTGAATTTGGAAACTTTGGTTGCCACGTCTTACAAAACGTAGGAGCAAAAATAAAAAGATGGAAATCAGCCAAGGCTACAATTTGCAAGAGTATGGGTCATTCAAAACTACCCCCCAATTAAATCTATTCATAACGGCTTTCCACTGTGGGAAAGCAACGGTCCAGGAATATGAAGTGGAACCAGCAAGGCTTAAGAAAGAAAGTGAACACTTGAGATCCCTGCAGAAGCTACTGACACTTAAAAACACGTCTATAGAAGACTCCTAAACAAGGACACACAACCAGGCACAGTGGTTTGAGGCAGTCAAGCCTCTTTGTGATGGGTAGCAGGGTGAACCATCGTGCAAGACGTCGCCCCCCGGGGATCAGTCCGAGTCTAAGTAGGAGTCGTCCAGGAAGATCTCGAAGAAGCGGCGGTGGCTGAAGTGGTCGTCCAGCACATCATCGTCGTCGTGCAGCAAGGCCAGGGCGACCGCATACTGCATGATGTGGAAACCCTCGCTGTCAGACTCTTCTATGGAGCTGCGGCGACGAGGCTGGCAACAGAGACACACACAAACAGTGAGCGAACTTCAGTTTAACAAACACTGGGTTCATTAAAACGTGTGTTAGAACCATGCTGACAAGCCAGAGTAAATAGAGGATACCCCATTCATTCAGGGAGTAGTGGGGTTTATTCCACAAAGGAGGACAGCCCCCCCAAAAGGGGAGGAGGAGGAGACTGAAAATCACCATAGCATTCCCATGACTGCTCATGGTGTATTGAGATAAAACAGTAAGACATCTAACTTAACAGAATTAAAACAGACATGCTGCGTTTCTCAAAGCTGCAAGTCTTAAACCCCTGGCACTGGTTAGTCATTAGTTTCCTTACTAAAGCTGCAGATCGCCTCCTTCTCAGGTGCCTGTGCCCTTGAGGCAACTCGTGCAGATAGATGCACTCCGATCTGAAGGGACAGCATCCATGCCGCATGTAAAACTTGCACTTTATTTTGCTGAAATGAAAGTTTATCGTTAAATGTTATACTAGTATGTTAGGAGACATTCCTATGCCACAGTAATCAATACAATCAAATCACTATTTCATAAGATTCTCTAGATACAAGTGCAACACACATACCGTCAGACAGATGCACCAGCAAATACCAGTCCGCTTGCGTTCAAGAAAGTCATAGCTCAGTAAATTGGATACACTTGTCTATACATCCAGTTAAGTATCAGACAGAATATATACCCCCCCGCCCCCATATACAGCAAAGTATTTACACAGCCAATATGCACATTTGCAACAGTTACAGTATGAGACTTACCTGGTCCTTTCTTTAAATTTGGCAACCAGGGTGTGCTTCTGGGCAGGGTCACTAACCCAGTATTTGTTTGGAATGTAGAAAGTGGACTTCACTCTGCACTGAGGGCACGACCTAAAGAAAGATTTAGTGGAGACACACAACAGGTTTCAATGATGCATGCAGAGGCACAAATAAAAGCTCCTGTACGGCGGTCTGCAAGCGCGGATCAGTGCAACCCCTCGACAGGGCTGGTACTCACTTGATGACCTCGTCCTGGAAGTCCTTGGTTTTCCTCCAGGTGACGATGCAGCCCAAACAGAAGGGGTGGCTGCAGTTGGGCAGGATTCCGAAGCGGCGATCCTCCAGGGCTGGTTTCTCATACACCTTGTCCATGCAGATCCCACACATCACATCCTTACTCCTCTCGTAGGCATCCGAGGCAGACGCCCCCGCATCAGCGCCCCGAGCCATGTCCCGAGAGTCTGTGGAGCTGCTCTGAGCTGCCTCTTGTTGGCTGGAAGATGCCTGGTAGAGAGGACCAAGGATACCTTGTAAAGTGTGTAGAAAGACCACCTATACAGGAGAGTATAACACTTCTTGCCCAAGCTGCTGAACTTCAGGCTGGATTCATACCTTGGGTAGATCGTGCCGCTCATGAGAACCCAACTTGCTGGCACATTCTAGAACATTTATCGCACCAATCTGGAGGCAAGGGGCCGAGGCAGAGCTGGACATGGACCCTATCCGGCACGGAGAGGGGGTGTTTGGAGTCTGTTGTGCTGCGTGTGCAGTTACTGGTTCTGCAAAAAAGGAAAGTTACCACACAGCAAAAGAGGTCAGTCTTTCCTGCATTGTAACTCAGTTAATTATTCTTGGAGTTCAGATCCAAGCATCAAGATGTTTCTGTATTGCACTGCTCAAGAGCTAGACCTGCTACTTCCCATAATGGCAAACGATTAGCATGCTTACAAGTTACGTCTCCCCAAATCAAAAGCACTACTGCAATCCAGACATGAGGAACGTGGGCTTCAATACATGGCCAGTCCATGCTGCTACACCCACATGAACCCCACAGAGACTTTACCATGTTGATAATCACATCTGAAATGAAATCCGTGGCCACAGTATTCTCACCGGCTTGTTGCCTCATCGGTCTGAACTCGGTAGCCGCGTGATCTTCCTCATCCTCTTCAAACTCAGTGCTCAGGCGCTCAAAGTTCCTCTGGAGGCTGGCCAGGCTCGTAACGGCAGGTGCGGACCCCCGTCGACTCCCGGCGTAACCCCCATGGGCCTGCTGGACAGACGGCTCCGAGCCACGGCGGTTCTGGAACGCACTGCCGCCCCAGGGGGGCACGAGGGCAGGCGCAGAGCCCCGCCTGCTGCCCAAATAGCCACCATCGGCCTGGAGGACATGTTGGTACCTACCGGAAATAAACATTTGAACCCTTTACGGTGTCCCACAATGTTGCAAACAATTGTTTTCTGCAATGAGGTGCATGAAACAGGGTTTCAAATCCACCTACAGGTCATCCAAATGTATTAAAAAAATTGGGTACCTTAAGGGGTGAGTTGTGGGGAAACCCAGAACACTACATTAACATTGTAAAGTTTTGATCTTCAACGCGTGCATACTTGTGCAATTCATTCTCTTTACAGAAGCGACATTTAAAGAGCCATGTCACAAGCTCTTGTAGCGAATTGAAAGGTACAAACCTGCAGCGGTCTCCGAACCAGCAGCGGCCTTTTTGGAAGTACTTGCAGATCTGGGAGGATTTCCACACCGGCAACTGGTGAGAGAAGTGACAGCTCTGGCCCAATCTACACGTCCCATGGATGAAGTGCCTGGGGAGAGCGAATATATAGCCAGCTGTAGCTTCAAACGTGTTACCCAGACCAGAGGGAACACGTGTGATGTACTGCTTACTCAAGTTTCAGTTTGGGTCAATGCAGAAGGCACTCTCTCACTAAAGAGAAAGTAAAAAAAAAAAAAGGACTGTATTCATATAAAGAAGTTCAGCTTGTGTACTTTGAGAAGCAGTTATGAGGTTGAGATTCAGGACAAATAGGCAGATCAATTTTTGAGCCAGTGAGGCTACATTTCAAACTTTTTTTTTTTTAATTTTTTAATTTTTATTTTAAATACGTGTTGCATGTTGACTACAAAATTAAATCAAGTAGAATGGGTTGTGAAAAAAACAGAAATGGAACGCAGAGACAAACGGAATTTGAGGAAGAATTGAAACTGGTTATTATAAAATCAATATTTCAGTAAATCGTGGAAAAATCCTACGCAATATTAATGGAAAGCATGTTGACGCACAGGGAAACTTAATTGTGCTCGGGAAACACATTCCTTACGCAAAAAATAACGAAGGCCTGTAATAAACACCGCATTCCAGGAAACTTTCAAAATAAACACACGTTCCAACTAACGTAGACGGATAAATTATAAAAACCCATTTAAAATTAAACTTGCCAAAGATGAACTGCGTCAAGGCGTCCGCTTACACATGTTTAATTAAAGTCAGTGCTCACGTCGGGACGAGGTCAAAAGCGAAGATAAAAATCATAACAAAGACAACGCTGAGCTCGCTTTGGTAAGACTGCGGATGTAAACACCAACTTACTTTCCAACTTCGATACCCAGCTAGCTCGTTCCCAGTAACGTAAACAGGATAGGAATGAGCGTACAATATGCGTTTACTTCAGGGTAATTTTACTTTTTAAAACTCCGGTACCTGCAGGGAATTCTGTCTGTATTGGAAACCCGTTTGTTGTTGCTTCTATTGCCAGCGCTTGCTCGCTCCATTTTTATTCCTTTGGTTGCCTGACTGAACCAAACAAACAGACTGCCTACGTCACAGACTGCTCACGTCACTGCTCGGAAAACTTCCCACCAATGAGAAACTTGGACCGAGACACCAAAACAAAGCGCATGGCAGTATCGCGAGCACACCCACCCCCAAAAAAACATTCAAACATTCTTTGAGAGCAACATTCAATCGGATTATTTTTTGCAAAGACCCGTCTTTGCATAGAACGCTACACTGCAATGATTAAATGCAGGATTACAGAATGTTAAAACACTTATTGCAAAAGTATGTGTAAACGCTATTAACATTAAAAAATACTGTAAAACAAATACACGCCAACTTTAAAAGCTAGTTTTTACCCATAAACAGTCTTAGAAAAGTTTGTAAAGTTTGTGAAACGACACTGAAAATTCACCTTTTCCCAGTACCTTGAGCCCACACTGAGCGAAGTGTTTGACAAGTATATGTAGGACAGAAGCCAAGACGTAATGGGCGGTATTTTAGTGTTGCAGACGGTGCCAAAACACTTCGCTCAAAAGAGCCACAACCACGAGAAAACACCAGCACTGCATTCATTCCCTTTACCGTACCTGCATAAGACGCCACTGCTGGCTTCCAGACCCCGCGTTTGCGCTGCAACTCCTAGCCTGGCTTCCATGTTGTACTCGTTACTGACAAAGAGCTTCCCCAATACAATGCTATATATATTGTCATACTGGGAGGGGACAGTTAATTTTTTTCCTGTTGGCTGGCCAATAGCACGGTACTGCCAAAAAACACCTCGGCCAATTAGAACCTGGTAGTTTTGTTGGCGGAACAATCGAACTTCCAAGATGTAGTATAGTCTGGCCATTGGCACACCAGTTAAAATCTAAATATATTATAGTTAATTTTGTACAGGTAGAAAGCTGGTAGTTTTCATACTGGCAATGGGATGGCTGAAAAAACCCAATACATATATATCTTAAACCAACTATTATTCATACATGCAGATCAGCAAATACAACACATTTGATACTCATTAAAATGAAGACAGTCTGACCCATGATCAAATTCAGGTTGATTTTTTAATTAAAATATCTAGTTCTCAGTTTTATGGAGTGTGTACATTTGCTCAATAACACTTCATATTTACATTATTATAATCATTATTATTAAAAAAGAAAGCAAAGCAAACCACAAGAGCAGTTTCAAAGTGTGGTACTGATTCTGAGATCTCCTACACTGTCCTTTCTCTTCACCACCCGCTCTCACATGAAGAAGGCAAGGCTCACATTGCAGTTTCATTTGTAAAAGAAATGACTGTTCTAATGATTGCCCATGGAAGCCTGTCTCTCTCTTGGTCAGGTTACTGTAGCATGCTAAATGTATATATTTTTTAAAAACTGTTACTAGTTTCAGTGTCTTATTCACTCGTGGATGGAAATAAGACTCCCATTGCATAGCAGTCTGATCCACTCCATTGAGTCAAATTAGCCACATTATACAGGTAACAAGCTCAAAGCTCTCCCATGAAGCACAGCAAAACCTGGAATGGCACCAGCTGTTGGAGGTGGAGTCTTAAATCCATCTACGACTCTGTGGGTGCAATAAGTCGACAATACATTGGAAGACAGTACAGAAAACCAGCTGCACTTTTATGCATCAGCCGAGGAAAAGGAACGAGAAGCCAATTTCTTCCAACTGGCCATGGGCTTTCCATTCTAGAGGGATGAGGAGTAATGTTCTGCAAATTCAATTGATGTTTCCATGGGGGAAAACTAATATTTTAGGAAAATATGAATGCATGCAAGGAGGATGTTTGATATCACATTGCATGGCATTCCCTTCTCTTGACCTCAGCTGGCCTGTGTAGTACAGCATGCAGCCACCACTACAGAAGGTATCCTTTGACATTGTACTGGGGCTGCTGTGAGCAGGGGTTACTACAGAGCCTGATAGTAACAGCATCATTAAACCCATTATCTAAACAGGCATAAAAAGGTTTCTACATGTATCAATGTGGTTACACATTTTGCATGTACAGTTTTTATTAGACAAGATCCGGTTTCCACAGGCACATTGTAAGCAGCGTCCCTGATAATAATAATATAATACATATATTCAATCCAGCAGCCAAAGTGAAACTCTGTGAATCCCTCAAGAGTCGATTAACTTCATGCAGTTGACTTTCAGTAGATGCTTTCTTGTGCTAGTTTAGTTACCCCTTGGACCGTGCATGCTACAAGGCTCAGTGTTGTAATCAGTACTGGTAGCGAAGCAGGAATTCTGCTTCGTTTGTATGTACTTTATAACGCATGTCTAGCTAGGTATTCTCCCCTGCACACACATGCACACAGTAAACTTGCTACAGACTGTAACACAAACCTACATTGTTATTTACTACACATACAAAAATAGCATACAATTAAATATACTTACTGTATATTTAAGACAAATCTGTGTATTTAAAACAATACAACACTACTATGTTATTTTGTCATAAGTCTGGGCCAGGGTAGCAGAAATGTAGAGGTAACATGTAAGGGAGTAAAGCAGTAAAG
Source organism: Acipenser oxyrinchus oxyrinchus (assembly GCA_030684275.1). Lineage (NCBI taxonomy): Eukaryota > Metazoa > Chordata > Actinopteri > Acipenseriformes > Acipenseridae > Acipenser > Acipenser oxyrinchus. The sequence continues at coordinate 5,260,835 of CM060293.1, forward strand.
TTTTACTAATGGATTGATTGTAACTTTGTTCACTCTGCCATATGCAGTAGTTTCTTTGTACATCGCAGTGTTAGTTAAAACTAAAAACTAAAAAAAGTAATACATTTTGACAATTCACGACACACGTGTGTCACCTGACTGCCCTTGATTGCCAATGATCTGGGCTTAGTTAGTTAGTTAGTTAGTTAGTTAGTCTTACTTTATTTTTCCCTGTTCAATTTTCCTTTTTCCTCAAATGAAAAAAAACACTGCCAGGTAGTGTCAGAGACAGCAGATGTAATACTGCTACTTCTTAGCGCTGTCTTATCTCGTTATAGTTTGGCATTAAAACAAAACTGTGCTATGCGACCGTTTCCACATGCTGAGGTTCTGTTTCAGTAACTTGGGCAGATACTGAATTTGAGGTTTCGTCCTGGTTCAAAGTCATTGGCTAAGCACAGATGCATGACATACTTAACCTGCTGATCAGCAAGGACTGCATAAATATCACTTTCTTTAACAATTTACAAACCTAAATGTTATTCTACTGTCTTGTCAGTTCATAACCTGTTTTAAGCTTCGTTTTAGTTTATTACAACTTTTTTGTTCCGCGTGTTTTCAGAAATTCAGTACCCTGGTTTCCACTAGGCTGCACTGTTCATTGGAAGAAGCGAGCGAGGGCTTCTGGAGAGGGCAAGAAACCAGCAAACGCAAAGCTGATCCGGAAGACCTAAAGGCAGGAGCAGAGTGGGAATGCAAATGGAAACGTAACACAATCACAGGTGTGTGCTCATTTCCAACACACAAGCCCTCTGAAATGCCAAGGCTTGAACCCAGGTCCCTAGTGCACGGCAGACCCAGACGGCCTTGAAAGGAGACCAATTCTTTGGCCTTTGAGAACACACTTCCAAACACCCTGTGCTGAAAACAACTAAATACAAAAAAAAAAAACAGTAAACCAATGACTCAGAAGTAAACTTGGACTAAACCGCAGTATCTGTGCTTCTAAACCGTCTTGCACCAGTGTGAGGGGGTGGACCGTTCAGCCTGTCATAAGAGAATCTGGATGTATAACTCTCTATTGATCTATTCCAGCACAGGACCTTGTTCCAATCATGTTCTTAATATTCAACTCCTTATTTATTTGAACCTAGGTGTGCAATTCTGAAGTCATTTAGGATCTGGTTGGAATGGACCGATAGAGCCATAACCCGTTACAGTAAGTTCTTCATAAAGACCGACTTGCCATTACCAACCACTCTCCGCCAGTCTCTTTCCATTTGGAGTTGTGGCGGAACAGAGGGAGCCCCCTTAAATTCAGAGGCTGCGATAGAGAGGGGTTCCACCGTCTAATGGGGCAGGTACCGATCCTGCCGCATTCATGTACCATTACATAGTCCTAACCCCAAACAGTGATAAATGCATCTATATACGTGTTATAAACAGAATGTTGAACTATAGGGATACAGCCACGTAATGAAGGCATTATAACAACCTTATAATTACAGGACAGCAGGAGCTTTACACAGATACTGTAATAAACTCTCCTTGCTAATAATCTTCAAAACCTTTAAGAACACATTTCTAGATGTATTAAAACCAGGCCTGGAATGACTGAAATGCCCAAACTACCCCAACCTTTCAATTCTGTCCATGTCCACAGCATTTTGTTTTGTTTAGCTTGGAGGACATCAGGACACTTTTGCTGTGCTAGATTGGACTCAATTTAATGCCTAAACCCTATTGGTTAAAAAATAATACTAATACTAACAATAATAATAATATAATACTAATAATAATAATAATTATTATAAAAGTATTCTGTCGCAGCAGCAGTGAATCTGCACCTCTTACTTGCTGTTTGATGGTTTGGGATGTTTCAATGTAACGGCTGTATCCATATATATATATACACACACACACACATACACTTCTATATTTGTGTTTGTGATTGTCTTCTTTTTGCTCTTCTAGTACATGTCTTTGTAGATCTCCTGCAGGAGCGGGTGTAGTGAGGTCTCAGACTCTGTCTTTTTGATTTTCTGAACGAGCTGTGCGTTCTCAGTCACTAGCTGTCGCAGGTCGGCCATCTTCTGCAGCAGCTTGGGGAAGAGGTACAGCGAGTCAGGGTGGTGGGCCTGCAGGTGCAGGTTAAGAGCCTGCAAGATGTTATCCTGGATCTCCTCCACCTGCCTCACATTCATCAGGCCAGGTCGGTCTGCAGGAACAAGGACAGCGAAGGGTTAACAAGCATATTTAAATGCATCTCTGGGTTTGATGCTACTCCCAGAGATCAGTACTTACTTCCTGTTTCTAACTAGGTGCCACATTACTGCACCTAATGATCATGTTTAAGCAGTATGTGTGTAACGTTTGAGTATTGTTATCAGTAAAGGAAACTTACTGACACATCAATTGCTACTGTGCTTACATTTGACCTCACAATATTTTATTCTTAATAAACAGTTTACAGGTAGAGCTCCCCAACACAGGGTGACCCTCATTCTCCCTCGCGTCCATCTCAACCACTATATCGAACCTGCCCAACATCAATGGCACTGGACTAATAATCATCATTTTTTCACAGCCACATGTAAGGCTGGTTCTATGGTGCTAGCGGTGCACAGAGAGACATCTAACTGCTCTCAGCTGGTGGTCGCGGGACTGAAGTATGAACCAGCGTTTTGCGGAGGGGTTCAGGACGAGCTTGCCCTGAATCAGCCCAGCCCAGGCCCCAGCTCACCGCCGCAGAGGATGATGGCAGCCACGAAGAGAGCCAGGTCGCTGTCGTCGAGCTCCAGCGCGTTGAACTTGACGGCGAACTCGAACTTGGGCTCCATGATCTCGTTGAACGGCCGGCGCAGGCTGCGCAGGAACTCCCTCGTCACGAAGCCCTTGCCGTTGGCCACCAGCAGCCCGTCCTTGTTCATGAGGGAGGGCAGCATGCAGAAGATGGCCTCGTGCACGCCGTACTTGAGCAGCGTCACCTGTGAAAACACGTTACGTCAGACACTCCTTCAACAATAAAGTAACTGCACACAAAGCCAAAGCCATTTAGCCTGAATCCTCTACTGTATTTTACAGCACCGGGGAATCAACCTGGATTCTCTCTTAATGAAATCCAGGTGCTGTCAAATGCTGCAAAAAGAAATAAATCTGGTTTATCCCAGCAGGGTATGAACAAGTCAACCCCAAAACAACTTGGATACAAACGAAATATGAGATGCCACACTGCTTCAGCTGTCTTTTCATCTAAATTTGACAAGTTATAACTGGGAAAAGGCAACCATTTTCTGAACGAATTAAAGAGTATATATCACACGACAATGCTGAGTTTAGCCGTGCTCTTTGCTGAAGGTGGTCCCCCTTGCTTTGCATTTAAACAGTACAGAGTTGGGGTGTCAGCCGCAGTTACCTGGTCGTTGAGGTAGAGCCCCACGAAGCCCGGGATGCTCTTGGCAAACTCTGTGAGCTCTCTCACCGTCTCCACCGTGGTGCACTGGCAGCGGTAGAACACGTGCACCCCGATCTCCTTTGTGGGGGGCGCCCCGTGGATCAGCTGGTTCCACACCAGCCCGTTCTCAGCCTGCCACAGCGTGTCCATGTCGTGGACCACAAAGGGCTGCGGAGAGGAACGGGACACGGAAATACATCACAGACTTCACTATGGATTTCAATTGGCATCACACATGCAGACTGAAGTTAAAAAACAAGCCCCATCAACAAGCCCCATAACTCCATGCCTGGCTGGGCTCCTGAATACCTCAAGGAACTCGCTACACCTTAAAACACCCAAGCGCATCATGCTCTCTGAGTGCATAGGATCGTATTTATTTAAGTCTTTATACAGAGGGGATCATCTTTTCCTAGCGCATTTACACATTTTTATTCTCTAACTGGAATAACAAAATACATTTTAGCAACTTGCAATCAGTAGCAAATACACTAAGTAAATGTATGTTTTTTTTAGAAAGACTAAAGCTGCTAAAGGAAGCCTGTTTGCAATGCAGTGCTAGTAGTAGTGGTGCTGGTACTGGGTTGGTGCTGGTCCTGCCGGTCAGGATGCTGCGCGCTTTCTTCTTGGTCATGTTCAGGTTCTTCAGGTAGGCGTTGTAGACGTGTTTGGCCAGTGACTTGAGGTCCGAGCCCCCCGGGTTCTGGACGCTCGTTTCCCCAGCCAGCAGTCCGGCCACCAGCTTCCTCTTTTCTGCTTCCGGCATGCGGCCGTACCGGATCGCTGCGGAGAAAAAAAAAACGGGAAGGTCAGCGAGGTCACAACACAAGCAGGTGGCTCCGATTGTAAAGCAGCGGAGACTGACCGTCGTGAGACATGCCCAGCGCGAGGCACTTCTGGAAGCGGCAGTACTGGCACTTGTTGCGGCTCTTCTTCTGGATCTTACACGTCCGCTCGCAGCGCTCGTACTCCAGCTTCATACGAATCGTCCGCCGGAAAAATCCCTGAACACAGAATTGCACCAGGGAGGCACGGGGTTACAGTGGATTCAATAAAAGACAGGGAAGGAAAATATTCAGCTTATTATACCTGCTGTACTACTGCCCCCTCCAATGACGCCGAATAGCACTACTCTACCACTGCCTTACCTAAGTTAACATTGGACAGTCCAAGATTAATGCTAAGAAACCAGCCCTCAATCTCCAAACTGCATTAGTAACTCTCATACTGCGTTAGAAAGGCAGCCGTGTAAAAGTGAAGCCAGTTATATGGTGGTACAGTCATGACCTTCATTTGTCTGATCATGTGGGCACTGGAAATCTTACAGATCCCATTCCCTTTAAAACGCGAGCCCCCCCCCCCCGGAATAGAAAGCAGTACCTTGCAGCCCTCGCAGGCGTGCACCCCGTAGTGGAAACCGGAAGCCTTGTCCCCGCAGATCCGGCACTCAACGTTGAGCCCGGGGCCAGACGGCTCCTCGCGGCCCAGCTTCAGCTGATCACACAGCGACGGAGACGAGGTCTGAGACAGATCTGGAGAGAGGAGAGAGCTGCTGGTCACTACCGCTGCCTGTACACTGGAACTGCACATGGGAAAGCAGGCACGGCCACACTGATCTCCTATTTATACACACACGCCACTCAGCAGCTCTGACGCTTATGTAATGTTTCTGGTATCTGACTTGCAGGTCACAAGGTCCTGTTGATGCTGGTCTATGACGCGTGGACGAAGTTAGAATTACAACACGTGAATTGATTCGGTAACAGTAAGCGGCAGCAACGTCTTTAGCATCCAATACAAAACACAACCAGAGAAACAAAAGATTTTTTATGACACCCTTTCCCTAATCGGAATTGGCCATTCCATTATGTACATTCTAGTTCTGGCTACCTGTGTAGCTGCTGGACTGCGCCGGGCTCTCTGGTTCTGTGGTTCCGCAGTTATTGTTGTTGGGTTCCGACCCGTCCTCCTCCAGCCCCGGGCTCAGTTCCCAAGCTGTCCCATTGGCTGTCCGGTGTGGAGACCCGCTGATCTCTGCATGCACTGTCCCGTCAGAGCTGGGCTCAGTTCCTGCATCTTGTGAAATAACGTCAGGTGTTTCTGCTACCTCCAGGGTATAGATTTCCAACACTGTCTCATCGCAGACAACCTCAGTCCCACCTCCCTCCTGGATATAAACCTCTCCTTGTATTGCGCCCTCCTCCAGCCCGGCTCCAGTAGTGAGCAATGTTTTCTCAGGGCTGCCTGCCACTGTGGACTCCCCATTCCAAGGCAGTGACTCCCCGTTATTGAGGTGGATCTCCTGGAGCGCAACCACTTCTCCTCCTCCTCCTCCTCCTGGCTGGGGCTCGAACCCTAACCCCCGATCCTTAGTGCTGATTCCCGAAACTCCGTCCTGCAGCCGTTCCATGGCAGCGCGTCCTCTCGCTATCGCTGACCGGCCGTCGTCATAGCGCTTCAATCTCCTCCCTGCCAAAGAAACACAACAGGGCCAATCAGTCACATCGCTGGAGGTACCTCAGTAGAGAGATGCTTAGCTCTACACTGTGTGAGTACGCATGCTCTACACTGTGTGAGTACGCATGCTCTACACTGTGTGAGTACGTATGCTCTACACTGTGTGCAGGACTGACTTACCAAGGACACCCGTCGACAGCCAAGGACTGACTGTCTGGTTGTGTCTATTGACACACAGTACAGTATCAGCTATCAAGTTCAACCTCCCCACATTCCCTTCTTCAGCTGCATGGAACTCTATACAAATCACACGTCCTTGGGGAGTGCAAAGCTGGCTCTACAACGCCTCTAAACTCTCAGTCACAGGGACGCTCAGGGGATGGTCAGGAAGAACTGTGATTTGTATTGGTCAGGAGTCTGCGGTTGTACTGTAGCTAAAGAACTGGGAGGTAGGCAGCGCTACCTGGTGGTTAAAGCTGGCAACGTGGCCTAGCGGATAGAGAAGCGGACTGGGAAGCAGGGTGTTGTACCAGCATGCGCACGGAGCTCAAAGCAGGGAGGCGCCCCTTTAAAACATCCGGCTGCATTTTACAGCGTGAAACTTTTATAAATCTTTGGAAATCTCCAGCTTTGCGAAGATTAAAAAGAACCAAAAAGACTTTATTCATTTCCCCCAGCAAACAACAAGCGAAGATTAGCCTGAAATTAAAACAACCATCAGCCCCCTCCAGTTTAATCCACCAGCTGAACTCAAGGACCGGTTTCATAACTGTGTAGAAACTGTTTAGAGAATGGAGGGGGTGTGAAGGGGGTCGCTGGCTGTAGGACACTGAAGAGAGGATGCCATTTCCAAAAACAAAAAAACCCCCAGCAGCCTGTTTTTCAATCCGATTGCAACACCCAATTCAATGTGTCCTTTCATCAAGCTTCAAGCCAAAAGATCTAGATGCTACAAAGTACACCACGTTGGTCAATAGAAATTAAGCAGGGGGGGGGAGCAGTAAGACTGTCTTCTGCTGAGAACGGGGCTGAATAACAGCAGTTAACATTAGAGAAAGGCTGCTGGACATCTTCTCACAGTGAACTGCAGATCTGCAGCGGCAGCACTACCTTACACAGGACTTGATCTAAATTAGCATGCTGTGTTACACAAAAAGTCTGACTGCACTTATTTTACTTTGTTCAGAAGCATTAACACACGTTTCAAACTGAAATGATGAAGTGCAGGTAACTAAATATGGCCACGCTTCATGTTTGAATGAATGACACAATTAAAAGGCAGGCGTGTTCATTGAACTGTTGTAAATAAAGCTGCGAACTGAAGATGTCTTTTTGTTTGTTTGCTTGTTGCGAAAGTGGCCTGCGTGCAACTCGAGGAAAGACAATAGAAAGCAAAGAAGGAAGTTTGACTCCGTCAGCAAAGTTCCTGAAAGTGGAAATGGATTGCATAGTGAAAGCGATAGAGCCTGGGAATGTATCTGAGCGCTCAGGGTCAACAAAGGTTCAAGTCATCTGACTGCTTAGTATACAGGAAGCTGTGCAGACATGCTGTGGTATTGAAATCACATATCCAGAATCGATCTGAACAACGCACCACTGTAACTGCATTCACTTCACAGGTCCTGCTGTGGTATTTAGACAGAGGTGAGAGACACAAACCTCAAAGCTTCAGACGTTTAAATCAGCAAATCAACTCTGTGATCCAAAACCTTTTTTTGTTAACATGTGAACATTATGGCATAAGAGATGATTCAGGTGTAAAGGTGACACACTTGTTTTATGAATAAGTGACCCGGCTACATCCACTGTAGACTATTTGGTTTCGTAAGAAAATTGCCACTTTTTGTAACTAACGAAACAGAACTGTTTGTAGTTACCACGTTAGTCAATGGCTTGGGTTAGTGGTATAAGAATAAAGAATTAAATTGACCAGACTTCTTTGCCATCTTGGGGCAACTCAGTCGGTAGAGCACTTGGAAAGTCTGTGTAAACATCTGCCTTAAACACATCTTTTCATGCTCGTTAAAATTATGCGTTCCAGATACATAGGAAACTACCAGTTTGTTTTTTTATTCACTTAATTTTTCCATGTTTTTTTTTTTTTAAACGAGTACAGTTCCTAACAAGAGACCAAGTGTTTTCAGACTCCTTTCCCTGACAGCACATCAGAGCCACTCTGCAGAAGGAGGCTTTTCCAGCTAAAATGATATTTCAAGGCTCTTTGATGGAACACTGTGAAGACAGGCAAGCCCCACCTCTGCACCAGCCAATAGGAGACTTGCTCTATATAACATCACGCAGAACAAGGGTAAAAGTCTTCGGCTGGGCATTGCACCATCAACTGGGCAGCGCGTGTGGTTAGGACCTTACACACCCAGAAAGTGTCAGTCAATCGCGGATGGTGGGTTCTCAAGAAAGAACCCACCATGCAATGTTGAACAAAAGCTCCCTCACTCTGAACCAGCTGTATCAACTTTCTGTCTGCAAGGTCATTATTTCAGTAGCTCCGCAGCGCCTCTCATATCTGGTTAGTGGGAGCTGTGCATTGAAAGGTAATGTCACACGCATTCCAGTTCAGCTACACTGACGCTGTGTGAGGGAGAGGTGAAGAAGGAGAGAGTTTGTAAACTAACACGACTCAGGACAAACGGTCTGGCTGTCTGGTCTCTTTCTCTTCAGGAATGCGAACTCCAAGAGGCGGACAGGTTTTATTATTGACTGTAAAGTGTCAAGCCAGGAAGAGCTTATGGGAGGCTTATTTATATCTCTGCATTATCATCTTTCTTTTTAAGCCAGTGTCACTGTCACTCTCTCTCTCCCAGTCCCTCACCTCTAACCACTAGGCTACACTGTCTCCCAGTCTCTCAGCTGAACCACTGCCCCCTAGTCCCACAGCCTGATCACAATAGCCATGCAGAAATCCCTGGAAATACAAAAGCCCCATTCTTCATTACTCGAGAACGTTTAGCACGAGGAATACTAAAAGGCTCTGAAGTCTGTCAGGACAGCAATCAGAGAAGGACTGGGATGGAGTACTGGAGTGTTTTGGAAGTGCGACACAAGCCATCTACTGGGTTTTACCATTAGTATCTATGTCCAGCTATCTGCTATCTGTTAATAGGGTGTGCTTGTGAACTCAGACCCGGGCAGGCCAGTGTGAAAGGGGTTTAAGATTAAGAATTTGGAAAGCACAGCTTATCACAAGGCTAGTTCTCTTTTCTTTTTGTCTGTGTTACAAACCCAACGCAGCATTGGCTTTTCTCCCCTGGTTTTGTTTTGTGGAACGTGCTGTCACTTGCCCTGGCAGAACCTCGCTGAAAATGAGAGAACATCCTGGTTTTTAAAATTCTGACGACATGAGGAGACTTTAATATATCCCACCACACAGACACACACACACACACGCAATAAGCTTACTCAACCCTTACCCTACAGAGACTTACTGCACAATGAAGTACATTCCTGGAACAAGCACAACAGGTTCTGGGTAGACATGTCGAAACGCTCGGCAGATCTTCAAGGGCAGACAGTCTGAAGCAGAAATAATGAGCATCCTTGCTTGAGGCTGGGCAGTCAAGGCTTTACAATGTGTACTGTACAAAGTGGGTCTCTCTCTCTGGAGCGATACGTCAACTGAGCTTGAGATTACCTGCGGATGTGGCCACTTTCTTGGAGAATCTGTCTTTGATCTTACAAGGCAAAACTCACTGGTTATGCAGGGATGGAAATAAGACTCCTATTGCATTACAGTTTCAACCATTCCAGGATTTAATACAAGCTTGATTAGTCACAGTGTATCTGTAACAGGTTCAGGTGTGTCTTATTAAACTCCTAGTAAAAACAGGAATGTATCAAACCGCTATGCTGTGGGAGTCTAATTTCCATCCCTGGTTATGGAAGAATTTCTCAACAGGAAACTAAAGGGCCCCTTTAGGGGAACTGTTAGCCACAGTTATTTTGTTTGTGATTTTGTGTATATAGCTAAGTAACAGAAACATTTGTCGAGACCCACCTTCATTCAACCAGTACCCAAAACAAAACTGCTTTGCAAATCTCGAGTCTGACACCAACATTGGAATTGCTTAAATCATTTCCTGCGCGTTTTTTTTTAATTGAATCTATTTCCAAGTATGCATCTACTCCAATTCCAGATTGTCTTAAATAATAAAAAAAAATTACCCAATAAAGTTTCCACTGTGTTTCACTGTTGTAAATGACAGTGAGTCACCTAGTAGATCCCGCAATGATCTCTGTTGCGTGCAGAGGAGGTCACGCTGAAATGTAAAGAATTGAGACCATTCAGTTCTAGGAAATGGCCCGTGTAAATGTCACTATGGTCAGCTGACAGGCTATACTCTGAATCAGGACAATGTCGTGGTCATAACATTCCACTACAATGTAAACAAAGGCATTCCCTCGTTAAAGGGACACGCGTGGAGATTTACTTCGGGATACAGTTTACAAAGCCAGAAGCTTTTAATAAGATACCGTGACTTATCACAGCGGTTAAGCCCCCACAATTCCCTAGGTGTGTGTTATTTATAACACTGTTTTAGCGATTATATTATCACCTGAAGCACTTTATGGGCCAAAGTGTGTTTGAAATGTTCCTACCCTACTTTCGTTTTTTATCGTTTTACAACCGCTGAATTAGACACTCCAGCTCTCCCTCAAAACACTGTAGTCTACGGAGACAAACATATCATAGTTACCACTGAACAGGATCCGAGAAGGTACTAGAAAACCATTTCTAACACCATTCGACTTCGCGTTTAGCCGATTACACAACACATTTATTTATTTTTGGCTTTTGTTTTTCAAAACAATTGGACACAGTTAAAAGCCCCGCGTCCTGGAAATGAACAGCTTTTTCAAATGAATTATCCACGCTCCCTTCCTCGCAAAAAAAACAGGTCCGCTGTCTGTCTGTCTGTCTTTTTTTTTTTAAGGCCAGGTCTCCTTACCTCGTTGTCTGGTTACTTGCGGAGTAATTTTTGCTCCTTGTTCTTATTTCTTGGGAATCACAAACACCGCCGCTCCGGGAGAACGCGGTTCATCTTTTTCACTTTTTTTTTTAAAACACTCCTCCGACTCGCTTTCGTCCCCCGGTTGCTGTGAAAGAGACCCACGCCGTTCTCTTTGCGGGGCTGTGTCGTTTACCACCGACGACCCGCGTGTATATTTGATGTATCCTCTTTGAATTCAGAACAAACTTCCATCCCCAACTTTCGTTTTCCTTCTCTGTCCGCTGCCTCCCTGTCAGGATCTCCGCTGTCGCTGTCAGAGGTGACGCGCACGTACGGCGTGACGTCGTGAGGGGCGGGGAGGTTACGTTGGAATTAAATACCCTGGAAATGACGTAATGGCAGCGTGCCTGCTAATAATACTCCCGAACGGGTGCAGAATGCATGGGCTCGGCTGCTTACACTGATGTGCTAGTATATATTAAAACATGAAGCCTGTTGCAATGTGATTTTAACTCTGTCATGCATCAATACAATACAGCTTGTTTGTATACAGCGTTCAAGGCGCTTTATAATAAAAAGGCCTTGTCCTAATCCTTGCCGACTGTCCATTTAAAAGCAGTATTTTTTACCCTTTCAAATAGTCGCTATTTGTATTGCTCTCGGATGTTTGCATATTTGTTTTCTGAAGAAGTTCTCTGCAGGCCAAAAAAAAAAAAAAAAAAAGTCAGTGCGTGCCTCAACTGAAGTGGCATTTTTCTGCCTGTCATGAAGGTGTTTAACCAGCAGGTGTCACTGTGCACGTTTGATATTACAGGCGCAAGATCTGGCTTGAAAAGGTTGCTGTAACAGTTTCACCACAAACTGTTTCCGGGTCTGCTGATTGGTGCATTTCAAACGATGGAAAGGAAGTGGATGACTAATTAAGAGTTCTCAGCAATAATGCAAAAAGCTAGACACACACACACACACACACACACACACACACACACACACACACACACACACACACTCACATCTGTTGGTCTCGGTGTGATTTTGTCTGTGTAAGGATGATTGCTGTTGTGTGATACACTGCCTTTACAGATACTGTCTCCTGTCAGTAAGATGAAATCAGGTTAAACACGCTAAAACCACAATAGACAACCCTGGCTGTTTTGCATAGTGGTTAAGAAGCTCGCTAGCGTTGGGAGGGGTCGCCGGATCACACACAGCCTCCTCCCTGTTACACAGATACTATAAAAAAAGGAAGGGGCAATTCAAGTAAATCTGAAGCGACTGCATTTTGTATAAATAAAAACAAGCACAGGGAGCCGGGATAAGGATGCTAAAAGGAGTAAGAACATTAATAAGCTATCAGTTCTTTTGAAATCAGCTTCCAGAGCGCTGGCCTGGCTGGCTGGTGTTTCTAAAGACTCTGCAGCTGCATGCTTGCCTTGGCTGAGTCGCTGCTGTCTGTCATACCATACCGTTCCAGAACAGGAAGTTGTTGGACTAACCGCATTCACATCTATCAAAGCCAGCCTATCAAGAACAACGGCTGCCCTCAAACCTAGCAGGTGATGGAAACGTTGAACCCCACTCCTTAGAGTCGCTGCAAACTACACACCCTACAGGGAAGGAGACTAGAGATCTCTTCACATGTTACTGCAACACCACCATCAGGTCCCAGAGATTTTAATAGGCAGCAAATATACACAATGCATTTGTCATGTCTCAGTTTAAAATATATTTCAGAAGTGTTCATAAAGTTTTCCCAGACATACAAACTGCAAACAAGACATTTTTTTTTCAAGCTTTGTACATTTGGTTTCTTTTCTGAATCTTGCCAGCAAAGCTACAGTTTACAGGAGAGTCATTTATTAAACAGCAGAGCAGGAGTGGATCTCTGGAGCTCTGTGTAGACTGTTAGTGCAGGGAACCCTGCTAAGAGCATCGCAGGTGCAGTGCAGCATTGAGAAAGACACAGCACAAAACAAACAGCACAGCCACCCGCTTACCATGATGGAGAGCTGCTAACCATCACGTTTGTATGGATTTATCTTTATTTAAAATTTGGTAAAGCAGGCGATAATGACACATTTTCCATAGACATCACAAAGTAATTTGTATTCACTGTTAGAGTATGAAATGTAAAAAAAAAAAATCTAAATGCCTCTTTAATACCTCTAACAGGCTGCAAACTACCAACGTTTGGTTATTTTAAACTTGGCTGCAACATGCTGGAAGTCATTGGTCTGAGAACAGAAGAGACTGCATGAAATAAATCTAAAATAAATAACAACTGGAATGGATTAATCTTCCATAAAGTGGAAGCGAACGCTAAACTAAGAATACATTATACAAAAGCTATACATTTGTTGGAAGAAATTCTGTATTAAGGCCACATTTTGTTTGTCTCTTGTCCTGAATGTTTCACTACTTAATTGTCAGGGGGGGTTTGACCAGACCTGGTGTCAGTTCCAGTTATAATTGTGATTACAGTTGCAATTACAGTTTTGATACAGTTTCAATGATTGAGCCCAGGTGTGGCTTCGCCTGCTTGTGATGTGGTGAACCAGAACACTCACTCTGTGGCACCCAGGCAGGACTTGAACCCGGGCCTCTTTCTCTATTGTGTAGATTTCTCAGGAAATCTGCTGCGCAGTGCAGGGGGCGGACAGGAAGAAGTCAGATCTGAAGTTATCTTTATTTTCACATGTGTGCTGTGTGCTGCACTGCCGGTTTCTGAAGCCATTTCACCTTAAATCAAACCACTCAAACTCTTGCTTATGTTGCTTATGATGTTTGCAGCAAGAAGCATTCATCCTGTGCTTTGGATTCTGAAGTGTGCGGTCCTTCTGTCTGTGGGGTTTTAGGCAAGGCAGGTGCGGTGACCCCATGTTAAACTTCCTTTGAAACGACTTGGAAAAATAAAACCCAAAAAGAAAAAGCAACATCCAGGTTTGAACCCCAGCCGTTTCCGTGAACATTCAAAGAGGCTCAGAGCTGAGTTTGTGGGAAAGATCTCTCTGTCTTGATGTCAAAGGGCATCCTCATAGTCTGCAAACAGAAGCCCTGTTACCTGGTTGCCACAGGCTGGTCCTTTTAGGGCTGCGTGTCCATGTCGGAAGCCTGAGAGAGGCGCCTGGCCGATTCGACGTTCTCCTTGCTCTCCTCGCGCTCTCTCTCCTCGGATTTCTGCCTCAGCTTCAGTCCGGGATCTTTCTGCGGCGGGACGCGGAAGCTGGAGAACCCCCTGAGCCCGGATGAGGATTTCTTGTCTGGGAAGGAGAGCACAAGAGAAAGAGATAGAGAGAAAAAACACACACACACAGGCAGACAGACAGGCAGACAGGCAGACGCACACAAACCCATGCAGGCAGAGGCAGCTGCAAAGTCTGATCAACCCTCAGTACTGCAACCTAACGGCAACTCAGCCAACTCCAGTCAACCCTAGCAAGTGTTCGCCACCAACACAAATCTCCAGATTCAGTCCCACGGAGTCAGTAACATTGTCACTTAAGAGTCTTGGCAGGACGTGATAAAGGCGCTACATGTAAGTTTCGGGTTGCTGTTGTGCTGTGACTGTAGGAGGAGGAGGAGGAGGAGGAGGAGTTGCTATGTGTCAGCCACACCACTGCAGTCGTTACATCTCCACTGGGTTTCATTTGGATTGTCTCGAAGCTAATGAGAAAGAATAAAAGATGGTCAATGAAATCTGTCTGGGGTGCCAGGAAGCGTAGACTGTCAATGTAGTGTGGTTGAGAGAAAATGAAACTGTGCAATACAATGAGAGATTGCTGCTCTTTGAGTGCAGTGGTTCCAGTCTGCAGGGTCGGTCTCTCGGAGAAGTCCGTGCTTAAGAGCCCTCTTCACCTCACAGGCGTGGACTGCAGCTTCTCTAAGGTGAATTTGCATGGCAATTTCACCCTCGTTTTCAATCACATCACGTGATCTACAGGGAGGCAGCAGTGTATCTGCAGCAGGGGTGGCCGGAAGTTCACTATTCCAGTCCTGGTCTTTGTTCCAACCCTGTTCTAAATGGTTTGATTGAACCAATTCAATCTCCACTCACACGCTGAAGTAGTTAAACCTGGAGTGGAATAGCCCTCCAGAACCGGGATTGGCCACACCTGATCTATAGCGTTTGCACATCATATAAAAAAAGTTAAAAAAACAAAGTATTCTGAGCAGCACAATAACGGGGGGGGGAATCCTCAGTAACCTCTTCCACGTTTGAGCGGTCAGGCAGCCGGAACACAGTTTTCAATAGATTTGCATGACAGAGTCCCGGTACTACAGAACAAACCCACTGCACAGAACAGCTCCTCAACACTGACTACACAAGGCACCGAACCCCCATACTTCATCCCCGCCAGGGGAGACGGACCTGTCTCTATCATACAGCTGTGCATCCATACCCCCTTATTGATATCAACTCTACAGCCTCCACAATAACAAAATAACACCAATGCATTTCCCTAATAAAGCTAATCCTGGTCAGTGTGGGTGCCACCACTTAGATTGGTGCAAGGTTGTGTAATTGTGCATGCTTTGTTTTTTTTGTGCGTGTGTGTTTTTGCAATGGGGATGACCTGTGCAACAGCGGTACTCCTCAGATCCTATTATTCCTCGCAATGGGGTTTGTACAGCGTCCTTCAAGTCTAGCCTGCCAAGGAGCTATCTGCACTCCCCCTCGAAGCTGCCCTAACTCTCAGCCTGAACGGAGCTGGGTTCTGGAGGGGTAGACGGAGCAGAGAGGAAACTGATGTCAGTTCCTCAGTTTCCTGTAGGCGATGCCGCGCGCGCAGGGGCGGGTTATCTAGGTCAGGGGAAGGCGGGGTTCTCTTTCTCTGATGTCATGCTGAGAATGTTCTGTTCACAACTCACACTGGCTGTCGTTTCTGCGTTAACCCACTGATAAAATATATATATATATATATAAAAGATATTTAGTTTCAGAAAGACATTGAGTAAGACAGAGCTGGAGTGCACAGCGATGTAGTGTAATCAGTGAGCAGGTGAAAGATCAGAAGAAAGCCTCTTTCATAACCCTTATAAAAGCTGAACACTCCCCTTCACAGAAGCTGGTTGATAAGGTGTGGATGGTTTGCTGGCTGGGGTCCTGTTTCTGGATAAGGCTGGGAAGAGGTGCATGATACGGGATGAGCAGTACACTGCAGTAAGCTCTTAGAAGGGTTGAAGAAGAGATCCTCTTTCACAGCCACTGAGTAGTAAGAGGTGAAAGACAGGTCTTCTTACCTCCTGGGCCTATAGGATGCATCAGCCTGTTCATTTGCACGTTCCAGTGCTTGACGTTGGTGCTTGCCTGGCGAAGCTTCCTCTGGGCAGCCTGAAAGGGTTAACAGGAAAAAAACACAACAGACATGAATGGATACCCTCTCATATAGGAGCGTGCATGCTTGCTTGAGTTGGGGTTCAGGATCTAGAGCGAGAGGAGGGGTTCATTTGTGCCGGGTCGTAGCGGATCTCAGATCTGGTACCGTTTTGTCAGAGATATACAGTCTGCAAATGATGACCCCTATGAAAAAGAAAACAGATTTTTCGCAACAGAAAAAAATCTCTATATATACATAACGGCTTATAATTAAGTAACCAGATCTTATAATTAAGTAAGAGGGGTATCTTTTTTGTTTCTAGTCCTAATGCACTGCTTCTGCTTATATATATATATAACTATACTGTGCAGTACTGGTTTCAAATCCATTGTGTTGCTACACTGCTGGTTATGCTGTGGTCTGCCGATTTGTATTCTAGTCATTTTTCAGGGTAGTACACAATACTGTACAAACAAATAGACACCGACTATTCCTGACTAGAAACAGGAAGCTGCTTTCATGCAGTTCCCATGGCGACCAGGACACCTGTGATAAGGACATCTTGCCAATGAGAAGAGAGCTGGGGGGGGGGGCGGAGTCAAATTGTTTTGACAGACAGACAGACAGACAGAGGCAGACACACACACACACAGACAGACAGAGGCAGGCAGACACACAGACAGACAGACAGACCCTCAGACACACTCACCATGACGTCCTGGTCGACTCTTTGTCGGTTGACCCTCACTTCCTCCAGATGCAGCTGGGCCTCTTCGAGAGCCCGGGACTTGGTTTCCATCTCCTGCCTGAGCTCCTGCTTCTCTCTCTGGGTCTTGAGGATGTACTGCTCCTGCTCCTCCTTCATGAACATCAGCTGCTTCAGCTTCTCCTCTTCCTCAGCCAGCAGCCTGCGGGGGAGAGAGGCAGTGCTTGGACTCAATGGCTAATTCATCAGAACGCTTGCCATCCCAATTAGGTTTCAAGTGAAGGTACAGTTCCAACAGTTTGCATCCCACAAGCTTATTCTGCTCTTCAGAAGTGGATTATTAACCAGAGCCCACTGGGTAGGTTCACCAACACACTGTATCAAACGAATAGCTTTACAGAGCCCTGGCAAACAAAGGGACTTTCTCTGCAGAGACTCTGAGTTCACTTAAAGGCACAGTCTCTTTTACACATTGAACGCTTCAGATCCAACAACATGTTTCTTGTACCTGTTGGCAGTGTAACAGAAGCAGCGTGTGGCACTGGCTTTGTTAAATCTCTGGGAGTCTGTAGATGACGTTTCTAGCAGCTGATGAGTTAATAACCCTCCCATCAGCAGAAGACCCGTGCTCACCTCTCCACTACCCAGCTTGCTCTTCAATTGAATGGGAAAGCGTTCATCTTTGAACTGTCTGCTTTGCGGTTCGCACCCAGCCCTTAATTATACGAGACGGCTGTTCACTACACACTGTACTGCTGTGGGGAGAAACCAGCAAAAGCAGATGTGTGAATGGCTCACCCCAGTGACCTTGTGTTAAGATGGTTTCAAAGTGTGGGTGTGTGCGCTCCCTGTGAGGTTTGGAGTGGTGTGTGTCTTTACACTTCAAGAGTGAGTCTGTGTCTCCATACCGTGCCTGAGCGTAGTGGAATGGTGTGTGTGTGTGTGTGTGTGTGTGTGTGTGTGTGTGTGTGTGTGTGTGTGTGCGTGTGTGTCTCAGACTCCATACCGTGCCTGTGCGTATCAGAATGCTGTGTGTGTGTGTGTGTGTGTGTGTGTGTGCGTGTGTGCGTGTCTCAGACTCCATACCGTGTCTGTGTGTATCGGAATGCTGTGTGTGTGTGTGTGTGTGTGTGTGTGTGCGTCTCAGACTCCATACCGTGCCTGCGCGTATCGGAATGGTTTGTTTGCGTGCGTGCGTGCGTGCGTGTCTCAGACTCCATACCGTGCCTGCGCGTATCGGAATGGTTTGTTTGCGTGCGTGCGTGCGTGCCTCAGACTCCATACCGTGCCTGCGCGTATCGGAATGGTTTGTTTGCGTGCGTGCGTGCGTGCCTCAGACTCCATACCGTGCCTGCGCGTATCGGAATGGTTTGTTTGCGTGCATGCGTGCGTGCCTCAGACTCCATACCGTGCCTGCGCGTATCGGAATGGTTTGTTTGCGTGCGTGCGTGTGCGTCTCAGACTCCATACCGTGCCTGCGCGTATCGGAATGGTTTGTTTGCGTGCGTGCGTGCGTGCCTCAGACTCCATACCGTGCCTGCGCGTATCGGAATGGTTTGTTTGCGTGCGTGCGTGCGTGCCTCAGACTCCATACCGTGCCTGCACGTATCGGAATGGTTTGTTTGCGTGCGTGCGTGCGTGCCTCAGACTCCATACCGTGCCTGCGCGTATCGGAATGGTTTGTGTACGTGCATGCGTGTGTGCCTCAGACTCCATACCGTGCCTGTGCGTATCGGAATGGTTTGTGTACGTGCGTGCGTGTGCGTCTCAGACTCCATACCGTGCCTGCGCGTATCGGAAGGCCTCCTCGTCCTGCCTGGCTTTGATCTCCAGCCTCAGTGCCTCCTCCAGTCCCTGCTGCATCTCCTCCAGCTCCTGGATCCGTTTCTTCTGCCTCTCCGCCTCCGCCTCCTTCAGAACCATCTCTGCCTGCATGCTGGCCCGCGCCTGAGCAGAGAGAGGGGTGCAATTACTGCGCTGGAACTGAGGGGAGGAGTCAAATCAGTGACTGGTGTGCTCACCAGCGAGCCTGCCCCAATACTGGGCAGAGAATATGGAACAGCTCTGCTGATTCTGTGTGGCTGATGCAAAGATAAAGGGGGAGAACCCTACAGCGAGACCCCCGTGTTGATCAGGGAGCAGTGCAGTGGAGTCTCAGCGAGACCCCAGCGTGGATCAGGGAGCAGTGCAGTGGAGTCTCAGCGAGACCCCAGCGTTGATCAGGGAGCAGTGCAGTGGAGTCTCAACGAGACCCCAGCGTTGATCAGGGAGCAGTACAGTGGAGTCTCAGTGAGACCCCAGCGTTGATCAGGGAGCAGTGCAGTGGAGTCTCAGCGAGACCCCAGCGTGGATCAGGGAGCAGGAGTCCCAGCGAGACCCCAGCGTGGATCAGGGAGCATTGCAGTGGAGTCTCAGCGAGACCCCAGTGTTGATCAGGGAGCAGTGCAGTGGAGTCTCAGCGAGACCCCCGTGTTGATCAGGGAGCAGTGCAGTGGAGTTTCAGTGAGACCCCAGCGTGGATCAGGGAGCAGTGCAGTGGACTCTGACCTGCTCTGCGTCACGGAGCTGCACCTCCAGTGCACGCTGCATCTCCTCGTGCTGGGCTCTCCTGCGCTGCTCGTCCTGCTGCAGCAGCACCTCGGCCTGCCGCTGGGCCTCCTTCAGCAGCTCCAGCTCCTGCAGCTTCTTCTCCTTCTCCTCCTGCAGCGCGCGCAGCCTCAGCATCTCCTCCTCCTTCGCCGCCTTGCGCCGCTCCCGCTGCTCCCTCTGCTCCCGTCGCTTCAGCTTCAGGTCCTTGTGAAGAGACTTCTTGCCCTCAGCCTCCAAGCGGATGACTGTCTGAATAGCTGGGGAGAGAGAGAGAGGGGGAGTGAGCGCCTGGAATGCACAGTGATGCAGGTGGAGCAAACCAATCTAGGAAGGCACGTTTTTAGCTTTTCTGGCACTGGGGCAATTTAGAGGTGTGTGCAACAACACCCAGGCAGCGTCTTTTTCTGGCAGGGCATCGTGGTTATCTACTGAGCACCTCTAGTGATGTATAGGGACTTCAAGCTGGATAGCGTTCTGGATAGCTGGTAAGAGAGGGAGTGTGAGGAGGAGAGTGGGGCAGAGGGAGACAGGAGGCTTCTATATTACTGCACACAAATTCCAGATGCATCGCTGAACGGCTGTGGGAACAAGGGAGTAAGTTTAGAATCAGAGTTTCGGCGTGGCTCTTGTGATGAAAGCAGCAGCAGCAGCAGCAGCAGCAGCCCCTGTGATGAAAGCCAGAGTGCCCTTATCTCCGGGTCTATCTGGATGTGATTGTGCAGAGCTGCCCGGAGTCACGTGACTTCCTCTGCATGTGGTGCGCTTGGCGCTTATAAACCTGCTTCCGGGCTGCATGGCCCTGCGAGGCTACTGCAACTCTGAACTAGCAACTCAGTCGCTGGCCACAGAGTTTAAACAGGGGGCTCTTTATTCAGGAGTAACAGCATGCTTAGTGGGGTAGTGGGGTAACCCCGCTACTTACTCTTTAAGGTGATCTGTGAATGCAGGCACTGCGCACTAGCGTCCGTTCCTGTATCACTGCGCATACCATTGACAGGTAATTCGTAGTCAGATTTCTGAGTGTCGAATGCACCTCGAAATTACTGCTGACCCTCAAATCACCAATGGGTCTGCTTTAGAATGACTTCCCGATCCGGAGCGCCCCTCGGAGCACTGACCTGTCGTCCACTCCTGCCTCTGCTTGGTGTCGGAGGCGCTCATCTCATAGGTCTTGGCCAGCGTTTTCACGCAGAACATGCACCTCTTCCCATCCTTATCCGGGAGCACCTGGAGTACACAAGGAAGCAGGTCACCAGCCAGCACGCCGTCCTTATCGACCAGCCTCTGAGAAGGGGGTTTTGAGCTATTCCCTTACAGCAAAGTGTAATAAAGCACGGTAAAGCACAGGTCAGCACGGCTGAGAATAGCGAGGGGCGGAGTATATAAACAGAGAGCCTCACCTCCACGCAGCAGTTCCTGTCCAGAGGGATGCTGCCCTTCCTGTCTTTGCGGTCTTCGCTCACGTAGTAAGCCAGTGTGCTCGGCCTCAGCGTGAACCAGCGCTCCGTCCAGTTCCTCCGCAGCTGCCCTTTCTTCCACAAGTAACCCTGGAAACAGAGACCGGCCACATGACGATTTAACATGAGGAGTCTGCAAGATGTTTAAATTGTTCTGGAGCAACAGGAAGGGCAAACCTGCTTTGTGTAACCTGCACTCCGCCATGACCTACTGACCCTAGAGGCTTAGAAATAATACAAACACATCAGGGGATACAGCGTGCATTCCCCAGGCGTTTTTCATTCCATAACTTTCTAGAAGCACAGCTACATCGCGGAGGGGCTGCGTATCTCTCTGCGTCCCCTGCGGTCGTATCTCCCTGCGTGTACCTGCTTGAGCACGTCCTCCACAATCTCTCGATACACCTCCTCGATCGCCATGCTCAAAGCATCCTTGTCGATGCCCCTCGTCAGCTTCCCAGAGTTCACCAGCTCCAGGAACTTCCACACGACGATTCCGCTCTGCTGCAGGGGCTCCTGGCTGAAGTAATCCTCCAGCTCCACATAGTTCAGCTCCACGTTCATTGCCATGCACACCTTCTTCAGCAGGTACTCCACCTGGCAGCCAGGGGGCGACAGAGAGAGGCAGAGGTCAACTCTGCTTGGGCTGCGTTCAAGACGGAATTGGGGAACTGGGGAACTTTGCCACAAGTGATCTTACTGGTTGCTCTGAATTTGAGTGGGTGAAAGCCAGCTTAGTTTTGATATATAGTTAAATAGAAATTATTACATAGTACAACCATATATTATAAAGACATTTCAGATGGCTGTATCACATCAATATCAGGGTCTGCTATATATTATATACGAGTGCTTAACTGCTTCCTGTGGCGTCAAGCTGCTGTGGATGAAGTTGACATTACAACACAGGAAACCGCAAGCCTAGAGTCTGAGCAGCCCAAGCTAGCAGGGTGCAGATTCCTTGAACTGCGAAAACAGCAAGCATGCCGCCATGCTGAAAACACGCTGGGTTTTACAGCGAGTGTGGAAGAATTGCAATTCGAAGTGCACAGCCTGGGGAAGTCCGCGCTGAGCAGATACTGCAGCGAGACTGTTTGTTTTGACAGTGTAAGGTGTCTGAGTGCACCCCCCTCCCGTGTGGGAGGGGGCTGTATTTAATCAGTTTCTCAGAAGGTTTGCAGGTGTGCTAGCAGATCACGACACCACCAACGCAGTCGCATCACAGGATTCGGTGAAGTGTGGGAATAGAAAATCAAACCACGAAGGACCGAGGCATTGGCTGAGCAACATCAGAACTGCTCCTGCCGGTAATTACACGAAACTAACAAATCGGCAGGAGCCACTCCTAGAGGGTCTGAAGTCTAATAACATGCAAGCTCAGGCAGAGGCGGGCGGATTCTACCTGCTGTTAGGGGTCGTACTCATAACTGTCTTTAAGAAGCATTCATCCGCAGGTATTCAAATATTATTATTATTATTATTATTATTATTATTATTATTATTATTATTATTATTATTATTAGATTGTAAACTGACAATTAACATTTTCATCATTAGTTCATGAAAGGGATCAGCTTCCAATCAGCTTTTAAAACACTGAGTGCCATTGATTGGTACTCAGTTGTAAAGGCGAGGGAAGGACGTCTTTTCTTGTTTCAAGATCAACGCGTTAATGAATGGGGTTTATTTAATACCTGCCGAAAAAGACTTGAAGGCATGAAGGCAGTGCTCTGTGAAAGACTCTATAGAAGTGTAACGGGGTACACCATGGAGGTGACACTGACAGTGTGGCGGGTGTGGAAGAGAGTTCTCACCTCGTCAGGCACCATGACCAGAGGGTACTTGTCCTCGGACAGGAAGTTGAAGAGGCACCAGAAGCGAAAGGCGTCTTTCAGGGGGATGCTGGTCTTGCCGTTGGGCCGGTAGTTCTTCTTGGCAGTGAGCGTCCAGCACAGCTCATCGAAATTCTCCTTCACGAAAGAGCCCTCTTTCACCTGACAGCAACAACACACACAGGGTGAAGAGAGCCACCAGAGACAGCGTTGCAAGAACTCCAGATGGGAGCACACCCTTCTGCATTGCAATGTAGCCGAAAAACTGGAACACATCCAAAGTTATATAGCTTATATAAGGATTTCCAGTCCTTCATGTTGCTGTAACACTTTAAACACTTTACTGCAGTTAATCCTGTACTTTAGAGTGCTGTAATCTGTCAAGTGTTATTTAATCTGTAGTATTTTGTATTTAATTATATCCTGATGCAACTATCACTGACACTGTTATCTGCTCCGTTATTGAATCGTATTTTGTCATACTTGTACTTGCTAGAACCAGTCATTGTATTTATCTTGCTCTTAATTGTATTAATACTTGTACTGTGATTCTTGAAATGTATTTTTGTTTACGACTGTAAGTCACCCTGGTTAAGGTCGTCTGCTAAGAAATAAATAATAATAATAATAATAATAATAATAATAATAATAATAATAATAATAATAAACAGCAGTAGTTTTAATATAAAACACAGACCCAGAGTTCATGTAGCTAATCGCACCGCAGTGATATAAACACGTACCAAAGGAAGCTCATTTTGGCTCTGTGTTCCTCATAACCAAGGCTTTTCAAAACATTCAGCCGCAGACCTTTCAAAGTTGCCCAGCTGACCCTGTCTCTTAAGGGGAATGTCTTTGGTGAGCACTCTGTCAGGGTAAAAGAGCCATCCTTCTGCCCTTGAATATCATTCAGTCATTTGCCTGGTAGGTTTGCAGTTTCTCATGTGTCTCCTCGTGCTTTTACCACGCTATACCACAGTGCTTTTACCCTGGTTTACCACGCTTATGCCAATTGCACATCGAAATACATTTTAAAGAGCTTTGGTGAAATCGGGTCTACACACATCTGACAATAAAGTTGTTCAATAAAGAAACAGGAGCCTGGGGTACTTCAGCATTTAAGGATAAAAGAGTCTGTAAGCGGAGGCTCAGAGCCCGATGCGAACGCTCCCTGCAGGTCAGTCCGGTTACCTTGTCCAGGATGTACTTGTTGAGGTAGGGCATGTACCCCTGGCTGGACACTGGACCGTCGTCATCGTCTCTGAAGTGCTCCTCCAGGGCGACCGGGTCGTGTGGGATACTCAGCACCGTGCACAGGTTATGAGACAGAACCTGCAGACACAAGCAGCCGTTACAACACTGCTGGAGCCAGCAGGCTTTGGGTTTGGTGCTCTTACAAACAGACCAAGCTGCATTGCATGCACACTGCAGTGAGCTGTTGTTTTTAACAGCACTGAAATTCAAATCAAGGCTATTGTGATTTTTTTTTGAGCTGCAGCAGAGCTTGCATGTGACATTCATAACCACCTGCTGCTGCATGTAGGGGGGGGGGCGTGCCTGTTTAGTGACAGCGGACAAGAGTGTTAAAGATGGGGAGAAGCTTGTAGGCATCTGCATCTGAAACTACCTTTAGAGAATGCAAACAAACTGGACAACTAACAAGGACTGGTGTCTGGTAAAGGTGACACTGAAGCAGCTGCACTAACTGTAATTGCATGTGTGGTGTTACATAGTAATTGTGACTAAACGAGCCCAGGTGTAAATACAGTGCAAGTACAAAAATAAAGAAACCTGAGCATGGGTTAGATTGCATGACGCTTCAGCTCTGTTATTTAAAACAAGGCTGCTCATTTGAATCTGTACAGTACCTGATTTCAGTGACAACAGGAAGACAGAAAGGAAGTTGCTTTTTTCTGTGGTTTACTGGGAGAAAATTCAAAACACGCAGACACTAGACACCAGATTCTCATTGGAGCTGCACAGTGTTATTGAATGAGGCTCTTTTCAGGTTCAACATCCCTTGCTGGTTCTGCAGGCAATGCACCCAATGGAATCGTTGCACAGTTCCAGTCACAGCCTGGCTGCTTTGAGATCACACTGCACTGCGCTAGAGTGGCATTGCTGTGCAAACAGACCACGCCATTCCAGGCGTTCTCAGTGGTCAGACAATCCAGATCACATTCCAATATCACACATCAATAGAGCTCCTTCTTTCCAGTAAAGCACACGAGTCTGCATTGATGGAGCTCTCTCTTCACACCGGCCTTCTCTGTTTCATTGAATTGTGAATATTAACAACCTCATTTCAGAGCAGTCCTAATTTGACAAACGTGTTGTCTCGTGCACAGCAGCCTACCAAAAAAAGACTGAGGAAGCTTTAAAGAGATCAGGCTGGATTTGTATGAGAGAACGTCTGGAAGAGAAACCAGGTTGTTAATCATATTAATACCAGGAGAGCCAACGTGACATCATTGCAGTCTGCAAGAGAACAAGGAGATCGCGCGATCGCATGTTCCGGGTGAAATACTACAGCACCAGCGAAGTTGCTCTCTAGTTTTTTTTAAGGGTGACACACCTGTTTTGGGGACTTTGAAAAGCAAGGCAAGTTATACCATGGAAAAATTGCCAGCAACGATTGCAAGGTATAAAATGTGCCAAAAGACAAACAGGATAAGTAATAATAATAATAATAATAATAATAATAATAATAATAATAATAATAATAATAAATTAAAAGCTTTCAGCCAACGTTCCTTTTATTTCCAGTCAGTGTTTTCCACCCACTGATATATCATAATGTAACAATACTCTGCAAGCCTGAAGCCATAATAAGGTGCCCTTGTTTCTGTTTTGAAGATTGCAGCAGGATAATTAACACCTGTGTGCTACGTTAGCTACAGGCGGGCGTCAATCAAACGATTAAACAAATGACAGGTGTCTCCTAGCGGCCCAGACGGTTTTTTTGATGCTGTGAAATGCCAGGAGACGACTATATTATCTGTAACGAGGTGATAAAATAGCAGCCGAAGACAAATGGAAATTGAGGCATAACTTCCTGGCAAAGGTCCCATTTATACAAAGCACAGGCATGGACTCGACACAGTTTACTCCTGTTTATCTGCCCCCCATGCGCCAACATGATAGAAAAATGCAGAACCCACCATGTACCTAGAATTGCTTTTCGCTTGTTACTGAGAAACACAGAACTGCCGTCACCCACATGTATCCCATCCCTGACGACACTGCTGGTAAGAGAGCAGTGAGTAATCCTAACTAATTCTCTGGAACTACCTCCATTTAGAAAAGAGAACTTTAAAAATGGCTCTTTGTTATACAAGGAATTTCTTGTTCTTCTATTTATTTTAAGCGAGTGTGAGTTCTCAGGTCTCCACCACTTCCTGCTGCACTATTTAAAAAAAAAAAAAACGGTTTTGAAAAGCATGTGAAAGGCTCTCCTTGTCAGAAGCTTAGCACAGGCTCAGCAACACAGAGCACAAGTGCGTGAGAGGGATTAAGAGCTGTCATAAGATACAATCCCCAGGCTGCTGGCCAGGGATACAGGCAGGCCAGGGGTAGGTGTAGGGAACAGTACCCAGCACTGAAACGAACATTCTCTCTTACATAACGCTATGAGAAATACTGCAGACCAACGCTTTGCCCCAGTGCCTCCACCAGTGTCCCGAGCCCTCTTGAATAGGGTATTAAGAGTGATGTTATACCGATTCGTTTAGCGCCGAATTCAGGCGCTGGAAGCCGTGGTTAATAAAGATTCGATGTGGATGCTTGAGACCACCTTTCACTCATGATCCGTGCCGGATTTAAACCCGGGCCTCCACAGCGCATGACAGGTGATTGAATGAGCCCTCTCAATATTTTTCCACCTTGGGAAAAAAAAAATATATTATTGATCGGGCTGATCGGACCCCTTGTAGTCGGATCAGTAGTTCTGGGCTGACAACGCAAAAAAACTGTAGCAACAGCTAACTGATCAAGGCCTTATATCGTATATGGTGGGTCCCTTTGCCAAAGCTAACCTGCCAGCTCACTTACAGACCCCAAGCACTTCCAAGGCATTTTTTGTGGTGGCCTGTGGCAACAGGACTCTGGTTTATTTGCATCTGCATGCAAGCATGAATAGACATGCCTGGTTTTGAATCTTTCACTTTATTGGAAAATACATTATGTCTCAAATTCAAATATCATTATTACTAATAGACTCCTATAGACGTAATAGTAGTACAACTATATATATATATATATATATATATATATATATATATATATATATATATATATATATAGTTAAAAATTAACTTCAATAGATATATAACATTTAAATAAATAAACAAAGTTAGTTCAAAAGTTGTGCATGCTGATGCGCTGGGGAGGCCAAATCTAGACTGATCCTCACAGTCAGCATTGCATGATATAATAAAAATATAAATTTATATAAAGTAATGTTAATTAGAATTAATACAGATTCAAAGATAGAAGTAAAAATGATGTCACAATATATCGAACAGCATTACATCATGTAAGAATAAATCATAGATTTGAATGTAAACAATAACAAGTAGTTGTCATGCCGTCAAAAACCTATAAATACCTCCAATGTTTTGATTCAAACACAGGCTCCCTTGAGAAAGATATGTGCAACATATCGAAACGTTAAGCAGCTGGCTCTTTGAGCTAATATATATATATATATATATATATATATATATATATATATATATATATATATATATATATATATACACACACACATAAACACACACATTATATATATATATATATATATATATATATATATATATATATATATATATATATATATATATTTTCACCTGTTATATAACAGGTGAAAAATAAACATATATTAATCAGAAAGGTGGTAATTACTATTATTAATATTATTAATTGTATTCTAGTATCATTAACATTTTTAAAACAAAATGCCTGATCATTAGCTGAATGAACGAAATCATCAGCACACGTTCACACACATACGGTAAGCGCACAGTATATAATAATATTATACCTGGTGCTATTTTAATGACCCAGACAGCGGTTGAGGTTATCTGCAATTAAAATAGACCCGAGGGTCTCTTCTGCTGCAGCGAAAACAATTATTCAGCAAACTTTGAGAAGGGAAGAGGCGCCTGAACTTAGCTCTGATGTCATCTGCCGCTTTTTAAATTGTGTTTAAGCCCCATTTTTAAACATGAACAGCAGTGATCTTAACGTTACACGGCGGACTTTCTCTCCGTTCAAAACTGTCCTTTCACTTGAAAATATGAAGCATGAACCACTGGAGCAAACACAAAACTTACAAACCTAGAAATTCAGCGTACATTCACTTGGCTTTATCGAGAAGGAGAATTTAGAGAGGGTTTGGTTGGTTTACAGCAGGCTGGGCAGGTCGGAAATGACAGCAAAGCAAAATGCCTTGTACAACGACAAAATACCACTGAAGACTTTGGTTCAGTGACTTTACTAGCATTTACCAAGAAACACAGGCACTCTCACACACACACACACACAAGCTTACCTTGAGTTGTGATTTTGAAACTTTCCCACTTTTCTCCACATCTAGAGCTGTGAAAGCGTACCAAATTGACTTTAATAACTCCGACCTCAGCTCCATTATTACTGCGGCATGACTTTTAATAGGGAACTGTTACTCACAGACCTGCTGCAATTGCACCCACACCCTTCCAGCTCCAGTTACCAATACAGCAGAGCAGCAGCACCCCCTGTCTGTGATACCAGGCACTGCATCCTTCCAGCTCCAGTTACCAATACAGCAGAGCAGCAGCACCCCCTGTCTGTGATACCAGGCACTGCATCCTTCCTCCGCAGCTACTGATCACCAGCACTCATTTAAAGCAGCAACGGCACAGGGGTGGCAATCAGACTCCTACTGCATAGCACGCTTTCACCCATACCACGTTTTACTGCCAGCTTCATTAGCCACACAGTGTGTATAGGTAGCACGCTCAGGTGTGTCTTATTGTACTCCTAGTAAAGCCAGGAACAGATCAAACTGCTATGCAATGGGAGTCTTATTCCCATCCCTGGCGGTGTCCTGGGTTTTGTGAAGTGTGTTAACGAAACTATGCAGAAACAGAGGCGTTCAAATGAAAGGCGTTCTAATGAAAGGCGTTCTAATGAACAATACGGCCAGCCGGCTGAATCTATTGCCTTGTAATACCTGGGATTATTTAGAAAATATATATATATATATATATATATATATATATATATATATATATATATATATATATATATATATATATATATATATACACACACACACAATATTACTACAGTACACAAAAACGTTTAAATGCTGTTTATTTGAAGGTGTTTTGTTTTTTTTAAATTAGATTAAAATCCCTTAGCCCAACAGGTAACAATGACGCAATGCGTGATGGATGACAAATTACTGTATTTTTTTCTCTCTCTCTCTCTCTGTCTCTCTCTGCACCTGCGTTGCTCAAATACAGACAGCCCTGTGCATGGGAGCGGTTCATAATTTCAGACCAATAGACAGACCGCGGCCGGATCGTTGAGTCAATTAAAAAGAAAGGAGGCGGATCACCAGCGACCTGTTATCCTAGCCATAGCCAGTCATAACGGGTTGTGAAGACAAGCAATACCAAGCGCAACGACTAACCGGTATGTTTGGGTTTGTTTTGCGAGGCTAATTATAGGACATTTAAACACACCCCCACATACACAGATATATCAATACAAATACGGCGTCTATCACTAGCTTAGTTAATATTGAAATGTGAGCTTCCTCTGAATGTTTTTTAGCTAGATATTATTTTGTTACTATAGCTTGCCATACGGTATTGTTATAGGGACAGCCTACCATCTTTTTATTACCCTTGCAGCAAAGACCAGCTGTTTTCTGATTGCGTCACGCCCCAACATTTGTTGGCGCAACACACATGACAGTGTAGAGTATACGCAGTCTAAAGCACCTGACTGTATCATCTCACAGAAGCAGGGATACTGAAAACACTGAAACACTGGGCACATCGATCTGCTAAACGCCGAGCACGCTATAGACTATCCGGAGGTATATTGAGTGACATATGATCCTACATTGCTGCAGCATGTGGTTTAATGCTATGTTCATTTTAATTAGGGTTAGGAGCGTGGCTCTTTTTAAATCTGATCTCTAATGAGTCTCTTCTTCCTCTGCGCAGATTCACCTGCTCCCGGTCCCGAGACGCGCTCGTCATGCTTCTGCATCGTGCGCCTGGAAGATTGAAGTTTCTTCTGCTCTCTATGTTAATATGCTTTCTCTCAGAGCTGGTCCCGCGGACGGACGCCAGTAAGGTAAGATCATTTAGATCGGCGATTCCTGTAAAATGCAGCCATTTAATTCCTCCGACTGCTCCAAGCACCCTCTTAAGTAGGAACAGGCCCAAAAGCTGCATTTAGGCAGCGTTAATATTTTGAACTGATGACATTTTGAATCACATAAATGTGCAATGTACGGAAATACAGCGGGAATTTAAAAATGGCAGATGTTGCTACCAGTAGTATTTTTACTGGCACTATCATATGATTCCGCTGCTGTCAGTAGCTGCACAATAGATCTTTATGTAACTATCCACTTCCCTTTCTCCAAACTTAACAATTTCTCTTTCTTCAGCCCTGATGTTAAACTACTGTCTGCAGGTTTTGTGGGATTTCTTACTGGCAGTAGAATTTTTACTGGTATTAAGAACCCCCCCCCCAAAAGGCTGCTGCCAGTAGATTGTCTTTGTTATAAAATATGTTTGGGGCTGTCAGAATCCGTTTATTATAGTACTTCTGTTTTTCCTATCTCTTGACACTAGATGGCACTGTTTCTCTCAGTATTGCCTGTTAGATTTTCTTTATCGCTTATTGAGTTACCCCAGGAAGTCTCTAGTATTCATGTACTGTACTGTAAAGAACAGACGTAAGAAATAGCTTTTCTGCCTTCTATGCTGTAGTTGAAGACTCAGCGGAACTGTAGACTACCTTGGGTGTGCATGGCCTGAATATATATATATATATATATATATATATATATATATATATATATATATATATATATATATATAACGTTTAACTATTAAACGTAACTAAAAAAACAAATGAAAACTGATAAAGTCCTCTCTACAGTACTTACTGGTGAGCATGCTCCATTTAATTGCAAATCCCCCCCCCCAAAAAAAACCCCTCATTTATTTTCAGAGCTTTGGAGATGTTCGCTGCAAATGCATTTGCCCTCCATACAGAAACATAAGCGGACACATCTACAACAAGAACGTCTCGCAGAAAGACTGGTAGGGGCTTGTTTGTTACTTGTAAATATCTCACTTTACAGCATCAAAGCCAGTGCTCTGTTTAGATTTCTGTACGAGCCTCGTTTATAGAGGTTCTGACTCAACACTGGAGTCCTTGGGAGGGCAGGTGTACATTATTTAAGAGCTTTGTGTTCTAGACTGCCGACCTGCTTTTAGCGCACCTTACTGCTTACACAAGGCTTGATCATCCAGTAGCTATCAAAGGTCTGGGCAGAATCTGTTTTTTAGACGTACTAAAAGAAACTTAACAGTGTTGAAGACCCGGAGAAAGGCTTCTAGCGGAAACGTTTGTCGTTGAGTTAATTACGCTCAATCTTAAAATTCTCGTTGATGCAACACGTTTGTCCACAGCTGTAGACCTGGAGAGCCGTTGGCCGTTGGGTTCGTTAGGCGCAGGTGAATGTTGTAATAGTGCCTCAGGACAGAATCTCTGAGCGGTCCGCTGTCTTGTGCCCTCTACAGTAACTGCCTGCACGTTGTGGAGCCCATGCCTGTCCCAGGGCACGATGTGGAGGCGTACTGCCTGCTGTGCGAATGCAAGTATGAGGAGCGCAGCAGCACCACCATCAAGGTAACGGGCTGGACAGCGTTATTCATTCCCTTATGCTGAAAAGATGATGCTACGGCCCTCAGAGCTGTGACGGCCCACTGACTGCTCCTTAAAGGGTTAAATCCACGCACACCACACTGGACTGACTCATTACTGACTGGACCTCCCTTGCTTTCATTTCTGTGCCTGTAAGCGTTAGATTCTTCAACCATGAAATACAGACTCTTCAAGCTGTTTAATACAAAATGCCATTAGTTACAGTATTTTCTCTGCTGCTAACTGTCTGTCTGTCTGTCTGTCTGTGTGCCCCCCAGGTGACTATCATTATCTACCTGTCAGTGGTGGGCTCCCTGCTGCTCTACATGGTCTTCCTGCTGCTGGTCGATCCGCTAATCCGAAAACAGCAGTCCTACAGCCAGCCCCTGCACAATGAGGAGGAGAACGAGGTGAGGCGCTTCCCCAAGGGGGGTGTGGGGGGGAGCTCAAACTCTCCACAGTAAGTTAGCAAGTGCTGACACCCACCGTTAATTGTGATTTTAAAAAAATCCGGCTGTGGTTTTGCATCCCCTAGAATTTTAGGATCGAGACATCATTTCATATATATAAACCTGATTTTTTAGATCTTTTATTTAACATTGTGTAATCAAAGAAACTACAAAACGACAACGCAAAAAGTCTACCGGAAGCCGTAATAGTAGTACAGTATTTATTTTGACGCAAGGAAAAGTTCCTGCCACGCCCGGACGGGAGGGTTGATATCTGTTTTTATAAATGTAACTGTCCCTCGTTTCCTCTGCATTTTTTTTTCTTTTGGTGGAGATCTGTGCTAGAGGACCTGGGTGGTCTCTCTTAATGGGAGGAGACGGGCTCGGTGTAACTCATTATTAAATGCCGTTCTGACGGGCCGTAAATTGAAGGTAGCACGTTGAGGAAATGCGCGGGCGTACAGGGTAAGGAGGTGTGCTGTAATTTGCACTAATTACACTGCAGCGACACTCTTAATTGAAGGATGGCACAGGATCTCATGAACAAGCTCTGAGTGAATGTGAAACTGACACACAGCTTGCTCTACAAGCCTGTGAAGAAAGCACTGCTTGATACACCAGGAACGAGTGGAGACGTATTTCACTGCTTTGAGATCCGCTCATCCAATTGTGGGGAAACTTGGTAAGGACATTCCTCAGCTGCCCTGCAGCGCTGTCCCCTGATTGGCTACAACACTGAAAGATATATCTTGAGAACCTGCACTGGTAGAGATGCTTTCTTCTGATGTTGGGACACAAGCCTTATTTTTATAATCTTAAAAAAGTGGCAGTGTTTAGATCTGTTACAGCCTGATCACGCATGCTCGTCAAAGAAAGAACATTTCTCAATCTCTCGGGGAAAACTGCCCTGCCCATTGTGAATCAGTGCGAATTGGGCACATTTTGCTTCAGGCCAACCAACCATGTGTTTAAAACACAATTAATATAACTTCAAACTTTTTTTTTTTTTTTTGCGGTTTGGGTTGGTTACAGAGGTGGTGTGGTTTCAGTACATGGTGGGGTTGTGAAATGTGTTGAAGACGTGTGTTCTGAGCTTTAATGACATCGCTGCCATGGGCAGGCAATCCACTGTGGTCTGGGTCGCCTTCCTCTTTAACACCAGCTGCAGCCTGACAGCAGAGCCAATGAATCCCTTCACATTTCACATTTTTTTCTTTCTTTAAGTCGTAATTTCTTTCATTAAGGATGGCAGGTTCCCCGGGCTACAGCTGAGCGTGCCCTACAAGTTTCAGCTGGCATGCAGAAAATCATTGGCAGCTTTAATTAAGTGGCATGTTCTGTACCTGGCTGGTGAAAAAGAAGCAGCTTGTCAATCCTGTTTGGTCCGGCTCTTTGGTAACTTTTCAGCTACTGTGCAGTGTTTGTGACAGAAGCTTTGCAGATGGCAGCCTTAAGTGCTGGATCAAAATATTAACATTTACAAATACTGCTGCGAAAACATTTGAATTGGAAGGAATGCTCTTAAATAAATACTGTTCCATCGGATATATTAATGGCTGAATGCAATATCCAAGAACATCAGAATCCATTCTCAATCCGCCTCTAACGCTTAGAGAAAAATCCCATTGAAATCAGAAGTGAAAAGTAAACGGAAGGGTTGTATGCAGGACGTTGTTTTTTGTTCACTAGCTCTACCTGTGCTTTAGGCACTTATTTCAATCACTCTTCTTTTCTGGGCTGGTCCCCTTCCTGGGAGTAACAGCACTCGCTGACAGCCCCTCTCCAGACTGGCTGACAGCCCTTCTCTGACGATGGCTGTTTACCGTGTCTCAGTCTGGGACAGAAGCCCTGTTTCCCCTGCCTAGCAGCCGTGCTGAGTGATGGCTGTCTGATCTCTTCAACCTCCCGTGCTGTACAGGGTTGTGGATGAGATTCTGTTGAAATGCATCAACACTGTGCTGTGTATTTAAGTTATTTAATTTGCCCCGTGCTGTGGCACAGACAGAGCAACAAGTCTGGGCCAGAGCCCCAGGAGATGGAAGCTGTGAGCAAAGACTCTGATCAGCAGCTGGTCTGCCAGTCAGTAAGGCACGGGTGTCAATTCTTGATTGGGTATTCAGTCACTCGCAGTATCTGCACTTTGTTTTCCTCGCTGAATCAAACTGTTCCTGCCCATGCTGTCTCCCAGGTGTGTGTTCTTCAGGCCTGAGGGGGTTGTATCCAGCCTCTGCCTTGTTGATTTTAACACTGTTTTAATATTTGATACTCCAGTCTCCAGTCATTTCTGAGTTTCTTGTTTTCATATCTGGCTTGAGTGCTCGTGATGAGAGAAGCCAGTTGCCTCTGGTCATTCATAAAGTGTTTAACTCAAACAAGCGCAGTCGACACAATGTTCTACTTCTGGAAGCAGGTTTGGCACACATTGTAAGACTCAGATAATACTGTGTGTGTGTGTTGTGTGTGTGTGTTTTAATTGTTTTGTAGCTTGAAGTGTATAGTACAGTATAATTATTACCACATGTAAAACATCTTAGTCGTGCCATCTTTTTTTTTGGAAAACAAGAATGAAATGTCAAGGTTTTGCATGCGTCTGTTGTGTGGCATGTGTTGGCGTGTGCTGCTAACCCCGTGGGTATACTTCGCGGTTAAACAGACCCCTGCCACGTGTCCCTGGTTTCGCCCCCTGCAGGATGTGCGCCCCTCCCTGGGCGCGGAGGGGCTGACTCGCTCCCGGTCGAACACGGTGCTGGAGCGCGTGGAGGGGGCTCAGCAGCGCTGGAAGAGGCAGGTGCAGGAGCAGAGGAAGACCGTCTTCGACCGACACAAGATGCTGAGCTAGAGAGCGGAACGGAACCGGAACTGGAACCGGAATGGACCTGGAACTGGAACCGGAACCGGAACCGGAACGGAACGCACCCCCTGCCTCTTTCTTAACCCTCGGCAAACCCTAAAACCTCCTGTCTTCAGTGCTCTCCTCCAAGTCCAGTTTTAATACGAGGTACCCGAGTTGTTTTAGGAAATTTAAAAAAGTAAGCCCTTTTGTGTATAACATCCATCTTAAATAGTTTACTGAATCAGCTGTGTTTCCTTAGCTTCAGTTAAATGTTCAATAGTTATTTCCATTTTTTGGGGTAGACTATATTCCTACGCGTCAATATCATACACACCTTTTAACTTTCAAGTGAAGTTGGTTTAATTTATTTATTTTTTTCGCCCACCACTAACTCTGTTACAATTATCATTGTTTTTAAATAATGCTTTGGTAAATAAATTGTTTTTAAATAATGCTTTAGTAGCTTAAATGGACATAAACCTGGCTGCATTGAGATGTTGGTGGGCATGATTATGGCACTGAGTTCATTTTGAAATGCTTCTGGCTTTACAATGTTGTGTGGATACTACAATAAACGCTGAGTGTATTTGAAAGACTGTGGCGTTTTTGTAGAATTTCTGTAAAATCTAAGAACTAAGAAATACATTCTGTGTTCCGTTGTAAGCGTTTTTGATTATTATTATTATTATTATTATTATTATTATTATTATTATTATTATTAACAGTTCACTTGATCTTAACAATATCAGACCTAATTAACTGCAGCGTTTTAAACATTAAAGACAGGAACCAAAAGACAAAAACCAAGCAAAGAGCAGAGATGTGTGTTTTCACAGTCCGCTTCTTTCAATGGTTTAACCACGAGGGTATTCCGATCAATCGCACAGACCCGCGTGTGTTCTTTCCTAATCAGGGTCCTCCCTGCCTCACACTCCACCTGGAAACAGCTGCTACTGGCTGTTGCATCGCTGGTTATTTCTGTGTATAAATGCAGCTGCTTCTGTTTTAAGTGTGTCTGTGTAGAAGGTGAAGCTTTCTTCAGATGGAACGGAGATGAAAGCCGGCTGCGGGTTGAAAGCGCAGCGGCAGCGAGTCCCAGCTTGTCCGGTACTGTTCTGGAAATAAATTTGTGTTTATGGTACTGCTGGTAATTACAGGTCACCGCGGGCCTGTCAGACTGTGTAATCGTTGCTTTAAAGCTGGGATTACAGCGGTAACAGCATCGCTCTGAAGTCTCGGGTATCGGGGGCTGTTTTGAAGATATGAGCTGCTTCTCTATTTCAGGGCACTCAGAAGGATGGTTGGTTTGCGCAGGTGAAGCTGTGTGGTCCCAGATTTCAAATCAATTGAGACAAATTGAATTTCACATTATTGATACGATTTCTGTTGAACTGGTATTGAAATAATAATAATAATAATAATAATAATAATAATAATAATAATAATAATAATATTGTTATTTGCCTACATTTTTGTTTTTTTATTAAAACAAAGGACAGCATCGCATTAAATTGATTATCAAAAACTGTAATAGTTTAAAAGCCCTGATAAAATAACTAAAGGAAAACTTTCCTCCAAGACATGTAGAAAAAAACAGCTCGCGTTTTTAACTTGACCCGCGCGTCAGCTTTTTAAATATCTACACAAATCAGCATGAGGTTCGAAGAGCGTTTTAAAAATGATTGGAGCGTTCTTCAGCCTTGTGTTTCTATTCAGAAACTATAGAAATACGGTTCATTTATTAAAAATAATAATTAAAAAAACATGAACCGATGATCTGAAGTGCAGTGAAACGAAGGAGCAGATTTCAGAGTCGTGCTGCAGTCTCCTCTAGAAGACGGCTCTTAAGCTAATACAAAGCACTTCTGAGACGTGGGGAGGGCTGTGGGCTTTTATCTCTGCAGGTTTGATCTTCAGTGGTCTCCTCTCATCAATGCAGGCTGCAAACCCCAGCTGTCCTTTGCAAAACAAGCCCAGCTTCCCCGCCTCTTCCTCCTTCTTCTTCTCTGTCTTTTAAATGGCAGACATGAAGCCTCATAATCCCTACTTCGCTTGTGCATGCAGCTTTAACAATGTGCTTTACCAATGGGAGTGGAGCACACTTCCGTTTATCTGAGCTCATCCTGTGTGATAATTCCAGTGCGATTTCCTCTCCCGTTTCGATACAGAATGTGGAATTAGTGGCTGTCGCATCTCTGTTTCCTCCCACAGCTGGATAGCCACAGAAGGCCACAATATGTATCAAGATTTTACTACCAGTTAGGTTTTCTGTAGAAGCACTGACTGCTTCGGTTTGTGTTCACCAGTCCACTCTCGGCCTTGACCACTCCCTGGCACTGGGGTCTATTTTAATGATCTAGACCATGGCAGACCTTAATACCACCGGTCCGTAAACTCAGGACTGCTCGGTCCCTGACCACCTTTCTGCCTCTCCTCAAGACACACGGCACAGGCGATATAGGAGGCTGTGTGGTCCAGTGGTTAAAGAAAAGGGCTTGTAACTAGAAGGTTCCCGGTTCAAATCCCACCTGAGCCACTAACTCATGGTGTGACCCTGAGTAAGTCACTTAACCTCCTTGTGCTCTGTCTTTCGGGTGAGATGTAATTGTAAGTGACTCTGCAGCTGATGCATAGTTCACACACCCTAGTCTCTGTAAGTTGCCTTGGGTAAAGGCGTCTGCCAAATAAACAAATAACTAACGCACCTGTTCAGACAGCATCTGTAAACTGCACTGAACTGCTCTGCACTTTGCTGTATTCCACCACTGCTCTCAATCGCAATTTGATTTTCTGTATCTTGTGTTTGATTTTACTCTTAAAGGTAACCGTACGCACGTTTTCTGTAATTGCTCTTATTTGAAATCGTTCTTATTCATTTATTGTACTAACTACTTGCCGTTAATGGAATTTACTTTTATAACCAAATATTTTTAAGTTTAACTGCTCTGTCGTTAATCGCTCTCAAACGTAATTATTTACTGTATTTTTAAATTTCTCTTACTTTGCTCTTATTGTATTCTATAACTGCTATTATCTGTAATGTGATACTTCCAAAGAACTATAAGTCACCCTGGATAAGGGCGTCTGCTAAGAAACAAATAATAATAATAATTATTATTATTAATCTTGGCAGACTATGTATCTATGCAAGCATATAGAGTGCAGCAGGTACATATTCACCAGTCTGTGTCTCCTCCTTCCTCGACGTTCCTCTACCTGTTTTGAATCCCCCCTCCCCTGAGGCGTGCCTCTCTTTGAAGCTGGGTCAGGTAAGCACCTAGACTGAGCTCTGACAGGGAAGGAAACCTCAAACCTGCAGCAGGAGAGATGCTATCTGCAGAGCTGTGAGGAGCCTGGGCTGGGACTGGCAGACACACAGGATAGCAAAGGGCTGCGGACTCACTCGCTCTCTCGCTCACCTCACATGCGCTGCACACAACACTGTGACTAATAAGGAGTGTATGCATCTACAGCTGACTGCAGCCTGAGCACAACCGAACCGAATCAACACAGCTAAGAAACTGAAGGTAAGGATGGCATTATTATTATTATTATTATTATTATTATTATTATTATTATTATTATTATTACTGCTACTAGTCCTTTTTATCATGCATGGCTATTTTTATAGTTCAATATTTTATTTTACCAATTAAAGCATTCATTTAGCACTCTTTCTGTATTCAGAATGGATTAGGAGTAGACTCTTTTCGCATTACAATTTGCTGGGGGGGTCAAGACAAAACGATTCAATATGCACTTCAGCTTCGGAAAATGTTAAAAGAATCTACTGTAACTGCAACTTGGTATATAATTAAACTGCAGAATAATCCTTAAGAATCCAGAGAAGTGAAAACAGAACTTCCGAGCATTGCAAAATAATTATTAATGCGTGCAAAGGACTAGATGATTCGTGTGTGCCGTCCGCTTGTCAGCAAAGGAAACCTTTTGATTTGGTGATTTCTTAATGCAAACGCAGTGTAGTTAAACTGCAGATCCAGTGCATTGCAGTACATGCTCCAGTTAACTTCCAGTGAGGTAACATCACACTGCTCCAGTTAATATTCCAAGATCTCCAAATCCCTCAAGTCCTCAAATGAGTCCTCTGTGATCCTCTCTTTACAATCTGCTTCACAGATCAAGTGTGCACAGATCATAGCAACAGACACGGCCTTCCAAAATGCTTCTCCGCGATCAGCAGAGGGATGTGTATGGATTTTAAGATGCATAGGCTACGGCACAGGCGATATGTTTGTTTCCAGTGGGTGCAGAGAGAGGGAGGGAGCGTTTGTGCTGTGATTTGTTTCTTGGTAGGGGAGGCGAATGCCCAGCCTATGAGTGTTTTGTTCTGTTTTGTTTGAGCCTTTCATTTTGGAGTTCGTGGCGTGTTTCGTTTGTTCCTGTTTTTGTGTTTTGTTAAATAAACGTGCGCATTAACCTGCAGTTCTCTGTCTCTGGGTCTCTCTCTCTCTCTCTCTCTCTCTCTCTCTCTCTCTCTCTCCTGCAGGTTACAGCCCGGGCCGTGACGCTACCCTGTCACACGTGGAGTCAGAACAAAAAAAACAAACAAACAGGAACAAACAAAACACGGTATGAGCACCAAAATAAAAGAACAAAACCTGCGTTCACTACAGCGTTGCACAACAATACAAAAATCACAAACTCCTCCGGCTGTCAGGATCCTGTTGTGAAACTACAGTGAAGCACGGTAGACAGTTTCAAACACATTTATATAAGCAAACTGCAAAGCATTTGTGTTAAATATATTGTATAGTTTTAAAGGGGATAGCAAGCAAGTGGTGCACACGTGTGATGAAACGGATAGAAGCGAGACATCCAGAGAGAAGGTTACACTGTTGTAACTGTTGAGTTTCACAAGGTATTAAACGAGTCTAAATATGTGCACTTCCCCTTTAATATGATTAAGAAGCGGAGATATGATCTTCTGTTGTTTTTGGCATTCTCTTCGCACTCTTATTAGCTGACTTGAAACTTGGTTAGAGGGCTCGGGAGCAAGCCAGGGGAATTCCTGTGATTTCCACAAAGCTGTCAGTCGCAGGGCAGAAAAAAAAAAAGAACAATTAAAATGCTTCTTTAATAACCCTGTTTAAAATGGCTTAGATTTTTTTGAAAGGTTTTGTTGAAAGGCGGTTATTTAAAGTGTATTTAAAAATGTCTATACTGTGAAAAAAGACATGCTATCTTGCCTGTCTTGACTGAAACGTGCATGCGCCTGGGAGATGCATCTTTTATAAATTACAGAACGCATGTCGGGGGATCCATCTGTCTAATTCATTTGAAAGGTGGTGTGCCGGGGTAACGCATTTAGCCAGCAGGAAGGTGAAATTCTTCTGTTATAAAACAGTACGGGTAATTTAAGAATTTATTATTTGTGAAGACTGTTTCAAGATCGCTACCCTCCTTCATCACAGCTCGGTGCCTTTGTAATAATAAACAATTTCTCCTGTGTTTTCTTTTCACAGAGCCAGCATACACTTCATTTGAAGTCAAGGAGGTGCTGAAATCCTGCTTGACCACCTACAGCTGTTTGTAATTCTAATTAAAAATGATCGCTGTGGTGTGACGGGAGGAATCAATATAGATATTGTATATCAGCGGACGTACCTGCATAAAAAAAGAAAAAACACACTAAGCGCTATATCAATCCAGTGACTCTCTTTGATTTGCCAGTGAGGATGAACAGTAGCTTCTCGCGCAGACCCACCGTGGTTCCTGGGAGCTGTGTGCAGTACGGGATAGCACCCTCTGGTGGTCACATCCAATCACACCACCACCCGCACCCTCACCGCCCTGCTGGGGGGCACGGGGACCCCCTGGCGCACGTGCCCTTCTTGCTGTACCCCGCTAACGTCGCCCCCGGCTACTACGACACGTCCAACGGGGGCACCCTCTTTCCCTACGTCCCTCTCCACGGGCGCTTCGGGGTGTACAACTGCCCCTTTGAGCCCGCTTTCATCCAGAAGCGCAACGAGCGAGAGCGCCAGCGGGTGAGG
This sequence comes from Acipenser oxyrinchus oxyrinchus, assembly GCA_030684275.1. NCBI lineage: Eukaryota > Metazoa > Chordata > Actinopteri > Acipenseriformes > Acipenseridae > Acipenser > Acipenser oxyrinchus. The sequence continues at coordinate 5,301,830 of CM060293.1, forward strand.
TGCGTGAACGAGGGCTACGCCCGCCTGAGGGACCACCTGCCTGGCACCGGGTCTGAGAAGCGGTTCAGCAAAGTGGAGACGCTACGAGCAGCCATCCAGTACATCAAGTACTTACAGGAGCTGGTCAGCAGAACACCAACCAGGGGTTCAGGAGGGGAGCCCGAAGCAGAGGAGAAAAACAACAAGGCTTCCAAAAATACCAGTTCAGCAGAGCCCCTCCCCAACAGCGACGGGGAATCGCAGAATCTGTCATCCGCCTCCTCATCCCCCTACTGCCAGTCGGAGGAGTCGACGAGCTAGGAGACTCTGGGCTCCATGGTGTACCATATTTTATACAGGCAGACCGCACGTGACAGGACACCGACAACTAGTTACGCTTGTTTCAGCACTGCTGGTCTCTTCCAGCGCAGCGGAGCAGGGTAAGTCATCTCTCTGTGAGCCAGCCAACACTGTAGTGGACCCCGGGTTCAAATGAAACCAGGGACACCTGTTTGAAAAGAGTTACGGGGGTGTCTCGGTCTCCAGGGATCATTTCGGTATCGACTAGAGGAAGTTCTGGGATCAGTCGGCTGCTAGGAATCGGGGGAGGCTAGAGGCATGCCCCTCGTTCAGAACTTTTATAATGTTCCTCCTGGGACAACGTGGTGGAGGGATATCCAAAGAACCTGCAATAGTAAAACCCCTGCTGAAAATCCAGCTCTCGTAAGAAAACGTTATCACTGGTAATTGGCTAAAATACTCCTTTTAAATAAACCGTGAGCCTTTTTTTTACAAGAATTGTAGCTTCAGTCTCCACTGGTCCATCGGTTGGCTTTGCATCCAAGCTAAGGTATGTGTGTTAGCTGACACAAAGTCCACTGTAATGCTATTTACACCCAAACGGGGGGTCTGCATCTTAGCAGATCTGCTTCGTACCAGCTTTATTTAAAACCAGGCCTTTCTCTGTAGACTTTCAAACCACGTCCTTCCCATGACTAAATCCATGTGTGTGTGAGAGAGTTTTAACATGTCTGCCACAATAGATTATTTTTTTTATATTTGAAAACACTGTGTACGTTGCTGCTGGTGCATAATATTTAATTTAATCTGATCTTTTTTTTAATTTTCATGCTTCTTTTGCACTTTACGCAAACTTAGGTATTTTTTTTGTATGTGTAGAACTGTCCTAGAAAGTAAGAAGCAAGGCAGTGCCTTCTGTTGCAAAGCAATTTCTAATAAAACATATTTAAAAAACAAATGCTGTGTGGTTGCCTTGTGGTAATTTCCTATAAGGAATGGGCTGACAGTATTGTGCCCGAGACATGACGCTCCATTTACATGCGCTGCCTCTGTTCTCCACCAGAGGGAGCTCAAGTCACATGACAGTCACTACCTGTATAGAAAGAGAGACGTCATTTACTGAGAGCAGAAAATCATATTTTTAGTACAAAACTATACCTGGTCCTGGGCGTAGTCAACCTCCAGCAATTATTGGAACTGTTGAATTATTGCAGAGATGTACACTAAATATACCCATTGATAATCATCACTTCATAAAACATATATGCGAAACTGTATTCCAAATCCCAACTTTGATCCATTTACTATCATTGCATTGAGTCTCAGTGGGATCCCCAATGTCAACACCGCAGTAAGGAGCTCAGTAAGTTGGTTTAATGTCTCTGGTATCAGAAGCCTTGCTAGTTCAGCCCTGAGTTTCAGAAACCCCCTTGTTTAGGTAGATTACTGAAATGAACAGGAGCCAGGAATGAGTCCCTGAGTAAAGTGATCGCACTCCCCCCAGCGTGAGTAAGTCTCACCTCCACAGGAGCTGTTCACAATGCAGCTGCTATATAAGGGAGGGACAGTTAATTTGGGAGGTCATCGCTGCGGTGCCTGGCATGGCTCCTGATCATAATGTACTCCAGGGTAGTTCTGAAAGTGGCTGTAGGCAGGACTACACAGAGGTCCTGTGTCTGACGTGAAGGACAGGGTCAATTCAGTACCTGGCAAGGCTATTTAAATGCAGGAGTGGTTTACATTGGAGTTTGTTTGGGCTCCAGTACATTTCATCCACATGCCAGGGAAGAAGAATCATAAATAGCGACAGTGACACACACTCCTGACTGGGGATTTAAAGGGGCCCTGTCTCTTTCAGTCAGGTTAGTGTACAAGTAAGACAGGCTTGTCAAACGTCAGCTCCAGAGATTCACAACCGGAAGAAACAACTCAGATTGCAGGGCTGGATTCACCAAGGGCTTTAGACTAAAGTGCAATACGCACCATTTTTTTTTGTGGTAAAAAAAAAATGACTAGCAACAAACAGCGTAGGCACACTTTTGAGCTTTTCCATTCAAAGCTGTGCAAACTTTGAACCCGAGCTAGTCAGGGCCAGTGCGTTCCCACATCAGGGCCACAGTCCACTCACCCTGCCCCCTTCTCATTCACGCTGCACACCTCTCACCTTTCTGTTACACTGTCTCTCTCACTCACTCCCTTCACCTATCCCTCCCCCTATCTCTCGCTTTGTATTTCTTTTGCTCGCTTCCTCTGTGACTGACTGGCTCCCATTCCCTTCCCTCTCTCTCTCTGTCTCTCTCTTCCTCTCTCTCTTCCTCTCTCTCTCTCTCTCTCTCTTTCTCTTTTGCTCTCTCTGTCTCTTGTTCTCTCTCTTCCTCTCTCTCTTCCCCTCTCTCTCTCTCTCTGTCTCTCTCACTCTCTCTCATTCTCTCTTCCTCTCTCTCTCTCTCTCTCTCTCTCTGTCTCTCTCTCTGTCTCTCTTCCTCTCTCTCTCGCTCTCTCATTCTCTCTCTCTCTCTCTCTCTCTCTCTCTCTCTCTCTCTCTCTCTCTCTCTCTCTCTCTCTCTCTCTCTCTCTCTCTCTCTCTCTCTCTCTCTCTCTCTGTCTCTCTCTCTCTCTCTCTCTCTCTCTCTCTCTCTTTCTCTCTCTCTCTCTCTCTCTCTCTCTCTCTCTCTCTCTGTGCTTGTTAGAAGGGTGTTTGGTGGTTGGGAGTTGCCAGGACGAGTTAGTGACAGCTGCAGTCCTTTTCGTTTTTTTCCTGCTGTCTCAGGATCCTGGACTCAGCCCCTCTGCACCTCCCTCGCTCCTCTCCACTCCACTCTGCTGTGCTGTGTATGTGTGTGTGTGTGTCTAAATTTAAACCATGCTACCAGTGCACAGGCTACTGCTCCAGCTCTTACTGCTCTGGTGTTGTTTTACGCTCTGAGAAACCAGCTCAGCAGAAAAGTTCTCCAGTAGACCTTGCTTCTGAGAGGGACAGCAGGAGCAGGAGCGAGGGAGAGAGGAGCTTCTCATCCTCGGAGGCACAGGGAACGAAAGAAGAGCAACGCGGGAAAGGGTGTTGTGGGGGAAACAAGGGTTCGAATTTTGGATATATATATATATGGGACAGCCAGCATGGAGCCTAATGCCACGGTCGCTGCCCAAGACATGGACACCCTTCAGAGGAAGAAACTGAAAGAAAAACTGAAAAAACAAGCATGCGCAGGAAACCCCAGGCCAGCCAGGGCCCTGTGCTGCCTCAACCTGCGCAACCCCTTCAGGAAAGCATGCATCAGCATAGTGGAGTGGAAGTATCCGTCCACTCTGAGCTTTTCAACAAACCCCTACTATCTGGAACGAAGGATTGCTCAAAATGCTGGTCTTCTTTTATTATTATTATTATTATTATTATTATTATTATTATTATTAAGAGGGAAAGAATGGTTTTGAAAGCAAGAATTAACCCGATTGTATTTATTTATTGATTGATTTATTAATGGCGATTTTGAATTATTTTAAAACTGAAAGAAAAAATGAAAGAGAAAGTTTTTTTTTTTTTAAATATTGTTTATTATTAATTTAATTTTCTCCAAAAAAAAAAAAGTATAAGATGAAAGGTTATATATCCTTGCAACGGAGAAGTTCATACGGCCACTAAATAGTTAAACTCGAGTTCGTTAGCTGGTTTAGTTGGGCATGTTGGAGCGCCATGTTATCAAACACATCTCTGGTGCAGTCCGTCGTGTTTAAAAGATTGTGTGCAGGTATGAAAGGAAACCGAATAAGGGAGCAATCGCTGTCTTAGAAAACCTCAGCGATGCTGAGAGAAGTTGTGCGTGTTCTTATATATTTAAACGCGAGAATGGAGGGGATATTCTGGGGCACAGCAGCTGTCGCTTTGAGTCAGGTTCTAAATCAAGGCTCTGAACTCAACAGACAGGGGAATGTTAGGCTCTGCTGTGCCACCATGTGGTCAAAACGGGTAGTACGGCTGTAGAAATCTCAGGTGTTGCCAATAAAACATACATTATAAAGACATACGTGAAAAAGGTGTGGATTGTGACATTTTGCTGTACGGCAAAGTGTACAGGATAACGTTTAAAACGTCTTACAATACTGCAATAAAACCTACTGGATCACTGTATTCATTAATTCACAAAAGTGTGTATAATCATATACTAATTGCTAGTGAAAGTAGCGAATATAAAATAAATGCATATATATATATATATATATATATATATATATATATATATATATATATATATATATATATATATATAAAATTATCGTAGTAGGTTGTATTTTCCATACATTTTTTTTTTTTTGCACGAAACTTCGTGGCTATTATTTAACCCTTATAAAAGTTTACCATAGTAAAAGCATAGCAAAGTGTACTAAAGCACAGTACACGCATGGTAAAGCGTAGGTAAGCATTATGAAGTATTGCCACGTGTCGTAAACACATGAATAAGCATGTCAAACCAGAGTAAACTATGGTAAAAGCAGAGCATAACCACGGGAAATGCACCTGAGCGCGCGGATCATAAGTCCCAGCTCCGTCGCCACCTGAAGCATCCTGCTCGCGACATCACATCGGTGAGCAATGCATTATGGGAAGTGTAGTTCAGTACTGTCTGAGTCAGGTGCGGTTTTTTATATATTTTATATCAACAAAGCGCCCCACGCAGGTGTGGCGTTGGGGCGGGGTTGGATTTTGAGATTTCCTCGTGTTATAACTGTGACTCTATTTGCTGTGGCTGTTTTAAATTTGAATAGCATTCTATTGGAGGTAAGAGTTTCACCTGAAGTTAGGACTAAGATTATTACTCGCCAATATGAGTGAAAAGATGTTCTGTGTTTCTAAACAGAAGTTTGAAGTACAATAGTGTAACAACTGGTTAGAGGCAGTTTGTTTTTCCTTTTACATAAAAAAAATGCAGCTATGGGGTAAATGCTTTGTGAATAAAACCTCTTATGTTGTTTTAGAAACTCCAGTTCTGAATTATCATAGCTCCTGATGGAGACTGCAGCTGATCTTAAATCACACGCAAGTATATATGTGAATGGAAGCTCCTCTCTATAACCTGCTGCTTTAAGAGAGGCTTGTGCTTGTGGTTTTGCTGTTGCTGTTTCACCTGTTTCAAGTTTTCCTTCACCTGCACTGCCAGACCCTTTGAGATTATTATCTTACTGACCATCTTTGCCAACTGTGTGGCCCTCGCCGTCTTCCTGCCAATGCCAGAGGATGACACGAACAATGGCAACGTCAGCCTGGTGAGTCCTGAGCCCAGCGTGTGAGAGAGTGTGTGTGACTGTGTGTGTGTGACTGTGTGTGTGTGTGTGTGTGTTTGTGTGTGACTGTGTGTGTGTGTGTGTGTGTGTGTGTGTGTTTGTGTGTGACTGTGTGTGTGTGACTGTGTGTGTGTGCGTGTGTGACTGTGTGTGTGTGTGTGTGTGTGTGTGTGTGTGTGACTGTGTGTGTGTGTGTGTGTGCGTGTGCGTGTGCGTGTGTGTGTGTGTGTGTGATGGGCCAACTGGCCTTTTCTCTCTCCCAAACCTTTCTTATGAAGACAGACTAAAGGTTTGTCTTCTGGTGTCTCGCCAGGATGAAATAAACGCTTGTTATGACACCTTCATAAGTGGTACGAAGTCAAGCTCGTTTTATCCAGGCGAGTTTTCTGGTTAAGAACTTGCTTGTGGATGATTTGCAGATGGATGAGCCGAGGTTTCTTCAGGGCAGTGCCCTGTGATTATAATCCCAGTTGTATTTGAGTTTAGCTGTTTATTGTATAGTTGTCTTTCCTCATCATGTGTTCTTGCCAGTCTCAGGTCACACTTTTTATTTGATTCATTGTTGCTCAGTCAGATGAGTTTATTTTATCCTCCCAATGGCATTTCACTGTCTGTGTTAGCTCGCTGGTGCCTGTAGCGCTGTGAAATCTCACCGCTGTTTACAGAATCACGCTCAGCCCGTGTCTCTGTAGTGGAATGAACCCTGAACCAGTCGAAATACTGTCATCCCCTCTCCGGCCAACAGACAGCTGCTGAGCCCCAGCCGTCGCAGATCTTACTCCAGGCTTCAATGTGCAGCGCCTTTGTGAAAAGAAAGAAAGCAAATGAGGGAATTCGATATTCAAAGGCAATGCAAACAGAGGCAACACAACGCAACGCACATTATTATCATACACAGTGGAGGTCAGGAGCACAACGCAGCGCACCTTATTATCGTACACAGTGGAGGTCAGGAGCACAACGCAGCGCACCTTATTATAGTACAGAGTGGAGGTCAGGAGCACAACGCAGCACACCTTATTATAGTACAGAGTGGAGGTCAGGAACACAACGCAGCGCACCTTATTATAGTACAGAGTGGAGGTCAGGAGCACAACGCAGCGCACCTTATTATAGTACAGAGTGGAGGTCAGGAGCACAACGCAGCGCACCTTATTATCGTACACAGTGGAGGTCAGGAGCACAACGCAGCGCACCTTATTATAGTACACAGTGGAGGTCAGGAGCACAACGCAGCGCACCTTATTATAGTACAGAGTGGAGGTCAGGAGCACAACGCAGCGCACCTTATTATCGTACACAGTGGAGGTCAGGAGCACAACGCAGCGCACCTTATTATAGTACAGAGTGGAGGTTATGAACACAACGCAGCGCACCTTATTATAGTACAGAGTGGAGGTTATGAACACAATGCAGCGCACCTTATTATAGTACAGAGTGGAGGTTATGAACACAATGCAGCGCACCTTATTATAGTACAGATGGAGGTCAGGAGCACAACGCAGCACACCTTATTATCGTACACAGTGGAGGTCAGGAGCACAACGCAGCGCACCTTATTATAGTACAGAGTGGAGGTCAGGAGCACAACGCAGTGCACCTTATTATAGTACAGAGTGGAGGTCAGGAGCACAACGCAGTGCACCTTATTATAGTACAGAGTGGAGGTCAGGAGCACAACGCAGCGCACCTTATTATAGTACACAGTTGTAGTTGCCAGCCATAGACATCTGTAGATCAGCCAGTGTCTTTATATCAGTCAGCACCACCGCCATCTAGTGCACAGCACTGTACTGCCAGCAAAGCTAAGCAAGTCTGTTTCCAAAGTGGCACAGGCTCGTTCTGCCTTTGTTTCAAACCCCCTGTGTTGCCATTGCTGGTCTTGCTGCGGACTGCGAATGCTTCTGCTGGGGTTTCAGGGTAATACCCTGGGATTTTAATGGCAAACTATTCCTGTACAAATAACCGAAGCTCTTGGAATGAGCATGCCTGCCTGGCGTGGACAGTCTATCTGACCACAGCCATTAACACTCCTATTATAAATAAGGGAGCTGAGAGATAAAACTTAAACTTGCACAGCTGACTTAGCTAAAGCAGCCCAGCTTGTGAGCTTGTGCCATCAGGAATGAGTTCCTAGCGATAAGGTATTGCATGGGGCACTTCAGCGCAATTACCAGCCATGTGAACGGGATGGCTGCCTTCTGGACATGGAGTTTATTGTGCTTCCTTTCTCACAGCCATTGCAGGAGCTGTAAAGGGAGTCGTTCATGTCACCCTGTCACCATGGAGCCCAGGTGACCGAGAGGAACAGGTGCACTTGTCTCACTGTGTTCTAATGCGTTTCTATTTAGTTACACAGAGCTTTCAAATGAATGCAGCTGCTTAGTGCGTGATGTCACCATAAAACAGAGCTGAGCAGAGCACTAATCGAAATGAAATGGGTTCTTAACCAAACACTTCCCCATTCTACAACTCTGCTGGAAATCCCCAAGCCACATTCGTTACTTGTGTTTTAAAAAGTTGTTAACAGCTGAGAAGTATCCCCTAATCATTGCCTAGTTTGTGATTCACTTCCCCGGCTACTGGATGCTGGCTGAGCTGAGCTCTTCTCCACACCTCCCAGCCCCACTCTGCTCTGTGCTGGCCTTATGATCCAATCCCTTGAGCCAAGGTGTGACAGTTGTTTTATTAAATATCTTTATCATGTCCGCTGTACTTTATAAAGCGAAACGAAGTGCCCCTTCATCGGGGTGTCCAGTGGTATACTGTGGTAAAAACACAGCAAAAAGCAGTAGAACACCCAGGAGTGGAATTTCAATGCAGTTTAACCAGAATGAGAACACAGTGTCTCATTTCGTAGGGGGACCTGGGAAATTCCGTTTTGATAATCGGGGCGTGGCCTTGATTGTCCGAATCTGTTTTGGGAGGGAGGCCCATCCCAAACAAGGCCAGGACGGCCCTGCAGACCCCCGCGGGTGTGCCTCCCTGCAGTGAGCTCAGCATTCCCCACATAGCAGCCTCGCTGCCTCCTGCAGACCAGCTGAAACCCAACCTCGGCCAGGCCGGGCTGTGCGCAGCTGAAGAGAACGAGGTCAGTGCACAGAACGAGGCTGGCTCCGCTCTGAAGAAGCCGTACTATAATCACATGTCAAACTCCACTCCAAGACGCCGGTTTGCTATTAAAAAAAAAAGCCTTTGTTCCAGATTGCATTAATCAATGCATTCAAAAGCTTTGCAATGCCTTTCTGGCGAGGCCAGATATGCAATTGGCATGTCTTGTGAGATGTCTTTGCTCATTCAGATATTTAGCATATTTTTAAAGCAGAGACGATTATCTAAATGGGCAATACAATCCCCACCGCTAGTCATTTGCTGTTGCCATAATTTGTGCCGGTACTGTGTGTATATATATATATGTGTGTGTACTGTATATATAAAGTATGTTATATTTGGAAGATGTCTGCACAAGATGTTTTTCTTTGTCGGCTGTTACTTACACTAGAGCAGTTCAGCGAACAGTCCTCCGTTTACACAGCGAGTCAAAAGGAAGACCAAAAATGGTATTGTTTGAAGTGCAGTGCATCCTTGCAGACTGTGCCAGCGCGCTTTCAGTAGGGCTCCATGCACAAAAATGTATTGGAATGGCGAGAAAAAGACAGAGAATCTAAATATTGGTTTAGCTGGCAGGCACACGGCCGCAGTCTCCCGCTCTCTAGAATCTGTTTTATGTAACAAAGAAGGAGGACACTGAGAGGGCCATGCTGACAGTGGGGGGTAGAGAGGATGCACCTCTCTATACCCCAATCCCTGCCCCATAACATCCTGAACCACAGAGATTAATAGAGCCTACCTGTATGCATTGAGAAGCTTGTCATGCTTACACCTCGTACAGTAAGACTTTGCTGTACTTTCTACCGCTATGTTTTCAATGGGCTTTCCTACACCTTGCTACAGTTCTGCCGTGGCACTGGCCCCCCACTTCCACTCAGTTGCAGAGCTTTGCTTGTGTTTTATACTTCAGTGCAGGTACCTCAAAGGCAACGCTATAGAGGAGAAGTTGCTGCTTCTGTCTCTTATTCACGTGCTGTAGTCTGGACTGGGTGCTGTCAGCCCATGTGAAACTACTGCAAATCTACCAGGAGGAGACAGATCCTGAATTGAGATGTGGAAGGTGTCTTTTGTTTGTGATTCTTTTTCAGGGGTTTTGCCTCAAGTAAAAAGGTCAGCTGATCCCCTGAATTCCCATCCCAGTGCCCCACGTGCTCCAGGCTACCTGTTTCTGCCTCACTGTTAACTGTTGAATTCCCTCCACAGGAAAAAGTGGAATACATCTTTCTGATTGTCTTCACCATTGAAGCGTTTCTGAAGATCGTAGCCTACGGGTTTCTGTTCCACCCGGACGCCTACCTGCGGAACTGCTGGAACATCCTGGACTTTATCATCGTGTTTGTCGGGTAAGAGCCCAGGGCGGGAGCATCCCGTGAAGCCAGCGGCTGTGCCTTTGAGGTGAGGTTGTGCTCAGTGGAGAGCCCTTCAGCTGCATGTGTACCGATGCTGCGCCCCTCTCTCCCCTCCTGGCAGGCTGTTCACGGTGGCTCTGGAGACGATCAACCTCATCGACGGCGTCGAGACCCCCGTGGGGGGGAAGGGGGCCGGCTTCGACGTCAAGGCCCTGAGAGCGTTCAGAGTCCTGCGCCCGCTGCGCCTCGTCTCGGGGGTGCCCAGTAAGACACAGCACTAGTACTGGGATTGCTGGGAGGGGAGGAGGGAGGGGGGAGGTGGCGTGATTATGACTGTGCAGCACAGGTCTCTCTAAATGTTCTTAAAATACTGAAAATTCTTCAGATGCTATTGACCATTTTAATGATTGCTTTTTTATATTTGTATTATTCCCTATTGCCGTCTATCATCTAAATTCCGTGATGCCGTGGAGTTCTTTTGCTTCGTCATTGATTTGATTTCAGTGAGTCACGTAAGGCTCTGACCCTGCCATTATAGATCTGTACCATGGAATACAGCCAGGTCTAGTTTCTAGTTGAATCACGGGGTGATGTATTTAGAAGGGAATCGCGCTGCCGTGTTGTAAGCGGTGATCATTCCTCTCCAGGCCTGCAGGTGGTGCTCAACGCCATCATCAAAGCCATGGTCCCTCTGCTGCACATTGCCCTGCTGGTCCTCTTCATGATTATCATCTACGCCATCATCGGCTTGGAGCTCTTCAAGTGCAAGATGCACAGGACCTGCTTCTACAGCGGCACAGGTCAGTACACAGGGGATAGGGACTGGACCGGACTGGACTGCATTGACTCTACTGCACTGCTATTGCACACACAGCATAGGTATTCCTAGAGACTGCACTATGATGTACTGTACAGCACCAGATGTGATAGTACTCTCAGTAGGGCCAGTAAATGCAGGGGCGTCTGCTGGTATTGTGGCACAGGAGAGCGCTGAAACAGGTAGGTAAACTAGGCAAAGCTGCTGCGCACAGGGGCTGTTGCGCAGGGCATGCATGTTGTGAAGGACCACCCCACCCTCCCACACACACACACACACACACATACTCTTTTTGGTTCCCCTAGACATCGTGGCGTCAGGGAACGAGAAGCCGGCCCCCTGCGCGTTGGGAGGTCAGGGGCGCGACTGCCCCCTCAACGGGACGGAGTGTAAGAGCGGCTGGCCGGGACCCAACAACGGCATCACCCACTTCGACAACTTCGGCTTCGCCATGCTGACTGTATACCAGTGCATCACCATGGAGGGCTGGACCGACGTGCTCTATTGGGTAACCCAGACGCTTTGCAGGACCCCTAGGTAGCTTCTCTTAAATAGTGAAGGACCTGTGCTGAGCAGATTTAGAGCATGCAGGTCTGCACTTGTAGAAGCTTGCCCCCCCCCCCCCCTCATCCCTCTCTCTCTGTCTCTCAGGTCAACGATGCAATTGGTAACGAGTGGCCCTGGATCTACTTCGTCAGCCTCATCCTGCTAGGGTCCTTCTTCGTGCTGAACCTGGTGCTGGGTGTGCTCAGCGGGTGTGTGCTCCCTCCCTCTCTCTGGTCATCTTTCTTTAAAGGGCAGGTGGAATCAGCAGAATATTTACATTGCATTTGTCTCCCTGTGTCCTCCCCTCTCCACAGCGAGTTCACCAAGGAGCGCGAGAAGGCCAAGTCTCGGGGCGAGTTCCAGAAGCTGAGGGAGCGGCAGCAGCTGGAGGAAGACCTGCGGGGGTACCTGGACTGGATCACCCACGCAGAGGTGATGGACCTCGACCAGGAGCACAGGGAAGGTAGGGACTCTGCTCTGCACATCACACTGCATCCCGCGCTACACCACGGCTGGGGCGCATTCCTGTTTGTCAATTCCTTTTCACAACTCGGTTCCCAATTCCAATTCCAACACATCACCGATCAAAATTGCAATTAGCAGTATTCTTAAAACAAGCTTCTCACAGTGGCAACACATTACTTAAATTGAAGTCACTGTTGAGTCAATTAAATCGGCTTCAAATGAAGACAGTTGAACAATCGCAACAATTATTATGACTCTAAAATATCAATTCCAATTACTTCAAAGGAGTTGGAGTTGGAGTTGGAGTTGGAGTTGGAATTGGAACTGGAATTGGAACTGGAACTGGAATTGGAATTGGAATTGGAATTGGAATTGGAATTGGAATTGGAACTGGAATTGGAACTGGAATTGGAATTGGAATTGGAATTGGAATTGGAATTGGAACTGGAATTGGACTTGGAATTGCATCAGACTCTCTCTGAAGCTGAGACTGTGGGGTATCTTGACAGGGAAGGTACTGTATGAAACCACACCTTTCCTCTCTTTCAGGATTGCTGCCCTTGGAAGATCAAGGTTCAGAGACGGAGAGCCTGTATGAGGTTGAGGGAATTAACCGCTTCATGCTGTTCTTGTGAGTACACCCCGTGACGCTACACCACCTCTCTTAATTCTCAGCAATCATGTTTTTATGAAAATAATAGTAAATACAAATCTAAGAAATATATTCAATGTGAATAAACTGTATATGTTGCAATTTGAAGCTGTTGTAAACCTATTTGATTATTTAAAAACACCCAAACTGTTGACATCAGTGACACATTAAAAATAATGGCCTCAAATTCATAATGAATTCCATTTGAATGCCACAGGAATGATAACCTGAATATCTCCTGCACTTCCTCTGAGTTCTGAGGTCATTCATTTTGAATTCAGCCCTGTTAATTCATGTGGATTTAATTACCTGTATTCGTTCCTTCGTAACGAATGATGTTGATCACATGTATAAGGCGTGCGTTCCTACATGAATGAACACTGAGTAAGAGGGCAGGAATGCCAGCCTTATACAATGTTTGTACCCACACCACTGTATCTGACAAGAGGCATGACGTGTCCTTCCTCCCTCCCCTCCCGCCCCCTAGCCGGCACGGGCGTCGCTGGAACCGCTGGTTTCGGAGGAAGTGTCGCCAGTGGGTGAAGTCCAGTTTATTCTACTGGCTGGTGATCCTGGTGGTGTTCCTCAACACAATGGCCATCGCAACTGAGCATCACAACCAGTCGGACGGGCTCACCAACGTGCAAGGTCAGGACTCGCAAACGCCTCAAGCATGTGCAAGCTTGCAGGATTTCTACTCCTAACATTTGGTGGCAGAGTGGGATTTTTAACACAACCCTGCACAGATGGTGGAAGATGAATACATTCTGGAAGGCAGTTTCTCTTTTGAGCAAAGGGTATTCATGACCAGGTTTATGTATCCTGATCTGCCCTAAGCCAAGACTTCTCAAACCCGGTCCTCAGGACCCCTGGATCTTCTGCTTTCCATTTAACTGAGCTCTCAATTAATTAACTAAACCTTTAATTGAACTAATCATTTGCTTAATTAGGCCTTTTTAATTGTTTTTAGCTCTTAAACAAGTTAACTGTAAAATTGTACAACTTGAAATCTGCAGCTTTCTAGGAGCTCTGATCAATTAAAAAGGTCTAATTAAGCACATTATTAGTTCAATTCAAGTAACTGAGAGCTCAGCTGGAATGAAAACCAGAAGACACAGGGGGTCCCCCCAGGACTGAGTTTGAGAAGCCCTGCCCTAAGCAAAACTGCGTCAGTAAAGGGTTTCTCACACAGTAACGCCTGTATTCTGTAAGGTGGTTTCTCCGCTTCCTCTCCTCAGACACTGCAAACAAGGTGCTGCTGTCCCTGTTCACAGCGGAGATGCTCCTCAAGATGTATGCTCTGGGTTTCCAGTCCTATTTCATATCTCTGTTCAACCGGTTCGACTGTTTCGTGGTGTGCACTGGCATCATCGAGCTGATCCTCGTGGAGATCAACATCATGGCTCCCCTGGGGATCTCCGTCCTCAGGTGCATCCGGCTGCTGCGCATCTTCAAGATCACCAAGTAAGAGTGTCAGTTTGGCTGTAATCACATCGCCCCTGCCTCGTGTGGTCTTTCGTGTTCTCTGACATCCTCCTCCTCCTCACAGGTACTGGACCTCCCTGAGTAACCTGGTGGCCTCTTTGCTGAACTCGGTGCGCTCCATCGCCTCTCTGCTGCTCCTGCTCTTCCTCTTCATCATCATCTTCTCGCTCCTCGGCATGCAGGTCTTTGGGGGGAAGTACAACTTCGAGGACATGGAGGTGCGACGCAGCACCTTCGACAACTTCCCCCAGGCCCTCATCAGCGTCTTTCAGGTACCAGCCTCGGACCCGGGGCAGAGCGACTGTGTCACCGTGAGTGTGTCAATACAGGAAATGGAATAGGAATTTGAGGTCAGGTGGGATTCTACTGCCCGATGCGCAGTGAAATAAGTCTACGGCTTTGTGGCAGGATAAATGGGTTTGTCCCGAAGTGAAAATAAAGTCTCGAGAACTACTAGAAGATTGTCATGCTCATCAGAGGTAACGCTCATGCTTTTAAAGCCTCGTTCAGTACCCCCTTTTAGATATCCGCGGATTACTCTATGTGATCTTGAAAAGGGGCATCATAAGATGATCCGGGGTGGGATCTAACCTCTGTCTCCCCGTTCAGATCCTGACGGGGGAGGACTGGAACTCGGTAATGTACAACGGCATCATGGCCTACGGAGGCCCCACCTTCCCTGGCATGCTGGTGTGCATCTACTTCATCATCCTCTTCGTCTGCGGAAACTGTATCCTCTCACCCATCCAGGGAATTACTGCTGAAACTAAAGCAGAACAGTGTGCCATGAAGGGACGAGCCGTCTCCTTCCAGAACGTCTCTTATTTCTTATGTCCTTACGCGACAAAGATGTGGAGATGTTTGTCATTGCATTTTCCTAAATTTATTTTAGTCTTTATATTTACTGGATTTACATCTCGTCTTTCCGTGCCTCTTAATGTGATCATGCCTCTCTGCTTGAAGCGGTTGATTCGATAACGATGTAGGTTGTGCACTGGGTAAACAGCAGAAGATCTGCCATTGTGATTGCAATATGACCCATCTAAAGGAATCTAATTCCGTAATGCAGAAACTATACATTTTTTTTAGTGTTACGGGTTCACCTGGTGAACTGTTACTTAGTCGGAAGTCGTGTGGTTTTCTTTATCGGGTCCTCCTCAGATATCCTGCTCAACGTGTTCTTGGCCATCGCGGTGGATAACCTGGCAGAGGCTGAGAGCCTGACCTCTGCGCAGAGGGAGAAGACAGAGGAGAGGAAACGAAGGAAGATGGACATGTGAGCAGCTACAGACCCGGGTTCAAGACTGACCATAACGGCAGTCTTAATTATGGACAATCTAGAGATCTAGTGCAGGTCCAGTCAAAATGTAATTTTCTATATAAAACATAACCACAGGGATAGCTGTCGTGCTGAAGAACACAATGTGTTCTCACTCCCTCTCCCTCCCTCACTCTCTCTGTTCTTCTCCATCCTTCTAAGAGCTCTTTCTCAATAAAAAATAAAAAGAAACTCATGCTATCTCTCTGTCTCCCCCACTCATCCCTCTCTCTGTCGATTGCTCAGGGCTAACAAGCCAGATAAATCCGAGGAGGAGAAGCTGCTGCTGGCGAAGAAACTGGAGAAGGCGAAGGGCGAAGGGATCCCCACCACCGCCAAGGTTAGCCCAGCCCAGAGCTGAGTCAGTCGGCCGGGTTCGAGGGGGGCGAGGCTCCTGAGCCACACCCACCAGCGGTCTCTCAGGAACCAGGAAACACTCCATTGAAATATTCCATTGAAAACCCAAAGTGGTAGAAGAACGTTTTGATGTTTTGGCCTAAATCGTTGCCTTGATGTTTCCTAGTTTTTAGCGATTCATTGATTTATTGATTGGTTAGTCATATGTTATATAAGCCCCGTTTTTAATATGTTGTTGTGTAATAGAGCATCATGCACGCTCTGGTGTGTAGAATTTAAATGTATTGAACACAAAGTAAAATGGTTGACTTTAGTTATAATATATTTAGATTTGATGGGTCTGTTGAAGCTAATCGTTTAATATTTGAATTGATTATAACCCTTGGTGGTTACCCTTGCCTGTATTATAATTGCGCTGTCATTTGTAGCAAGAGCGTCAATGATTATCCTCTTCATTTGTTTTCTTCTTTAGCTCAGAGTAGATGAGTTTGAATCGAACGTAAATGAAATTAAGGATCCCTACCCTTCTGCTGATTTCCCAGGTAAAGTCTTCCCTATTATATCGTTATTAGAGTGGTTGATCCCTACTATACGCTACCTCTGCCTGTCTCTCCTGTTTCCTAGGCGATGATGAGGAGGAGGAGCCTGACATCCCTCTGAGCCCCAGGCCACGCCCCATGGCGGAACTCCAGCTGAAGGAGAAGGCAGTGCCAATGCCTGAGGCCAGCGCCTTCTTTATCTTCGGACCGCAGAACAAGTGAGTCCACCTGGGCGGCGTCTGCAAGCCACGCTCACCGCTCTCAGACAGGCACACTCTCTCTCTTACTCAGCCTGCCCTATCTGATGAGATCATCTCAGATATTGGGATTATCGTACTCAAAGTCAAAGCAAACCATTGGAAAGAATCTTCTGCGTTCTGCTACACTGCACATGATATTTATATATATATATTTTTGCATTGTGAGCATTTCATTGTTGCATCTGGATTGTATGGTGTGATAATTCTTTTCCCAAGCTTATACTATGTATTTACTGTACTTAACTAACCATTTCTCACCATACTTCTCTGTGATATACGTTGCTAGCCTCTGGTTTACTGCTGTGTTTTTACAATGATATAACGCAGGAAACTTTCATGTCCCCCCCCCCTTCGCTGTAGGATTCGCAAACTGTGTCACCGGATTGTGAACGCCACCACCTTCACCAACTTCATCCTGCTCTTCATCCTGCTCAGCAGTATCTCTCTGGCAGCTGAGGATCCCATCGACCCCGAGTCCTTCAGGAACCAGGTACCCACAGCGACCATCCAACCATGAAACACACTGATGAGCAGGGATCATCCAAGACAGTTTCGAAGGCATTACAGACTTCTAGCACGGCTAAGTGTTGTCTAAAATTATTATTATCATTACTGATCATTAAAACCTGAAAAAGAGAATCTCAGAACAAGAGTCCACCCATCCACCCAGCCCATGAACACTTCTCTTAGATTCTCTCCACCTGGGATAAATAAGCAACACAATTTCAAACACCTGCTCTGGTTTCTGTCAGTGGTAAACAATTCCCTGGTACGTCTATCAGCATTTCAGACGTGCTGTTCTGAGTCATGGCCAGATGTTTATACTGTTATGGAAACATGACACTACTGCTGTTGAAATGAATAAACAACTCTTCGCCCCCCTGTCTAAAACAAACGTTTCCTTCTCTCTCTGCTCATTTAGATCCTTGCCTACTTTGATATCGTCTTCACCGTGATCTTTACAACTGAAATTGTGCTGAAGGTATCTCACGTTGTACCACATTTTACCATATACTGTGTGTATATATATAAGTTTCTAGCATGGCTGTAACTGCTTTTACCTTTTGGTTTCTGGTTAGAGAATATGATAATCCTGCACAATGAAACTCTTTCCTTCCAGATGACAACATATGGGGCTTTCCTCCACAAAGGCTCGTTCTGCCGGAACTCCTTCAACATCCTGGACTTGCTGGTGGTCAGCGTATCCCTCATCTCCTTCGGAATCCAGTGAGTCGGTCCGAGAGCCTCTCCTGGTCACACCCCTGCACACTGCAGGCTCTGTTTCACTCAAGAGCTCACACCCTTCAATGAGAAGCCAGATGTTTCTGAGTAACTTAAAGAAAAACGTAAATAACGTTTTTATAGTTACTGGATAGAAAGCAGACCATAAAAAAATAAAAGCTAAGGACGTGCACAGAACCGAAACCCAGGATATCAAACCATACCGAATTTTTCTTCCTTACTCATGATGGCACCATTTCACGAAATGTTTCATAATCCTTTATCATCATGACTTGTGTTACAAAACTTTACCAGTTATTTAAAATAATGAATGATTTGCATCTCTTTCCTACCTTTTAGATCGAGTGCTATTTCTGTTGTCAAAATCCTGAGAGTGTTGAGAGTCCTGAGACCCCTGAGAGCCATCAACAGAGCCAAGGGTCTGAAGGTGACACTTCATTTCTATTAAACACCCCCTTTAGAATTAGCTCTGCTAAGCACAAAGCAGGCAACATAAGGGTAAGACAATAAAAAACCCTGGTAGAATCGTATTGTCATAAACAAACACCTATATCCAGAAATGCTCATGTACGAAACGCAGCGCTTTCGTTGACTTTGCTTGATTTTATAATGTGTCTTTGATGTCTTTTCCTCGTAAGTGGTCGTTTCAACGCTGTACAGCTGGTTTCACAGACCCTGATTAGGCAACCTAGTCCAAGATTAATGCTAACTGGGGTCTGTGAACCCAGCTGTCCCCGTCCTGCTTGCTGTGTGTCTCCCTGTCTCAGAGTCCTCTGTTTCTCCCTGGTCCTGCAGCACGTGGTGCAGTGTGTGTTTGTCGCCATCAAGACGATCGGGAACATCGTGCTCGTCACCACACTCCTGCAGTTCGTGTTCGCCTGCATCGGGGTGCAGCTCTTCAAGGTGAGACCACAGGGGGATCCATCTCTGCGTTCATTTCGGAGAGCAGCTCTCGATTAACATCAAAACCCCTTTTTGAACCGCGGTCTGGACAGCTTTACCATACCTGTGTATCATTCTGACTGTACATTCAGTGCGCATGCGTGCAACCTGCATACGCATTGCATAAATCAAAGTGTTGTACCCCAGGTTGATTTCGGACTCTGATCAGGTTGCGAACGCTTTCTTGTTTTATTTCCTACAGGGCAAGTTCTACATGTGCACAGATCTCTCCAAGATGACCGAAGAGGAGTGCAGGTAAAGTGTGGGTCTGCCCAGCACCCCTCAATGCTCCAATGCTGTCCCATGCCCTTTGACCTTCATGCTGGGTTACGGTTTAGAATCGTCATGGTCCTGTTACTCCACCTTCACGATTGGTGTGGCTCTTTCATTGACGTCGTTTCCCGTTTCCTGCACTTGCTCTGACGCTAGCGAGACTGTGCACTGAGTTCACAGCTTCACCCCTCCCTCTCTCTGTTTCTCTCCCAAGGGGGAACTACATTCAGTTCAAGGAGAACGATCTGCACAACTTGGAGGTCCGGGAGCGGCGGTGGATCAACAGCGAATTCAACTTTGACAACGTGCTGTCGGGCATGATGGCTCTCTTCACTGTGTCCACCTTCGAGGGCTGGCCTCAGTGAGTGCGACACTACGACATGCACTGGAAACACAGCCCAATGCGGCACTGTCCAGCACAGTACCATGCAACACAGTGTATCACATGCTAGAGAGCTGCTTCAGCATTACTGGGCACTGTATCTACCATCTAGGGCTGGCCACGGTGTGTATTTATAGAGAATGATAGATGACAGATCTTATTACAAGACCACGGTGAGGAAATAATAGACATGGAAAAAAAGAAATGAGAGCAGTGCTTTACTGTCAGATCCTTGAGATGTAATTGCAGTAGATCTTGAGCCTGCAAGCATGTACCACCTGCTGAATTACTATAGAGCTAAGGGTGGTGTTTACTTTGAGCACTGTTTAGATAATTAGCAAGGCTAGCAGCAATCTGGGTGCAGGGATAGGGAAATTGAAAAGCGCGTGTGTGATTTTCTCCTGTGCTCTCCGGGCAGGCTGCTGTACAAGGCCATCGACTCGCACACCGAGAACATGGGCCCCATCTACAACAACCGTGTGGACATCTCCATCTTCTTCATCGTCTACATCATCCTCATCGCTTTCTTCATGATGAACATCTTCGTGGGCTTCGTCATCGTCACCTTCCAGGAGCAGGGAGAGCAGGAGTACAAGAACTGTGAGCTGGACAAGAACCAGGTACCAATACAGAGATACAGAGTCACTGAGATACACTAAGATACACTGAGAATACACACAGTCACTCACACTGAGACACTCACTCTCATCACCTGTGACTCCAGGGTTCTGAAATGGGTTTGATTGGGGTCCGAAGCGTCTAAAACATTTGGTTGTGCCCCTTGTTGTGTCTTCACTGACCCCCTGTCTCCCCCCTCCCTCGACCCACAGCGGCAGTGCGTGCAGTACGCTCTCAAGGCCCGCCCCCTGAAGCGCTACATCCCTAAGAATCCCTACCAATACCAGGTGTGGTATGTGGTGACATCATCCTACTTCGAGTACCTCATGTTCGTGCTCATCCTGCTCAACACCATCTGCCTGGGCATGCAGGTGAGTCGCACCGTCAACAGAGGAGGTAGGACTCCAAACGGTAAACCAGCAAAACCAAGCATAGGGGAAGATAGAGATTTAAATGAGGTTGCTTGGTTTGAACTATGAACCGGAGCGACCCCGCAAACTGCCAGCGAGCATTTTAATCACTATGCAAAAGAGCCGGGGCTCGTCTGCATTGGTGGTTATAGAGCTTTTAACCTCATTTGACCTCAGAATCCGTGTATCAGACAGCATTGCCCGTTACATATGGCGCCAAAAACCATTGCATAAAAAAGTCTGAACGTAGTGTTTTTGTTGGAGGGCTTTTAGTAGGGTTAATACTGCGTGAGAGATGAAGGAGGTGTCATATTTACCACATGGAAGCATGCCGATCTTGATTTCCCTCCTCTCGTGCAGCATTGCGACCAGTCGGATGAGATCAATTACATCTCGGACATATTCAACCTGATCTTCACCGTCCTCTTCACCCTGGAGGCAGTGCTCAAGCTCATGGCCTTCAAAGCAAAGGTAGAGACGACAGTGATCCGGATGCAACTTCTCATTGGATTCCTAGCAAATTCATTTGAAGAGCAAGAGCAAAATTAACCCTTGCTTTTCCTATGCTGTGCACTTATTGAGCTTTTACCATTGTTCCCAAGCCCATGCTTGACTGTGCTTTACTTTCACTATGATAGTACTTTGCTGCATTTTGCTGTGCTTTTACCAATGTTTACTGCAGTGGACTTTCAGAAGGGAGGTTTGATGAGTACTTTAACGACTTTCTGTCTCTGCCCCTCCCCTTCCTGTCTGCAGGGCTACTTCGGAGACCCCTGGAACGTGTTTGACTTCCTGATTGTCATCGGCAGCGTCATTGACGTCATCGTCAGCGAGATCGATGTAAGATCCGAGCCTGTTTGTACTTGTGAGACCTCATGCTGCATTCGCTGCCATGAATAACAGGGTTTCATTCACGGTTTGATATTCCGTTGAGGTGTTCCATGCGTATGGGATAACCCCGTTTTGCGCGCACTGTTTCTTAGTGTGTTTTATACTGTTCCCTTTCTGCCCATCGCTACGGGACAGCTCCATTTCAAGGAGGTTTGGAGTTCTGTGCAAAATGGGCCACTTTGAAGGAAAACCAAACTGCTTATGTTACAGAAGCAGCAGAAAATAACTGAGATGCATTTGTTATTTATTTAAAGTTTTGTAGCATTGACATTTTGCTTTCTTTTTTCTTTTTAAACTTGAGCTGTTGTGCTTCGTGAACATGGCCCATTGTATCTCAGGACAAGTGTCCAAAGCATCAAGGATTTACTTACTGCAAATCCATCTGACTGAAGTAAAGCAAACACATCTTCTCAGATCCATCGCAGCAGTAACATCCTTGTAGCTGATCACTAGGCATCACAGAAAGCTGTGGCTTGGCTCCCTGGTGGTGGATCAGGGGTGTCTGTCTCAGTCCAGCACACAAGGCCAGCTGTGTCCTGCTGCTCTGTACAAGTCAGTCTGCTCTGATCTCCTCCTCCTGCCTCGCACACACTCACCGGCCATGCTGCTTGTATCCAAGTGCCATGCCTAGTCACTGCCACTCAACGATTGTGTCCTGCTGCACTGTACAAGTCAGTTTGCTCTGATCTCCTCCTCCTGCCTCGCACACACTCACCGGCCATGCTGCTTGTATCCAAGTGCCATGCCTAGTCACTGCCACTCAACGATTCTATTGTCCTAAGAATGTTTACTTGTATATTTTAACCGCCAGGGAATTCTGAAAAAAATTAAAACAGTCCAAGTTGTCCCTATAAAGAGAAATGTTAGTGCAGACTCAGAAGTGGGCGGGGCTATATGTGAAATGGGTGTGGCTATATGTGAAGTGGGTGGGGTCATATATTTGCTGGACAGAAATTAGTTTTACAAAACCCCACTCACTCTCAATATGACCACACCCACTTTCTATTGGGCCATGACATCTGAATCCTGCATACCCCTAATATTAGTGTCAGTGTGAATCAAAATGCTTATTGTTTACAGTAATGTCTGTTTATTTGATGTATTATTTTCTCTCCAAAGTGTCCCTCTTCCTCATCAGTCCCCTCTGCATATTCCTTCATTCCTCTCTTTGAATTTCCCAAATGTTTTTTTTTTCCAATTCCTTGTGCCTTTAATTCTCATTTTGATACACCACGCTGCTACCAACTCTTCCTACCCCCTTCATCCCCAATTCCACTCTTCTCTCGCTCTCTCACGTCTATGTGGCCCATTTCTTTTTCTCTACACTCTGCCTTCACTTCTCTCTCTTTCAGCTCCTTCCTCCCCCCCCTTTATCTCTCTTTTCCTTCTCATTTTTCTTCCCTCTTCCTTCCCTCTACACCTTCATCCCTCCCTCTCTTCATGCTCTCAGAAATGGCAGAAAAAGGATGTGAGCGATTCATCAAAGACGTGAATCTGTCCAGCAGCGTTAACTGAAGCCATGTCTCAGCATCGCAGCTGTTCATTTCAATAGAACTGGACGTCATCCTTCCACATTTAGATTTCAATGGCATTTCCCTTCAGGGAGAAACTGCTCAGAACCATCCTAAAGGTTTTCAAAAATAACCTTTCCTAGTTTAAAAAATATAATATTACCCACCTTGCCATCCTTCTTCTCCATCTCTCCCATCATCCTTAGCTCCTTTTCCTTCCCGTTGTCTTCACTACCCCTTGGCCTTCATCCCCCCCCCTTGGCTCCCCACTCCCTCCCTGTCCCATCCCTCTCCCCCTCTAGCTCCCTCAGCCCCACCCCTCACCTCCCTCCCTTCTCTTCCTCCTCCTGTATCTGACTCGCTGTGTTTCTCTTTCGACAGACTGCGCTTGCTTCCAGTGGTGGACTGTACTGCCTAAGTGGTGGCTGTGCTGTAAATATCAGTCTCCGTAGTGTGAGGCTTGTAGTGTGCCTGCCTGTCCCAGCTTTGCTGCTTGCGTTCTTCACTGGAAAGGCTCCCCTCGGGCACAGTGCCCAGCTAGAGAATATATGAATGGATAGGAGGGAGGGCATCACAGGATACTACCTTCCTTATAAACGTTTACCACGGTGAAAGCACAGCAAAGTGTAATAAAGCATAGTGAAAGCATGGTAAAGCATTGACAAGCATTGTAAAGAATAGCGAGGTATGGTAAAGCATATTAATAAACATGGCAGACCTGGGTAAACTATGGTCAATGCATAATGTAACCATGGGAAAAGCATGGCAAAACTGCAAAAAACACTGTGCAAATACACTGTGGTAAACTTCTGCAAGGAATTCCCTGATCGTCAGCTCACCTCCCTATTCTCTGACATGGTTTAGCTAGCCAGTGTATATCTTAGTTATAAAACAGGGTTGTCTGCTCGCTGCTGATATCCCCGTAGTCACAGCCATCCCTCCAGTGTCTCAATGCAATCAAACTCCCTAAGAAGAAGAAGCAGAGGCAGAAGACGCTGTCAAACCAGCACAGCTACCCGGCCAAAGAGTCCTTTATGGTATCAATGTTCTGATGGAAAGGTAACCTACTGTGCTTTCATAAAACAAGTGCCGATGACTCCATATAGGGATGTAAATAGGTTAGATAGTGACAGACTACTAGACCACTTCAGAGAACAGTGATATTTCCTGACTCAGGGGAGGCGGGGGTCTAGTTATGACACTATGGTCCCCCCACAAGAAGGGCAATCCATAGCGTTTCTACCCCTGTATCTAAACCCCCCCTTAGGCTCTGTAAATGGCGCAGTCGAGCTGTTTGATCCCTCTCTACTGTAGCACTGTGTGTGTCCAGTGAACAGGGCTGTCTGTGTGCTACAGCATGGTGTTGTGCTTTACCCTGTGTCCTGTAGCTTTCCCTGCTGTTTTAATCTGTTCTTTTTATCGAACGGAAAGACCTGGAAGAGGTGGATTTCACACTGAAGAAGCCAAAACGTTGGTTACTGAACTTTTACCCCAGTTTATTTTGCCTCTTTGATACTACGGTCTGAAATAATACTGTTTGATATTAACCAGATGATCTATTAAAGCGAAGCCTACCCCAGAGTGATGCTGACCTGTATAGAATTCCAGTTAACCCTTTTGTAACCCCTGAATATTAACACAGATGATACTGAACCAGCTGACATTCAGCATGCCGCTGCTCCATCTGCAGCTTTTTAAATCGCATTCTCAATACTTTTAAAGTCGGTGCAATGCATTTCAAATAGTAAAGAAAATATAAATTGCACTACATTATACCATAAGACTACTGCTCTCTGCAACTTGTGCATTAGAGCTGGCACATATTTTCATCATACTGTACTGTACTGTACTATACAGGGATGGAAATAAGACTCCCATTGCATAGCAGTTTGATCCATTCCTGGTTTTACTTTGAGTTTAATAAGACACCCCTGACCTTGTTACCTGTACACACTGTGTGGCTCATCTTAAAACCTGGAATGGGGGAAGCTGCTATGCAATAGGAGTCTTATTTCCATCCATCGTGCTATACTTTGATATATAACGTCAGATATTATTTTACAGCTTCATAGACTAAACAGCTTAATAGCAGAAAACGCTTCAATGATTTACATCTCATGCATTATTTATGAACCTGTTGTTGTTTTCATATCCCTGCTTCCCAGGTTGTGCCTTCCTAGGATATCCTAATATTTGGTTCATATTAATACATAATTATTAATACAACAGAACCCCTAGCTTGTTTTTCTTAACAGCTTTCCCCCCCCTCTCCGGTGTTTATTGAAATGTTAGAAACTCAAGCCTTTTTCCTACCTTGCAGTAGCCATGGTGTTGTTTTCACAACTCCCAAGATCATTGTGTACTTCAGCTGCCACCCGATTGGAAACTCCTGTGTTTGTTTGTTTTTTATAATGCATTCATTTTGCAGTGTGTGTTCTGTGTCATTCTTTTCAGAATACGAAATGGCAAGAAATATTCTTTTTTTTTTTAGTTATTCAAAGTGAATTATTTTTTGCATTCATTTGCCAGCAAGTTGATTTGATTTTTTTCAATGATGCTATATATATATATATATATATATATATATATATATATATATAGCTAAAATATATATATATATTTTTTTTGAAGATAAAATACAATCTTTAAAATTTTTCTGGCAGGTGTCTGGCAGGGATTCAAAATTTGTATTTGAATAAAATAAAATAAAAGTAATCCTAAATGCTTCATGGATCAAAGAATTGTGACTTGATGGCGTGTTTGAGTTTTTTAAAAAAAAGGAAGACTGCGGTCACAGTGTGTGCAAACCCAAACTCCCCTCTCTACCCTCTGCCACACTAGATCCCTTGTTCATTGGGGAAGCGGTGAGCACAGTACCATAGCTATTAAAAGGTAGTTAAACAGGTTAACAGCAGAGGTCTAGAGAATAGAATGGGGCCCCTGTTGGAAATTCCAGCAACTTGTGCTTTGCTGCAGAGGGATCTCCCAGAAACCCAATAATCCTGCCACTACATTACAACAATGACGGTAGTGCTTGGTTTCTTCTTCCTGTTCACTTCTTGTGTAACATTAATAGGAACCCCCCCCCCCCCCACACTTTGAGCAAAGAATGGCGAGAGCTCATTCTAATTTTCCCTGAGCCAACATCTTGCATTCGAAATCCAGTGAAACCACTTCAGAGCAGCTTGACACCAGTCTGGGCTCTTGCTGGAGTTCCTAACGGGGTTGCTTGTCTCAGTTCTCTGCCCGGGTCCCCTCCTGTGTGTCTCTGTGTGCCCCCCCTGGTTTGTGTCTGACTTGGTCTGGGTTCTCTTCCGAAAGCAAGCGGAGGATAGCGGCCGCATCTCCATCACCTTCTTCCGGCTCTTCCGAGTGATGCGTCTGGTGAAGCTGCTGAGTCGTGGGGAGGGGGTGAGGACCCTGCTCTGGACCTTCATCAAGTCCTTCCAGGTGAGCCAAGCGTATTAAAAGCATGGTTAAGCCTAGGCTAGCACTGTAAAGCACAGAGAGCCGTGGTAAAACAAAGCATGGGAAATCACAGTGCATATTTAACATGGCAGTCTTTTGCATGGGAACACCAAGATCTATTCAAGATCTAAATATTTAGATTATTAAAGCAGGGCCGTGCTGCTGATTTATCTGTTATGAAAATCTCCAAGAATGCTCTGGCAAGTTTCTTTTAGTGTCTGTTTGGCTTCGGATTATAGAACACTTATAACTGTGTTTTATAAGTCATTAAGTCTAAATTTAAAAAAAAAAACCCAGCAGATTTAACAAAGTGTTGTGGCTTCAGCGTTTCAAGAGCTTTGTCGTTGACGTTCTACACTCATCAGTCGTTGCCGTAATGTTCTCAAAGGGACGCAACTTTGGTGCGTTAGCGGCTCAGAGCGAGAATTTTTCAGCTCACTCGAATCGCTGATGAAATCCGTTCTGAAGAGCTCTGAGCTCCTCAGGGGGAGCAGAACCTGCCGTTCAGTGGGCTCTTCCACTGAGCTCCTCTGAGCAGCTCAGTTACCTAGCGCATCCACAGCTGCAGTTGTGAGGGTGTCTGTGTTCCTCTGTCCGCAGGCTCTGCCCTACGTCGCTCTCCTCATTGTGATGCTGTTCTTCATCTACGCTGTCATCGGGATGCAGGTAACACTAAGACCCACTGAACAGGGAGAGGACCTTGAGCACTGCTCTTCTGTAAAGGGAAGCAAAGCAGTGGCTTTGACTTTCTATCAAGAATCTATCAACAGGGTCCTTGAATATCGTTCTAGTATGGATTCGCAGATCAAGGATTGTCGTGCCCCTGCAATAAAGGGTGTCAAAACTTTGGTCTATACAGGATCAGACACAGCAACTGCATTGTACTGTACTCTTTTGGTGCATTATTTAATATGTGTATTTGTATAATATATAACAT
This sequence comes from Acipenser oxyrinchus oxyrinchus, assembly GCA_030684275.1. Lineage (NCBI taxonomy): Eukaryota > Metazoa > Chordata > Actinopteri > Acipenseriformes > Acipenseridae > Acipenser > Acipenser oxyrinchus. Next base: position 5,328,959 of record CM060293.1, read on the forward strand.
GCAGTATTTGTTCAATATGTGTCATTTCCGTACCCTCACAATCACAGAATTCTGTGCGAAGTGGTCAGTATCAGTTAATGGTAACTTCAGCGTGGCTAAGGTTTTCAACTCTGTTCTGTTTAGAGGTGGTGTGTTTGTCTCTTGAGTTTGAAGCATGCCTCTCCTTTGCAGATGTTTGGTAAAATCGCGCTGGTGGACGGAACGCAGATCAATCGGAACAATAACTTTCAGACGTTCCCTCAAGCGGTGCTGTTACTGTTCAGGTCAGTGGAACGAAAGAGCAGTAACAGGGTTACAGTGCGACTAATTGGGAGCTGCAGGACGTTCTGTATCGCCTTATACAAGTATTTAATTGCTATGCATTTAATAGAAGTTTGTGTTCATGCCAACACACAGTCAATTGATATGCAATGGGGCTGCTTCTGCATATCCATATTAGATTGCCATTGCAATGATGTGCTCATATTCAACATATTTGTTCATTAAGACTTGCATTATCTTACTGTATCTAGTGAGTGTTTTCCTGTAATTAAATATGTTTCCAATAAAGAAAGCCAGCAAAACTCCGGCCTGCATGATCCAGTCCAGGTCTTTATTCCAGTCACATACAGTTAGTGGGACCTGCTGTCCTTTAAACTACTTGATTGGAACAAAGACCCGAACTGGAATAGCCCCTGAGAGCCGGAGCTGTGCCTGACCCTGCCTTGTGCTGCGTAGGTGTGCGACGGGCGAGGCCTGGCAGGAGATCATGCTGGCCTGCATGTACGGGAAGCTGTGTGACCCCAACTCGGACTTCCTGCCTGGAGAGGAGTACACCTGTGGAGCCGGCTTCGCTGTCTTCTACTTCATCAGCTTCTACATGCTGTGCGCCTTCCTCGTGAGTATCAACACCCCACTGAGCCACGCTCGCAAAACCATTGTAAAGGAAACTCCTTCGCTGGCTGCAAATGAGTGCGCACGATACCAACTGCTGTTACAGTTTCTAAAGGGACTCCGTTGGGCTGCTGCAGGAGAGGCACCAATTAAAAACCATTCCGCTGTGCCTTGAGAGGCACCCCCAGTTACACCAGCTCGAGGGTGCCCGTGTGCCGCTAACTCCCCCCCCCGCTCTCACTCCGCAGATCATTAACCTGTTTGTGGCGGTCATCATGGATAACTTCGACTACCTGACGCGTGATTGGTCCATCCTGGGGCCTCACCACCTGGACGAGTTCAAGAGGATCTGGGCAGAGTACGACCCTGATGCCAAGTGAGTCCGTATTAAAGAACTCCTAAAGGACCAGCATAAGGTTTTGAAAAAACTGTAAGTACCGATGGTACTGCTGTAGTTCCCACTTTGTAATATAAGGTAGGTCAAAACTGACCTTTTTTTTATCACGCTTTCTGTAACAGATAATAGGTTTGTAAGTGTTGTTTGCCCTCCCTTCCTGCAGGGGGCGTATCAAGCACCTGGACGTGGTGACGCTGCTGCGGAGGATCCAGCCCCCGCTTGGCTTCGGCAAGTTCTGCCCCCATCGCGTGGCCTGCAAGGTAAGAGAGAACCCAGCTGACAGCACTAGAACTGAATCGCCATGAACTGCACATGATCTGTGACATCATCAGCGAAGCATCCTCCTTTCTAACAGTGCTGGTGCAGGACCTGCTAACGATGGTAAAGCAGTGCTGTGCACGGAGCTTTTTAACGTCTCTGAATGATGCACTGACCTAGAATCCTTTCAGCGGCTGGGTGTTTAAGTTATTTCCTTACTGCAATAGCCTCATAAGGGGTTTTCATAACGGTGAACCGCAGGGTTGGAAATAAGACTCCCATTGCAAACCTGGTTTTACTAAGACACACCTGACCTTGTTACCCTATACACTGTGGCTAATCAGTATTAAAACCTGGAATGGGTGAAACTGCTATGCAATAGGAGTCTTAATGCCAACCCTGAACCATTACGTCAGAGTAAACAGCAGCATATGATATGCATGCAATGACGACCATGAATGAATTGAAACGGACAATGAGAGTTGTCCCAGTGTAATGCCGTGTGGGAGTGCTGTCCTGTAACTCTTGTTGCTGCCCCCCCTCTTCAGCGCCTGGTCTCCATGAACATGCCCCTGAACAGCGATGGCACTGTCACCTTCAACGCCACCCTGTTCGCCCTGGTGAGGACGGCTCTCAAAATCAAGACAGACGGTAGGTCCTGGAGCAGCCTGAACTCTGAACTCTGCATCTGCAGGCTCATCAGTTCTTGCTTTTCAATTCCAATTCCTGTTTAAAATAGCCCCCTTCCTTGACTTCTGTTTGATTTCGATACAGGAGGCTCTGTGTCTCAGTCTCCTGTCTGTTTTCTCAGGTAACTTCGAGCAGTGCAACGAGGAGCTGAGAGCGATCATTAAGAAGATCTGGAAGCGCACCAGCATGAAGCTGCTGGACCAGGTCATCCCACCAATAGGAGGTGAGCGTTGGCGACCCTTTGACCTGCTTACACAACCCTCTACATGTCTGACAGCAGTGAGTGAGACCTTCTCAAGATGGCTGCCTTCAACGCCCGCAATGCAGGCATCTTGAGAAGGTCACACACACGGCTAATGGAAATCGCCAAACAGAAAGATCATGTCTTTGTAAATAACCACCGTATCGAAAAGAAATCTCAGGTTGAGACGCACACGCTCATCCAGCACTGAGCCGGCTTTTAAAACACTCTGTGCAGAACTTCATTGTCATTGATTGGTGCTCAATTGTTTAGCATCTGCTAGCGTCTGTTTCTCCGCCCTCCAGATGACGAGGTGACGGTGGGGAAGTTCTACGCCACCTTCCTGATCCAGGATCACTTCCGCAAGTTCATGAAGAGGCAGGAGGAGTACTACGGCTACCGGCCCAACAAGAAGAACGCAGTGGAGATCCAGGTGTGTGTGTGTGTGTGTGAGTGTGTGAGTGTGTGTGTGAGAGTGTGAGTGTGTGTGTGAGTGTGTGTGTGTGTGTGTCTGCGGAGAGCCTGAGAGCTGAGAGCTGAGAGCTGTGAGGTGTGAGGTGTGAGCCTGAGAGCCTGAGAGCTGTGAGCTGGAGCTGCGATGCTGGGAGCTGAGTTGGAGAGCCTGTTTTCAAATCCTCTTTCCATCCATAGAAGACTCGATAGTGAAACTGAATATTACGTTATCTGAAACTTCAGATTTGAAAGCAGGATGTGAGACGGTGATGTGAGAGTGTCCGTATCGCTCTGACCCTCCTCTGATGCAAGATTGTGTTATATAGATGAGGAAGAAGTTCCTGAGCTTTGTGCATCTGTATGTGTGTGTCAGTGAACTCTGGAGTGTGGAGGAGGATTCTGTATCTGTGTGTGTGTGTGTGTGTGTGTGTGTGTGTGTGTGTGTGTGTGTGTGTGCGTGCGTGCGTGCGCATGTGTGTGTGTCTGTCACGGTGTCAGTAACACAACACTGCCTCCTGCAGGCTGGGCTCCGCAGTATCGAGGAGGAGGCTGGCCCTGAGCTGCACCGTGCCATCTCGGGAGACCTGACTGCAGAGGAGGAGCTGGAGAGAGCCATGGAGGAGGCAGCCATTGAGGATGGCATCTACCGGGTAAGAGCAGGCGGGAGGACCCCTGATAAAACAGACAACACTCCCAGGGCATTGCACCTCTGGAGGGCATCTGGAGGTACCAGAATAAGGGTCCTACCACTGATACACAACAGGGGAAGAGAAGTGCATTTCAAGACAGGCAAATGAGCCTTCTCACCATTTAGCACAGGGTTACCTCTGAAAGTGAGCTTTACCAAGCGACACAAAAAACCATTTTGATGCCAACACAGAGGTCAGGCTCACATCACTGAGACCCCTGCCTAACCCTTGACCCCTGTGCCGCAGAGACAGGGCGGGCTGTTCGGTAACCACGTGGAACACTTCCCGATGGAGAGGAGCAGCCCGATGCCCACCCACGTGACCAGCCAGCGCCCCCTGCAGTTTGTGGAGACGCGTTTCAATGACGTCGAGTCGCCACCGGACTCCGTCTTCATGCCCAACGAGGTGGTATTCTTCCCCCCTGTCGCCCTGGGCAACGCCAACAACAACGCCACTGGAAACAGCAACAATAACGCCGCGGAGAGGTGAGCAGGGCTCAAAGCACGGGCGCAGTGCTGCAGTCGTGATATTATAGCCGAAATATATATATATAAAAAAAAAGCATGAAAATTGGACATGCTTGTACTGGGCATTCCTTATTCCATACAGTGCTGTGTTGTAATCAATTATATAATGTCCTGTATAAGCCAGCAGCTGGTTTTCTGTTTGCCATCCTGTTTAGCTGAAGACCTTTCCCCGGTTTAATCCACGCTCCTATATGGAAGGCTGCATTCGCCAGCCGGCTAAGTTAGGATTTGTATCAGTTCACTATAGCACTGATCATCTTATGCAAGCTGCATGCACTGAAAACCTTTTTGAAAGGAGGCGCAGCCCTGCGAGCAATGAGAAACACTGACACCACTGCCTGTCTCTCTTCTTCCAGGCTGAGCTACGAGAATGAGAGGAACACGGAGCTCCCCTCCGTCACCCGAAGAGACGAGCCTCACAAACTAAAGAGAGCCACCAAACCAGGTCAGCGAATAACCTCGGCTGCCTTGATACTGTGGCTAAATGGTTTCCCCTTTTACATTTACCTTTAAACCCCTGTGGAGCTTTTTTTGACACAACAATATATATATAGATTTTACCATGTGTTTAGTGAGCCACCTCTTTACAGGTAAAAACAACACGCAGGGTAACGAAATGGAATGATTATAGTACAGAATCTTATTTTTGCATTCAAACAATTGAGAGACACTGCAGCTTTAATTACAGCTGGTGCTAGGATGCTGTTGAGCTGAAAAAAAAAAGCTTTCTTCCTCTGCTGTTCAGTACGCAGGCTCTCGTTTCACCTGAGTTACCTGAAGCACAGTCTGAGCCTCCACAAGGAGGACAGCCCTCTCTTCTCAGCCCTGTCAGTGCAGGACCTCCCCAGACAGGTAAGCCCAGCCTTTCAACACCCTTGCTGAGATTACATACTGTTCTAATTGTAAAGAGCTTTCAGAGACCTGGAATATTTTACATTTATGTCATTTTCTGTTATGAAATGCTCCAGAACATGTTTCATTGTTAATTAACACTCAATCATATCCCTGTTTGTTCCATTGAAAAGTAGTTTAAAATAATTATATTATTTATCATGTGTATATAAGTATTGAGACTGTAGGGGATACATTGGTAAGAAAAAAAAAAGCATTCATTCAGTGGGGTAGGTGTTAAAAGATTTCAGTATCTTTGTACTTCTCGGTTGCAGTTCTCCCACCATCCTGAAGGGGGCAGCAGGTCCTCTGGTTCCCTCAGCCATGACTCGCAGCCTGGACAGGAGGACAGTCCAGTGCCTGCCGCAGACAGACTCATACAAGAGGTCAGAGCTCAGTACACCTTGCTGGGTTTTAACAAGTATGACAAGTCAAAACATGATGTCTGGAAATGTAGCACTTTGGAAAATGCCCGTCGACCTTTATGAAGAGTTCTGTAGCAGGGAGTTTGCTGTGAGTGTAATGCATGGCCAGTGGAAGACCTGACTTACAGGGATTCTCTCTTACTCATTTGTGGACATGGAGCATCAGCTGGGCAGCATGGCAAGAGATCAGGTCTGGTGCTGTAGAAGATTTTCTCCTCAAAGAAACAATAGCTGCCTTGGAGATTTTTGATCGGGCACTTTTCGAGTCACCTTCTCTGTCTCCTTCAGGTCCTGATTGGTGGTGGCCTGGAGGTCCTGGCGCGTGACCCGCAGTTCGTTGCCGTGACGAAGCAGGAGCTGGCGGATGCGATCCACATCGACCTGGCTGAAATGGAGGGGGCCGCCATGGTGCTTCTGAACGGACGCAGGGGGCGGGTGGTAAAAACTCGATCCTGCCCCCAGACCCGCCCCAGCTCCTCTACCACTCTCCCCTACCCACCCCCTGCTGACAGCCACTTGTAAATTACACAGCTCTACGTGTGACTTCACCGTGACATCACACGTTACTCTGCCTTGGTGATGACATCACAGGCTTGTGTGATGTCATTGTAAGACTCTTTCCCTCCAGCAACACACCTCTTCCAAGGCAGGGGGTGTGGTTACCATGGGAAGAGCGCAACCTGATTGGCTGATTGGCGGTTGGCCGTGGTCAGGTGACCGCAGATGCAGTTGTTGAAGTGAAACTCAGGAAACCACTTTGCAGTTTAACTCAGTTTAATCGAATGAAATAAAACCGTGACGTTAAAAAGCTGCAGTTTACGAACTTTGTTGTTTCTGTTTTCCTGGGTCAGACATAGTTCAGAAATGAAGCCTGTTTTACTATAAATAAACTCTATAAATAAACTGAATAACAAAAACCGAGGCGGTTTCAAGAAAGCTTTCCATCAGGGCTAGAAAACCTGGTCGGTCTGCTGGTTTTTTTAATCAGAGACGAGCATTTTCTGTCCTTCACTTTATAGCAGCATTGGAAGATCCTCCTGTCCTCTATTGACTGTATGCATCATCTAATCACACTATGTTTCCGAGAGCAGAAGAAAGCCTCAAACATTTCTAGCGATCTGCGCCCGTTTGCATTAGCGCGTACCCGAAAGCCTTCGAGGGTGAGACTGGATTATCTAGAACCCTTTTTTATTTGGGTCCAGATCTTGGACCACAGCTGCCTTGTCAGTTATCTAAATCCCAGTTTATGCTGGTCGGCTATGGATTAATCAATAATAAAATAGAGTACGGTATAGGAAAACCAAATGCAACCTGGATTAATCCCAACGCATGATCCAGTCGTCACTGATGGTGTGTATTTAGACCCATAGTGTTTGAAATTCAAATGCTTTGGGGCAGGTTCGTGGATTCAAGGCTGCAGATATATTTTCTAGGGAGGACGTGTTGTATTTATTCCATGGGTTGCCTGATTGGTTTTTAATAAGGACGAGATTAACAGGATGTGATGCTCTCGTTGTGATACACATGTTCTTTCAGCTTTTTGTCTGCTTGCTGCCTCTGTGTTTCATTATTCTTTGATGTGTTCACTCATTCTTCTCAGATCTGTCATTTATTTACAGCGTCACCGTTTAATACATGATGGGACACTGCTTTCTGATGGCAAACTGAGGGTGACACTTTCCATGAAGTGACTCGAAATTACTGTGTATTTACATGGTAGTTACATCGCAAATACATGTGCGCTTGCACATAACTGCAATGTTATTATGCATAGTTACAATGTGTGTAAATCTTTTTGTACAATATATTTAAGTACACAAAAGGGTTAGGGTGTTGGAGTTAGGGTTAGAGTTTGGGTTAAAAAATATATTTCTCTGATCTGCATCGCTGTAATAGCACCTATTTCAATGGTAAATGCGTATTTTAATAGACAGATTGCAGGCGGCAGAATAGTTTTTTTTTGGCGCGATTCAGACACGTTGCATTATTTATTTATTTATTTATTTATTTATTTATGCTTGTCTTTTAAGAGCCGTTTTTTGCCGTACAGCCACCTCTATGGGGTGTATTCCATTAATCTGAGCAGAGGGGATCTCAGCGACGCCACAGAGATCATTCACATTTGTGTACCCATACGCTGCAGATCAAACGCTTACGAGCGCATGCATTTTACTGCATGTAAAACGCCAGGGATTGTCCTGTTTAGTGAAAAGCGTCCGTTTGCATCCGTCATTATGAAGATCAGTCGGATGCACCCCTATGTCTTCTGTTGCTCATGATAATACATTGCATGCTTTTTTGCTGTTGAGTTGGAGGATGTTTTGTGGTCACACAGTCTAAAAAAAACATGAATAACACTGCAAATAAAAAAACCAAAAACAAAAAGGACATGACCCGGCTACTTTTCTTCTTATCGCTGACCTGTACTGTACTAGATATGTCAGCCACTGAGGGTTCATTTTAATAACGTATCATGTTCCCTCGCTGCAGCAAGCCCCCACAACAGCTCAGGAGCACTGAAGGTCAGTGAGTGTCCTCTGATCCCACCACCAAGCCAATTGCCTCTTTACACCCAGGTGCTCCAAAGAGGATGCCAGGGAGCTACTGCCCCCAGGTGGACAAAGGCTAGCCCTGCGGGTGTCCGCTTGAGCTCACCTGCTGGCTGGCCAGTAGGGGTCCCTGTAGTAGGATGAGGTGACTGTTTAATTTTGCCTAATCCACATTATCGCTAGAACCTCCTTTCTCTCGTTATTCCCCCCCAAAAAAACACAAAGAACACAAGAGGATAGTTACATGATATTTTATTAACCTGATTTAAGAGAATCCACAAATCTCGTCTCATCACATGGGGTGGAATATGCTGTCACAGTGGCATGTTTATAGTGCTTATAGGGTCAAAACAATGGCCTCACGAGGAAGGGAAACCTAACAAAACCTTTTTTTTTGATTTTGCAAGATGCTCTTTACAAATCAAAATAGAGTCTGATAAAAAGAACCAAACAGCTAGTTCAATGTAAAGGCGTCCCATTCAGTATCAGCTGCACTGCTCCCTGCCTCACTGCTCCACCCTGTCCCTCTTCCTCCAGTCAGCAAATCAGAATTAGGAAAGAAATCAGACCATTCTGTCTTCAGGTTAGTCATTTAGATTTGGATTTCCTTCCCAGGACCCCCACAGAAGAGTCATTGTTATTTCTTGTTGATTATTAGTACAACCAAGCGCTATTTACAATGGCTGAAAAGGAGGAATCAGACATCCAGAGACCATTGGTTCTCCCCATTGGCCACCTGGTTGATAATTTCCGCCCACCGCTCTCTCTGCTCCTCTGATTCGGCCAGGAAGGAGAGGGTCTGTTTTGATTGGGTGAGCTGGAAGGCACAGCGGTTGTCCCCCGGCAACAGCTCCTTCACCTGGTATCCTAGCAACGGGATGGTGCTCTGGGCCTTCACATCCTGGAAACAAACAAGAGACAGTGAGTGGGCCGCCACTCCTGCGGCTCACAGCATTTGAAGTAAAGGCTTCCCCTCTCCGAGTGGGATAAACAAACAACATGGCGGTTCTAGTGGGTGGTGACACTTTATTGGGGCGGAAAGATAGATTTGCTTATGAACACATATTCCATTTGTGGTGTCAGGACAGGGTCAGGCCTTCATCCTTTGTGTTTTCAAGCAGTCCTGGTTTGGGGTGTCTCTGGCGTTCAGTACCTGTGGTGCAGCGTACATGTAGAGGATCATTGGCTCATCTCGGGGGATGACAAACCAGCCCCTGGACCCCACCCGACCGTTCTTCTCCAGGACCTGCAGGAAGCTGCACATCAAGCTCCTCCCAGACACCTCGGCAGCTTCTTTCTGAGACCAGGATGAGACCAGAGCACCTTTCAAATCTGAACAATGTCTGTCATTTATTGGTGCCAAAAAGCAAACATTACATTCTACATTGAACTTTATATCGTTTAGATACAATACAAGACACTGTGATTAACAGAGATAGACAACTGATCAGCCTCAACCCCTGGGAGACTCAGACTGATACACTGATCTGGAGGTCTGGGAGCTTCTCTGTCTGTGTCGCCTCCATGCCTGGTATTTATACTCTAGAAGCTCAGAGACTGCTTGACTACAGTTTGTTTCTGTTATCTTACTAATTATAATTGTCAGCAATAGAAATCAGTTACTCAGCTGTTACTGCATGCAGGTGCAACCAACCACAAACTACTCTCCTTTCCAAGCTTACTGTGGTTAACTGTTTACTGCATTTCTCCTTCCCCAGACTTTCCTGCACATGCCTTATCATTCAACATGCTAAGCCTAAGCAAGTGGCGTTGCCTTAGTAAACTCTCCTTAAGCCAAAGTCACCGCCAGCCAACTGGTTTTCTGCCATTCACTTGAATGTTTTAACAGTTTGCACCCAGCCCCTGCCCTGTTCCACACACAGCAGCCCAGGAGCTGCAAGGTGCCCATGCTGGCTGGCTGGCTGGCTGGCTGGCTGGTCGTGTCCTCCAGTACCTCCAGTATGCCTCTCTTCTTGTCTTCCCGGTCTCTGGTCCCTGTCTGCCCCTCCAGGATGCTGCTGCACTCAAAGCACACCCTGTTCTGCCTGTTCTCGTCGTATTCCAGGGCTGCCTTGTAGTCTGAACACTTCCAGCACACAACCTGCCCGGGAAAGGGAGCCGGCACGGTAAAAGCACTGCGAGGCGCAGCAAGCCACAGTGACAGGATGATCAATGCACAATGCGTGTCGCATCCTTGTGCTTCCCCATGGCTTGCTCATCGCCAACAAGGTCCAAGCAAGACCGATCGTCAAGCTGACGAAAATGATATGCTTCAGTATCAAAGAACAATAGCCTAAGACAACATCAACATCGTTTCTATTAAACAGCTATACTGGAAAGGAGAGAGGTGTCCTGCGTTCACATGCTGTATGGATTACAGCTGGAGAGGCTCTAGCAGACACATACTTTATAAAGTACATCTATATATCGTGATGTCTATTTATCATACTATTCCTGTTATGAAGGTGTGAGTGTGGGTTGTGAGTTTACATTGCTACATGTTTGAGAATATGTTTGCATTATAAGCAGTGCATGGTCTGAGTGCTCACATAGCCGCAGGCCCGGCAGTGGTGTCGTCTCCTGATGAAGGCGTTGAAAGGCTCTTTGCAGCGCATGCACATGGACACCAGCTTGTCTCGGATCAACTGGGGGGCACGCTTGCCCAGCTCCTGCCTCTCAACCTGCATGGGGATAAACCAGCTGATAAACCACACCTGCATTATAACGCAGTGTATTGGTGAAGCCACGTGTGGAATGTGATAGAAGTTCACATCCCCGTTGGAATCCATTCGCAGCAACGCTTTGCCAATGACAATTCAAAATGTTTAAACCACAGCAGGTTGAATTACTCCTAATAGGTTTGTAGCTCCCTCTAATCCAGTTGAGAGTGCACCCTCTCTTGCACTCTGTGTGCTAGACCCGACACAGCAAAGCATGCACAAGAAATGCGCTCTCAGCTTGAATAGAGGGACACTTAGACACACACAGTGCAGTGCAGCAGCCCTCACTGCCACCCTGAGTTAACACACACACACACACACACACATCTAGAGACATGATGGAAAACAGTAAGGACTTGAACCCGGACCGAGACTTGCTGCAGATCCTGAGCCAGGCTGCTGGTTGCAGCTTTGAAGCTCTCTGTTTTTTTCTCGTTCTGGTCAATCGCTTGCTGACACGCCTGCATGTGCGACAAAGAACAGCAGCCAATCAAAAGAAGTAGTTAAATAAAGATCGGTCAATGCCAAACAGGCATTATAATGCAACCTATTAATACAAAGGGTGCTCGGCAGTAGTTCTAAATGATTCCCAGATTGATAGATTCAATCCTCATTCATCTCTAGAAGCATTTATCTGACCTCTTCGACACACCGTTAGCAGATCAGAAAAGCACACAGGTGTATTTACCTGTATCCAGGATTGCATCTCCTCCTGAGACCTGCCAACACAAAACAACCAAACCAGGAATTTAATGACTGGATCCCTGCATGACAGCATCCTCTGTTGCTATGGGTTACACAATCGATTCACAGTACCAATGAAAGCATCTCTGTTGCTATGGGTTACACAATCGATTCACAGTACCAATGAAAGCTCTTCTGTTGCTATGGGTTACACAATCGATTCACAGTACCAATGAAAGCTCCTCTATTGTTTCAGTATCTGAGCTCGTTTCTCTTTGCTCTTGTGTTCCTAGTAATCTGGCAGCAGCTTGCTCACCTGGCCTGCAACTCCAGAGTCCGTAGCTTCCCGGAGACCAGGAACGCGTGCGGGAACTCAACGTCGTTCAGGTCTTTCACCTGCAGGGGGCGTAACACGAGAGCTGCATTTCAATGGGATGAAAACCCTGCTGCCTCCCAGCAAGCCTTTGTGTTGAAACTCCCCTCCCTGTCCTGCTTTATCCAGGCATCTCTCTCCAGCTTTCATAAGAAAATAATCCTACCCTTCATGCAGCTTGTTTCAGTTCTCTCATTAAATACAACAGCATCAGTACTGGAGCTGCACTTCTGTAAAGAGCCAATGTACTGCCTCATGTCTGCCAGTCCTTCCCTGCACACTACGCAGCTAAGCGTGCTACAGTACATGCATGTAGCGTGTAGGAAGCGTGTCACCTGCATGCCGTCCATGTCCAGCCGTGTCCGGATGAAGAATCGCACCCCCACCAGGCTGAACTTGGGCACACAGTACAGCAGCATGTTGTTAAACTGTAAAACAGCAGAGGGAGGGAGGGGGTGTAACCACTGTGGAAATGGTACTGTTTAAATACTGTGTGAACGCAGGCTGGGCTTTGTCGCTCACCAGGAAGATGTGACGCTCTTTACGGCTGGCGCTGCGGAAGGAGATTTTCAGGATGGGACCCTCTTTGATGAGCTTGTTGGAGGGGTCCACCATCTCTTCCTCCATCCCCAGCATCTCATAGACCTCCCACAGCTTCTCCAGATGCTCCTGCCCACGACACACACACACACGCACACACACACGCACACACACACACGCACACGCACACACACGCACACACACACGCACACACACACACACACACACACACACACACACGCACACACACACACACACACACACACGCACACACACACACACACACACACACACACACACACACACACACACACACACACACACACACACACACACACACACACACACACACACACACACACACACACACACACACGCACACACACACACACACACACACACACACACACACACACACACACACACACGCGCACACACACACGCACGCACAAACACACACACACATTCTTTAATACCAAACGTTGTAGGAATGTTATGATTCACATCATTGCATGATTCATATGCACTGCACAGACCCCTGAACTAACATCTCACCAAAACACAGATGGCACGGCTCGGATTTCCTTACACTTTGTAGATGTTTGAAAGAGTGAATAATGTATTAAAATGTATTAAATCTAGTAACGCCATTGGCAAATGCCTTAGAAATATTGAATCGATCTCATTTCGGTGAGGTCAGTTATACTGCAGAGTCAAAATGATACTGTAGGACTCCACAAACCAAGGCTGTCCTGTACTGCTTTAGGAATTAAAGCCAGTTTTAAAACAGGCTAATGATTCTGTGGTGATATCCCCTAGTTTGCATCCTGCATGCATGAGCTTGTGAATGCTGCTGTGTGCGGCTCCCTGACCTGCGTTCTGCACTCCTCCAGAGCTGATTGCTCAGACCTTTGGACTTCTCCTTTCTGAACTCGCTCTTAGTTAAAACAGAAAGCAATGTTTCACAAAGCAGAAGCACTGAGCCGAGCACACTGCAGAATACTGAGTTCCCCTTGGCAGGGACCCTGTTCTCAAAGCAACAAAAAAAGATCCATATTTTACCATATCAGCGATCGCAGCATTGGAATGTTTCGCAGCTTCAAAGATGATCTCCAGGGCCTCTAAAAACAAAGACATGTAATCACATTTTAACTGAAGTGCCTGAAGTCACGTTCACAGTAAGCTGCTGCTGTTTGCAAAGTGCATGCAGTCCCGATTCACGGGCTACTGTAATTGCACTTGATATATATATATATATGTATCTGAAGGGAGAGTGTGATCCAGTGCTGAGCAGCTGGTTGCATGAGGAGGGACTGTGCTGTTCTTACTCTCAGAGTCTGCCCTGTCCAGTGATCCCGGGGGCAGCTTCTTCAGATAGTCCTTGAGCAGCATCTCGTATCGCGGGACGCGCTGCACGGGCTCCAGCATGTGGTGCTGCAGAGTCAGGTTACCACACGCCTCACGCTTCTGCAAGATCCAAGCAAAAGAATGAGGCTGTCACTTGCTGTGCTCTCCACGCGACTCTCACTACCCTTGCTGCAGGTTTTGTTTTTAGAGTTTGCACGCTCATACTGAGCCTCTGAGATTTGCTTCTGCTTTTGTTTTATTTTGAATTTCCGACATCATTTTCTCTTTTGCGATTAGAGGGGAGAGGATTTGGAGCCAGGATTTGGGGGGGGGTGTTAAATCAATTGACAGCTGACAATATGCCCTGCATAGAAAAAAATAATCTATATTGTTTATAGCTTTTTTTAGTAGCATTGTGCATAGACGATCATCAAATGATGTCAACTAAGAATTGACGTGCGCATGTCATTTTGCAAGCTGACTGCAAGTCTACCAATCAGCCTGCAGGGGGAGCCGATCGCAGTTTGCTCTGAGCGGCGCACCTGTATATCCAAGACGATCTCCTCAAAGCGCGGAGACTTCTCCATCCAGGTGGTGATGAGGTCCATGGCCCTGTCGAAGCAGCACACGTACTGCCCGTACATCTTCAGGAAGGGGGCCACCTTCTGCAGGATGTCCCCTATCCGCGGGTTCGACCCCCTGCAAGGGAGAGCAAGACACTTCACCACTGATCAGGAGGCTGGGCAGCAGTGGAGCAGAACACGCTGCATCTGAGTTTGAATTGGAAATTGCAATGGAATAGGCTGGAAAGATTGCCCACCCCTGCTTTGTGTACATTAGACAGCAATGAAGATAAAAACCAGTAAGTGTTTGAAGCTGAAGTCTGGATGGCTCAGGGGACCCAGGACTGGGACCCAGCCTGCCTGCTCTCACACAACCCTCACCAGTCATCCATGCGCCTCTGCAGCTCGGGCAGGAAGAACTGCTGGTGGAACTGGAAGACGGAGGAGATGTTGGAGAAGATCTGCTTCACAATGTCTTCAGGGAATGAGCTGCACAACCGAGCCTCCTTCAGCAGCTCAGCGTAAAACACCTGCTGGGAACACAGCGTACAGGCTGTAGAAACCACACTGCACCTCTGCTTTCAGGGACAAACAGCTGTCCTCCAGGGAGCAACATGGTCCTCCCTGTTCTTCTGTCTTTGTTAACCCATCTCAGAGTTAGTCCATGGCTTACATGCAACATAATGACTTTCACATATAATATTTAAGAGGAATAAACGTGTTTGTATGCTACGAAGGTGGACAGTCCAATCAATGAACATGTTGAGGGACTGTAGTCCATGGGCTAACACTGATAGAGGACGACAGACAGACAGACAGACAGACAGACAGAACAATAACTGCCCCTCCAGGTGCAAGCATTTAGTGTACAATATATTCAGCCCTGACCTGGTCTAGTAAATGCAGCCGGCTGACGTAAGCCTTCTCTGTGTCCAGCAGCTCCTTGGCTATCTTGAACAGCTTCTCTTCAACAGTCTCCTGAGGACAGAGAAAGTGGCACATTACTGTCCCACACGGGGTCCCTCAATGATCTCCACTGGCAATGCAGCGGCTCTACCACAGCAACACAATGGCTATGTGCTAAAGGAAACTCGTGAAGCTTTAGTATTACTGTAGTATTGCTTTTGTAAGTCGTGGGTAACCTTTACTAAGGGCAGCTACAATAGTATAAGGTCACCGTTGGTCGAATGGTACAACAGTGGTAGCATTCTCATGTTTTCACGTATCAGTGGTATCACACTGGCATTAACCCATGCATAGAGGCAATCCATTGCAGTGCCACAGTGCCACACTGCATCTGTGCCAGGCAGCAGGACCACAGTGCAACGTCTGCTCAAGATGCATTGTGTTGCAGTTGCTGGGAACGCTGGGCTACTGGTTCTGTTTTTTATTTTTTTTCTCAAAAAAAAAAAACCCAAACGTGTGCACTTGTGTGTATTAATAATGTGAAGTTGCAAAAATACCCCAGAAGATGGTTGATACAGATGCAGTCATTACAATCCCCAGGGCTGTCATATACAGCAGGGAAGCAGGAGTTACAAAAGAGGAACATCCTCAACAGCAACTGAATAAACAGAGAAGATTAGCCTGGGAAACGACAGCAGCAGAAAACCTACTGAGCAAACATCTGAAACTGGACGCACACACACACACACACATATATATATATATATATATATATATATATATATATATATATATATATATATATATATATATACATATGCAGCTTTTGCTCAGTGTAATGCCTTAGATAACTGCTAACACAGTAACGATTAGTAAAAGCCAGTTTCAAAATGAAACGGGAACCAGTTGTACTGAAGTCATCAGTAGGCTGTGGATCATACACCCCTGCTTCACAAGGTCCCCCGTGATTCCTCTGAACTGCAGCTCACTTTCACCTTCTTTTCCTCCTTGACGGTCTCCTCCTCCTCCTCCTCGGGCCCCTCCAGTGTTGACTTCACCTCTCTCCGGATCAGCCTCTGGGTGGAGTGGCGTTTGCGGAAGGAATGCATTTTCTTCCATGTGAAATCTTTGCTGGCACCGGGGGGCTCTGTGCTGCCCGGGGGCTCACACTCTTTCCGGGCTGGCAGGGGGCTGTGCCTGGGGCCCCTGGAGTTCTCGCCGTGCTTTCTCTGCGGTGTCTCTCTGTCCTGTTCTCGCTGGGGCCAGTGCTCTGGGTCGGCAGGTCTGGGTGCCTCCAGCCGCGCCCCTGGTGGCATTAGGGCTCGAGGCTTAGCCAGCTTCCGCTGATCCTCATCTGTCCTGGAACTGAAAAGTATACACTGGGAGGATGAGCGACCACAGGGCAACTGTTTTCAGGCTTTCCCATTAATGTGTCAATCTGTTATCACAATATAACCCTTAACCCTAACCCTAACCCCATACCTCTAGCCCTAACCCTAACCCTAACCCTTTTCTGATACAATTGAGTACTTACATATATCATGCAAACAGATTTGCATATGAAGTAACTATGCACAATAACATTGCCATGATGTGTAAGTGCCCGTGTATTTACTAAGTAACTCCTCTATAACTACACAGAGACACTTAATGTAAACTGTTACACAAATCTGTCATACAGGTCAATGAGCAGAAACCCAGACTGAAAGGACCCACCTTCCTCCTTCGAACTTGGAGACCATGTCAAAGACAGTCATTCGATTCCGGGGGTCCTCCTTCTCCATCACCAGCGTTCACGAAGGGATGCACGATCAAGCTAGCCACACTAGCCACCAGGACCATCTATATTCCTCTATGCAAACGAACACGTTGATTCTGCACTCACTGCTGCCACTGGAGTCTGTTGGAAATGGTTAGGTGAGTGGTTTGGAGCTGTTTTTAATATCAGAACTAGCCACAGCAAGAAGAGGAAGTTAACGATGTGTGTTGGGAGGGACGGACTTTAGACATTCATACATCAACGGCGCTGCACCGTCTGTTGCTCCCTCTGCAGTGTTTTCAGTGTGTTGTGTTTTTTTTAAAATGTATTTATTTGTTTGCGTTTACATTTTGAATTTCGTATAATTCACCCTGTGACACGCACAAACAGTTTAGACAAGGGCTCGTTCTAAGGCAGCGTGATGTGTGGAAGAAACACCCGTATTTATCACCCCTGTCCTGCACTGGCATGCATCGGGCAGTGCCGCTTTGCATACCCACGGCCACTGTTATTGCGGTTAATGCTGCCCCCTACTGGTGAGATGAAGTCATTGCATATCATTTCTGCAATGGTTTAAAAGTGAACGTGTTTGATATATACTGCGGTGGTTCGTTGTCATGTGTAAACCCTGCGTGTTTACACATCCTCAGCGTCGCTCACCTGCATTTTTAAATCTTAGCTACATTCACCCAACATAGTTTTTAATTCAATGCCGCATACACGTAATACTAAAAATGTTCAAACTTAGCGAGCATTCGCTATGACTATGAGACTACGCCACGTACCACGGTTGAAGCGCTCCCTTGTCACATGTTAGTTTGTTTAGGTTGCTCTCTATCATGTGACAGGGGTGGGTTTTTTTCCTACATCCTATTTCTCAAGCAGGCCCAGCCAAGGCGGCTTCCCTTAGGTATCGCTGTGGAGAGGGTAACCAGGGCAGAGATGAGCCACCCCCGTAAGGAGCGAAGAGGGGTCCCCGCGGCTGGCGGCTCTGCGCTGGATATGGACACCGCGGTAGTGATTCTGGGAGCCGGGGTGACAGCCCTCACGCACCCGCTGCTGTACGTGAAACTGCTCATCCAGGTACGAATGGGGACGACAGATCTGCATTTAATGCGAAAATGAATGGCAGGACACAGCAGCTGTCTGTTTCTGTACTGTGCATGTCAGAGCTGGACCAGGGGGGGCGAGCGAGACTGTGTGTGAATGATGCTGAGCTCGGTCCACGAATGTTGTCTTTTCCTGTGGATATGTGACCGGGCAGCCGGAACCGAAGCTAGTCACATGGTACCTTAAAACCTAAGCTTAACCGAAGCCCCACACTCGTCAAAACATCCATGAATAAAATTAGAACTGTTGCCGACTCTATTGTGTGCCACGTTTATGTGTAGTACTGGTAGGGGGTTTACACTGATGCACAGCAGGGATGGGAATAAGACTCCTGTTGCACAGCAGTGTCACCCATTCCAGGTTTTACTACGAGCTTGACTAGCCATAGGCAACAAGCTCAGGTGTGGATCAAACTGCTATGCAATGGGAGTCTTATGTACATCACTGATATTGGATATAATTACCATGCAAGCCAGGTTGTTGGGTTTACAATTCTGGAGCTTTGCAAAGACTGGAGTCTCTCACCGCCTCGAATCTTTCACTTTCTCTACACAGGGTCACATAACAGTTCACAATTGACATGTGAGCTTGTGCATTCAAGACTGGAGTCTCTCCCTACAGTTTACTGACCAATCTCCTTATGGGTTATTGTTCGTTTGTCTCTGGATATGGAATGCATCAGAAGTTAAAAAAACATCATTTAAAACTGCACCCGGGGCTCAGTAGAAAACCGCAACCTAGGAACAGCATATCGTGAGTGCCACCTGCTGGCGCTAATCGGTATAGCAGGGAGATTCGGTATTGTGCAGTCTGGCATGGCTGTTTGCTGCATAAAGGTTCTCATTGTTATTTGCAGGTGGGCCACGAGCCTCAGCCACCGACCGCAGGGAGCAACCTCTTTGGGAGGAAGGTTCTGTACCTGCCAGGGTTTTTCTCCTATGGTGGGTTCCCTGGCCACAGGGTTATATAGTGGAGACACCCGTACGTAACTTGCATGTAGAAAACCGTTTGGTCTTATGGGGATGAAACTTGGTAAGGACATTCTGTAGCACATTGATTGAGATCGTCACAATCATGAAACTTGGTAAGGACATTCTGTAGCACATTGATTGAGATCGACACAATCATGAAACTTGGTAAGGACATTCTATAGCACATTGATTGAGATCGCCACAATCATGAAACTTGGTAAGGACATTCTGTAGCACATTGATTGAGATCGTCACAATCATGAAACTTGGTATATATATATATAAACGTGTATGTGTGTCTCTCAGCTATTCACAAAAAAGTAAAAAAATCAGCTAGTGTTAAATCGCAAGAAAGAGAATGAATGTCCACTGGTTTGTGTCTTTCTGTTTGCAGCCAGGCATATAGTCCGTGTGGATGGGAAGAGGGGTCTGTTCAGAGGCCTGTCCCCCCGAATCATGTCCAGCACTGTCTCCACTGTGGTGCGCAGCCGAGTCAAACAGGTACCGTGCATATTCACCCTACAGTACTGCAGGGGGGTCACCCTTAACCAGCCCTGCCACAGCTCCGGTCCGCCCCGCCTATTCCAGTCCGGGTCTTGAGTTGAGCAATTCCAGTGTAGCACATGTGGATACAATACTATTGTGTTTCCAACCCAGCCCCCAAAGCCAGCATGCACAGAGATTTCCACTGGGAATGTGCCCCTTGTGTTCCACAGGTCACGCCGATCCCAGACATGGAGCACGTGTCCAACAAGGACGACATCAAGACGTCCCTTAGGAAGGTTGTCAAAGAGGTGAGACACCAGGAAACAAGAGCCAACCCTTCAAATCTATGTTCCTTGTCTGTTTTTCAAGTCCATGCGTTTGATCCCAAACGTAGTTGAACCAATTAAACCAATTTATCCAGGTCTTGAGCAGTTAATTATTTCAAATCTGGGTAGTAGACGGGATAGCGGCTGGTCATGCCTGTACACTATTCAAGGAATTCACACAGTTCCTGCGTTTTGCCTGCAGAGGGCAGTGTTGTACTGGGAGGAGTACAGCATCAGAATACTCTGCCTGTAGTGGCAGTCCCTGTGTTTTGCCACTAGAGGGCAGTGTTGCACTTTCTGAATAACCTCCCTGCTGTGTTGCAGACCTCCCACGAGATGGTGGTGCAGTGCGTGGCCCGGATATTCACCCACCCATTCCACGGTAGGAGACGTCACTCCAGTTCTGGGTAATGCTGTGCAATCATTGCCTTTGCAGTTCTGCAGCACAGGAAGTCTGCGTTTATTATCTGACAAAGCCAGCAATTTGAGTCCAAATGGCGAAGCTTAGTATAAAAAAAAAAAATATATGAAGACTTTGGTTGTCTTATTTATAGCGTTTAGCTCTGAGATATTGAGGCATCGTTTGGTGTAAAAATGAGACCGAAATGCTTGAAAGAGAACGTTTGGAAAGGGTTTCTCAGCTTTGCCAGTCAGCGTTTAAACAGCAGTGTTTATTTTGTTCCAGTGATTTCTGTCCGGTGCATGGCGCAGTTTGTTGGGAGAGAAATGAAGTACAGGTAAATCCGTGTGTTTGAATGAATCGGGAGGGGGGTTACGCTCCCCTGCTTTCCAATCCTTTAGATGAAGCGCAGCTCCCAGCCTCCTGCTAACCTTCACTCCCTTTGTTTCCATTGACAGCGGCTTGTTCAGCTCTGTCGCGGAAATCTTCCAACACGAAGGGATCGCAGGTTTCTTTGTGTGAGTTTCACTAAACTTCCAGCCTTTGTAACTTCCAACTGCCGATTTACATCCAGACCGTTTAACACGTCGCGCCTTCGCTTTTATCACTCCTGCTGCCCACGCTGTTAACATCCTTGTCGTAGAAATCTGCCTTCACAGGCATGCATGCCCAGAGCCCTGTTCCTAAACTACAGTGTAATGTCATTTTAATGCGCCTTTTAGCAACCTGATTTGAATTTAAGGCTGGAGAACAATGTATTATCCCCATCCTAGTGATGTCACTGAGTGAAGGCACTGTATTTTGCATAGTTCACTGTGTGGGATCTGATACAAATTGCAGCACAAACCCACCATTTGAATTATCAGCGTGTTTAAATCGTCTGCTCAGTACATAATGTCAGCTCTCCTCGACCTACACTGACTGCTCTCCACCTACGCTGAATGGCAGACCTCTCATGCAACTCCGTTTTGAAACCCTTACTAGAAGAGCTTGTTTTTAATGTATCTTAGCACACAGGTCTCGGCAATGGCATTACTCCCTGTGCTGTGTTTCTGCAGGGGGTTGGTGCCTCATGTCCTGGGAGAGATCATTTTCCTCTGGTGCTGCAACCTGCTGGCTCACTTTATCAACACGTATGCTGTGGATGACAATGTAAGTACAGCTTTCTCCACTAGGGGGTGCCAGTCGACCTTTTTCAATTTTGACGTTCGGATTTTTAAAAAAAAAACTGTCGTGTCACTTAAGGGGTGACGTTTCTAATGGTGTACATGCTAGCTAATGTACAGAAGTATAAAACGGACGCTAAAATGTTTTTTTCAGTGTGTTATATATATATATATATATATAAATAGCAGTTAAGGCCCATGCTTCCTGTGCTTTTCATTTGCAGTTCAGCCAGGCACCTGCAGTCCGAAGCTACACAAAGTTTGTTATGGGGGTAAGTGCAAAGAATAAGGGGCAATTTATTCATGTCATTTTTTTAATCAAGAATGGATTAACTGGGGGATCCCTGAGTGGCTCACCGGGTAAAGGCACGGCCGCAGGGTGAGCCGTACAGTCAGGGTAGTGCAGGTTCGAGTCCTGGCACAGTCAGGGGAGCGCAGGTTCGAGTCCTGGCTGTGTGGAGTCGCTGGTTTTTGCTGGGGACTCCGAAGGGAGCGTTGCATTGGCTCTTAGGGAGACAAAACTGGCCGGGACAGTGTCTCCTCATCGCACTACAGTGAGCTCAGAGCAGACACCTGCAGGGCTGAATGGCTGTGTTACTAGCTATAATAATAATAATAATAATAATAATAATTTTTATTTTATATAGCGCAATTCATGCAGCACGTCTCAAAGCACTTTACAATCTAAAAACACACTTAACACATAATCATAAATAATCACACAGACTATACATATTAAAACATAACACACATGCTATACAAATTCATAAAAGCAGATCTCATACATAGGCTGATATGCCAATTTAAAAAGATGCGTTTCTTAAAAATATCAACATTTTTGTAATCCTTAATTGCATTTTGCAAAGTTTCTTTCAGTTTTTCCACATTTACCGCTATTGAGTGTTTTATAGTTGAATAAAAATACATTTCAACAATAAGCAGTACATAGAAGCATCTGTAACTACAGTGAAGGAAGTAAGACTCCCACTCCATAGCACTTTGACCCATTCCTGATTTTACTAAGTGTAACAAGCTTGTTCCCTGCACGCTGTGACTAATCAAGCTCATAGTAAGACCTGGAATGGGTCAAACTGCAATGCAGTAGGAGTCTGATTGCCATCCCAGTCTCCCAGTCCTGTCTCTCTGAGGGCGTTTGTCTTTCAGATCGCTGTGAGTGCGCTTACCTACCCCTTCCTGCTGGTGGCAGACCTGATGGCTGTGAATAACTGCGGGTGAGTGAAGCTGTCTGACTCCGAGGAGAAGCTCCAGTGAAGCCCACACAGGCACACTTACACTCTGTCGCTCGTAGCATTTCTTTCCTGTGATGTAAACGGACCCTGTTGAAATTTGATGGTGACTCTGTGTTTGCTTGCACAGACTGCAGGCTGGACTCCCTCCTCACTCCCCTGTCTTCAGATCCTGGATTCACTGCTGGAGGCACCTGGGGGCCCAGGTAAGGACCTTCCTAGCGTGGCTCTTACTGGAGTTCATGAAGAACAGACCGGCTTATTACCAGCACCTAGTCAACGCATGTGTCTGCTAGATTAAAGGTCCTCACTTGAACCACATCGCATGCATTCCCACCATGAGCTCCACAGCTCTTCCTGCGCCTGCACCTGCACCCTCTGTACAAACCTTTATTCCATCACACGGTGCTGATGACTCATCAGCCACGCATGGAGTAAACACCTTCCTTCCTTTGTGTGCTTGCCAGGACAGTCCTGCTTCTATTAGCACACCTTAAAGGAATGCTAACCAAATAAACACCCTTCCGTCACCGTGTGCACAATTTTACCATGTTAAGTTTCCGAGCTGTGTGTTTGTTTTCCAATGCATATGTGTTACGTTTTGTATAATCACTCGTCTCCCTCCCTGAGTTCTGCTGCTGTGCGTTTGCTGTGGTAAAGCCTCGCTCTGTTTCTCTCCAGGGTCAGTTGTTTCGAGGGTCCAGTTTCTTCTTCCGGCGCGTTCCACTGGAGATGACAGCTTTAGCAGTGGAGTGACCCCCCCCCCCCCTGCCTGAATCGAGGCTTCACAGGAACTCAGCATCTCATTAACAGCAGCCATGAGAACAGCACTGAACAGCTGCACACATTTCAACTTGAGCCTTCTGCTTGCTGTGGATTCCAGCTGTTTGGACACTCTTTCTGTTGTGATTATGTTATGTTATTATTGAAAGGACAGGACGGTTGCTTCAAAGCTGTAGGTCTTTCTTTTCTGTGTTTTTTTTTTATTTTTTAATTCTATCTGGGTTCATTGTATTGTTTCAGGACAGTAACATTAACTTTGGAGGCAAGTAACTTTGATTTGAAACCAGATTACTTCCATAATGTCACACGCAGCAACTGTTTTTAGAGGATCATTAACTTAAAAAGTTATAAACAAAACCAGAAATTCTATTTTTAAGCTTGTATTTTATTCATAAAGATCCTTTAAGCTTTTTGGGGTCATCTGCTTCTGTTCAGTGGTGCCTGTTGGAGCAAGACTGTGATGACGAGATCGCATTTTTACTAACCCTAACCAAGAACAGTTTGTTCTAATAGAAATATTGAACAATACTGTCATATCGATTTCTTCTTTACAGCTCCGTGCTTAAAAGCTGCGTTCGTTTCACCGATCTTTTCGACTCCTCAATCTCACAGGTTCTCAGATGTATTGATCAATCGATTGATTGATTGATTGGACCAGAGACACTAACATTTACATCCCAAGGTCCAAACACCGTATTTGCAAGCTTCTCAAGGAAACAGTGCTAAATGGATGGTGTGTCTGTTTAGTTTTTGGCCCATGCAGGGTTATCTGCGTTACTGCCCCCCCCCCCCCCCACACACACTTTTGAAGATAAAGTGTGTGTGTGTGGCTTGTGAATAAAACAGCAGGACAGGCTTTGAGGTTGATTTCAAGGTATGAAGTGGAAGTAAGTCCTGCGCTGAAGTGAAGCGATGGAGAGTTACAGCTGACACCTGCTGACTGACTTCAGTGTTGAAGGTTGCTTTGCTTGCTAAGTTGTCTCGCTGTAATTTTTTGTATTAATTGGGAGAGTACAATAAAACCCTTGGCAAAATGCATATTTAAGATTGATTTATTGTTGTACTTTTGCATGGTGAATTCCTGTGTCTTATGAGTCAAACTAATGACAATAACTGCAATAAACAGGGTCCAGAAGACTTGATTTGAACCCTGGACCCCTGCTTTGCCCATTGACTTCAAATGCAGCGTGTATATATTACAGAAAGCATGCAGACGGCGATTTGATTTGAAGAACCGATTCCTGCAACAGGCGAAGATTTTATTAGGTGAAAAAATAACAGTTTTTGTGTTTGATGAGTTTATTCTAATGTAGCTGACAGGTGTGGTTTAAATATCTGAACGGTATTCAATGCGATGCCTCGATAAAGAAACCCGTCATTTGTCATTTCCGTTATTACCAGGCAGACTCGAATTAGGAATGATGGGAACAGGAATTTCCGTGTGGGGCTTTCACCAGCCTGAAGTATCGAAGCGTCAGGGGGAATTCCAAAACGTGCCATGCTGCTCCCCAACATTTTTAACTCTATTGAAAAAGGGGTGCATGCATTCGTAAAGAAGCTCAAGAATAAAACCAAGTTTTCTCCAAAGCGGCTTACCAGAATAGTGGCTGTTATGCATGCACACGGCTTTGAGAGGGAATGTAAAAACTAGTTGGCACACTCAGTCTAGTGTGGTAGCTCGGGCGGAGCTTCTTTGAGTAACACGCGCTTGCAGAATAAGAGTCTACCGTTTTGCATGTTTACATTTGAAATGGGCTATTGGATAACAGGATTTGACTATGCGTCTCTGAGCAATCAATATATATTTGTGTTATTTATGACTAGTGTTCTCTCCGAAGGGTCGGTGCTCTCGTCGCTACTGTAATCCTAATGAGCAACTCACTCTGTAACACAGAAGCCGGGCGCAGGGAAGCAACGACAAAGTTAGCACAGATCTGGACACATACGTCATGTGATACTTTGCACTACACCGCGCAGAATAAAATCCCTTATATATTGTCCAAGCAGTTGTTGTTTTGATACAGTGGCACATATCATTTATCTATTTATGTATTTATTATTTGTAATATTATGTTTTTATTTGTATTGGTTGTGTACTAAATAATCATTGTTTCATCGCAGCAGATAGCGTATGATTCTAAATAATAGGGCTCTATAATATATATTTTTTAAATTGATAAGGTATACTGTATTAATACCGTCTCTGTTACACGTGTAAAAAGCCAACAGATTACATTCATAGAGAACGCTGCAATGATTCTATGACGTACGCGCCGTGACGTCGCCTGCGCTGTGCAGAGACTGCGGTAGGCAGACAAGGACTCCCAGGGACTTTTATTATATCAGAGCGCTTGCTGATTGCTCAGAGGCGAGGGGAGGAAAGATCGGCTGCAAAAACAGAGAGCGCATAAGCAACGATTCAAATTCCTAAGCTGGTGCGGAGTGAGCTGGCAGTTTTTAGTTTTTTTTTTTCTTTCAAATTGTGTAACTCCCTAGCTCTGCACAGGGAAGAAAATCTTCAACCATGCGTTCAAGCGCCGAGAAGACATGAGCATAAGGTAAGTGTGGTTATGTACAGACACACTACAAGGCAGGTTGTTTTATGTACGCAGCTCCGACTGGCACGCTTCTAGTGCTTTCATCAAGTTGTTAAACCTCCAGGATCGGAAACGTGTACCGGTAACACGAGTTGCGTATACTGTCAAGTCATGCCGCCTTAAAAAGGCACCTTTTGCGAGCGATCAGATCAAGTATCGCGACTTTAGAGTGCTGCTTCTGATCTTTAAAGATCTGTTTTGTGGTTTTCAGGTAATATGCAGAATGCGTGACACACACCAATTATGTCTCGTTCGTTTCAGGTTTAGTGTGTGTTACTGTAACATATTTCATTGTAATCTCCGCGTGTTAAAAACCACGTGTTTAAAAACGCTGTGAATATTAAAGAGAGTACTGCAAAAATACAGGACAGGTAGCTGCAGAATTTTAAAAAGTATTTCTACATCAAACTTTATTATTCTGTTACCGTAAATAGTTATGGATGACTGCAGACTATCCCTGTGCTGTAACTCCTAGCGCTACACTTTCTACCCAAGACGCAACTGTGCAAGAAAAAGCGTCATCATTTGTTGCAATAAACCTAGATTTTTATTTTTAACAAATAATTAATATATAAATACACACACACACACACACACACACAAAGACATTGTACAGCAGAGTGCACAATTATCAGACCACCTCAAGATGTGTCATTGATGTCCTTTATATACCCACCTCTGGGTGGGAGAATTTCAATCTCCGCTCAGTAAACAGTTCTATAGAAACAATAGCTTTGTGCTTTAATTAGGAATGGTAAACAGCTAAGTGTGCATGTTTCCATGTGTGGCTCTGTGTTCCTTTTCTCTCACTGTTGCAAATGGATTGCATGTGTGGCATATTTTGAAGTCACCAATTCAAGACTAATTTGACAATTTTCCAAGATTTTCACTGCCAGTGGTTTGATTTCATATGCGCCACAAATCAAAAACAGAAGCAACGTTGTGTTCAAATAAATGTGCACACGACGGTACATTTGATCTGCCTGCTGCAAACACCCGCTGCAATGCAATTGAAACAGCAGAAGACACGGGTCATATCCCCCTTCTCTACCTGTTTAAATATATAGATATTAGGACTGCCAGCTAAAGCTGAAGATAGGCAGTGGAATGTAAGAGACTGAAAGGTGATTGGGTGGGGTATGGGTTCTAGAACTCTCGCACTGCATGCTTACCATGCCAGCACCTGACAGTGTTTTGATCAAACTGAGCTGAGTTTCCACCGGTCTTAACAGCTGAGCTTCACTTTGCATGATCTCTTTGCCTCTCAATGTTATCTGAAGAGTTCAGGGCAGTTTGAATTGAAGGTGTGTGAAGCTTGGTGTCCGTCTGCTATCTGTCCCTTTAGTATGGAAATAGAGTCGGAGACAGAAGACAGGTCTGTGTGTGAGTTAATGCAAACCTGCCTGCAAACAGTTCAAACGGTTTGTTCATAAAATACGTTTGAGAGCGATTTAAGTTACTTTTTAAACCGTGTTTCGTGCAAGAATAAGAAAGTTAGCATCATTTGTATATGTCTGTCCCACATGTGTCTGCACTCAGTGCTTCTGTAAAAATTCCCTTGACAAGCTTTCACATTGGCTCCCAACGTGTGTCCTGCTTTGACTTACTAAAAACTTTCCACCCAGTGTTCTGTAATGTGTGTTTAATGAGTGTTTCAGGTTTCGTGGTTGTTTGGGGGCAGCGAGAGGCTGTGGTGGGTTCTGAAGACAGAGAGGCCAGTGTGTGTGGGTGTGGGTGTGGGAGTGGGAGTGGGTGGGTGTCCACCAATCAGCTGTTTCGTGTGCTTACCAGGGATCTCTCTCCGCTCAGCATTTCAGTTTCAGTTTAAAAGGTAAAGCTGCACAGTGAATTACAGATGACTCTTCTAATCTAGAACAATGTGGTGCAGACTGTTCTATGTATCTACATGCACGCACCATTTTAAGATTGTGTGTGTGTGTGTGTGTTTAACTGTAGACCGCACACATTCCAAGAAAAAACAAAAGCAGGAAAACTAAAAGCAAACAAGGTCTACGGATTTCAGTAGAGATTGAGTAGATCATCTACTGTAAGAGAGATGGGTCTTCTGTTTCATCCCCCAGCTCTGTCTGTTAATATCTAGCACAAAGGCATCACTGTGTAAGCATGTCTGGCATGTCGGAGACAGCAGAGGAAAATCACAACAGGTTTAAAAGAACAAGCTGCTATTCCATGTTAGTCACTGGGTTCGGCTCGGCGTAGCATTTTTGCAAAATAATCCAGGGCTGGCTAGGCAAAAGGGAATGCGGTCATGCAATTTTTACAGCATCCATTTCCTGTTTCGTGTTGATTCTGCGCCACAGCGGCCCCTGCTGGACAGAGATTGGCAGTGCAATATCGCTTCTCCGATTTGGAAACTGTGCAGTTTGAAATACAGAATGTGAAGCATGGTGTTTTTTTGGGGGGGTGGGGGTGCAACTCCCAAAATACAATTACAAATATATACCTATATATTGATATGCAATAGATCTGCAGAGATGGTAAACATTGTGTCTTCATAACCAAACTATCAACCCTTCCTCTCCACTTTTAGGTATTGCTGTTTAGCATTGCTTCGAATGTTTTTTTGAGATTCCTTTCCCAAGATAAAACAGGAATTTCCCACACAAAAGCTCAGCAGAAACAGCACAGGCAGCAGAGACCCACCCTGTCATTACAGGATCCAGCTTAGCAGAAAAACAAGCTTGGGGAGTGGAGGCTGGTGTAGGGAAAATACTATGCAAACGATTCCTGAGCATCAAACTCCGGGCTTGGCGTTTTGCTAGAAAACTGGTGAAACTGAACCTCTTCAGACCTGTTAGACTGCATGACTGGAATAACTACGAGAGGGTTCAGAGACTCAGTGAGATCAGTTGTAACATTTCACCCTTGGAGTGTGGTTAAGACAGTCCCAGGATCTCTCTTAACAAAGCCTGAATGAAGGCACGGATTTTGTTGTTGTCTCACTGGGGTGAGTCTTGTGGATTCGCCCAGAACGATTTGCTCAATGCAACAATTAGTCAGTTTAATAGTCATGCCTGCTTTATTAAACATCAAATCAGTATGCAAAAAGGGCATTGTAGGCATACATACCAATTTCAGGCATGACAGTGTGCAGTTTTCATGCATTCCTCTGGTCCAGCAAAGGAGCTCTGTGCAAGCCTTTTCATACCTGTCCTGTGGTCACGTCTTTAGTCTTTCTTTCAGAGCTGTTTTCTAGTGTAGCTTGATATCGGTGCCCACAGTTTAGTAACTTTTGCTGTGGTGGTCCTTCTAATAAGCAGGGCTGAACCCGTGCAGGCATGGAATAAATGGCATTCTGGGTTAGTCTGGTTTAGATTGTACCACAGTTCATGTATATTGAAAACTTGTCTAAAAAAAAAAAAAGTTTTAAATCCTTTTGTCATTTTTCTTATTTCTCAGATTTTTAAAGAGGATTCCAGTTGGCAAAGGTCATTTTGAACATTCTTTCTCTCTCTCTCTCTCTCTCTCCAGCTCTTGAACAAACAGCTTTAGTGAGGACCGCTGAGCCCCCGAGCGAGGGGGAGAAAGGAGGGCCAGCCCGCTGGGACACTAGACAGGAACTCGCTGGTGAGAGAGAAGCATTCAGTCTCCAAGGAAGACGCAAATGCCAATGGAAAAAAAAAGAAAAATCTTATTTATTATGTGTCCAAAACTACTTTTTTCAGTATTTCAGCATCGTGACAGTAAAATGAAATCCTGCTTTTTCCTTCCAGAGTCTGCAAACTGTGAGCTGCAGTGTGGTGTGGAGATGTCAGGCGAGGTGGGTACCAGGGCGCCCCCCTCGGAGTGGGTCACGCTGGTCGTTGATCACATCCGCTTCACGGTGGACCCCGGGATCTTCACTGCGCACCCCGACACCATGCTGGCCAGGTAGGGCTGTCCGATCACCGGGACAGGCTGTGCAATCTTAGGGGACTCTTGTGGTTTTATGATGTCCCCGGAACCCCTTGATGAAATGCAGCCTTATTCCACAGTTTGGTGTATGTTGTTGTGAAAGCTCTCTCTCTCTCTTTCTCTGTGTCAGGATGTTTGGTTCTGCCCGGCAACACAATTTGAGAAATGAGAAGGGAGAGTTTGAGATCGCAGAGGGCATC
The DNA here is from genome assembly GCA_030684275.1 of Acipenser oxyrinchus oxyrinchus. Classification (NCBI taxonomy): domain Eukaryota; kingdom Metazoa; phylum Chordata; class Actinopteri; order Acipenseriformes; family Acipenseridae; genus Acipenser; species Acipenser oxyrinchus. The sequence goes on from CM060293.1 coordinate 5,359,045, forward strand.
AGCGGCAGCGTCTTTCAAGTCGTGCTGGTGAGTCTAAACTCCATCTACAGTCCATCCATCTGCTTTCATGTACTCATCAATTTCTCTCTCCTGCTGATCGAATCAACATCCCACAATACTAGCGGTCAGGTCAAGGGGATAGCATCCCTATAACCTAATGCACTCTGTCATAAGTTCTCAAGTAAAAGCGTATTGATGCAATTCAGATTGACTTGGCTAATGCATGATGCACCGACGCAGGCATGATCTTCACAGTGTGTTTCTGTGTGTCTCAGGACTATTACAGGACGGGGGTGCTGCGCTGTCCTGACGGGGTTTCTGTGCCGGAGCTCAGAGAGGCCTGCGATTACCTCTGCATCAACTTCGACTGCAACACCATCACGTGCCGCGACCTCAGTGAGCACCCTGGGACTCTTCGGGCTCCAATCTCCTCTTGTATCGATTCGTTCTGGCTGTATAACCGGCGCCAGTGAATGCTGTAATTGCAGCATCTCAACCTTTTCATGCATGGACCTCATAAAGGGACGGATACAAAAAAACTTCTAGTCTTTATAAGGGGAGATGTGGAAGACGCAAACGCATGATCGCCTCATATCAGGGTGCCCCCCCCCCCTCCGTATAAAGCAACGGAAAAAAACTGAAAACATTTTCAATGAAACATGTATTTATTATGTGTCCAAAACTACTCTTTTTCCCCAGCTGTTTTCAATATTGCATGCATGAAAGGGCTACAAGTCAACGGCAGGTCATTATTTCACAAAGACAAGCAAAACTATTTAATAAGCGAACAATCTCCTTCGGTTTGTAAGACCAGGGCTGGGCACATGGATTCAGGGGTAGTTCCTCATGGCTTTCGGCAGTGCAGGATTTTTGCTTTAACCAAGGTCCAAAAACCTTTTTAACAAAGCGGCTCTAATCAGTAGCCTCCAGAGACATGTCAAGTTTGATGGATGGTTGTGTAACGCTGTTGGAACCTGGAGTGGCAGGGCTGTCTCCGGTGTGACCCGCCTGTGCTCTGAACCTGCCCTCTCTCTCTACCCCCCCAGGCGCACTGCTTCACGAGTTGTCGAACGATGGGGCGCGGAGGCAGTTTGAGGGGTTCCTGCAGGAGCTGGTGCTGCCGGTGATGGTGTCGAGCGCGCAGGGTGGGGAGCGGGAGTGTCACATGGTGGTGTTGACCGACGAGGACACTGTGGACTGGGATCAGGAGCACCCTCCGCCCATGGGAGAGGAGTACTCCCAGAGTAAGAGCACAGCTGCGGCCAGACGCTTTGCAGCACCTCGTCGAATCATCTCATTCTGCTTCATAAAGTCGTATGCAGGGTTTGCATTCAAGCATTGCACTCATAGTTGCTGTTATTTGGTGTATCACGTGTGCCGAATCACTTGCTGTTAACTCCACTCGCACCCTGTGCTTTCTGATATTAAAATGAAGTGCTTGTTTCCAGGTTTGATCTCCCCTCTCTTCTGCTTGCTTTGTGCCCCTCCTCCTCCTCCTCCTCCTCCTCCTCCTCCTCCTCCCCAGTTGTCTACAGCACCAAGCTGTACCGCTTCTTCAAATACATCGAGAACCGGGAAGTGGCCAAGGCACTGCTGAAAGAGAGAGGCCTGAAGAACATTCGCATCGGCATCGAGGGTGAGTGGCCAGGTCAGATCTTTGCCCCTTGGCTGGGCTTCCCTTCGGGTTACCCAGTGAAGACACTGCCTACCACATGCAGTGCAGCGGGCAGCCGTCCAATCGGGAGTTTTCAAATCCCGAGCATGCGGAGTTGCCGAACTTGTCTGGAGGCCCGCAGGGAGCACTGTGTTTACATATAAAAGTATTTTTATTTAATTTAATTTTTTTTTTTTTTTTTTTTAAGGGTACCCCACCTGCAAGGAGAAGGTGAAGCGACGCCCTGGCGGGAGGTCAGAGGTCATCTACAACTACGTGCAGCGGCCGTTCATTCACCTGTCCTGGGAGAAGGAGGAAGGGAAGAGCCGGCACGTGGACTTCCAGTGCGTGCGGAGCAAGAGCGTGCCCAACGTGGTGGGAGGGGGCGAGGGCGGGACCCCCCACAGCCACGCCCCCCACCATCCTCCGCAGGTGGATGAGCTGGACCGGCTCAACGGACCCAGCCTCCGCCTCCCACCCTCTGAAATACAGGACGGAGATCTCTGACATAACCCAGATCAGCCCTTCATCTGGGTCAAGACCACACGGCAACATTAGCCCGCTGTATTTACAGGGTGAAATCATCTGGATCTGTTTCCCTTAGTCTCACGGGTCGCTGCACTACATTGAGAGAGTCCCAGGCTGAAGATCCTCCTGTTGGATGTTGGAGACGCCGGCTCTCGATCTGTGATTGGTGGACACGATGTTCTGGTGCAGAAATAATGCAGCACAAAACATCTGGGTCACCTCATCCACTCCAAGTTGATTTACCGTTACACTTAAGCAAAGGATCTTATTTAGGAGCCATATGAGAAATACAACAGCCAGAAATCTTGTGTAGCTCTTAAAATACGTTAATCTGTTTTAACAGTGTGCTTGTGAAACCAGAATTCAAAGTGGATCGGTCTGAACGTAGGGTCTGGTGATGTGTCGACTGGTCAGATAGAAACAGGACCAGTGTTTGATTGCAACAAGAGAACACCTTCAACAGTGGTCATCCCCTGCTGGATTATATGGACTTGAAATATCTCAACATGCAGTTGTCTTCTTGGTAATTCCTGCTGCAGAGTTTATTTTCACTCAGATAAACGCCCTGTCCGTCCAGCTCCTGTCTTTACCAGGCAGTGTAGTGTGGGGGGTGACAGTCAGGCATGACAGCACTGACCCCCTCCGTTACAGTTACAAAAGCACGCTGCAATTCAAAAACTTTTTCAATTTAAGATGAAAAATGTGTTTTGTTAGGTATTTTCAATCGGGTCACCCCGAGCCTTGCCGCCCCTCCCCTCCTGTGATGATGTAATAGTTGATCACGGCTTGATTGCTCTTTATTGAGCGAACCTACCGGTGACAACAGAGCCGAAAGCATAAGAAGAAAACCAAAAAGGAACAGCAGGTTTGTAGGCGCAAGGCTGGTTTCACAGGCCCCGGTTAGCACTAATCAACGCCTGTGAAACCAGCCTTCGTGTTTTTCTGTTTCTTTGGGCTCCTGTCTAGCCGAGTTATGCTACTGATCAAACGCACCGTGTTAACCTTGTGTCAGGAGCAGGCTTCGTTGTGTGAGAACGGGCCAGTGCTACATATTACACACGGATTGCTTTGAACGCCAAAGATTGAACTTGTATGGAGGGCAGTGTGTTGCAACGCGTGCCGCTGATCAAGGTTTATTAGGAAGCTTACGAGTGACTGAAGACAGGTGTCAAATAATATATATTAAATACAGAGTCAAGCTGCTTTCATAGTGTCACTCGCTTTGGTGTTGTTTCGAATAAGGAAAGGAATTAGAAAAATTGCACATTTTTTTGTAAACAATGACTATTTTTTACCAAAAAATAACAATGATAATTAAATTCAGGGTTTTTAGTGGTAGGATTCTTTATTTATTGGTGTTTCATTTGGCAGTGTTCTTGGTATTTACAAATCAAAATAACTATTCAGTTCCTGGTACTGTATTATTATTATTATTGGGGTTTAGATTTAGTTAAGGAAAGGAAATAAGGCACTGGGCTTGTCTCAGCAAGTTATTCTAGTTATTATCAATCAGACAATGTTAATTAAATACAAATTGCAAGACACGAAGTGCAAATATATATTTAATTAGAGATATACTATATATGTATACTGAAATATGTACATTATTGTTATGCATACTATAGTCTATTAAACTGCTAAAGGCCAAAGATTACTGTTGAACTAAGTTGTTTTGCATTGTCTCGATTTAAAGTCTTGCAGTGTTTATGCACAGTACTTGAAAAAACATTGTGTACAGCTGCCGTGATCATTCTGAAAATAGACGTTATATTAAGAAATTATCTTTTCATTTCTATAAAACAGAGGATAAATACTCAAACAGAAAGCACACCTGGAACCATTGTTATACACAAGTGTTTATTGTATAGTTTAAGGGCTACCGTTACTTGGCAGCATTAGAAGCTCCTTTCATAGAAACAAGCTTTACTTTCTAGGCAGGTAAATGAAAATCGATACAGTTCAAACTTAACGAAAATCGAAATAAAATACCCATTACATAGCAACTACATTTATACATAATAAACTTGTAAGGCAGCCATATATAACCCTATCAGAAGAAGTAGGGAAAAAAAAGTAATTGGCCCGAGTCACAATGCTGGTGGTGTTGCACACAGCAAGAACCCTGTTTTACTGAACTGTGTTTTTGTTTAATAAAAACAAGCATTTAAAAAAGGGAAGTTCACACCCAGAAACTGGTGAGAGAAACTCAACCAGTACAGAAAACAGGACATCTCTGCTGTGGATGCAGGCCAGGGTGGGAACATCGAAATGGGCAAAAAAAAAAAAGATACTTAAATTACTTCTAGATTCGCTCGCTACGCCCATCTCTTAAAACTACGACAAGATACCAAGAAATAAAACCTAACGTACATTTACAAAGATTCAAACAGTCCCCCAGCTAGGAGACACACACTCAAGCAAAGTCTGCCCCTGTTATTTTTTACATTTCAAAACCTTAAAAACCAACTAATTCATTCATAAAGTAATCCTGCCCGATAAACGGCTATTCTATTTTTTCTTTTAAAAAGGCAGGTTAAATATCTTGGTGAAGGGCAGCAACAAGCCTCTTTGAAAGGGGATAAATAAAACAGAATACAGACCATCTAAAATATAATATACATTACAGCATCCAGCACCCATTCAGTGATACAGCAAGCGACTTTCATGGTACGATACAGACAAGCTGGTGGAAATACAGCTGCTAACACCACACACACACAAAAAAAACTCAACAAAAGGACTTGCTCATATTACAGCTGATGTGTTGTACCATGGCTCTATTAAAAGTTCTTTGGCATATGTACCTTTACAAAAACAAACACACAACAAAAGCAGCGTGCTAAAACTCTGTGGACCCTAAACCGAGACCTGACCCACTCGATTCCTTAATACACTGGCGACTGTGAGAGACCCTCAAAACGCAAGACCAGAGTTGAGCTGTGAGGATTTAATGCTGCGTTGCACTCGCGAGGGGGGCAGGACAACAGTTAGAAACAGATAAGACTCTAAGTATTCTTAGTGCTCATGAAATGCAGGACTGGCCAGGTAATGCTGGACCTTCTCTTCACCAGGTAACTCCTTTAGGTTCAAATCAAGCCGTATGTATTAAATATGCACTACTCACATCCAGTAATGGTGCTAAAGCTTCTGTGATAGTCTGGGATAATTAGCCCATGCGTGCTGGTCTACCCGTGTCTAACTCTGTCCCACACTAAGCACTACAGATCAGGATCAGCTGCAACAGACAGAAGTCCCCGACTCACCATTTTTTTTTTACAATGTTGGCCATTCAAAGCCAAAATATCTACACAAATGAAATATAAAAATACAGCAAAGCCCTGGTTTAAGACTAGACCCATCTTAAAACTTAGCGAACAGATCTGTTAGAAAAGAAAAAAAGACAACTTGAGAACAGGAGACTGCAATATAAATAATGAAATGCTATCCTCAAAATTAAATGGGGGTTCTTATTTTTTGTACCCGTGCTACATTTCTATAGGGATTGATGCACATTACTGAGAAAGCCGGGGGACCGTCTCTCCCATTTTAAAGGCATTAAACGTTCAGTCCTTGCCCTTGTTGAGGACTAGCACAGTAACTTAATAATAATAATAATTCCAACACCAACTACAGGTCCCATTGTCCTTTGGTGCAACTACGGAAATAACTCCAGTTACAGGAAAAGAAATATATATTGTGAGGTCTGGGTGCTGTATTTTAACTTGTATTTTCTTAGCAGAACCACGCATGTGCTATGATTTATAATTTTTTTTTAAATATGCATGTAAAAATCAGATCCTCTTTCACCACTTGAAGGGAGAGTGTTACAATACGTAAAGTCACAGTGTGCCAGTCCACATTTTGCATATCTTCAAAAATTGAGTTAAAAATAGAAAGAAAAAAAACAAAACTGGAGGAAACAGAAAAGCCCTCGCTTTAAAAAAAAAAGGCATGTTATAGATGACATCAGTATACCAAGAAAATAAAACTTTTAGGTTTGCATAGGAGTTCTCTCAGCACTGTCCTATGGGCAGCACCAGAAGACTGAAGGAATGGTCTTTTAAAGAGATGAACATCGCGGATTGCTTTGCTGGTTTCTATAGTCGGTGGTATTTTTATGAAGCAGAAGGCAGTTGCTTGTTTTTTTTTTTGTATCTCCTGGTATCGGAGCTCTGTTGAAATGGACATCAGGATCTGTGTAGAAGGTAAAGCCCTTGCCGTGTTCCGAGACACTGGAGCAACTTGATTTTAAGGCTCAGTTTCTGAATATCCAGCTGGGTTTGTGGGGGATGAAGCTCTCCCAGGCACTTCCATAGCTCTAGAGGGCATGAGAGGGCAAGGTAGCCCCTCAAAGCCCTTCAGACCGAAATGGTAAACAAAGTAAGTGAGAGATCGGAATCGGGTGCACGGGGGTCTCCCAGTTTATCTTTTCCCCGTCTTCATGTACGAAGGAATGGCCCCCCTTGCAGTCAGCCCCTCAAAGCGTTTGTAAGTGTAGTTGATGAAGACCCAGTCTTTGTTCTTGTAGTCAGCCTCAGAATGGTTACTCACTGCTAAGGGAGCTACAAAATAAAATAAAAAAAAGCATCACCGGTTTCATTATTTATGCATCCAACCCTTTGATCTGAATGTCAGTCTTGAATGTGGGTGTGTGGGTGTGTGTGTGGAGGTGATGACTGATGACTGTATTCACGATTTCTGAGCCATTCAGTAATTTGAGATCACAGCTGCACTGGATGTATGGGATAGCAATTCTCTGCAGTGTTTGGCTTCCGACGTTAATTAAAACATTTACACACACAGCAGTTTCAGGAGCTGCAATTCCAGAAGCAGGTTACAAACATATGGCTCCAATGCAGTACGTGTGAAAGCATTACAGCACTCCAGGTTGCAATGATCCAGCTACATCTTTACTTTAAAACAGCCAATGCCTAGATGAATAACATTACTACTTGGGACTGTGCGACTGCTAAATAATTCCCTCCTTTCAGTTGTTTACACGGATAATAATAGTAATTAAAATAATAACAACACAGACCGGTTGCTCAGCATGTTAAAAACACTAAGCTTGCAAACACCCGTCTTCCTCCAGGTCTGCACAAGTCCTGGCGGAGGGCTGAAGCGGGTGATGATAGCGTTCTGGTGTTCACAGATTTACAGTGCCTTGGCTTGGGCAAGCAGTGTCTCTAAAGAGAAGGACCGTTACCTGGCGGCTGGAGAATGTCCGATTCTGGGAACTCGTCAAAGTTTGAAGTGTCATCGATGCTTTTGATTTCAATTGAGATCGCAGCGGGTCTTTCCCTATAAAAGAATACATATAAAATAAAAACGATGCTCAATATATGAAACGTACACTGCATTTAAACAGTTAGGAACATTTTAAGGAGCATTAAAATTCACACTGCATTTTTTTTGTGACGTCAACAAGCAAATATTGGGGAGGGCGGAAGGGGGGATAAAGCCGTTTAAAATTCAAGAAAAATAAATGCCGCTTTAATAGAACGGGATGTTCCATTACAAAGTCTCAATCGAAAGCCAGAAGTGTAATGAAAAGGAGGCTCTTTTACCGGATATGGTCCAAATCCAATGCCTCAAAGAAAGGGTTGCTCTTGATTTCTTCCACACCACCGGCTCCGATTCTGTGTTCTCCCTCGCAGCAGAATCTAAAAGGGAAGAGACAAGAGTCAGGAAAGAAGCCGGGTTCAGCACGGTCTTCGTTTAAAATCACAAGCAAGTCAGTGAATGAATGAATGATCGGGGAGGCTGGTCCTGCCAGGTCCAGGGAGCCAAACAAACCATACAGATGAAGATGATGCTGCGTGGTACCTGAGGATGAGGTCCTTGGCTTTCTCAGAAATGGGAACCTCGGGTGGAAAGATGAGGGTCTCCCTCCAGTTCATCACTTTCTTGTAGGTCTCCTGCGGTGTCTCGGAGCAGAACGGAGGGTAACCTGCGCGGAGGAGCAAAGCGCTTTGGTTTAGATACCGGCCAGCACAGCATCTCCGAGAAGCACGCTCATTTCCCTGGTTACAAAACCTGCGAGGGGAATCAAAGGGAAGGGGTGCACGGCAAGCGGGCTACCAAGAAAACACCACGCTGTGCAGTTCAACTCATTAGCGGCTTTCAATGGACCCACCCTGCTGTTGAAAAAAGCCTGCACTCTCCGAACGACCTCAAATCGTCTCTTAATGAGAGTCGTTTGGAACAGTCACTGTGCTTTCAATAAGATTTATAAAGAAAGCTTTGAACAGGGACAGAGAAGATTAAGTACCAGCTGACACTCATCCACCATGTGCCAGCAAGTGGAATATATAAATGGATTTAAAACATGTGAAACCGGAAGGACAGAGTAAAACGGTCTTGGAGAGCAGGTGCTAATAAAGGGAGATCGTCCCGTGATTTTAATGGATGGGCCAGTCTTTATAAAGGAGCTACAGCAGTTGTCAATTGATTAGGTACTTCTCTATAGCCATGTTTGAATAACATTAAATCACTACACACTTATTATCTGTTATAGAAGAAAGTTGCCTCCCCTCTCCTCTCTCTTACCGATCAGCATCTCATACATGATGACCCCCAGGGACCACCAGTCACACTGCTTGCTATACCCAGTCTGCAGAAACACCTCCGGAGCTATGTAGTCTGGGGTCCCCACTGTGGAGAAGGCCTGCAATGAGAAACGAAGAACGTCACTGAAGAAAGAATCCCAGGGGAGGGTTCAGCAAGAGGAACGCGCCGTCCTCGTGTCTCATGTGGAGCGTCTGGGAGCGTCTGATGGCATGAGAGCAGGGCAACGACCCTCGCAGCAGAACGAAGCCAGCCACGCTGCAGTCACACAGTCGACTGGAAGAAAAAGGGAACATCAACTATGGGTGCGCGGAAGCCGTTTAGAAGGCTGACGCTCACTGAAGCTCAACACCGCAGGTTGCTGGCAGCATGACTCGCCTGTGCCCTGTTGAAAGTCCTATTTGAAGAATTAACATGCCAGTCTGGACAAACTTTCTCTCCCAACATGCAACTGATCCACATAGGGCCAGAACAACGGTCTCCTAGCAGCAACTGGAGGTAAAAGCATGTCTATTTAAAGCATGGTGTTGATACTCACTAACTGTCTCCGGTTTCTTTTCCATGTTTCTGCTTTCCGCTTTGAGTTCATGTTCTGGAAGGCTGGGGAGTGGAAATAAGCAAAAAAACATTTAAAAAAAAAGATACAGAGTACAGCACATGATCAGCAGAACAAGCACACAGAGAGAGCAAGCAAAACAAACCTCTCAACTTAAATGCAAAAAATGTGTTCATTACAGCAGAACGGAAATTACAACTCAGCCTGTAAACAGATCATGTGCTTCTGTGGAACTGCGTAATTACAGATGTGGACACCAGGGGGCACTGTATCTGCGTTACATTTTGTACTTGCATTACCGTTACATTGAAGGCAGCATCCTTCCAAGCATATTTCCAAGCCCCGGACACGTTCACATCAACATATAGCTCATTAACTGGAATTCTTGTTAACAGCTTAAAATGATCGCTGCACAAAGGATCGAGACGGAAAGGGAGAACCTGCACGACACCCTTGCAAAAGATTTTGCTCCCTGGCTTTTTGAATGCAACGTTCAGCATCGACAACACCCAAAACACCACAAAACCACACTGCAAAAACTGCTACATCTAAACAAAGAAAATGGGTAATGTTAAAAGGTATGCACCGCTGTAGTCCTTACTGAAGTCACTGGGAAGACTGTGATTGAGATTCCTATAAAACTCTGTCCGGTGAGCTTTCTTCAGCCCTGTGCAGAGTCCGAAATCAGACAGCTTCACATGACCCTAACAAGAGAGAACAGAAGAGAGCTTTTACTTTATAAAATGGATTGCGTACGATACAGGCAGCTACCAACTGCATACTTCCATCCTGCTTAAAAAAAAAAAAAAAAAGTACAAAATGATATTGCTGAGAATTCAGGATCTTTCAGGGTTTTACTGTTCGCCTTGCACGTTACCTCTACAAAGGATTCAGTGCTTATAAGTTAGGATCCGCTCCAGCTGCACGGTGATTGGGAGAGACCACCGCAATCTCTGTGTGTCCTCACTGCTTGCTGTCATGAGCAATGAAAGCACAGGGCTGCTTACAGTGCACATCTAAAGCCAGGGTATTCATCAGCACACACAGTAATGCACAACGAAGAAAAGAAAACTGGTACCAACTGCCAATGCTTCAATGTTTTGATGCTTCTTACTTCCTCAGGAAGTGTGATGAAAGTGATGAGCACAGAAGCACTGAACACTTTGCAACCGCACTTCCCCGTTTTCTGTTATGCTGAAATATTATTACTTCTTTATTTTACGAGCCACTTTTCCCAGACCCCCTGCCCTAATTTCTAAACTCTTACGGACCATTGCCACCATAACCAAAAACCGCACCCCCTTGGACTAAGGACAGCCTTGCAGAACCTAAATGGTCACAGCTCTTGTCTAGCTACGCAAACCAGGAAAATCTCAACCCAACAAAACTTCCCAAATAAGCATGACTTGAATGTCTAGTGATGTGCCAACAGCCCCTCTGCATTGGGACACTACACAGTTAAAAGCTTTTTGTGGTTTACAGCATATTTACTCAACATCACTGCAACTTATAGTACAACTAAACTGCTCTCCCAAATTCGTGTTTGTGTATTTTTATTTTGCATATATATATATATATATATATATATATATATATACCTTACTATCGAGGAGCAGATTATCTGGTTTGATGTCCCTGTGTATGAACCCCATCCTGTGAATGGAGTCGATGGCCAGCACAGTCTCTGCAATATAAAACTGCGTCTCCTCTTCAGTGAGGGTGTCTTTCTTCATCAGGAGGGTCATCATGTCACCTGGGCGAGGGGGGAGGGGCGAGGGCGGTGCAAAGAAAGAATGGAAATGAAATCAGGAACACAAACAGAAACTAATTAAGGAAACAAACGAAGCGCGACACCAGTAGATGGATATTCGCTGCTTAGTATCGTGTGGCTGCTGTCCACCAAGACCCCCTTTTCAAGCGATGCATTCTGGTGAGGTAATGTAAACTAGGGGGGGGGCTCTCATTCAGTCCCTTTGCAACACAGCCACCCAGCTTACCCCCCGGTAGAAACTCCATGATCAGGTAGAGATTCAGCTTGTCCTGGAAGCTGTAAAACATCTTCACCACCCAGAGGCTGTCCGCTTCCACCAGGATATCCCTCTCCGCTCGGATGTGACCCACCTGCCGTTACAACGGGAAAGCTATTGGGGGGGGGAGAAACTCCAACACTGGGGATGGGGTTCGATTGGACAGGTTTTTGAGTGCAGTGCTGTGCAGCCCACAAGCTGGACAGTCTTGTCCCATACCTGCTCCTTCTCCAGCATGTCGGCTTTACGCAGGATCTTCATAGCGTACACATGGCCCGTGTCCTTCTTCTGAACCAGGCGCACCTGGAATAAAAAAAGATAAAAAAGCAGCATGAGCAGATACCTGGTTTTCATTCAAAGTGCTACCTATGTGGTAATAATAACGTGAATAGAAGCATTTTGCATGAACAAAAAAAAAAAAAGACTTTGGGCACTGCTGCCTTACTGAGAAGGATACATTTCTGCAGGGCTTGATTTATAAAAAACGGTCCTCCGTTATCACTGCAATAACAAGACCGAATAGAAATGCGCGCGGCAATGGTAAGAGGACTCTGCTCATGCAAGCGCTTCAAGGGTTAAGACCGTTACCTCTCCGAAAGCTCCTCGACCTATGACCTTCAGAGACTCAAAGTCATCCAGCCCGAGTCGAGTCCTCTTGAGCCTCAGAAACTCCGTCTCTTTCCGGGCATGCTGGGATCTTCTTATACGCTTCTGCAGTTCACCACCAAACGGGGAAGATAAACATACAAGTACATAAAAGAGCTTTTACTTTTTTTAAATGGCTTGCATTACAATCCAGGCAGCTACCGATTGCATATTACCATCCTGCTTTTAAAAAAGTACAAAACGATATTGCAGAGAAATCAATTCCGGATCTTTCAGGGTTTTAATGTTAACATGGCATGTCACCTCTGCAGAAGATTCGGTGTGTCTACTTATGCTTAGAAGCAAAGTTAGCTGCAGTTGTACTGGGAGAGACCAAAACAATCTCTGTGCGTCCTCATTGCTTGCTGTCATGATTAATGAAGGAAGCAGGGCTTGCTTACAGTCTATCTCTAAAGCCACGGTATTCATCAGCACACACAGTGCTTAAATTACAGGAAACCTGCACAAAAGTATTGAACAAAGAAGGAAAGAAAACTGGTATAAACTGCCACAGCTTCAGTGTTCCAGTTTTTTTTTTGTTTTTTTTTTTTCAAAATAAAATAAAAAGGCTCCAGTCTAGACCAGGTCCATTCTATTCTATTAATATCCCGTCTCAAAGGAGAAGGCGGCTAAAATGTTCTGCAGTCGAAGGAAACGCAGAACAAGGACTCCATACCTCCTCGTCGATAAGGCCTTCCTCGTCCATCACCTTTTCCAGTTTCTGCTGCCTGAAACAGAGCCGGGCAAGGACAATTAGCCATTCGGTGTCAGGATTCAACAGTGCATAACTAAGCCATCAGATCCTGCTGTAGCCTGAAGCTGTAATAAAAAAAATGAACGGAAAGATCTCCCAGCCAGCTGTACCAACTTTAAAATGATGAGAAGATCACATGTCACGAAATAAATATTTTAATACAGTAATACATTTTAAACCGTCCTTTGGGAAACCAAAATGTGCTCCCATTGTATTTGCAAGCAGAAAATCCATACAAGACGACTATATATATAAAAAAAAAACAATATAACTTTTCTGGGGGGTGAAATTAAGATATGGACGATCTGATCGACAAGCTAAACAGCATGTCTGGGGCTGACACTTACACGTTAACAGAACTAGCTTTTATCAAGAGATTTAAAATCATGCAATATATGTTTGAATGGCCATTACTGAAGGGGGATAACTGGCTTGCAATAATAAAAAGGTCAAGGTGCACTTTGATAACAGCCAAACACAACATGTTTGTTTTGCTTCCATTATAAATATTCTTTGTTTCTGCTTCCTCTCCAGAGTAGCACTGGCATGCAGCCGCCACAGGCTAGAGTTCAATCTATTTTGTACCAGCAAAGTTTCCTCTTTGGGCTCAGGGAACTGACAGAAATAAACTCATTTTATTATGGACTTCAGCTTGACTGGAAATTCCAGCTCACGGGTTCGACGCTTGAGGAGTGCTCGAAACAACTAAACCAGGGGTGGGACTAAGACCATTCCAGGTTTTACGACCAGCGTGATTAGCCAGTGTATATATAACAAGCTCAGGTATGTTTTATTAAAGTGGTAATGCAATGGAATTCTTATATTATACAATGCAGAAAGGCTGCTTCCTCGGTGTGAGATGACATTCAGAAAGAAATATCTAAATGAACTCAGATTATATTTACAGAATTGTTGCGTTTTCATAATAATCCAAGAAACAGGTGATTTTTTTTTTTTTTGTGTATTGAGTTTCCGCTGGGTTTTCTGTTTGCACTGTATGGAAATAACTCTGCCAGGTCTTCCAATCAGCACTGTGTAGGTCTAGGAAAGAGAAAGCACGATTTGCATGTTAAATCCCTGGATCTGCCTGGTAATGCCAGAGTGTGCCGATGCTTCTGCATCAAAGTCAAGGTCCACTGTTGGAGAAGCTTGGAACTGAGCCTAGCCTGGGGATATGGGTTCGATATAGCGGTCTCTGTTTTGCATGCGTTTGTGGGAATGAAGCGTTTTTGTTATCACTTTGTTAAATCGCATGGTCTTCTCTGAGGTCAAAAAAAATGACAGATCACCAGAAAAGGGGACAAATCCTCCCCAAACCAGCAAATCACTTTTTTTCTCCCCCTAATTGAGTAAACGAGTTCTGTAACATGAAGCCTTTTACTGTGTTGTTACAAGGGGAGGCAGAAATAGTGCTGTCTTTCTTAAACTGTTCGAGATCAGAATTCTTTCAAAAATGAAAAAGGAATGCATTTTTTTAATTTTTTTTTTTTATAAATTTGTAATGTTCTAAGGATTAACAGTTGTTCTTGTCCTGGAACCCTTTAAGAACCAGATTTTTTTCGGCGTGATTTTCAAATCATTTTTAATGCCTCGACATTTTTTTCTTAACAGGGTTTAAGACAAACACATTTTGCACTTGACAAAAAAAAAAAAAAACAACAAACAGTTTTAGTCGAACGTCTCATTAACACGGAACCTCAGACGGGTACCTCATTTCTCGCTCCTCGTGCTGCGCGATCAGATTGCTGTAGAAATTCTCCAGAGTCACTTTGGCCATAGTCACCCGTTCTTTGGTGTGGTTACTCATTGAGGAGCAGGATGTCTGACCTGTCATTGCCATGGTTACCTGCAAAACACCAGACAACAGCCACGCCATTGTTACAATAGGAAGACTGTGCAATGCCAAACGGGGAAAGGCTGGAAATAGAAGACATATGGTTTAGGTGAAGATGCCATTCCCCTGACGAAATGGGATTCTGACTTCATTCATGGAATTAGTGTACACACCTCCTGAAAAGTCCTTAACAGTTTGCTTGCGCCCCTAGTCCCTTTATGTCCTGGAAACATTCAACTATAAATGTATGTAAAAGCTTAGCAATGGCTTCAAACAGGCTCAGTGTTAAAATAAAGTGTTCTAGTTTCACCTTTGTGCTTTCTGTATTAACGGATTAAACCAGCTTTTATCCTGCACCCAAAGAACATTGGAGATATTTGAGTTCCTCCTGTTACTGGTGCAATTTACTCAAATTTTACTGGATTTTGTTACACTCGGTGCATTTTCCCGACCCATATAGAAAACAACAAACACAGATTTGTGTTCACGCCTGAACATTACCAAAAAAAAAAAAAAAAGTTTTTTTAAAAACCTCCTGAGCAACTTGAGGCATTCCTGTGAGCCGATTTCTGCACATCTTATCCGAGGCAAACTGCAGAGCTGCTCAGACACACTCCCGCCTTCACCATGTTTACGTTCCTTCTCTTTCCAGTTATTGCAACACAGATTGTAAAACCATAACACCGACAGTGCACACGAATAGCGCGCGTGTGTGTGTGTGTGTGTGTGTAACTGTATCCTTCCTAGACCTTGTAAACACCAGGATACACACGATTAAGAACGTTTAACAGGGTTCCAATACTGGAGGCTTCACCGGGTCGCTTCAGTGCAGGGTAAGAACTTTATTTCTGTCTAACTGTGCTAAGCATATAAAGCACCATTAGGGCTGCAGCTAAGCATGCAGAGAAGGCACAACAAAGAAACTGTGACAGACATCACCAGCACCACACAGTTTGGAATAAAGCACAGGCGATTGAAACAGAGACAATGCACCAGACCACACGTCTTAAATAAACGATGCACGCCTGACCTCTGCATAGCCAATCATTACGTTTGCAGCCCTTTGAAAGGCCGTGGCCAGGTACCCCTTCATTCTACTGTAAATATAAAGGCGTCCTGTCACATAGTGTCAGCACAGCGTTGCTGTGTAACCGTTCGTTACCTTGGATTGGACCGTTTCCATCTCAGCATCTAATACATCAACCATCCCAGTAAAACGCATTTAAAAATCATCCTGATTCATGATTTAGATTCTTAGGCATGACATACAAAGCCTGGTTAATGTTGGTTGGATAAGCTGCTTTTCTGTAGTGCTTATTTTTTTCTGTGATGTCAGGGCACAGTACTAGATTGCAGTCCTTGAAGCCTTTGGTAAATTGACTTGAATTGTTAAGGGTTTAGTGCATTTCCATGAAACGCATCCTATGAATGAAATGACTCTTCTATTTTCATTCTCAAAACTGGAACAAGCATCCAGAGCATCACAAGATTAGCGAGGACTTATGCAATATTAGTTTTTTTTTTTTAAACTTGTTAGCACCCCTGATCAGCACGCCTTGTTATTTACAAGAATGCAGATTTGTGCAAAACTAGATGACAGAGTTTCCATTGACAGGTTACCCTCAGTAGGGCGATGGCAAGTCCTGGGGGGATATCAGGACATGTGGGCGCCACTTTATTAAGTTAACAAAGATGAGACATGAAATAAACAAGATAAAGAAATCAGCTAGGCTGGCAAGCCTCGGGTTTGTAGAGGCATTCATGTAACACTGCAGCTCGGTATGCAGTCTGAAAACAAACACAAGGATCGCTGAAAACAACAACAGGCAGGTCCTCCCTAGACAGAAAGATTTGCATATTTTTGACTATACATAGTTATCCTGATACTGACTATTCTGGTGTTTGCTTCCTAAAAAACAATATTTATAACTAAAACATATTTAAGCCAATGGTTTTCAAAGTGTACTAACTGGACTAGTAAAAAAAATCTCTACCTGCTTTCAGCTTCAATGGGCTACAATACATTGTATTACAAACAGATAATGATGGGATGTCCAGTATGTATGGTGGGTGCATATATCTACTGTTCACATATCACGGGTATAAAGTGAATCAAGCCATTTCCCAAGGTTTTTACTAATCAGGGTCTGTGAAACCAGCCCATTTACGTCACATAAAGTTTATATCAGCAAATCAGTCTGAATCGGAATTCACTGCCTGCATGGATTTCTGGACCTTTTATTTCTAGGCTAAATAATCACACCTCGGTGTCGTCTTAATTGTTACGTTGCGAAATAAACACAGCACCACACCCTGCCTTTTTATTTAATCATAATGTCTGTAATGTACGAGCAGCGACAATTGGTTTGTTTTTAGCCAATGAAATGACACGTTTATGCAGTTTTTTGCGACATCAAGAAAAAAAAAAAAAAGTATTTTTAAAACAAGCGAAACCCCGATATTTTGTTTGTGTGTTTTTCGACATAAAACAAAAGGGTTCGTATCAGACCAAGAAATACTGATCTACACTAAAAACACAAACATTTTAAAACGCTGGAAATCGTACAACTTTCCATGTGTCTGTCTGTCTGAACCCGACCAGCTCGTCAGCACACGTTTGTAAAAGTACAGTATTATAGTCTTCCTTTCTTCATCCTGTGTTGATTTGTATTATGCTACTGCGTTTAATAAAGTACTTAAAAACACCGCAGATTATGCAAATGTATTATAATTGCAAACCTCACAATCCGTGTCAAGTTTATTCATGTTGTCAGTGTTAGTGGTCACGCAGCGCGGGTAAGGTGCCGGACTCTTAAATCAGAGTTTAAAAAAATAAAAAAAAAAGACTTAGCTAACGGTAATGCGGACTTCGTAACTTCGCCAAGTCTAGAGCACCAAACTCGCTTATTCTTGTTCCAGTTCATTTCCAAACGGTTTCTCCGGCGCCTGTGTGTTTTAAATCATAAGAAAAATCCTCTTATGGTCAGTTTTATCGTTATTATTGTTCTTCTCACCTCTGAAAGCTCAGCCACACAACCGTCCGGCTCTCCGCTTCCCCTTCGCTCTGTGGCGTCTGCGCCAGCGTGATGACGTACCTGGACGTCTCCCAAACCTTACGCATGGCGTCACTTCTAGGCGTGCTGTAACCATGGTGATAAAGAGGCGGCCTTTATTAATTTTAGGTTCGAGCGCAGTTTTGGCAGCAACTGGAATCAGGGTTTGAAATTTACACGGAAGAAAATTTAAATAAATTAAATATGTTTTACAAACTCTCTTAAACAGCCACATTACAACCGGAAACAGACCATTTGTAGGCTTACGTTTTGTAAAATTCTACTAGCAGTCAACCATCTCCAGGATTTGAGTTCGTTTTTATCTGTTTGGTTATTTAATTTATGACCATGAAATTAACATAATTAGGCGTCGATACACACTACTCTTATTAATTAAACGCTCTATGCCTATACTGGAGGAAATTATGTATACCCTGTGTGTCATATAAGTTAATATATTCCATGCAACACCATTACTGTATTATTTTGATTTATACTTTACATTAGGAATGTGTTTTTAAACTCTTTGCACTAGACTTTTTTAACATTGCGTGGTGTTTTACATTTGAAACCAATACCCGCTATTCTGTGCCGGTACCTGTTAAAAATATATTTTGTATATCTTTCGTGTTTTTTTTTGTAACGACAGATCAGACAGCCGGATAATGCTGCGATACTTTGGGTGACGGCGACCGCTAACACGACAAGGTAATATATTTGCAGATAAGTAAAGCTACACTGCTCCACATAACAATGTTCAAATACACGCACACAGACAACAAAATAACTGCCAAAATAACTGTACTTCGTTCTTCTGTTGTTCTGCAGACTAATATGACCAGATTGCTGACGTGCAATGGCTGTGATGGACAGCTGGTAACTGGAGCGCTACAGCAGGATTCTGAAGCATCTCGCCTTGTCTCACAGTGTCCTCTAATGGCAGGATAAGGAATTACATCTTAAAATGGTGATTTACCCTTTGCATGAAAATTAGTCACTTATATTTGAATATATATTTTTTGGTGCAAACGTGTTTTATAAATACATGTTTAGCGGAGTCCTGTTTGTTTACAGGTGAGCTGCCCCCCCCACCCCACTGGAATCCCGTGTTGTGTTGTGCACTGGAACAAACCAGTATATTATAAATCTCCAATATAATGTATAGAAATCGACAAACATCAATGAAATTTTTTATTTTTATTTTTTATTGAACAATTTAAAATCTGACATTATTTAAGGAGCCGTTTTAACAGTGGAAATAAGCAAAAGAAGATGCAATTGCTACTCATTGAAAGTGAATGTAGATACAATGTATTTCCTTGTTCCTGGAATAACTACACAACTTCAAGACATTTAAAATAGTATAAAAAAAACTGTAAATACAGTGCCAAGCACTTAGATTAGGAGAAAGGCTGCATGTCTGCAAGCATTAAGGTCATAGTGTTCAGATTTGTATATATATATATATAACACATTTAAAAAAATTTTTAAGAATAACAATAGAATTTACACAATGTTAAACATTGTCTGGCCCCACTATTTCTATTACTGGTCATTACTTTTAATTTAATTGGAGAGCTATCCAGCCCTTATGTAAAAGGAGCTATGTCAGAAACACACATATCAACAGCAAGGGCATGAATAAGACGTGTGTGCTGTTTTAAACTTGCTTTGTTGTGTTTCTTATGTTTCCTGTCTGTGTTTAGGGACGTGATCCTTGAAACGACTTCTTACAGTTATCCAAGATGTGGATGTAACGGATTGAATCCAGAACGCTGGATAAACTGGTTCAGTGAATCTTGTTCTGAATGTGTGCAGACGGGTCTGTTTATCAGTTAGGTTGAGAAACGTCAGAGTCCCTGCATCATAATGTAGGTGCACTGCAAGCCTGGTGGGCTGGGTGGACATCTGAAGGGGTGTTCCCACATTGTTATGGCAAACAGAGAGCTCATCATGGAATTTAAGAGTCCAGGATGCAGCATTGCACCCTAATTCAGCATCTGTACCACTGCCTTTCCGACCCATGCTCTTATAACAGATCCCCACATGCCAGTAACCTTCCCCTGTGTCCAGCTCCCAGTAATGCTCTCCAGATGAGAAGCCCTGGAAACACAGGACCTGACGCCAATGATCAAACCTCTCTGGGTGGTCAATGTAAGCTTGTTTTGTAGCAGTGTATCTGACAGTCTTGAGATCCTCAGAAAGCATCAGTTTAGGATGAGCTGTATTGGGGTCTAGTGTGAGCTCTGAAGAGAGAAATAAAACCTTCAGATCTTGATGTGCCTTTCCCATTTCAGCTTGAAATTCAACAAACTTATTTTCTAGATCTTCAAAGAGTTTTCTCTTGTTCAGGTCTTTTTCATCAGGTTCAGTAAAAGGTTTCTCCAGCGCTTCTGTGAGTTTTGTCTGGATTTCCTGGTGCTTCTGAATGAACAGGAATTCATCAGTTTCAGTCAAGACAGAGTCAGCTTGCTGCTGGATCTCCTTGAAGAGATGATGCTGTTCAGTGAGCTTGCCGGTGCTGTGCTCCAGACTGTCCACAAGGAGGCGCTGTTCTGCTTCAATCATTTCCATCATCTGTTCTTTATAATTGTTCACAAGTTGAATGATGTTGTCAAAAATGTCCAATGCATTCTGCTTCAGTTCTGCGTTGGCAGCTTTAACTGAGGTTTCGTTCTGTCTCGCCTTCTCTAAGAAGCCTCTTGCTAGTTTAAGTTTCTCTGTAATTTGTTTCACTTTTGATTCCAGTCCTATTCTCAGTTCAGAATGGGCTGTTTTGAAACTTTTCACATTGTGATTCTTGTGCTCACCTTCAATGGTGCAGGAGACACAGATGCAGGACTTGTCCTCAAAACAGTAATACTTTACATCTTCATCATGCTTTGAGCATTTCCTTGCACTGAGGTCTGATGTGGGCTCCACCAAGGTGTGGCTTTGAAATGTTTTTTTTTCCAAATGCGGTTTTAAATGGAGAGCACACATTGAGATCTCGCACTTGAGACATGTCCTGACAGCTGGGTGTGGGATCTCCAAGCACATATCACAGAGCACCGGAGAGGAGGGGCTCTCACTGGCTTTGAATCCCTCCACAATACTGCAAAGCTTGAAGTTTCTCCGCAGCGCAGCTTTCCCCTTGTACTCACTCAGGCATTCAGGGCAGGTGTACTGTCCTCTCCAAGCTTCTCGTTCAATCACTTCCTCGATACATGAAGCACAAAAGTTGTGACCACAGGGGAGCACAGCCGGCTCGGAAAAGAGCTGCAAACAGATAGGACAGCTCAGTTCTTCTTGAAAGAGACTTTGTGGTTTAGACTGAGCCATGTTGCTGTTCTTTGTAGCGTACGCAAGTAGGAGAAGACGAAAGCGAAGGTAAACTAACAGCAGGAACCAGCTGCACAAAATGCAGAGGGAGTGGCTGCAAGTTAAGGAAGTCTGATAGTATGCAAGAAGGGACAAACTACATGCGTTTTATTGTGTAAGATATTTTCTGAACGCTTAACCGAGCTTCTGCTCCTGTGTAAAGTATGCACCCCTGTTTTGTAAAAGCTATGAAGAAACTTTCAGATTGAAGGGCTCCTATGTGCTTTAATCATGAACAGAATCAATCTCATGAAATCTGTCCCGACTGTTTAACACCCTGAGCCGAATGAAAAGTGTGTGAAGCCAGAGTGGAGTAGAACAGCTTTAGCTCTAGATGGCATCGTGTGGATTTCCTTTATGTGCATGTCAGTAAGGTCTTCAAATAATCAAGGCTGTGAATGAGCTTGTGTGCACATGTGCATCTGATCTGTGGGGTAGTGCAGGTCCAAACTGGGACTGGTCAAACAGGTAGAAACAGATCCGCAGTAGATAGATTTATATACAGGGTTCTGGGACAGAGAATGTCTGTGTGTGAGAATATCTGCACCTATAGAAGCAAAGTCTGTTTACTCTCCCTGAGTGTCGATATATTATATATATATCTCTGTGTGTGTGTGTGTGTGTGTCTAATAGGTTAGTTAACAGAAGACTATTCAAACTCAGTGCCAGTTTGCAGTTATTATTTTTATTATCAGATTTCTGAAAATCAAAACACAGAAATGTTGTCAGGACCATTAACACAATTAATGTCTCCAGAACAAAATGTTCGTTTGATCAGAATAAAATACACAAATCAGAAATGATACACAAACTACAGTAAACAATAAACCGCATACAGTACCAGACCTGGGCCAGTTACAATGACAGCAGAATCGTTTGCTGAAATCACAATCATAACTGCAATGCTAATTGTGTTCAATTACAATTACACTAAAAAGTTACATAAACGACTACACACATTGACATGTTTACTCTATTCCAAATAACCAACAATAATCACAGATACAAACACAGAAACACACTATATACCGTAACTTGAATTGTTTTCAAACACATGAGGTCACCAGAAGTGGTTGAAAATACAAGAACAATGATCGAATGACAAATCAATGCGTAACTGAACTAGAATCGATTGATTACTGTATCTGGTATAATTGCAATTTTACAACTACACAGGTGTGCCAAGGTTCAATTTCAATTACATTATAATTACACTCAATTACAAAATGCACAATTTCAATTGTAATTGACCTCAGGTGTGTAGAGTACTGTATATCTGTGCTCGTTCTTTGACTTTGCACAGAGTGAACAATCCTGTTTCTGCACCTTCTCAAAATCCCTCCATGCCACCACTCACAGGGAGCAGGAAGCAAGAGCACACAAGTTAAAAACAGCTAAAGCATAAAATGACGGCTCTGAAACGGTTGCATTGCTTCCATCAAGCACCTTCAAACCGGAGGGGCAGCCTTCTTCAGCAATGCCGCTCCTAACAACCTCACTGACGTCACCCGTTGTCATGACACAGCTGCCATCGGCAAAACGACTCCTACAGCATGTAACGCGAAACCTGGGACAAGCAGCGCTCTAATATCGTGCTTTCGATTGTTTTAACAGCAAAATTGTACAGGCACAAAATGAAACCTTTATAAACTAAAACGAATGTTTCTTATTTATAAATCTGAATGATTAGCTTTCAAAAGCTTCTCTAAATAAATAAAAATTAAATAAATAAATAACTGACTTCATTCTTCTCCTCGGCAGCTGTGCTGTGGATTTGTTGGTTTGCATTACTCACGCTAGCTTATGGAGAGCATGTTAACCAGATTTTGCGTTTTGCATAATAGATTGCATCATTGTTTGTTCATGGGCATGCTACTGGCTTCGCTAGTTAATATTTGCATATGTTCGAAAGTCCCTGTCTGTAGTACTTCTTACAGTTATCCAAGATGTCGCTGTGCCAGATTGGATCCAGAACGCTGGATAAACTGGTTCGGTGAATCTTGCTCTAAATGTGTGCAGATGGGTCTGTTTGTCAGACACATTGAGAAATGTCAGAGTCCCTGCATCATAATTTAAGTGCACTCCAAGCCTGGCGGGCTGAGTGGACACCTCAAGGCGAGTGCACACATTCTTATGCCAAGCAGACAGCTTCCCATGCAACTCAACAGTCCAGGATGCCTTATTGCACCCTAATTTAGAGTCTGTACCGCTGCCTTTCCTTGCCATGCTCCTGTAGCAGATTCCCACATGCCAAAAGCCCTCTCCAGCGTCCACCTCCCAGTAATGCTCTCCAGATGAGAAGCCCTGGAAACACAGGACCTGGCGCCAATGATCAAACCTCTCTGGGAGCTGGGGGTAAGGCTGTTTCGTAGCAGTGTATCTGACAGTCTTGAGATCCTCAGAGAGAGACAGCGAACAGTGGGCTGTGTGCGGGTCTAGTGTGAGCTCTGAGGGGTAAATCAAAACCTTCAGATCCTGGCGTGACTCTCTAATTTCAGCTTGAAACTCGACAAACGTCCTTTCCAGACTTTCAAGGAGTTTCTTATTGTGCATCGCTTGACTTGTAACATCTTTCTCATTTAAAGGGGTTTCCAGTGCTGCTTTTAGTTTTGTCTGGATTTGCTGGTACTTCTGAATGAACTGGATTTGATCGGTTTCAGCCAAGATAGAGTCACCCTGCTGCTGGATCTCTTTGCAGAGATGCTGCTGCTTTGTAATATAGTCAGTGCTGCGCTCCAGACTGCCCACAAGGTAGCACTGTTCCTCTTCTATCATATTTAGCATCTTTTCTTTGTAAGTGCAAACAAGTTGAGCGATGCGGTCGAACAGGCCTGACACGTTCCGTTTCAATTCTGCACTTGAAACTTTCACAGAGGCTTTATTCTTTTCCCCCTTCTGGAGAAGGCTCTCTGCTAGATGTATTTTCTTTAGAATCTCCGATTCCAGGTCCACCTTCAGTTCAGGATGATCGGCGTTGCCATTTTCCACACTGGCAGCTTTAACGGAGGTTCCATGAATGCGCCCCTTCTCTAAGAAGCTCTGCGATAGATTCAGCTTCTCTGTCATTATTTTTATCTTGGATTGTAGTCCACCCTTCATTTCAGAACAAGTTTTTCTTAGATTTTTTTTCTTGAGCTTACCTTTGATGGTGCATGAGATGCAGGCGCAGGACTTGCCCTCAGAGCAGCCAAAATTCCCAACGTCTTCATACACTGGGCATGCATTGATACCAAGGTCTGACGTGGGCTCCACCAAGGTGTGGCTTTCAAATGTTTTTTTTTCCAAATGCGGTTTTAAATGGAGAGCACACATTGAGATCTCGCACTTGAGACACGTCCTGACAGCTGGGTGTGGGGTCTCCAAGCACATATCACAGAGCACTGGAGAGGAGGGGCTCTCACTGGCTTTGAATCCCTCCACAATACTGCAAAGCTGGAAGTTTCTCTGCAGCGCAGCTTTCCCCTTGTACTCACTCAGGCATTCAGGGCAGGTGTGCTGTCCTCTCCCAGCTTCTTGTTCAATCACTCCCTCGATACATGAAGCACAAAAGTTGTGACCACAGGGGAGCACAGCCGGCTCGGAAAAGAGCTGCAAACAGATAGGACAGCTCAGTTCTTCTTGAAAGAGGCTTTCTGGGTTAGAATACGCCATCTGTGCTGCTGCTTCAGTGTGAGATGCGAATGTAAATGAAGGGGGTGCGGTAAAACAGTGAGGCAAAAAATACATTAGAGGCGGGACACAGGCAAATCGCTTTGGAAGAAACGAAACTTAAACCTGACACCTGAAAAGCCTGAACAGTTTACACACGGTGGGGAACTAAAACAAATAGTATGCGTACAATTTTTCAACAACAGCTAAAACAGTTAAGTGAACAACTGATAAAGCAGCACTCGAAAACTAACTTTCTGGTTTACATTAACTTTTTTAAATTAAGCACCAGGGGCCGGTTTTTTTTGTTACCCGATATTTTGTGTTACAGATTTCTTTTTATCTGGATCGTTTTGATCTGTTTTTTTTTTTTTTTTTCTTCATAAAATGTCATTGATGGATTACTTGTATCCACATTCCAAATAATTAGGCTTACAAAATTCTTTTTTTTTTTTTTTTTTAAAGGAATCTCGATTACAAAATCCGGATCATTACGTTTTGAAAAACCGGCCCCCAGAAGACAAGATTACATCTGAGATCTAACCAGTGCGTTCTGTTTAACCATGATACAGCAATGAATTTTAAAGCTCACGTTTTTAAATATCTTATAAAGACCTAATAAAAAAATAAAAACAGTCACATGGTTACAACGAACTATGTTTGGTTTTTTACACAAGCTGCTACAGTGTCACAGTTACACAGAGGCACACCTTAGTCAAATATATATATATATATATATATATATATATATATATATATATATATATATATATATATATATATATATATATATATACGTATTATTATACTCGTCACCTCTCTGGCTGTGGGCAGGGCTGTTTTAAAACGCCCAACCCTAAAGCTTTATCTCAACTGTAATGCCAGGGTACAGAAATTAAAATTGCAGCCCACCCTCCCCGTTCCACCACCGCAGCTCGTTCAGACAAGACGCACGGCGGCTCTTTCTAGCTCCCCCAGGCGGCTGCGCTTGGTATCGGTCCTCCGGGGTGCGACGGAAGCGAGTACAGCGAGCCTTCCGCTTGCCTGACTGACGTTGTTTTTGTTGGCTATTTTTTTTTTTTTTAATCCGGTGTCAGCTTGTCTCAGTCCGGCTGAAACTATCCTCCCGGAGCCGAGGGGAAGCTCCCTCCTTTCCCCCAAGCGGTTCAACGGCTTATCTGCCCGGGCGATACTCTTGCACCTAACCCTGCTTTGTACTAGTTGACGTGGCCGGCGGGGTCTGGGATAAATTGGATTCGCGTTACACTGCTGTTGGATCGGAAAGCCCCTATTGGGAGAGGTCGGGGCTTTGGGCCGTTTCTGGAAGATTATAAAATAAGGTAAACAAACAGCGTGCGATTAACCTTTAATTCTTGACAGCTGTGTGCGTAGCTTTGGCTGGTCTTTGTGTGTTTTCTGGGAGGGGACGGGAGGGGGGGCAGTGTTGTTGGGACGCTTGTGTAAGCATCTGACATTTGTATGTTCCGGGGGGTAGCGTTAGGTTTAACAACATCATCGGTCATTGTTATGTACCGGTATATTATAACATGTGTATGCGGTAATTTGCATTTAATACGGTCGTTTTAATCGAACAAAGAATTGGTTATATAAGTGCTCTTGCCCTTGACAAATATCTGATTTCTCAAACCAAGTTGCGGTTTGTCATCTTCTGTCATCGCTTCTGTCGCTGTCACGGTTTGCCCTTGTTTTGTAAAGAGATAATAATGGGGTCCCTAAAGACGTGCTGTTATAATTAAATACTTTTAGCAGATGTGTGTTTCACAGTGTGTTTCATCCGGTCCTGATAGATAGTAGTAATCTTCACATTACACGCTGTACAGTCAGAACAGAAGTGACGTGTTAATAGCGGGTTGCGTTGTGTGTGTGTCTTTATATTGCTGTAAGACCCCGGTTACCGGGAACAGAAGTGAGACTTTTTATTATTTACTGTCATTGCTGGGGCGTACGTTTTAAGGCAGAACGGCTCAAAGGTCGTATTTGATCCAACTTTCGTTTCTCAAAAGGGAAAGCGATCTTTGGGTTTCTGTTGAGCATTGTGCAGTGGCACACCTGCATCCTGTACTTGCAGTCTGTTGCACTCCTCTGTTTCAGTCCTGATCCCAGGGAGAATTAACAATCCAGGTTTTAGTTTGAACCAAGTTCTAGCAGTGTGTTCGGTCTAGAATGCAGCCGGGATACGACTCCCATTGCATAGCAGTTTTATTCCATTCCAGGTTTTACTGAGTTTATAAAAAACTCACCTGAGCTCGTTGCCTATACGCTGTGACTAATCAAACTCGTAGTAAAACCTGGACTGGAACTGCTATGCAGTAGGACTCATATTCCCATCCTTGTGATGCACATACCTGTCTAATATTCTCACAAGCTAGTCTGAGATGCTGTACTTTTAATGAAAGTGTTTGAATGAATGTTTATGGAATTGAATGTCAGTACCCAGACAGAGCAGATGTTATACACCCCAATGGCCCTTGCATTTGATACTTGCCTTTTGAAGTTGTAACAAGCAGAAATGTAGATAATGATTTCCTCTGCTTAGTCCTGTCTTGCCAGTAATTAGTCCTGTCTTGCCAGTAATCATCTGGATTAGCCTTGTATGTCTGCTGTATAGTTTTCTAATGACAGCACCCAATTCCCACAGAGTCATGGTAAGTGTCATATGTTTTGTAAAGGCTTAGTTGATGCATGTATGGAATGTTCTGCAGCTGCAGCAGCCTGCATTGCTTTGTACATGCAGTGGGCAAGTGTGCTTGTGTTAGTGGCCAGACACTGCCTCATTAAGGATCATTGTTACTGGTTAATTTAAGTAAACTAACTTTCAATACATTAAAAAAAAAAAAAAAATTCCCCATTATGAAAGCGAAATCGTGAAGATCGTGAGTGCTGACATCTTCATTATAATTCAGTCTGACGTCCTTTGCCTTGACAAAGCAAGTGTTTTGCACGACTCTTGCATTTTCTTTCGCCAGCCTCTTCAGCTCCATCCAGCAGTGCTTGGATTCAGAACTGGAGACTGAGCTGGAGACTATATTGCATGTTAACAGTACAAACAAAGCAATGCTGCAGAGCATTACTCTCTATACAGCTATAGTGTTGGCAAGTATAGCATGTCAGGTATTGGGATGTCTGTGTAAGCCCTGTTCTTTGTCTGATTTGAAGGATCTGTCTGCCACTGCACTGTGGAGCCTGTCCAGCTGTCCAGCAGGGGGCCCTACTGCGAGGACTCTGTATCCAGTCGGGAGCTCTCGATGAGCGGCCACAGATCGGCGAGGCTCCGGAGCCGGGACTCGGACCGGCACATGGACACTGTCTGCCGGCCGGCCCCGGGAGGAGGAGGATGTGTCCTCAGCAAGCTGGTCCAGCTGCCCTCTCCGCCCCTGTCCCGGCACCAGCTGAAGAGGCTGGATGAGCACCGGTACCGTAGTGCCGGCCGCTCCCTGCTGGAGCCCATCATGCAGTGCTACTGGGAGTGGCTGGTGGCCCGTGTGCCCGTCTGGATCGCTCCCAACCTCATCACCATCGTCGGGCTCGTCACCAACATCTTCACCACCCTGGTGCTGGTGTATTACTGTCCCACCGCCACCGAGCAGGTAGGGACTAGCCGGGGCTGCCTTCATCCAGTGCTTTAGAAACGCTCACAATCTAAGGTAAATTCCGAAGGCTTTGACTGGTGCCTTCGCTAGAGTAACGATCATTACAATGATGAAGGCACCAGCTGGAACGTTTGTCTCCTGCAGGGCGCGGCTAAAATTCTTCACTTCTGCATTTCAGATCCCTGTTTAAACTCCCAGAAGCAGATTTATTTATTTTGTTACTTTATGGGTCAGTTTGGTTTACTTGACTGTGAAGTTTCTTCAGTTTAGAACAGATCTGTCTTTTTTTAAATTTTTTATATAAAGGTATTCAAGCCTTGCTGCTTCTGTCAGACACTGCTGAGCTGTACAGACTTGCAGGCACAAACAAGCTTGCAAATTGGAAGCACCAGGGAATCCAGTTCAGACCTTTGGCCCGCTTGTTTAATTACACATGCTATCTCTCCAGCTACTTGTCTAATCAGTCGAAACATACAGTTAGGTAGTTCAGTAAAAGTAGATCCTATACGCACTGCAGTAGTCTTTATCTTCATACCTTTAGGAAGGTATTGTTCGGTTTTTCTTTGTTGGTCCGCATTCCGATATTATAAAGGCTGCTGCGCCCTGTAATCCAATACAGTGGCTCACATTAAGCCTCCTGTCTCCTGGACTGGGAGCGCAGTCGGCATATGAACATGTGGAATGTCCTCCCAGGCTCCTTGTCATCCAGTAATAGTTTACACATGGATTAGTAAGCGACTGAAGGTCACTCCGAATGCCTCAGTATTGAATTGCCTGGTGGCATCCAGAGCCAAATCCAAGGCTCATTTTCAGAGATGAATAAAGACAGTGCTAAAGGCATAAAACAAGCAAAGGAGGAATTATTACTACTTGCCTTTGGGCTTGCCTCGAAATCGGAGCCCCTTGATTTTATATGTAGCAGAACTGTCTCTCAACACAGTGTAACCCGCACTGAGGATTCTGCATCCTGCTGTTTATGATGTGTTGTACAGTTTGGGTGTATTTTATGTATTTCAAGAAAGAAAAAAAAAACTGAATAAGGTCTACTTTTAAATAGTTTCTTCTGTTTTTATGGCCAGAGTGTTTTTAAGCTAGCTAAATGACCTTGTGTTTGTTCATATCTGGTGTTGTTTTTTTTTTCTTTCTTTTAGGCACCTTTGTGGGCATACCTGTCGTGCGCTGTGGGGCTTTTTATCTACCAATCGCTGGACGCTATAGACGGAAAGCAGGCGAGGCGAACCAATAGCAGTTCCCCTCTGGGCGAGCTCTTCGACCACGGCTGCGATTCTCTGTCCACAGGTAGCTTGTTTACTGAGCATGTTACCTGTACACTGTGGCTAAACCAAGCTTGTAGGAAAACCTGGAATGGGGGAAGCTGCTATGGAATAGGAGTCTTATTTCCATCCCTGGACTTAAAATGTACTATATGTATCAATGTTGTATTGTTCTGAGAGAGAGAGAGAAAGAGACTCTCTCTCTGACTGGGCATTCGCTGGTCGCTGAGTTCACTGCATCACCTCTTCAGTTTTATATTTGTATTTCAGCACCTGTTTTTGGGTAAGGTGACCTGTGTGGGCTGACAGCGATGTTACAGCAGCTGTAGTCCCCACAAGGTTTACAATACCATTCTGGTGGTTTGGCAATTATTTTGCATAGGAAGGTCATTCACAATAATACAGATAGCTAAAATACCTCCACATGATAGAAGGTTTAGATTATTCTCGTATAATAACGCTATACAATAAAAACAGTGTTGATTTGATGAAGTTCATGATACAGTCACAGCAATGTTGTGCATGTTTCAGTGTTGTGGTTTTCCTTTTTATTTTTTGTTCGACTGGTTGCTTAGTAACCTGTATGTGCTGGCTTGAGAGATTACCAGGAAATGTTTATTCAGAGGGACTGGCGAGAAGGAAAACGAACACCAGCTTTACCTGCCTCTGTTACACACTGGGCAAAGTGCAGATCAGGATTAGCTGAGAAGGTAGAGACTTAGTTGGTGTTCAGCTCCGGTCCATGGGGATCCAAGCACCAGGCTTTTCACAGTCCGGGTTTTTATTCCAACCACTAGCTCAATTCCCAACCATGCAAATTAAGAAATACCCCCAGGCTACCCCCAGGCTGAGTCCTGCAGGCTATGAATAAAGCTCTAGAATATATTCAAATGAGGTATTTTGTTGAAACTTTTAATTGGGAATTTCCAGCTGAGAAAGAAACAGCGGCCAGACATCTCTTTTAAAATTCATCCGAATCCACTGCATGGCGTTCATTATTATTATTATTATTATTATTATTATTTATTTCTTAGCAGACGCCCTTATCCAGGGCGACTTACAATTGTTTACCTCTTGAAATGCCCGCGGTCCATGCTGACTCCACGTGTGGAGACCGCGCTGATTTGCTGTTTTGCTCCTGTCCCCTGCAGTGTTTGTGGTGCTGGGGACGTGTATTGCTGTGCAGCTGGGAACCAACCCAGACTGGATGTTCTTCTGCTGTTTCGCAGGGATGTTCATGTTCTACTGCGCTCACTGGCAGACCTACGTGTCGGGCACGCTGCGCTTCGGAATGTAAGTAACCAGCGCAGTGTTCAGCCACGCCCGGGGCCACCAGGAGTTGTCCACGGAGACCACAGCAGGCTGACTGGTTTCTTTACTGTTTCAGAGGAGAGTAGATTCGTTTTTTTAAATGCCAGCGTTAATCGCCGAGGCACTGTGAAGTAGCGCTACTCGTTAGCGCTGTGTTAACTGAATACCCTTAAAGGAGAGGGATGGGGTGAATCAGCTGATTGTCGTTATGAGGTCACAGGGATGACAGTAAGACTCCCATTGCCCAGCAGTTTGATCCATTCCTGGTTTTACTGTGAGTTTAAGGCAACACACCTGATCTTGATATCTATACACTATTAGCTTGTGGCTAATCAAGCTTGCATCAAAACCTGGAATTGGTGAAACTGCTATGCAATAGGAGTCATATTTCCATCTTTGCACCCTGGAATGGCTCAAAGAGCTCTGAAATGGTCTTAAAAAGAAACCTGCTAGCCCCAGTAAAACAAGCTCCTGTACCGGTACAAGGTTCGCCTCGATTAAATCTAAATTTTGCAATGCTACAGGCCCAGCTCATATTTATTGGTACCATCGAGCTGCTATAAATTTGAGCCTGCCTGCTCTGGAATGGTTTTGCACTGTAGAGGTGTAATAATCGCTTATGAAGTTTGTAACGACGACTTTTCTCTCCCTCGCACGCAGATTTGATGTTTCAGAGTCACAGATCTGTATTATAATATTACAGATTTTGACAGGAACTGTGGGTCCTTGGTTCTGGAACGATACGGTAACCATTATAAGTAACCAGGCAATCAACAGTGGCATGCAGCGTGTAGCCAAGTGAGACAAAGACGCCTTTTCATGGACAGACTGCTTAAAGGGAGACAGTATTTTGGTTGAAAAAATAAATCATTTTAACATTTTTAAATGCTCATTGACAATACTGATGGCTGAGCCCTGCTCCCTAACAATCTTCAGTCTTCTTTTTCTGAAGGGGGCTGTGCGGAATACAGGCGAAAGTACACTCTATACTTCTTTAGTAAACCTACATGTTTTAATATGATGGACCCTATTAAAAGACTTGCATTTTGTTTTGAAGTTAGAGAGCATTCTGAAAATGGCATATAAGCTCAGATCCTTCCTTGGATACAACCCAGAAAGACTAAACACATTTTAACAAAGAAGAGGACCCGCTGTATTGTAGCCTAGTACTGAGTGACCACAGACTTGGGCTTATCCAAGTAGGACATGGTCAAAGCCCCAGCGCGTCCCTCTATAATTTTCCCTTGAAATCAAAAATAGTTCCCGATTCTTTGTCAAGCCTCTTCGGACAGTAATTTTCTTTGTTTAAATCGCTATTAAATCTCGCCGCCAGTTGGTAACAGCTGACTGCAACATATTTCTAAAATGAAAAGCTGTTGTAAATGATTCAGGGTTCTGGTAGCCCGTGCATTAGAGATCGTACACAAGAGAACAAACCATTATGGGAATCTGCGTAATAAGAGAACGTCCCTTCCCATTGAGTCCTGGGAATGTGTGGTTAGCAGGGTAGTTTATTTATCATCATTATTGCTCTGGCTCCCAGTCTGTGCATGAAAACCAGCGTCTGCTCTGCATGCTGTCGTGAGAACCTGTTATTTGCTTGTCTCTAATTCTGCTCTGGTTTCTACTTTTCTTGTCCGCTCAGAATTGATGTGACTGAAGTGCAAATCTTCATAATAATCATGTATTTGCTGGCAGCCATTGGAGGATCAGCTTTTTGGCAATCACCGGTAATTTAATGAACAATTACTCTTTAATACAATGTTGCCCTTTTTATTTCTTTTATTTTCCATTTTACTACAATCTGTTAATCGGCTGAGTAATTGACCAGTGGTTTATGCTATTTAGTGTGGGACTTCGTTGTGCTGTTTAATGCCATTCTGTCCCTGGTGAGTGAATATTCTCAAATGTAATATATTAGGCAGGCTTGTTTTGGCCATTGGCTCGACTGGGATTGGCAATAAGACTCCCATTGCATAATGGTTTGCTCCATTACTGGTTTTACTATGAGTTTAATAAGACGTGACCTTGCTACCTATACAATTGGGGCTAATCAAGCTTGTAGTAAAACCTGGAATGGGTGAAACTGCTAAGCAATAGGAGTCTTATTTCCAACCCTGCTCTATTTTAATGATCTAAATGGATTTTCATACCTCTGCCCTAAAACTTATAAACCTCGCCCTCCTGCTATTGTATTTGGTGGTGTTAATAAAGGAAATGGTAACTCATGCATGGGCAAGGACGACTCCAGTGAGATTGATAAAGGGTGAAGCCTGGTATAGATCATTAGAAGAGACCACCTGTGTGCTTTACAACTAGCTTAACATTAACATGGGCGCAGCGTTGAGCGAGAAAGAGACCTCATTTCATACTGTACTTGTATTCATACGAACGGGATCACTGGCACTGAAAAGAAGACGCAGAAGTTGTTGCAGTGAGTCAGGAGTTTGAGTCTCTTGTTGGTGCACGTTGCAGCGGTGGATGTAGGTCATGTTAATTACGGATTTACAGGGGGTGTAATGGACTTTCTGACTAAATGAAAAATGCTTCATTGGATCGTTACAACCTTTGTAAAAATGTTTTTCAGTGCAGTAAATGGTTTGTCTATTGATGTAGGATCGGTAATCGCACTGGAAAAAAAGTTTCACTAAAGAAAAGAGTTTGCCTGTTTGGCATCAGCAGGGTAGATGGTAACATCTGCACCGGTTTGGTTGTGTGATCCTTTACTAATCTGTGGTAGGGCAAGAATCCTTGGCAGCACTTGCCTTAGCCGATTACTTTGGATAAACGATAGTGTTTTGACACGGGGAGGTGTCTTTGCCTGAATTTGTTTATTTAGAAACAAGTGAACTTCTTTGTGGTTCACTTAGCTCCAAAATAGCAAGGATTTCCAATGCAAGTAAGGTAGTAGAAGGTATAAGTGCAGCTGTAATTGAAAGTCTTGTCTGGTTTCACAGACTAATGTATCTAGGATAACATGAGGCAGTCAAAGATTAGTGCTGATCGGGGTCTGTAAATACAGACGTATCTTCAGGCACAATTCACTAGTGCTGGGGCTGGAGGTGGCAGCTAACCTGTTTCGTGTGTGGGTTTTTTTTCCCTTTAACATCTGTATTGGTTTGCTGCCTCTGTTTTTTTATCGATTGTAGTGTGTTATGGTGTGTTTGTTGGCTTGTTTGTTTTTGTTTTGTTTTATTAATACGTTTCTCTCTTCCCAAGATTCCAGTGTTAAACATCCAAATGAAAATCTTGCCTGCTCTTTGTACGGTAGTGGGCGCCATCTTTTCCTGTACAAATTACTTCAGAGTCATATTTACCGGAGGCGTCGGCAAAAATGGATCCACAACAGCGGTAAGCAGTGACAGTGTAGTCCGCTCTGGGAGGTTCGTATTTCAGTCCTCACTTCCCAGTACGACCAGCAGTGCTGAAAGAGGAGCTCCTATAGCGTACCTGTTTTGAATCCTATTTTATCATATAACAAAATAATGGGGTTCTGTTTCTGTATTGTTTTGAATAAGCCAAAAATGAATGAACAATGAATCGAGACGGGAGTCATTTTAATAATTTTTTTTCTTTCTTTTTTTTTTTTAATCGCTGTGCTGTACAGGGAACAAGTGTACTTTCACCTTTCTTCCACATAGGATCTGTAATAATACTTGCAATGATGATCTACAAAAAATCTGCAGTTCAGCTGTTTGAAAAGCACCCGTGTCTCTACATCCTTGCATTTGGTTTTGTGTCGGCCAAAATAACCAACAAATTGGTAGTAAGTGTACTTGTTTTGGTGCATGGGTAGTTCAAATTTTTTTTTTTTTTAAAAGCGGAATAACTTCCTAATAAAATGCCTTGCTTATTCGTACTTGTATTTTTTTTTTTTCTGTTGTAAGGTTGCACACATGACAAAAAGCGAGATGCACCTTCATGACTTGGCCTTTCTAGGACCAGGTCTGCTCTTCCTTGACCAGTATCTCAACAGCTTTATTGATGAGTATCTGGTCCTGTGGATTGCTCTGGTAGGTAGTGGGAACATGAAGGAATGTGGGGGTCAGTGTCGGTACCACAAACAGTGCTGTCTTTCTCAGACACTTAACTCATGTATGTATGTATGTATGTAAGCCTGAATATAATTTACCAGTTTCTATTTGCTGGGATTCACATGTGTTGTATCTAATGTACTGGGTCAAGGTTACACATACTGTATGTTTGATACTAGAGTGTAAAAGTGGATTTCTTTATTTATTTTTTTTGCATTTGTTTTGCCCCTGCATTTACCTGTTTTTATTCTGCCACAGGTCTTATCCTTCTTCGATCTTGTTCGTTACTGTGTCAGCGTTTGCAATCAGATCGCCTCACACCTTCATATTTTCATCTTCAAAATCAAGCCCTCGGACTCAGTCTCCAACCAGCACGGGCAAAACCACCATTAGTGACTTTCCTGTGTGATTTTGGAGACGTGAACTCTCCTCAAGTGAATGTAAATCATAAAAGAGGATCGTAAGGAATACAAGAGAAAGAGGATGAGGAGGAGGATTACGTAAAGAAGATAATTTATTTCAATCACTGTCGTGCGCAATGTGTCTCGTTTCCAACATTGTCTCTTAGTAACTGAATAGCACTCCTGGTTTTAAGCAAAGTCAAGAAAGAACTCTCCTTTTTTTCTCTCCCTATGCTACTGTCTGAATTTAGCTTTTGTGATTTATCTGTGAGCAGGGAAAGCAAAAAAAAAACAAAAAACCTGAAAGGTGGTTTACATAGTTATCAAGTCCTACTCCTGCTGAGGAGAGTAGAAATAGACTTTGTATACTTTCAGCACCACACAATGCAAATTTAATTTAACCTCTTTTTTTTTTAGCATTTGATAAACAATTACGTTAATCCATTTAAACTTTTTTTTATTTTTAAATCAGGCCTTTTTTTTATTATAATAGTTTTTTTCTTCTTTATGCATTGTATAACTGTCTAAGAACATTGTCTGAAGATGCACATGCAGATCATACTTTTCAACTAGAATTCTCACAGCATTCAACAAATGTCTGTCTCCTTAAGTGTTGTTACGCTTTGACAAGGGAGAGGATAACTGGTGTGTTTATCCGAATGCCAGTCCTCTCCATCCAGAGACAGACTCTTAACTAGGCAGCTCTGAACAAATGACCCCTGCTGTTCACTCCAGGGACACGTGGGTTCTGATTTCTACCGCCACACACTCACTTGCACTTCATTCAACGTGACTTTACAGTAAAAGAAAGCCTGATTTGTAGTAGTAGTGTAATTAGTGTCATTTTTTTTTTGCATTGCTTTGGCTGCTACGTGACCCGAATGAGCTTCATTATGTGGTGTACTCATTTATTTTAATTGACTACGTGTTAATTAATGCTGTTCGGTGTCATAAATGACGATTTAGACTCGTCTGTTTTTCGTTTTTTTTTTCCTCTCCAGAATATTAAAAATATATTTAAAAAAACAGAGATTAACACAATTCTAACCCTGTAACTAAAAATGTAATCTTGCCAATATTTTGAATGTGTCTTGCGACAGAGAAAAGGGTGTATATAAGAATGAAAATGGGGGAAGTGTTGTGGGGTTTTTTTTTACCCCCAGTTTTGCCACTTGTAGGATTTCAAGCGGTTTTGCCAGAATAGATCATAAAACACTGGTATCTAAACGTTGTTTTGCTGTTGTTCATTTACATCCTCGGCTCTAAAAACTTTTCATAATATTTCATGAACATTTGTGTGACCTGAGGAGAAACATTAAGCATCCAGTAGCTCTTCTCAAATGGCTAAACTGCAGATCAAACCTTTTCCAGTATCTACACACACACACACAAAAAACTTAACCCTGAAGAACACGGTTGCAAATGATGTATTAAGACTTCTTTGAATAGTGATGAATCAACAGGTTTTTTAGATTTAGATTCTACAAAGCTTGTTATGTTTTCATTTTTGTCTTACAGGAAGAATTATTGAAAAATGTAGCCGCTATAAAAACCAGCTGGCCCAAAAACAAACATTATCAACATCACAAAAAAATGAAAAAAAAATGGAAAAAATGGCTTCATACCCAATAAAACGTTTTTCATTTCATCATATAGCTAATTTCCACACCAGAGTCCAGTGGGTTATCTTTTTGTAACCTGTAATGAAGATTTTCAAGTAGAACAAAACAACTTAAAAACTAAAATGATTTTGATCTGCAATTCTTTAGTTGATCTGGAATCTGACACAACATGCTGTTTTGATTTAAAATGTTTTTGAACTGGAAAAGGTTAATGTCTGCATTTATAGCAGGACTATACATCTCGAGTATAAAATGTTATGCTAGTAGGTAGGTGTTTATTATTTATAAAAAGTAATTCTGGCTACCCTTTATGTGTTTCAAGTGCTTCCTGTTGTCCGTCAGAATTCAATGCCTTTACTTGAACAAATTTGTTTGACTTACATGTATAAAAATGTGACTCATCAGTATTAAATTGCTTCATAAATGCTTAGTTCTAGAACCACGAATAAATATGAATTGTCAAGTTTTACAAATTGTCATTAGTAAAAAATGTATTTGGTACAAAGTTCTGTAGCCCTCGCATATGCCCCGTTTATCATCTTTTATTTGAAGAGCAGAATTTTAAATGTTGACTTTTTTGGTTTTGTTATATTTATGACATGCATGTACTGCCCCCAAGTTTTCATTTTATTTTTTAAATGTACTACTCTGATTTGAATTCGCTGTGTTTTGGTGTTTGGTTTCATTAAAGGCGAATAAAAGATAAAAGGTACATGATAAACTGTACCTTTGTTTGGGGTTGCTCTACCCAAACTGCTATGTTATTGTACATGTACTGTATTAAGAAAAAAGAGCAAAAAATGGGTGCATAGCCATCAAGTCACAAACTGCCTTTAGATATGTAACCAAAGCTTTTCGCTATACCCAACATTACATGCAACCAATAAAATTAAAAATAATAATTTTTTTTTTTTTTTTTTTTAAATTACTGGCATTGATAATTAAATAGAATATTGAGAGGCACATTGCTTATGTTTCACTGTTCGTCTTTAAAAAAGATAAAATTAAATTTCACTTGATTTTTGCCTTTGTGTCTAATAATTCTTTTGATTTTTTTGTTTGCTCGATTGTAACTTTCTGTAAAATCTATAATTTTTAAATAAAACAAGCTGATGTAAAATAAAGATTGCTATATTTATGATAAGAAATGCTTTTTAATGTATTTAAAATGTTTTGTTTTTTTTACAACAGGAATAGAATGCATTAATTTTCACTCGAATCTTTTTCTTAAACCTCAAATCTGTTACAATAACAAGGAAATGTTGAAAGCATATACATATTCATGACGACTGACAAACTCATAAAAAACAAGCACAAACTAGACCCTGTTTACAATACAAATGTGAATACTTATTCTTCCAGGGAACATTTTTTAATTTAAAAGAAATGGTAACTGGCATGCCAAATGTTTTTTTAGTTAAAACTGTGTTGTTCAAATCAAAACAATTTTGCATGGGAAACTTTCAAGGTGTCTTGAACACTGTTTTCTACTCCATTTTAAGTCAGTCTTCTGAGTCTGTGTCCAATAAGTTCAGTTTAAGCTTCACATTAACATTGATTGCAAGGACTTGCGCACTGAAGCCATCTCTTGCTGTTGCTGCAGTAAAAAAAAATATTAGCATTACTACATACTGGTAGGAATAGATGATAAAGACTTGTAACCGATGATAGACATCTTCAACACTACAATAAAATGAAAAATATAATTTGAAATCATTTAAACCACCCAGGTGCGCACACACACGCTACAATGTAGTTATTAGCATGATTTCTTTTGACAAAAACAATTCTAAAACTAATACAAAACAACATAAAGCTGTTTAAAAGACCCTCATTTAAATATCCATAATATTCCTTTCTGGTTTGGTACAGTCATTTTATTGGGGGTGTTGTTTCATTCTAAAATGGTCCTAATGATGATTCGGAGTAGATTCCTTTGAGTTGAACAACAATATATTGCAGTATTCACTGATGAATTTTGTTTAATAAGAAATAAGGGAGGGGGGTTAATAACTATTTTACTTACAGTGTCCATCAAGATCTTTTTTTGAAAAAGAGCCATTTCCTTGCGTAGTTCATTTTGAATAGTACAGTGCTGCGCAGAGTGGCTGCTCTCCAGTTCCTCCAGATTCTGCAATAAAACAACGTTATAAACCTCAGTTGTGATTGCTTTTTCTGTTATGTAAGCCACATCTCTGCTCTAGGTAGGTATATTTAAAAAAAAAAAAAAAAGATGAAATACATTGTTAAGAAATCTGGCTCAACAGTTTTCTGTAGATCGAAATAAGCGGTCCAACATTTTTAACAAATTAAAATGTATTACAAAAATGACGACATAAAACTGTCAGTATCTTGTTACATTTTTTTTTAGTTCTGTCTGTATGTCATCTGTCTTTCCTTTTCAGCTCGGCACAAGAAAGTGATGGCTTTGTTCCCACTGGGTGCCAGCGCACTTCTGTTCACCAGGTGAAGGTGATGGGTATTCCAGAACAGAAGCACACACACACCTTAACAAACTGGTCCAGGAGCTGTTTCACAGTCTTCAGTCTCTGGCCTTGCACCACCCTCATCTGCTGAAACAGTTTCTGCTGCTGCCGGAACATGTTCTGACATTAAAAAAAAAAAAACTAGATTACTTCACTGCAAACAACAGGTCTGCCAACACAAACACTTTCTACCTCTTCTGTTTCTGAACTAGAAAGGCAGGGGGAATAATAAGGATAAACCACAACCCCACAGAATATCACTTTACTGTTACGCATTGGTATTTTCAAATGTTAAGCGAATGGGGACTTGAAATGCAGTTGTTTTTATAAGGCCCTTAGGAAGTTAAACAAAATACTTACTCCAAGTTTGTCCTCTTGGTCTTTATACTTTTGGACATCACTTTCCCACTGCTGAAAGACTGTTGTAAACTGCTTGCTGTAGTCATCAGTCAGTTTATTTCTACAATTTTAAACACATCACAGCATTTGTACAAATATCACAGTACTAGAGCTAAGGTTATGTCGCATTTACAACCCATATTGATGCAGTGTTGACCTCCATGTCACGTTTATAACTTTGTTAACAAAATTGAGTTCATTTCAGAACAGCTGGGGCTTAGAAACACTAAGCGATGTCATAATGAACTGACAGAGGAAAGTCATCGGCTGGTTATAGTTGATCCTGATAAGCCCTAAACCTGCGACTACTTTAAATTGGATAGTGCTAATCGGGGTCTGTGAAACCAGCCGGCAGGTTTTAAGAACACAAATCAAATGAAGCAGGAACTGGTCTTGCTTCTAGAATTAACTGATGTATATTATTCAGTACCAAAAAGGTTTGTGGTGTGTATGCCTTCATAAACTTTCAACACACATCTTACATGGCAAATCTAATTTCACCTGTCATTTTGCTGTGCTTTCCAGACCTGCTCAATCTTCAGGTTGCTTGTTTTTAAGGAGGATTTGGTATACACTTCCATGCGTTTTCTTTTGGCTGAAAGAGCTTTGTTTATATCAGCTGTGGGAGAGAAATACATCATATATTGCACATATCTTTCTCAAGGGAGCCTGTGTTTGAATCAAAACATTGGAGGTATTTATAGGTTTTTGACGGCATGACAACTACTTGTTATTGTTTACATTCAAATTCATGATGTATTCTTACATGATGTAATGGTGTTCTATATATTGTGACATCATTTTTACTTCTATCTTTGAATCTGTATTAATTCTAATTAACATTACTTTATATAAATGAATATTTTTATTATGTCATGCAATGCTGACTCTGATTTAAATGCAGCTGGCTCTTTGAGCTAAAATATATATATATATATATATATATATATATATATATATATATATATATATATATATATATATATATAATTAGCAGACTAGAAGTTTAAAAATTTAACTATATGAAAATGTAGAGGTTCTGAAACTGATCTGGAAAGTTGCACAATACAAATAGAAATTTATTATTTTTATTGTTATTATTGATGTCATACCTCCAAATCTCTCAAGCATGGTTGTGACATCTCCACTGTGGGTTAAAACACACACACACACACACACACACAAATACATTTAACACAAAAGGAATAACAATTGTTCTTAATTAGATTCTGAAGTTCATATATGATACATTTTTAACGCAATACAGCGATTCCAGCAAATCCTTTTTACCCCGCAGTGATGATGTCATCTGTTTCGTCATCTGGTTCGGTTATGACCGGCCTCTTTCTTCCTCTAGGGGGTGCTGGATCTTACATAAAAAAGAAATATACATACAGTTATTTTATTAGACCGGATAATAAAATAAACGGTTAAAATAACAAATAGACAGCCCGGTGTTAGCTGAGAGAACAAACGTAATCCATGTTTTAAAGTCTGACAAACAAAGTTCAAATCCGATAGCCGTGGTTAGATTTTAACAGTTTTTTTTTAACTAATTAATGTCAATGTCAAAATCTCAATTTAATGAAGGTTTTTTTTTTGTTAATACCTGTACCTTCGAAACTTGACTCCATTTTTTTGGCAAGGTCATCTGTGAAGAAAGTAAATCGACAGTCTGTTGGGTCGTACCCTCCTGTTTTTTCCTTGAGGTTTTTAGCGCCGTTCCTTCTATTGTTGGACGGCTTTTGTGACATCTGAAAGACAAAAAAAACAACAACAAATAATCACGCCTTAAACCAAGTTTTATTATTTTAAATATTATTATTATTATTACTATTAGACACCTCCACCGTGTTCATTTCAATGCGTTAAATTCATTACAATATCGTTCCTCAACAGGAAAGCATTACTGAAATAAATAAAAACGTGACGTTGTTATTATTATTATTATTATTATTATTATTATTATTATTATTATTTAATATATTTATCTATACCTTCAAAATAATCGATTACTTTAATAAGCTTCTTATTTTTGGTCGTCGATGTGAAACGAGCCGCTTGAGGCTGGAAGTCCCGCTCGTGCACGTTCCCGCGCTTAGGTTTGTTGTCAGCTCCTCGAGGTCTCGTTTAAAATCGAAAGGGGCAGATTTTGTTTCCAAACATTTTGCTCCGGTGCAAAGTTCAGCACTTTTTTTTTTTTTTTTGTATTTTGCATAACTAATATTTCTCAAAAGCAATACTGTATGCAACGTTCTGCACATTTCAGTTTTGTTTTTTTTTTTTTGTATTTTGCATAACTAATATTTCTCAAAAGCAATACTGTATGCAACGTTCTGCACATTTCAGTTTTTTGGGGTTTTTTGTATTTTGCATAACTAATATTTCTCAAAAGCAATACTGTATGCAACGTTCTGCACATTTCAGTTTTTTGGGGTTTTTTGTATTTTGCATAACTAATATTTCTCAAAAGCAATACTGTATGCAACGTTCTGCACATTTCAGTTTTTTGGGTTTTTTTGTATTTTGCATAACTAATATTTCTCAAAAGCAATACTGTATGCAACGTTCAGCACATTTCAGTTTTGTTTTTGTATTTTGCATAACTAATGTTTCTCAAAAGCAATACTGTATGCAACAAATTACGTTGTTTAAACATCAGTATAACAAAAACTGTTTTTTTTATTTAATGGGCATGCTTGCGTGGAATACACGGTGCTGCAGATTTTACAACGCCAGCACTGCCCAGCAGATGGCGCGCTTTTACCAAACAGACGTGAGTTCTGCTAATCCCTGACGCTCTTCTTCGCTCTGGCTCGTAGTTTATCGTTAATCTCCGGAGAGTCCTGCAATTTTACCCAGGTCACAAGACCGCTGCTTCTGTTTCGCCAGTGTTTGGAGTCCTGTTTATTTATGTTTGCTGTATCATGGTAAACCGCCGTTTCCCAAATTCACTTTCTACCCATAAACCTTACCCAAATCGTAGATTTTTTTTGCAGTGCAATAGGTTTACAAATACTGTGACGAAATGACACAAGGCTTCGAGGACAGCAAGAAGATAAATGTGCAATTTTACTAAAAACTGACACCTCTTCCACCATCACAGGTAAACAACACGCTGGTAAGTCCGTCGCAGCTTCTGATAAAGTTCCAGGTGAGACAGTTGCCTTATTTATTATTACAGGTCAATAATACCAGGATATTATCTGTGCGGGGCTGCGGTCCAAAATCTGGAACCTCCGCCTTTAATTACAGCGACTGTGTTTAAACGGGAAGTGCGCTTCTGTCGCGCAAGAGTCGACATGTGCACAAAGTTTAGCAGCATAATGTTTTGTTGTTGTTTACTAGGTAATTATTATTATTATTATTATGTGGTCGGTTGTATGCATTATTACCTTGTGTAATAAAAACAGAAACGTGGACATGTGTGCACAGGAGAAAATGCTTTGTGAATCAAGACTAGTGATTTACTAGCCCGAGGCTGAATGTATTATTATTATTATTTGTTTATTTAGCAGAATTTAATTTAAATTGAATTTAATAAAAAAAAACAGTACTGTCAGGTTTCATGGTTTACATTAAAAATCTCTCTCTCTCTCTCTCTCTCTCCTTCTCTAAGTCCGGAATCAGCCTTGAAAAAAAAAAAGCAGAAACGAAACTAGTATCACCAGGTTTCTGCGTCAAATTGAGTAACAAGGAAAGCATTTCTCAAGCCGGGTTGTGGAGATGCTATCACGGGAGATAACGCGGGGTTAGGCTGTGTGTGTGTGAGAGAGAGGACTGTGATTGTGGAGGAAAGATTCTCGATGAAGCTGCCTTGCAAAAAACTCAAAAGCTGTGCCCTGAAGTGCTGTCCTCGTTGTCTTGCAGTTTTTTGGACTGGTGGGCGTTCAAGCTGTCCTGCTTCCGCACCGACCCGGAGTGGACACGGGACCCGGGCTTCGCTGTGTTCCGCAGTTTGACCCGTCTTCCCCTCTGCTCTACCCGGCGCAGAAAGCAAGACCCGTGCGGACATGTGGTGGTTTCAGCGGGGTTTTTTTTTCTTACCCGCCGCTACTGTGGTGTGGTCTTCCTCGACTTTCATCTTTTCTTACGTCATCGCCGTGCTGCTGCGTCATGTCGACCCCCTGGTCCCCTACATCAGGTGCGTTTGGTTTTTTATTTTATTTTATTGGTGACGCTGTAGCAATTAAGAAATTCAAGATCCCTGTCGGGTTTAATTGTGCCATAGTCTTGTGTCTGTTTGTGCACAAAACGGCATGCTCCTCCACAGACCTAAAGCACCTTCCCCATTTGCAGCGTGAGCCACTTTGTGAACACTCTGGAGTCTTAAGGGCTTCTAAACAGAATTCAAACTTTGCTCTGGAAAATGCTTTCAGGAAACTCCGTTTCGATGTTTCAATAGCCCTACAATGCAGATTTCTCCAGAGTGTGTGTGTGTGTGTGTTTAGTTTTGTTTTCCCTACTGCTCTGAGCTTGTCTCCAGCGCAGAGAGACAGACAGTCAGTCAGCTAGTCTGGATCCTGTCATGAGGGATCTTGTGGTCTTGCTGAATTACTGGACGACAGACGGGTATGCAGTGAGAATCGCATTGCTGGGCTTTGAACTGCACTGCTGTGTTGTGGTTGCCGTGGAAACAGTGTTTGAAAGTGTCTGTGCTAAATAATAATAAAAGTAATATGATATATCTGAGGTGGAAACTCTCATTCTACATCTTAGCATCTGTCCCCCAACAATGAGGTCAGGGAGGTAAGACTCCCATTGCATAGCAGTTTGCTCTATGTTTAATAAGACACACTGAAACTTGTTAGCTGTACACGCTGTGGCTAATCAGACCTGTGGTGCC
This sequence comes from Acipenser oxyrinchus oxyrinchus, assembly GCA_030684275.1. Taxonomy (NCBI): domain Eukaryota; kingdom Metazoa; phylum Chordata; class Actinopteri; order Acipenseriformes; family Acipenseridae; genus Acipenser; species Acipenser oxyrinchus. Next base: position 5,403,655 of record CM060293.1, read on the forward strand.
TGAAGAGGTCACATGTTCAGCCTGTTCTGCTTTATTTGCTGCATGTAATAAAAGTGACTCCCAAGTTTGACCTGATTTTCACCAGCGCTCTGTGTACGTGTGGAAGCCAGCCAGATTCTTTTCAAAAAACTTGACCATAAAATCAACAGACTTTTTCTCCAGCTTTGCACTGGAGCCGAAGCTACGCGCCGCTGCCTGTGTGCAGCTGTGTGAAACGCAGGCACAAGTCAGTCCGGTGACTCCTCCAGTGACAGTAACAGAGCTGCTATTAAACCCACCAGACCACGCAGCCTCCTCTTGCTGTCATAAATACAGCGTTGTGGAAAGGCAGTGTCGTTGGTGTCTGAGTAGCTCTCAGAAAGCTGTTTCTTTTCTTTGGTATCGCGTCTGTGTTAGGGTTAGCATCTTAATCCACTGTGTTATCAGGGGGTTCGTTAATAACATGCATGTGTTTTATGTTGTAACGCGCTTGTCTCCTCGGAGAGGTCGTTTAGCAAAGGCTTGGTACATTGCGACTGCAGCCTTAATACCAGTCCTAGGGGCGATTCTAATTGCAGCTCGTAATTAATTGCAGTTACAGGTGTAGCTGAACGTGGACACACCTGCTTCACTGTAATGATACCATACGATCGATTCCGGTTCAGTTGTGGGTTTATTTGTCATTCCATCATTGTTGTATTTTAAACCACTTTTGGTGACCCCTGTTTGTTTGAAAATGAAGTTTTGTGTCGTGCGTTAAGGTATTTGCACCTCTGCATTGTTGCATAAAAATCAAGTAACCGTGTTCATGTGTGTCGTTGTTTGTGCTGCTTTTTACTATAATGGTAATTACTGCAGCATGATAATTGTAACTGATGAAAATGGAATTGGAATTGGAATTGGAATTGGAATTTCAGCAAACAGTTCTGCTGTAATTCTAACTCCCTCCAGATCTGCGTGGTACTGAATACAGAGGTGACTTCACTGCACATTGCTGTCACTAGGAGCTCATCGCAACCCTAATAAAAATGCTTACAAAGAAATTCCCAGTGGGAGGATCCCAGCAAGTCTGATTTCAGGGATATTAGTGTATTGACTTTTTGTCTTTGTAGACTGACTCCCAAAAGAGTAGCACAATATTGTGGTCCCTCACTAGGAATAGATTATATATATATATATATATATATATATATATATATATATATATATATATATATATATGTATAGGAGCTACTGCCCTCCCAGAAGGGTCACACACACCCCCAATTAAAAGAGTGAACCCCAAGAAAAGGGAACTTCGCATGAATCAAAACCCACACACTGTGCTTTCCTTTAATACCGGCCCATATTCCTTTCACAAAATCATAATGTCTGTACTCTGAAGCTCATGAGCGTTTACTAAACAGGCTGCAACATGTGTGGTTAGATTAGGATCACATGGGAACTGGCTCAGCTGAGAACAAGAAGCCACAGAGTCTCTTCCTGCTCTTTTTTTTTTTTTTGAATGCAATGCTTGAATCTCTTTTACTTCTCAACAGATAAGCAAGAAAGATCAGTCCTCTGTTCAAAGTCACAGCAGTGTGTCTCTCTGCCTTGTATTGAAGCTTAGCAGCAGCCCCCACTCTGATTCCGGTCTGCTCTAAATCAGAAAGTGAAACAGGGTGTGCTTCCTGTGCTTTGTTTGTTTCTGGCTGTCTGGGTCAAACCGTTCTGATTGCGATGAATGCATTATTTAACCCATTTTGGAAAAAAACTTGTTTTTTTTATTTTTTTTTATTGCAGTACTCAAACTGACCACAAGGGGTGAACAGAGCGTCTCGCTAGAAAGCTGTGTTCTCTGTGTGGGGTCGGAAGGAACCAGATCAGTTTTTAAAGGGCTGTAGTTGAAGACGTTTGTACTCTTCTTAATAGCTGCCGTTCTTTAACTCGCTGAAGCAGAGTTTAGTTACCGGTGGTCCTGAAAGCTGCAGGTCGTTTTTCTTTTAAAAGTACAGAAGCGGAGTTAACAAGCCAGCTGTGTAGCACTGACCCTGATCGCCGAGTTTGTGTGTGTGCTGTTCTCTTTGCACTGACCCTGATCGCCGTGTTTGTGTGTGTGCTGTTCTCTTTGCACTGACCCTGATCGCCGTGTTTGTGTGTGTGCTGTTCTCTTTGCAGTGACCCTGATCGCCGTGTTTGTGTGTGTGCTGTTCTCTTTGCAGTGACCCTGATCGCCGTGTTTGTGTGTGTGCTGTTCTCTTTGCACTGACCCTGATCGCCGTGTTTGTGTGTGTGCTGTTCTCTTTGCACTGACCCTGATCGCTGTTTGCGTGTGTGCTGTTCTCTTTGCACTGACCCTGATCGCCGTGTTTGTGTGTGTGCTGTTCTCTTTGCACTGACCCTGATCGCCGTGTTTGTGTGTGTGCTGTTCTCTTTGCAGTGACACTGGCGCCATGGCTCCGGAGAGGTGCGTGTTCGGGATCATGCTCAACATTTCATCCTTTTTAGGTACTCCACTACTTCTGATTATGACTTGTGATTATGATGGTGAACAGGAAACCCTTTATATCTGAGCCCCTGATGATAATATATTTGGACACCCTGTAGGCCAAACTGAACAGCTCAAATACTGTGTCTTAATGAGCCAACAGGGCAGATAGAAAGACTCCCTAGATGGGGTTGCATTGTCACGTCCAGCTGGGTGCGCAGTATGTTATTTGACCTGGATCCATGCCCCTCTCGGTTAGGACTGTGCTGTACAGTTGCAGGTTTTTCTATAACTCCTGGTCTCCTGCCTCCAGGTGTTGCCACTGTGTACGTCCGATACAAGCAGGTGATGGCGCTGAATCCTGACAAGCCACGCCTCCTCCAGCTCAACACGGTCGGCCTGGTGCTGGGCCTGATCAGCTCCTTCGGACTCTGCATCGTCGCCAACTTCCAGGTGAGACCCGAAATCGAGGCGCGGCGGGGACCCCCCCGCCCCGGGGAGCGCCCTGGAGTCGGAATCGTCGAGTGGAGATCCAGTGGCAGTCCTGCGACTACATGATTAGCAGCTGGTTTCATAAAAACATGATGGACGTCAATCTTGAACTACCTTACAGTCGGCTAGTTTGACAGATCCGTCACTTCTATCACCACTGATCTCTTAACTAAAGGAGGTAGTGCAAGGTCTGTGAAACTAGCCTTTAAGGTAGCAATAGGTAGTCCCAAGATTGGTGTGAATCGGGCTCTGTGAAATCTTGTGTTTTGTGACCTGGTTTCATTAAGGGCCATGGTTTGAACAAAGACCTGGACTGGAAGCACCTGCTCTGGCTGCCTGCGTTGACTTGGCCAGGGATGGAAATAAGACTCTTATTGCATAGCAGTTTCACCCATTCCAGGTTTTGTTATGAGTTAGCCACTGAGGTAGGTGTAGGTAACAAGCTCAGGTGTTTCTTACTAAACCTAATAAAACCAGGAACGGATCAGACTGCTCTGCAGTGGGAATCATCTTCCCATCCCTGGATTCGGCGCTCTGGTTGCTGGTTTGGTAACCAGGCATTGCTCCCCGCGCTGTTCCTGAAACCCCGTCCTGTATCCTGCCCTGTTGCAGAAAAACACCATGATTTCCATGCACTTGGTGGGGGCCATCCTGACGTTCGGGATCGGAACGCTTTACATCCTGTTCCAGACCATCATCTCCCACAAGATGCAGCCCCACATCCACGGCATGGGCGTCTTCTGGGTGCGGCTCTGCCTGGGGCTCTGGTGCTCAGCCAGCATAGTGACCAGTATCCTTCCAGGGCTCGTCGACGTCACAGCGTTTGAGTGTGGATGTGGCATTGCTTTGTGGATGTTTTGAGTGTGGATGTGGCATTGCTTTGTGGATGTTTTGAGTGTGGATGTGGCATTGCTTTGTGGATGTTTTGACTGTGAATGTGACATTGCTTTGTGGATGTTTTGAGCCCGGCTCCAGTTTTCTTTAACCTCCTCCACTCCCAGTGTTCGTCTCCTCTGTGATCATGTACAGCAGCCTCCCTGGAGTTGACGTAGCCAAGAAGCTGCACTGGAACCCAGAAGAAACGGTGAGCAGGGCTGGGGCCCCTCGGGGAGAGCCCGCTCTCCCACACTTTACATACATGTCACATGCTTAGCTGAACCCCAGAGGCATACAGAACACTGTACGTGTTCCTGCGACACAGCTGTTTACAAGCAGCACGATTGTTTCAGTGTTCCTATAGAAGCAGTCATTAACTCTTTCAACACTGCAGACCTGTATATAGAGAAATCCACAACACGCTGCAGACCGCTAGTCTAGTCTGAGTAAAATGCCGTGTCATTGGTGCTGTATTGTTACCAGTAGTGTAAACCCAAACTTCATTTATTTTAGCATTCTGAAGCTGTTTTTTTTTTATATATATATTGAACGGAGGTATTGGCTCATGTGCAGTGGTACTGTTTTAAATGAGACACCTGCCTGCCCCTAAACTTTGTACCATCCTTGTTAAAGACGCTGCCGTCCTCTACTTGTCTCTGCAGGGCTATTCTGCACACATCGTCAGCACGATCTCAGAGTGGTCGCTGGCATTCTCCTTCCTCAGCTTCTTCCTCACATACATCCAGGACTTCCAGGTAGGAGTCACATGGCTGTTCATTTGAGTGTGTTCCGCAGAGTGTGCTCAGTGCGACGGCCCCTCGTTCACACCAAAACGATCGGAGCCCGTTCCTCTTTGCTTTAAGACATTTTCACACCTGAAAGAATTGCGATGCCTGAGGTATTGGACACCATAGAGATGAGATACAATATAAAACAATCCAGTTTGCTTTTTCTATAGCGTTCTGCCTGCAGAGCATCCCAGGGTGATTTTACAATAAAAACTCCAAAAAGCCGTTGGCCAGTCAATCCAGCTCAGAAACAAGCTAAACGCAAACAAATATGTTTTTTCAATTTGATTTTAAAAGACTGGACTGTGCCAGCGTTAGTGATTTGAGTCGGGACGGAGTTCCAAAGGAGCAGACCAACTAGAGGTCCTCCTCGCCCCTCCTGATTTTAGACGATTTCTAGAAACCACCAGAAGTTGAGCACTCGCTGATCTCAGGGTGCCTGTAGATGCAGCATATAAACCAGAGCACTGTCGCCGCTTTGTTCCGTTGCAGAAAATCACGCTGCGCGCCGAGGCCACCCTGCAGAGCCGGCACCTCTTCAACGGGCCGCAGTTCAACGTGAACGTGCGCACGTACAACGGAGAAACCACGCCGCTGCTCGCCGGCTCCATCTGAGCAGGGGCTCTCAATCTCTCTCTCTCGCATGGGTACGCCAAGCACAAGGGCTCCGGATCCACAGGATGAGGCTCATCCAGGGCTGAAGCTTGATGCTTTTGTAACCGTGCTCAAGGATAAGGAGGGGGGAGGGGGGGGGTCTTCACTTTTACTTTTGAAACGCCTCAGTTTGTTTTATTTCGTTCTGCTTCCAGTACTGTACCTGTATGCAACGCAATGAATGCACCAGATCCGTCCCCCGCTTTCTTCAAGATCCTGAAGGAGGACGGGTCTTTTTTTTTGTTGTCTTGTCTGAGATAGAGACAGTTGTTTGTTCAGTATTGGTTTTACTTTTTGAACTGTGCAGTATCATATGAGGTACGATCTGGAAATCCTCAGGTAAAACAACATGTGTTGTGAGCTGTTATCCCCTACAAAAGGTAATGAAAGACCAGGTCCTACTGTGTGTTTAATTTGTGCCTCAAAACAGCCAGCCAGACACACCTCAGGAAGCCCTTTCTATCGCTGCACCTTAATAAACACTGTAACTACTACATCCTGTCCGTGATCTGTAAACTGAACTCGTGGGAGTTAGAGGCTGAAGGACTTGAAGGTTGATCGTATTTTAGTGTGGGGGTCGCTGGGAGGCAAAGGCATCTGACTAACCAATGTGCACGCTGAGCCCAAGACCTGACTTTATTTATTTGCATATTCATTTTTAAATACTGATAGAAGTCTGGGCGGTCAACCTCGCGTTAAAAAAGTTTATGAGAACAGAAAGAAAGTGTGAACCACAATTAAAGTGAAAGCTGAAATGCATCGCTCACTGCAGGCCCTGCAGAGCAGTAGCAGCGGATAACGGTTGCACTGCACAGAGTCTGATCAGCTGCCTAACTGGGGCCGTATTACAGAACAATTTCCTAACTTGCTTTCCTATCTTTCGTGGCTCGGATAGGATTTTTTCCTAACCTGGTGTTACAGAAGCATTTCCGAAGTCAGCAGTGCCTACAATTTCCTAAGTGTCTGCCCCAATCCTGACATTAGTTAGGAAATCCTATCTAGCGACACTCTTATCCACAAACGACTGATCGAGTCTGAATAGAGCAGGTTTCAGCTCGAGCTTCAGGGAACTGTCACCAGAATAGACATGTTTTCAAATTATGGCATCTAAACTTTATTCAGTTGTGGCAAAGAAACACGAGGCTCTATATTTTATTCTGGAAGAGAATAAGGATTTGATCGTAGAAAAAATCTATAATAAAATCTTAACAACAATACATAAATACCGCTATTTAAAAAGAGAAACTGAAGCCATACTTCTTCAATTTCAGGACGAACACCATTTTATTTGAATTCGGAATCCCAACTCACAACAATATCTCACAGGCTAATAAGCTAAAAATAACAACAGTACTGTGATATGTTCGTGCCTCCAGTGTGTACAGTAATATCATTTTGTACATTACAAACTTGTGTTTTGAGTTGCATTACATATACGAGCCGCTGGGTAGAGTTCAATGGAGCGTCTCGCTGTGTAATACAGTCACACGACACAGAATACTTCATATCTTATTACTCAGTAAAGTTTCAAATATCAATAATCATAATCACCGACAGTACCTCATGTGTGCGTCAGACTCCATAACACAAACCACCACCGAGGGGCGGGGCTAGATCCAGATGTTACACGTAGCCCAAATATAAGAATGGATCATTATGGTTCACTATAGAATATGCTGTATACAATAAGACCTAAATGCCCAGAAATATGTGTGCAGTACAAAACTTAAAATCTAAACCACAACAACAAAATAAATATGCATCATTCTTTTGTTCTTGCATGGTTTGATCAGATCTTGTAAACTTAACAATTTTATTTTTCTAACCGACAGATAGGAAAGGTTCCACCAAGTCCTAAATGTTAGGAAAGCTTAGGAAATGACCAAGTTAGGAACGATCTGTAACCTGCTATTTCCTATCTTAAATTAACAGGAAACAGCATCCCCTCTCGCTCTCTCCTGCCTCACCCAGCACAGCACGTACTGACCTGCTCCAAGTAAATGGAAGCGATTTCTAAGAAGTAATCTTCTCCTGCAGTAACATGGCTTTAGGCTGTAATCTTAGATATCTTCCTTTTGTTAAAAACACTCAAACTCTTTTTTCCCGTCTCTTGGCTACGGAGACAGTGGGAAGATCTGGCTCAGAGCTAAAAGAGTTTCTTTATGCTTTTCGAAATGACAGCCTGTGTGGACCGGTTGCTGTAATAGGAGCGCACTCCAAAGAGTGTTTTGGGGATCGGAGTTAACCCCTTTGCTCCTGGAATCATTCCACTAACGTCAGAGACTGGCCCAGGCTGCCTCAGGAATGATGAATCACCTGCAAGTCAACGCTGCACAGCACTGACCTGATTGACCAACAGAGTGTTACAGTGTGGGTGCAGGATAGTTGTCATTTTTTTTTTACATTGCTTTGAAAGAAAAGATACAATATTCTGTTTTTTTTTCTATCCAGTCCTGTTATGTGCTCAGGAATGTATTAAAAGGGTTGGATGGTACATATTGGACTAGAATATAAATACTGTATGGTTAAGAGTGTAGCACAGAGAATGCATTGCTGGGAAAATAACAAATCAGCATGTAGTATATACATATACTGGGGTATGCAGGAAATTAAGAATGACACTCGTTTTAACGTCGCTGCAACCACGCTAATAAAATTCACGATTACACATCCCCTCCTCCCAGTTCAGGGGGAGTAGAAAGGAGCCTTCAGATAAACACCAACATCCACCATGCCCATAATTTCAGTTGCACAGACACTGCAGAGACGAGCACCTTGAAGCACTGTGCATTCTGGAATTGCTGCAAAATCGCATGCTTCTGAAATGAACTTGAAAAGCAAAATACTGACCAATATAAAATATAGAAATGTGTAGAACATAGAAGAAGGTTACTGTGTTTGAGTGTATTTTAATTTGCTTTGCAATCTGACTGAACTAATGAAGATGTTTGCTACAAAAGGTTTTCTGGTACTTTCAAAAACTTATTTTAAAAATTGTAGTCTTAATAGCCTAACCGCATTACTGAAATAATAATAATGCTTAACAATTGTACTGTATTTTTTTTGTATATCAGTGTGTTTTTCTGACTAAAAACAAAAAGATCATTACCACCTGTGCCTTTCAAAGTAATTTATATTAAATTTTGACTAAACATGCGGTTGTTTTTCATTGTATACATTTTCCAAAAAGTGGAATCACAAGAGTGAGTCTGTCTGTGTATATATTCAGCTTCGTAGTGAAATAATGCAAAGCTTACTTCAATGAGATATTAAATAATGACACGTTCGCCCTCTCTGATTATTATCTGAGAATGGATCATAATAAAGCCTGACTCCAGCTGCTGTACAATGATCATCCCTGCGCAGTCCAAACAAGAGGTTCTTTCTTGCCAATAAACTAAGATGTTTGTTTAAATAATCTGCTGTGCGGTACAGAGATGGAATTCAAGGTCCAGAGACAATTGAACAAAAACAAGAAAAGCAAAAGGTGCTAAAAGGCGGTGTATTTGTTACATGATCTTTCACACCAAATCTTGCTGAAACGTGGGCCTGTGGTGTCGAGAAGCAGGAGCTAGGGGCTGTGGTCTGTAAACGCGTGAAGGTTTTGTGTTTCTGCCTCCCACGTGGAACAGGAAACCCTGCAAAGCTACAAGGAGCGAGTCTCAGATTGAACTTTTACTGAAGGCTTGATCTGCTGCAGGACTCTATACTCTATGCTCAGCAGTATAGAAGCCTGGCCAGGTGAAATTAAAAAAAAACAACAAAAAAAAACACTTTCAAATCCTCAGAGGACAGAGTTGCACCTTAAACTCGTTTCTGTGCAAGAGCTGGGGTGTAATCAGACATGTGTTTATAAAGCATTGGTAAGCTGGTCAGTGCACCAGGCAGGAAGCTGACCATCTGTACAGGCTAGCAGAGTGCCACTTGTCCATCACCTTAACTTGAAGCAGTGGGGGAGGACAAGGGAGTTCTTTACCTACAAACAGCAAAGCTGCCCTTCAGTTCACACAAACCACAGACAGTCAGTTAGTTCTCTGGTTTCCGCCTGTCGTTTTCCTGCTGGGTAGCGTGGCAACAGCCAGTCACCCGTGCAGCGAGATGTGTGAGTTCTCCAGACAGCACAGACCTGCATGGCCTCAAAACAAGGACTTGTTTCAGCTTTCCTTCCATCTTTTATTAAACTATTGCACGGGGTGCTAAACGAATCTGAAGCCAACAAGAGTGCCAAGTCTCAGAAAAGTGGTCTTATCACCCCAGCTTTTACCTCCTTAGGATGGCTTCCGGTAAGACTTAGAGCTGATTTCAAGATCCTGCTCCTTGCCTAGAAGGTGTTGCACGGTCTGGCTCCATTGAATCTCACTGAATTATTATCTACATGCATCCCTGGTCATATTTCCTGGTGCATTGCCTTAAGGCTATGAATTGATTTTAAATAGCCGACTGACAACCAAAATGCTTCTTGTGCATTTTAAACTATTCAGCTAAATCATATTTGCTCTGCTAAAATCCGTGCATCGCTTTGAGAGGACCTGGTCTTGAAAAGACGCTATACAGGCCTCTCCTGTGCTCTCATTTTCAGTCACATGGTTCTTTGGTTGGATTCATGCCCGGGTTGTGTTAATTACTAACCCAATCCCTAAACGAATCTGAAACTAATAATTAAAGCAATCAGGGCAAGTGGGTTAAACAGTAAGAGCAGACCTAAGTTTCTTACCTGCGTAGAGAATTCCTTCTCTTCTAGTGACAGGCTCCCATGCACGGGAATAGCACAGCCCAGGTCTTCAGGATGAACTTGCAGTACCAGAGACATGCACTAGATGGCAGCAACGGGGAGTTAAAACACACACGTTTTTAAGACTCAATATTCTATACCAGAGGTTCCCAACTCTGGCCCTCAGGGGCTGTTCCAAGCAAGTCCTTTAACAGCTGTGCAGCAGCATTTTAAAATGGGTTCCGGAATCTGCAGCTGGAATGTATTTTTGGAAGCATATGATTTCTGTCACAAGCATTTTTCTTACATAGCTTGATAGCATCAGGTGCCTGGTGAGTCCAGCAATACTGACGCAGCTTATACAGGTCGGTTCAGAGCGATTATCACAGCTAGGCAGTTTGTATTATAAATCACTGGTACTTCAGTACAGGCACCAAACTACCTTCTAAAAGCTGCATGAGACTACTTAAGAGCACAAGCTGTAATACTGGATATGCAATGATATAGATAGTATACAAGTTTAAATGAAGCAACGCTGGCCATATCAATTCAATGTAGTTCTTTCTACAGTATATAGCATCTGCCATTGTATGTAACAGTAATTTCAATGTACAGCCAAACCTCATCCTAGTCCCCTGCCCATCTCCCAAAGTGACTTTCAGTAAGAGGAAGAGGAAAAATAAAATAAGAACACACACAGAATGTGTTTCCCTTGACAGGGAGGCGGCATCGCGATACAAAACGAGGCTTTGACAAGACCAGGGAAAATGTAAAACTCTTTACTCTTCTGGGTAGCAATGTACAAGCAATTCCCATCTACAAACACACACACACACAGATAAACACCAGCATTTACAGCAGCTTCTCCCGTTTCACTGAATAAAAGTCAGAGTCCTTAGCATCGCATGGATTTCTCCACACACACACACAGAGTCTCTCTCAGTTATTGGGCGAGTCAGTCCAAGAGATGAATGCAAAGATCGTTTAATCTAGTGTTTCTTCTTCTCCTTCTTCATTTTCTCTTTATATTCTGCAATCTTTTTCTGAAAAAATCCTAAAAATAAAATAATAAATAATATTACATTCTTGCAGATATTTATTCAGAGCAAATCTACTGGACAAGTCCACCCCTATTCAATTCCCCTGACCGGACACGTTTTTAGAAAATATGAAAATGCCGACGATACTGCGTGAGGAAATGCCCGCATCTATTTCCTCCATCATCACCGGCCTCTCCTCCGAGTGAAATCAGCATCGGAATGGAACGTTTCAAACTGAGAACGGAACTGCTAGCAAGCGCGGAGAGAAGCTCCATTACATTTTGCAATGACGTCACTCGTAGGAGACACAGCGGTTGCAGATGAAGTTCTCGCATAAGAACTCCATCTGTTCCAACAGCCTTCCCCTGCCAATCACTGCCTTCCAATCTCATTCTAGAATCCTCCCACGATTCCAATCTCATTCTAGAATCCTCCCACGATTCCAGCAATGAGGAAAACCACACAGGCAGGCAGAGCGGTTCCTAAAAATGTTCCTATAAAAACATAGCTTCCATTGCATGTTGCACTGCTCACCTTCCTGTCCTGCTGGCTGCTGCTCTATTTCTTGAATAAATAAATCAAACATCTGGGTCTGGATGAACTTCTTGACAAACTTGCGGGTCGTCTTGGACTCCATCGCTTTGTAGAAGCTTTTCTTCTGGAACTCCCCCTGCCCTCCTTTACCGTTCCTCTTGACGTGGGACGAGAAGTGTCCCACCGTCTTCACGAAGAACGGAACAAACGCAGCAGACACAATCTTATTCAGCTCCTCGGGCGCTGAGAAAAAAAACAAAATATATATCACGTCATGACATTTAAAAACAGAAACTCTTTCTGTGCGGTGTCACCACAATTCACATTGAGTACGTGACGAACCTTCAGCAACTGTGGTGAACACACAGAGGCATCGTTTTACTTGCATAAACCACGCAGCTTGGAATCTGTGACCTCCCGCCCCCACGAGCAACATACAAAACACAGCTGAACCTCATGAAAACAAAAACGAGACTAAAAACACTGAGCGCCTTTGTTCATGGTCCAGTATATCCAGGATGGAAATGTGACAAAAGGCTTCATGACTTACTGGAGTTCTCTTTCCTGGCACTCAGCACCTGCAGGATCTCAGTTTGCAGCTTTGGCGGCAGGATGCTTTTCTCATCACCCAGCTAAAGCAGAGAGACAGTAATTAGCGATTATTCTTCTTGGTTTCAGTACTTGTACAATTTGGGTTTTTTTAAAAGGTCTGTTAACCAAACGTGTCATCAGCATAAACATCCTCACAAATCCCTTACTGGTTTTCCTGTTAGTCGTTTTGTTTTACATACCCTGGGTGGAGTCAGTTTTTCCAAGTTTGCTTCCTGTGATATAAATAATATGACCCCCCCCCCCAATGCCAACACGTCTCTACTGTCCACAGGAAACCGTTTCAATTTCTTCTGTCGTATCGTCTCCTCTCACCATTTGCTTCCTGTATTACAGTTTTCTACAGACGGCCGGAAATGAGACTCCCGTTGCACAGCAGTTCGATCTATTCCTGGTTTTACTATGTGTTTAATAAGACACACCTGTGCTTGTGGCCTACACACTGAAGCTCGTATTAAAACCTGGAGTGGGTGAAACTGCTCTGCAAAAGGAGTCATATTTCCAACCCTGAGACTCTATCTAACTGAACACAGATCGCTGTAGATTCAGAAAGTGAGTCCAGACACTTACTTTCTGAATGAACGTCGTGTTAGATCCTTCAGATAAATCCACGATTAATACCTTTAAAAAAAAAAAGAGACAGGTTTGATTAAACTGTTCATACTCTGCAACTGAGCAAACCAGTCAAAACTAAAACCAACAAGTATCACACACATGCCAACCTCCACAAGCAAATGTGCGACAGCGACGGACAGATTCCTCTCAATCTGCACCCTAAAGAACGTCCTTACCAAGTCTCACCCTACGCAGCACCATTACATGAGAAGAATGAAGCAGCACGCAGAGAGATGGCGTGTTCTGTGGTAACTTACATCGCTGTTGTCCATCACCTCCTCCAGCAGCTGCTTCTGCACCCCCAGCAGGTAGGGGGTGGGCGCCATGACCACGTCGATCAGGATCTTGGGCACAATGGAGATGAAGGTGTGCTGCCAGATGAAGGGGGTGAGCAGCGCGGCCACAGCGTGGATGCACTGAGACAGGGTGCTGCAGGGGGGGATGACACAGGGTCAGTGCCTCCCCTCAATGCGCAGACCAACGCATGCCTCACGTGGAATCCAAACAGTTCTTACAGCGTTAGCACAAAGCATAACGTACCCCATTCATAAAGAACTTGCTTTTGTTACAAGCTTTTCAACACGTTCATTGCATTACTTTTTTGATAGATGGGAGTTTGTACTGAATACGAACAAAAATGAAAAGTACATACAGTACAAAAACAGGTTAAAAAAAAAAAAGAAAGAAATGCCAATTATCTTCTCAACAATATAAAATGTAGCATTATGGGAATCACCCGTTGTCGAGTGGCTATCATTTCCTTCCCATGTTTGTTTGAAGGACATTTGAAATGAAAAGCAGGGAGACGCTTCCCTGCAGTAGCTGGGTTTATGGGGGGGGAGACGCATGCGGAGAGCTTCCTCTTCTCTCTGTCAACTCACCTGAGCTCGTCTGCCACGAAGATGATCCTGCGCTCCAGCACCGTGGAGGCGAACACCTGCAGGACCTCCTCATCCTTCAGGCGCTTGAAGAGCGTTCTGAAATCCACGTGCTCCAGCAAGGGGTCCAGCGGCCGGGTCAGCTCGATGATCTGGGGCAGGGAGGGAGACACGCACGCGACACTCAGAGAAACAGCAGACAAGCCCAGGCTAGACTACTGCCTGGGTCCCACTCTCAGACAGGAGCAAATGACCCGATCATCATACAGAAAAACCTTGATCGAAAGACTGCCGAGAGGGACCACTTCAAAAAACCAAAAAAGGGAATTCTGCGGACTCCCCGCGTTCCTTCGGATACCAGTTACAGCTCGTTTGTTTTACCGAGTTAATTTTTTAAGCCTTAGCACTACAATGCTGCAGAACTCGATTGGAAACAGCTGAATTACATTTGGGGACGGCTGCTGGAATGTCAGGGTCTAGCGTGATTTATACACGTTACTGCATCCCTGGAGCGCCCCCTTCGGGAGCTTCGCTCAGCAATGCCGGTCAGGTGGGACCCACCTCGGTGCCCGAGTCAGGGATGAAGCTCTTGACTTTCACAGTGTGTCCTGGCGCGGGGAACGGAGACTCTCTCAGGCTCTGCATGAACGGGTAAATCATCGCCGACGCAATCTGACGCCGCTTCTCCACCTCGTCGAAGATCTGCAACCAAAGCACATGCATATATATATACATATATATATATATATACATACAAGGGAAAGCGTTCTGTTTACTGTTGCAGTAGCGCACTGCCAACACCCATTAGAGTCAACTGGTCAAACAGAAGCAGTGTGTTGATTTTTTGACCCCGTGTTTTCTTAGAAGGTGTTGCTTTCGGTTTGCAATCTCTCCGGTGTGGAACTGCTGACAATGCATGACCTCAGCCCTTCCTCAGAGGATAAGGCGCTAACTCAGGGAAGTTCAAGCAGCGCTGAGGAATATGGAAACTTGCGGGGAAGTTGCAGAGACTGGATACACTGCAGAATTCCCAGGGAATACCAGGGGGCCCAGACTCACAAAGCAGCTCTAGCTAGCTAGCTAAATCCAATTCACTTCATAAAAAAAAAATAATAATAAAATAATAATAATTATTATTTAAGTGCTGGCAGTGCTTTGTAAAACTGGCCCCGTCTAGAAAAATTGGAACTAAAACCCACAAACCCCAAAGCGATTTCACCACAGCTATTGAATGGTTTATTGTGTCTTATCTTATAGTTCGTTACTGTGATAAAACAGACAGACACAGCAGAGCTCGCCTCTCGGCTCGAGGTTCTGCACTGTACCTTTGAGAAGAGTCCGAAGCAGGCCAGCTTGCTGATGATGCAGTACGCTTCAGGAGGGCGGGCTCCTTTCCCATGAGGCTGTGGGGGACCAATAGGAGGCGGCTTAACAAGAGAGGGACGGACTGGGAGGTAGAGGGGCCCCTTAGTAAAGAGAGCTGGGGTCTGGCAGGACCTGCCCCCCCAGCGCGCAGAGAGCAGGGGGGGGGAGGGCGTAGAGCTGTCTACTCCTAATATAGGGGCACCAGGCCTAGCTGGGGCACTGCAGAACTGGGACCTGTTTTCTGAGTAATATTCTGTTTTTTTATTATTTTTATTTATCCAAAAAAATTTAAAACACTGCAACGACCGTCTCTGTGACAGTAATAATAATGAAAAGAATACTAATACTAATACTAATAATAATAATAGCTTTTGCACTGTGGCTTGGTTAAATATACGTCACCACACACACAGGATTACAAAATAAATAAATTCATGTTTACAGTGTCCTGTATAGAGCACAGCACAGCACAGCACGTGGATTACCAGTAATCTCCTGCAGTACCCATTCCTCCGGCTCCCATCAATTTCAGTCAAGACAAAGGAGAAGGTTTCACTGAAAACACACGGATGTTACAGATGGTAAGCATGCTTTTACTGTGGACTGCATTCCTGATCATTCACCTGTCACATCAAACTTAATCTGATTTAATGATCTTAAACCGGATTTCAAAACTCTGGCACAATGAATGACAAGCTTAAGAGTGCAGAATGTAGATCATTAAAACAGACCCCTTGTGTTTATATTACATATAGTTTAAAATACACACACTATATATACACATATATATGAGCAACCTGTTACAATACAGTTTCTGTGCAGTTCTCAAAACATCTGTATTATTTATTTTAAATTTGCATTGGAAACAGACCATATGAGTTGTAATTAGACGCGTTGCCCCCAGGTGCTCAGCTGTTGCAGCATGCTGCAGTCGTGCAGATGTTTGCTGGTACTCCCAAGTGTGATTTCAAAAATGAAAACATGACTTCTTGTAAACCACTTCCTTTCCCTATAAGATGTGCGAGTGCAGGGAGGGGCTCACAATCCAAGCTGCAAAGTCTCTCTGCTTTGACTAACAAACCTCTCTGACGTTCTCTGACCTAGTTAGTACTTCCAGCGATGCAACTGAAAAGGAACATTCTAGTGACTAAAGGGCCGGGAGGCAGAGTGGAACCTCTCAACGGGATTCCTGCATAGCATACAGAGCCACCCGGTGGTCAGATTGTGTCTGAATTCTCCACGCCCCCCCCTGTGAACAGCGCCCCCTGGTGTGTACCTGCGGTACTCAGTGAGCGGGGCCCAGTTGATTCCCTCTGGGAAGCAGAACAGCGTGATCGCCGTCAGGGTCTTCTCCTCTTCCTCTTTCTGGAAACGCACCATCCCGTCCCGCTGGAGAGACAGGGGGTAGGGGTGTTACACACGGGACACTCCCAGCCCGTACGACTCACGCAATTAAAAACACAAACCGGAAAACACTCCACGGTGCACAGCGTACGACTCAAAGAAACGCGAGGCGAAACGTTTTCTCACAAGAGTTTGTTATTAGTACAAACCGATACACATTATCAAAATGAAAAAAAAAAAAAACTAAAACGAAACACATTTAACACTTTCACTGATCAAAACTACGCCACCTTGAAAACTGGACACCCTGCAAAGGGTTAATAATGTACACTGTTTAATAAATGCATTGCAACATCAATAATAAAACCAAAACCAGTATATACCAGAAGCCCACGCTACCCTTGCGGTGCAGGGTGCAGGGTGCAGGCGGCTCACCTTTGGGAACTGGTATGTGATCTGTGGCTCGTAGCTCTCTCCCTTCTTCTTCACCGTGACGACCACCAGGTACTCGAAGAAGAACTGCCCGCTGGAGTAGCGAGTCTCTCTCTGCTCCATCTCCGCAGGCTTCGACTCGCTGGCCACTTCCTGCACTGGCTGCTCCTTACTGCCTTCTGTACAGAGCACAGGACACAGCTAATCAACACAGCGTCATCCCCTTCTGTACAGAGCACAGGACACAGCTAATCAACACCGTGTCATCCCCTTCTGTACAGAGCACAGGACACAGCTAATCAACACAGCGCCATCCCCTTCTGTACAGAGCACAGGACACAGCTAATCAACACAGCGTCATCCCCTTCTGTACAGAGCACAGGACACAGCTAATCAACACAGCGTCATCCCCTTCTGTACAGAGCACAGGACACAGCTAATCAACACAGCGTCATCCCCTTCTGTACAGAGCACAGGACACAGCTAATCAACACAGCGCCATCCCCTTCTGTACAGAGCACAGGACACAGCTAATCAACACAGCGTCATCCCCTTCTGTACAGAGCACAGGACACAGCTAATCAACACAGCGCCATCCCCTTCTGTACAGAGCACAGGACACAGCTAATCAACACAGCGCCATCCCTTTCTGTACAGAGCACAGGACACAGCTAATCAACACAGCGTCATCCCCTTCTGTACAGAGCACAGGACACAGCTAATCAACACCGTGTCATCCCCTTCTGTACAGAGCACAGGACACAGCTAATCAACACAGCGCCATCCCCTTCTGTACAGAGCACAGGACACAGCTAATCAACACAGCGTCATCCCCTTCTGTACAGAGCACAGGACACAGCTAATCAACACAGCGCCATCCTCTTCTGTACAGAGCACAGGACACAGCTAATCAACACAGCGCCATCCCCTTCTGTACAGAGCACAGGACACAGCTAATCAACACAGCGTCATCCCCTTCTGTACAGAGCACAGGACACAGCTAATCAACACAGCGTCATCCCCTTCTGTACAGAGCACAGAACACAGCGTCATCCCCTTCTGTACAGAGCACAGGACACAGCTAATCAACACAGCGTCATCCCCCTTCTGTACAGAGCACAGAACACAGCGCCATCCCCTTCTGTACAGAGCACAGGACACAGCTAATCAACACAGCATCATCCCCCTTCTGTACAGAGCACAGAACACAGCATCATCCCCCTTCTGTACAGAGCACAGGACACAGCTAATCAACACAGCGTTATCCCCTTCTGTACAGAGCACAGGACAGAGCTAATCAACACAGTATCCCCGTCAGTCACAAATTTTAATTTTAATTTTAAGAAATTTTAAAACAGCTTGTGTGCACTCTATGGAGGAGTTCGAGAAATAAGACTCCTATTGCATAGCAGTTTCACCCATTCCAGGTTTTAATACATGCTTGATTAGTCAAAGTGTCTAAGTAACCTGTTCAGGCGAGTTTCTGTTTATATGCAGGTTAGACATTACATTCACACAGCCAGAAACAAACTCTAAGCAACATGTGGCAATGGCACCTGAAGTCTATGTACAGTATAAAATCACAACAGTGAAAACAGATAAAAGAATGTAACTATTCAGGAAAAAACGGAGACTGTTCAAAAGTTAAAAACAGTCAGTCCACAATCCACAAGTTTATCTGAACAACTTCAAATACAAACACGAAGACTTCTTACCTGGTATGAGATCCTGGTTCAAAAAATCAGAATGGCAGCCCCAGTGAAATACAAACCAACGTTTCTACAAGCACGGCATTGTTCAGCTAAAACAACCACATACAGCCTCTCCAGCCTTACAGCTTGGAGCTTCACAGCACAACTTCCAGTAACTGACTCAAAGTTGGGAAACTCTTCAGAGTGACTTGTGTGTGACATCATGGAAAATGAGAATGAAGTTTTATGAACGTTATCCACATGATTTATGTAATTCAACACGGATTTGAGGCAAATAAATGTTGCGCAATTTTCTGAAAATCCACAGACTGTACAGTATGCAATAAAACTGCGTGTCATTCCTGCTTCCCCCGCCCCCTTGCTTGTCTGTTACATTATATCTCTTTCAAACAGCTTGCTTACACCGGCTGGGCTGTGTGCGTTAGGCTGCTGCAAAGTTTGCAAACTCAACCCCTGTTGCCACGGGCAACACGTTGCTACACTTTCTGCTGCTCGGCTCTCCAGCATCACTCCAGAAAACATGCAAAGAATTCAACTTGATTTTTATAAACAGCTCTCTGCCACAGAGGATCTGAATTAAGGGATGGAAATAAGACTCCTATTGCGTTGCAGTTTCACCCCAGGTTTTAATATGTGCTTGATTAGCCCCAGTGTATCGGTAACAAGCTCAGATGTCTTTTGTCAGCGGTGGCACCCCCTTCTTAAATATGTACCTTTGCCAAAGGTAAACGCTCCTAATAAAAAGAGGTGGGTTTTATTTTGGCCGCTCAGTCAGCCTTGTCCAGGTCTACAAAAAACACAGCTGGAACATATTGCCAGACCCAAGACACATGCAGCAGCCCCTCTGAACCTTTCAAATCAATGCCACTCCACTTCACTTACTGTACATACAGATTGCATTAGAGAAACGTAGGCAGGGCAGCACTCACTCTCTCTGGACAGCTTGGAGCGGAACGATGAGAACAATTTGCTCAACCTGTTGGAGCCTTTCTCGCCCCTCTCCTCCTCCTCCTCACTCGCCTGGGTCCCGGCTGCAGCAGAGAGGGGTTCATTCAGAATGCACGCATTCCAATGAGCAACATCTTTCACAATTAATAACACCATGGGCTGTATTCAGAAAACTGAAGGGACTGTTTGAAGGAATGTTTTTTTTTTGTTTGTTTTTTTGACTGCAGACTATTTATTGAAATCAAATAATAATAATAATAATAATAATAATAATTGATCCTTAAATATAGTACTTTTTAAATGCGGTAAATGGCAAATGAGATATATATATATATATATATATATATATATATATATATATATATATATATATATATATATATATATATATATATATATATATATATATACACACACACACACAACCCTTTGAATAAATATACAAATCAAGGACACAAGTGGTGTTGTTAATATGCTGTATGTTCAATGCCTTATTTGATAAAAAAAATAATAATAATAAATAAATAAATAAATAAAGATCAAACTTATAAGAAATCAAGCTCTTGTCATCGTTCCAGCGATGACAGGAGCTTGCTTGCAATGCTGGAGGGAAATCATCTACTTAGTTGTTTTCTTGTCGGTTTTACAATTCATATTTTTTTAATTGAGCCTTTTTTTTTTTTTTTAATAAGCAGAATGAAATCTGTGAGTGAGTAACTCACAGTGCTCTGGTGTAGACCCCGCGGGACCCTTTCCTTTCGCTTTGCCCTCAATCCGAGCCTCTCCGCTGGGCTTATCACTTTCACCTGCAGGGCGAAAGGAAAAAGAAGAGCAAATTAAAACAGAAAACCCTTCTCCGGTTTGTAAGAATCGTTTCCATTTCACACGCTGAAACTAAATTCAATTAGTCAGGGCAGGGCTGCAAGTTTACCCGAGTGCGAGTTTCTAACCCTGCATTAATATCTAACAATTTAAGTAAACGGTTAATGCATTTGTTCCTGTGAGTCCAGGAGGTACTTTCCCAAACAGGTTTAAGGAAGGTTAATAATGCTTAACAATGAGTTATTATCTTATGCAACTTCCTCATGCTTTTAAATGGAAGGCCCATTTTCACTTCAGCTGCAGAACACAAACACCCCAGGTAACTGCAGCACACACAGGGCTGGCACATGAGACCGAGGAAGCACAGGACGCTGTGAGCAGCACCACCGGGGCTCGGGTTCAGAGTTTTATCCAGCAGTTTGTTGATAGATGAAATGGGAGCCGTAATCAGTCCAGAGATGATAGACAAAGAGAAGGAGATGTGGTCCCTTTTATTGGACTAACTAAACAATAATTGACCACAAGCTTTCAAGACCTCAAAAGGTCTCTTCTTCAGGCGAAAGTAGGAAACCCAGTTAGGCACTGGAGGAGAGATCCTAACATGAAACCCTGTCATGCATGAAAGGGTTAAACCTATTGCACAGATTAATCAACTGTGACGTACGATCCCTTGCAGCTGAAGAAAAAAAAAACTCCAACAAAAACAAATATTGACAGCCTGAAGTTTATTACCCGGAATAAATCTCTGGAAAAGCCGGAGAGGAATGGTGACGCAATGGTGATCCGTTTTGGCACGTGTCAGGCACGTCAGTGGATAACCTGTGCGAGCCGATTCCCACCATTTGCGTGTCTAAATATGGAAACGCTAGGAAACTGGGTTCTACCAATGAGGCTCCTACCCCAGGCGCACTGCAGCTGCCCTTGCGCTAACCCCGAGTACGGACACAGAGGCGCTGCATTAGCAATAAAAGTCGTTTGGTTTAGTGATTAACCGAACATTACCTCCACTAACATCCCTGTCACCAGCTCAAGCAGACCAAGGGCCTTTGCGCGACCCGTTGCGTCAACAAATCCACTACCTGAAACGATCCTTTGAGCTTAGTGAATTGGGCCGACAGGTAAACGACACTCGGCTCCTGTGAACCGAGCGGATCTGAATTCTCATTTACTGCGCAGAAAGGCTCCTGTTCCGATAGGACAGGTAACAGCTTGTTACAGTGCAGTATCAAAACACTGAGACAACAGATTAGCATTCACAATAATATAAACCTCTAAATAGCAACGATTCTTGTTTTTCCTGCTTTTCTTGTTATTAACGCCTGACAACCGAGAGCAGTTCACAGCAGAAATAATTTAAAATAGTAGACCTGCCAAACTGGAGCTGGCAGACCACAGAGAAGCCACACACTCAACTGCTAACCAAATGCCTATCTGAGTTAACCAAAACCTGGGTCAGTTCATTGAAACTGGAGCCAGTGACCAGTAGAACAACATACAAAGCATGGTTGAGGCCGCCTGTACTGTTCTCCTTCATATTGACAGAATTACAGCTGGTGAGGGGCAATGGGGTAAACACGGCTTGATTTCAAGGCAGTGCAACTGCTTTCACTGCTTCGCGTCCTTTACTTGCACAGAACTCTGTATCCGCAATGAATTTGCATACTGAATAGAGAACACTGTAAAAGAATGCAAAGTTATGGAAAAAGAGAGATAAGAGAGACGTCATCAGAGGCATATAGTATTGAGATGAACTTACAAACAGCAACGACAATAAATAATAATAAATAATAATAATACATTTTACAGTTTGGGGTATCAATAGAAATCTAACATCTAGCGTGGTCGGTTTTGCCCAACGTGACAGCACAATTTACAGCACACAAACTTGGAGAACTGTTGGAGCCCCAAATTAATGATAATATTTTTCTCTACTCTAATCGCAAGAAGGTAGCGTAGAAATATGTGCTATCCTTTTCTCGTTTAGGTAAGAAGCCCAGCAACGCTTAGGAGATAGTTTAAAAAGTGGAAACAAAACTTAGTTTAACCTTTTCTCTGCCAGCATCACAGTAGCAGGCACGCACATACTGATGCCAGCTGCCTACACGGGCATGAGCGCCTGGCTAGCGAGCGCGGAGCTGCAGCGCTGTGTGTGTGTGAACGTATTGAAAAGCACAACTCACTCTTTACAGCCGCTTTTTGAACCTGAGGGAGCCCTTTAGGAATCAGTCCGCCTCCCTTCCCCTTATCCCCGTCCATCGTGTTCTTATACCCGCCGCCAGACAGACACGAGTTTCATTCGCTTTATTCGACTCCTTTTCTCAGCAGATTAATTCCATCTTCTTCGGCGTGTCACTGATTTAGCTATCGCGCAGAGCAGTCGGACACCTCGCTGACAGTCACTGCACAAATCAGGCAAAACAAAAAATGTGTTCTCCGTGACTTCCTGTATGCGGCTTTCTTTCGCTTTCTGAAATGTGTACGGGGAAAGTTTTTTTTCCTTCTTCTGTTACTTTTCTGGGTTCGTCGGTTTGGTTTGCTATCTGATGTTGTGACCGGAATGATATGGACCCGTGTTTTCACAGCCAGCACATCGATAGAGGCACCGCTTCACATGCACATATTCAGCACAAACACACCCTGCTAGCACAACTAATAATAAGCACGGGTATGTGGAGAAACGCGGGGCAGGGCTACCTGGCTCAGGTGAACGACAGCAACTATTAGCTGATGTTTTCAAACCTGGCGGCGTAGTTTCTCCCAGCTGTAGCGCGCACTCTTGTGTGACTTCATTATTAACATTATTTCAGTAGCTTCTCCTTTTTGCAACACACACCAGCAGCACAGAGAAGGTGACAGTTAACTGTAAACCTGTCTAACGGCCGCGCGTTTCCTGTTTTACGCAGGTGATGACGTGAGCCATAAAGCTGATCGTACCTGTGTCGCTCTCTGTGCGGTTTCCTGTGTTTTGTCCACAGACTTTTAGCTTTCTTTTTGGGCAACAGCAGCTTTTGGTTAACATGGGTCCCATGGCGTTTACTGAAGTAAGCCCCTTAGCCGACCAGCTGGTTTCTGACTAAACTAAGTAAAAAAAAAAAACGTATTTTTTTAAGAGATAAAACCCCTGTTTAGTCTCACGGCACTGCTATATTAGCTCAAATGATTTGAACAGCTGATCTATGAATCAATTAAACCGATTCAATTCAGCACCTTTCCATTTCCATTATAAGCGGTCTCATTAACTATGCATAATAATATTCAACGAGTATACACACTCCAACTGAAAAGCAAATTATTAATTCAATCATGTATTATCCCTGACTTCAAAAACGCTCGATCAGAAATCTAAGGTATAGCAGAAGTGCGGGGTGTCCAGTCAGCGTTGTAGAGGGTCACTGCACTTAACAGGTCAGATTATATAATGAATTACTTAAGGGCTTGGGTGGAGGTTTAATGGGTTCAGTTAAACCATTTAGAACAGGGTTGGAACAAAGACCAGGAGTGGAGGAGACAGCTTTGGCAAGCCCAGGGCTGGTGCGTTTTACAAACACCTTACTTTTATAATTAATTTGCTGCTGGGCGGGTCAACGATCCACAGGAGGCTAAATACATGACCATATGGTTGCCACATTGCACTGCATAGACGGCAGCTTAATATCTGACGTGCAAGCACGTTAAAGCGTGTGTTTGTGCTGCTGGCGTTCACCTGCTCAGTGCAATCTCCAAATAATAATAATAATAATAATAATAATAATAATAAGCAACATATTTGTGCAAGAAATGCATTGTTAAATCGGCCTTATATCCTCGAAACCTGTTTCTCAGCATGGAGCAGTAAACTACTGGCGATGAACAAATCAGCCGAAATACATTTGATAAGGAGGCAAACAATTCTGCAAGTATAGTTTAATAATAATAATAAAGGTTTGCTGGTTGACTCCCTATGATATTATTTGCATGCAGGTATTGCACCTGGATTCAAAGGTACACCGCACCCTCCTGTATGCCTCTGTAACAGCTGGTAGTCAGGTGGACTCGCTCCCCTGCTGTTCTCAAGTTTGATTAAACTATCGCCTGCTCTGTCTAACAATCACCTGGCATCCCTTCCCCTCATAAACGAGAATAGTGCAATACGTGACGGATTCCACCAAATTGACCCGCTTCCTTTGACCTCTCCTATCAATGCTCTGTGCACTGCACAGGAACACAACATGCAAAGGCAATATTTTAACAGACGGAGCCCCGTTAGGCTTAGACTCCGTGTTTACTAGGATAGACAGTTCCGAATTTTCAACTCGTACCCCCAGTGCATTCTGGTAAATGTAGTCCTGCTGTGAAAGGTACCCGAGACAGGTAAAACATACCAGAATGCATTGCGTGTGAGTTGACAAGCCTGAGCTGGCCCGAGCTGTGCTCGTGCGCATGGAGTCCTGTGGCAACCCTAAGCCCAATTCTCTTTGTTGTTGTTCTTTGTTTTATTTTGGGGCAGCATGAGGCTCTTGCCGGCGTTTCTCACCACCCAGAACACCCTTGTACATGAGCTGTTTCCTCTCAAGCGTACATGGTTGAATATTTTTAATAATGTCGTTTGGAGACCTCTGAAATCCCGGTTTGTTTTTCAACCCCCCCGCCCCCCACCCCATGAAGGAAGTGTCAGCCATACCAAGACACCAAGACACTGGTATCAGAAGAAGCCGTCTCTGATCAAAATAAATGCATAAAGGTTCCGACAGCAAGCGAAACAGAGGCGAGAAGCAGAGTCAAAGTGAAACTCCACAGACTGTGAAACTCACCCTTTGCATGTTCCATTCCACCGCCCGCAGAAAACATCCGAATTCCTCTCGCTGCGGCTCCAAGGGCCCTCCCATTGTCTTCAAGCAGTCTGTCTTTCTTCTCCGCTAGAGAGGAACGAGAGGTTTATGTGTTGATCTATCAGACCCTTCATGGGCTAGCTCCTCAGCATCTCTCAGACAATACGTCCAACCTGTTCTTTAGGCTCCGCTGCTGAAGGACTACTGACCACCCCGAAGGGTCGGATCAAAGCCGGGGGAGGTATTCAGGTACCGGAGGTATATCAGGGACTTTTAAATCAAGATTAAAAACCTGTTTGTCTGACAAGGCATTTTGGTCTCCTTTTATTATATGTAAAGAGCTTTATAAATCCCCATCGTATTGCATTGTATTTGTTATTTGTGTTTAAGATCAGTGCTAAGTATCAGCTGAATTTATTTGCATGACACGTGCTCCTCAAGGAAATCCTTTTTTTTTGGGGGGGGGGCAACTTTCCACCAATGTGCAAAAAAACAAAAATTGATATTTTGTGGCTAAAAACACATCTCTTTAAAATGCTATTTATGAGTGTGTACGTGCGTGCGTGTGTCTGTCTGTCTGTATGTACGGGTTTATGAGTGCGTGCGTGTGTGTGTCTGTCTGTATGTACGGGTTTATGAGTGTGCGCGTGCGTGCCTGCGTCTGTCTGTATGTACGGGTTTATGAGTGTTTGCGTGCGTGCGTGTCTGTCTGTATGTACGGGTTTATGAGTGCGTGCGTGCGTGCGTCTGTCTGTATGTACGGGTTTATGAGTGTGTGCGTGCCTATGTGTGTGTGTATGTATCTATGTATGTATATTGCTTCATGGTACAGATTCTGTGACTGTAGTTTAGTATTCAGAGCTGTATGGCTGGGTACACTATGTGTGTTACTTTCACACACAGTGATAATGATCAGAACATATTCTCTGTTGCTTCCCTCTGAAATGGTGAGCCCTGCACCCTGTTCCTGCTCACTGCCTTCTCTCAATCTGCATTAACTGGCTCTTTATCTGGTGCTAGTGAGACTCACAGCAACAGTCCTCGCTATTAGTCAAATATATTTGCATGACGTGTGTGTGCCTTTATCTGTGAAAGTCGTGCATTTATATCTGCCGCTTCTGAACCTCGCGTCACCTTCTGAAATGTGTGTGTTACGTCGGTGTAAAATCTAGGATGCATCAATGATCAGCACTCACTCTTTCTGGGGTCTGATCGAACAGAGCAAAAGCCCCTCACTCCCCTCGCTCCCAGTCCGCTCCTCGCGCCATCTCCCTCGCGGTCCTTTTCTGAAAAGAGAGGGCACGCTGTCTACCATCCTCAAGGTCCACTCCGATAAGGGGGATTCTAAATACCACTCCGCAATATCAAACTACATACTGTATTTCAACAGGCTGACGTTTTTCAATTCTCTTTAAAAAAAGCAGAAAATACCACTCTGTGCAGCAAGCAGAAATCCTATTCACTTTATCAAGACAAGCCTGAGCTGGGAAGTCTAAACACTGCAAGGTTAAATCAGAGACAGCACAGCACCTCGGTTTGGTCAGGTGCAGCTAACCAACTTGATCTACCTGTTCCTAGATAAGCTCTGACAGCATAATATAAACCAGAGAGTCTGCAAATATCACCCAGGTAACTGGAACTTACCCATAGACGCTGGCAGGCAGGGACGTCCTTGAAGATCCTGAATAACTATTTTGCAGGGGCACCCTCATTTATTGTACTAAACATGCATTTGTCGTCAGTAGGGATAATTGTTGGTTACAGGGCTGGAAAATTTAAGAAACATCCTTGTGGCTCTACCATTGTACCATCGATTATGTCTTCAGATCTCAAAGTTTCAAGAAAAGCACATTGAGGAATCTATGAGCTTATCTCAGAGTTTTACTTCACTTTGAAATGTCTTTAAAAAGAAGACAAAAACACATTTTAATAAAACCAAAGCAACACGCAAGTTTACGCTTGTCTATAACTGACCCCTGTCTTTTGAAAGGAGAACAAAAAACGGCTGATATTGCAAAATTTAGAAGCCAACAGCTCACCACAGCTGCCAGCTTCTCCGTTTTGTAATATTTACAATGAAATTTCTCTTTTCAAAAAAACAGACTGGAGTGAAAGCCCAGAGCTTCTGAAGACGAGGCGCAAATCATTTATAATCTGCAGTGTTTTAAACTATTAACTGTATCAGCCTGTATTTAAGGGCTATTTGTTTAAAGCCCATTTTAATGAATTAAATACAGGTTTGCCCTGTTTGTGAAGGGGGGGTGGAGTTTACTCCTGCGTTTGAAAGCAATCTCTGACCTTACATACAGTTTACAATGTAAAAAAAAAACAGTACGACACAGCATATATAACACGATTCATCCAGCAAGCAAACACTTCACTGATAAGCGTGTGTGCGCATTCCCACAGCCAAGCTGGTCAAGCGATCGCTCTGGATGCTCACAGCTATTTGCTCCAATGCACATCAATAAGCCCTTTGTGTCGGTATATCTGACTGCGTTTCCACCGCTATTCTGAGAGGCTTCTGGGGCAGGAGAGGAGAGAAACTGCCGAGAACTCACTCTTCAGCCGAAGCGACGAAGAAGCCCACTTGAATCTGTGCGGCTGCTCCTTCCGCGCATCCCCATCCATTCTTACACCCTGCAGTTAGAATGACATGACAAATAACACAGTGACAGCTTAGCCCAAGGGTCGCAGTGGAATATCTCACAGTCATGGTCAGCGTTGCCCTAAGCAGCGCGATCCCCTGGTGTCTGTTTACCATACCCCCCACCCCCCTCCACAGATTCTGTGCGCTCCGCTTTATCAAAAAGCAGACAGCTTGTTTACAAAACTTACATTCTCCTTCAGCAGTTTGAGAAGAACAGACACAACCCCCCCACATCCACCCACTGTGAAGCCACATAGACATGCCCAAGCTGTTCCAGCGCACTGTCCATGAGTGTTTACCGTTACCGCCTCCGTTGATTTCAATGCAATTCCCCGCAATAAATGTCGATTGTGATTCCGTGTTTCAACACCCAGGTGGTCTGTAGTGAATCTCCTGCTCTGAATCCAGTGCAGCATTGCTCGATCAGGTTAGAATAAAGCTGAGAAGCGTGGAAAGGTACCCTTATTCACTGGTATGACAAATGATCTAGGATTTGATTCTGATGGTCCGGTTCTGGTTTATAATTAGCTTTGCCGTGAGAAATGCAGATGTCTACTTATCTAATTTTGTTTGTTCAAGAACAATGCCGAAACTCAAAGATGAAAAAAGCGATATTCAAAAAAAAATTAAATACATAAAGATCTGATTGTGTTTTTTTTAAGTTGTTTTACTATAGGAACAAAAAAAAAAGCCTTTGTTTAAGTAGGTTGTTCAGGGCCACTGCTGTGATCAAAGGGTTAATAACAATACCTTTTGAAAAAACTAGGCAAGCTTTTGTTGTCTGACTTGGGCGCGGTGGGATACGAACAGATAATACCGTCTTCTGATATTTAGCTGACGGTCATGCGAGAACCATCGGAGATAATGGAGCTATTACCTGTGTCCCAGAAAAAGCCTGTGAACTCCAGCTTATGCAAACCACCTTGAATATAGGGCTGACCCGAGTCTTATGAAAGAGTTTCAGAAATACATGGAATTGACACCTTTTGCTGGCTGACTAAACTAAACACACCACAAATATGCTCACAGACTCATGGTTTCCTGTCATGAATGTTGCAAGTTAACTGGGAGGCATCTGCCCTCGTGCTAGCATTGCATTGCAATTGAAGATTATTTGTGAAGATAGTACATTTTAAACCCCCCCTCCTTATAAATGACATTCAATACCAAAGGAATTAGCTGTGATTGCGACCAGCATTCGTTTTCTTGCAGAGGAATGCTTGATCATACTAGCCTCGCTCATCTAAGAATATGTTCTGGGACATTTCAGCACTGATAACTCAAGCTCAGCTGGCACCCCAGGGAACTAAACTTAACAGAACAAATACAGCATCAGCCGCTGCCAAGTTCATACGCAATGCAAACATGCCTTCAGTGAAAGCTGCAGCCCTTCTTTGACCTTTTGACCTGTTTGGATTCCTTCCCTTGAGTGCTTGTTTATTCCAGAGGTCCTTCTTCTTTTTGAGATCAGTAGCCTTGCCCCATGGAAAGAGCTGGAGTGACCCAGGACCATTCCCTCTACGTCATGGGAAGTTCTACAGCTATTTATAGAACGCAGGAAGTTTTTTAAATTGAATTTTTTTTTTATTTCTGTGCCTGTCTTATATCCCTCCTCCAATCTTCATTTGCAGAAAAATGCCATTGGTATCCCATTATAATCCCAGTGTGTTATCGTGAAACCCCAGTCAAACCATTAGCAGCCCACAGCGTTACCAGCAATGGCAGCACAGTGGATTTGAAACAAATATTGCAAAGAGGTCCTGATAAAGTCTGGTAGTCATATGGTACTGCAACGTGCAAGGCTTCATGTTAAAGTATATCTGGTAGCATTTTGCTCCCAAAGGTTATAATTTGCTGCTAGTTGTTTTATACAGTAGCGTTTTGTTGATACCTTGCACTGCAATGTGTTTGACAGACCCTGAGTGAACACGTACAGAATTATTTTATTTTAATTATGAATATCTTTCGTATAGTGGGAAATGACTGCTTATACTATTAGAAATAAATCAAATACTTTCTGATTTACATACGCTAGGTGATAATTGGAGATAAGCAGTCCATTTAAAACAGCATTTATATCATTAATAAAAATAAACTGCTAATGAATAAGATCATTTTGCTGCTTATCTGCAGGCAGGTAGCAAATCCTCACTACTGCCTTAAAAAGCGAACTTCTAGCCCTGAATGTGTTAGCAGCGTGCGATGAAACAGCGTTCAAAGCACACACACACGCACACACGCACACGCACGCACGCACGCACGCACACACACACACACACAGTGCAAGTAAGAGACCAGTGCATGCACTTACAGAGGTCTATTAAAACCATTGGATTAGTTCTATTTAACACTGCAAGGCAGCTGATTACAAGAATCCCCCACGTGCTGCATGGATCTGACTAACAACACAATGCTGGTTGGATTGTGTGATATTCTGTCAGTGCAGCTGTGCTGAGATTGTGATTTGTGTTCCAGTGACCTCTGCCCCCCGCTCCGCTACCCCTGGGATTGCTGTCGATGGATGAAGAGCCCTCAGGACTCAAGCAGGAGGATCTGCCAGAGCCTTTACTAGCCCTCCGAGAGCCTTGTGGTTTTCAACACAGCCTGGATACATCCCAGGAAAAACCATGGGAAGAGTTTAGGCTTTAAAACCCTGCTCATAAAAATAGTTACTATAGCTTTACTAGAGTTTTACAGGCTTTTATTTGAAATTCGACTCAGTTAAAGAGATCAAGCCACCACACGATAAATCCCCTTCCTATGCCGCAGGTATTAGGACCCCACATGCTGAGCCTCACACTCACAGGAATATTGGTTCCTAGCCAGACTTTACAGCGTCCTTTCAGAGCAGGAAAATCCATGAATTGTATAGCTCTGGAGCTGTGCAGTGTATTAATTGTACTTGCCTGTATCAATATACCATATATTATATATGTTATATATCTAAGCAGATCCCCATAGATGGAATCATACACCATTGCAATACATTGCCCTGCATCAATTCTCTATCTCAACAAAGACACCCCGCCTATCTATTCTATATACTGTACATATGGTCATCTGTATATTCTATATAGACAGGGGGCAGGTTTCTCTTAGTGATGTGACACCATGCTTTCGATGTAAAAGTTTCAGTGTAGCAGTAACAGCTCTCCCTGATTTCTGTTTGCAATCACTGAGTCTTCAGCTTGGCTCAGTAACACGCAGAGTAATAATTCCTCAGCGTTTCTGTATCCAGGCGCTGAGATAAGAAAGTTGAGAGGGTGTTAAAGCTGGAATGGCGCTTGCTCGCTGACACATTTTTTACAAGCCTCGGCCTGAATTTAGCCCGCAAAGCGCGGAAAGTTATGCATCAGTACATTTTTGGCAGCATTCCGCTTCAGCTTCAGAAGAATAGAAAAGTTCACACAACCCAGGCCTTACAAGGAATTAGAAACTGCCGGTGTTGTGCCAAACCGTGTCTTCTGCAGATAAGTGTTTTGTTTGTTATCGGCGCGCATGCGAATTAATTTGTTATATCTTAACTTTAGATCTATTGCACAAAAGCTTTTTAAAATAAAAAAATATATTTCTAAAAAAGGGTCAGTGTGAACTACTTTGCATCCTCAGCCCGTGATTCCACACATTATGTTCTGCAGCGCTACTGTAGTAAATGCGCTACTAGCAGGACTTCAATGATCTTCAAAAACAAACACTGTAAACCAATTAAAATAGCAAATCGACACGGTTATACAATATATTGCACATTATCACTTTATTATTACAATTGTGCGGGAGACAGTATTTGGCACCACCTCCTGCCAGTAGACACTATTTGGCAGAGACAGTATTTAGCGTCACACCTGGATGGAAACGCCAGCGTCCGTTACGTAATAAGAGAGGGATTGATTGATCGAACCCCTGTCTCCACTTGCAAAAACCAGGCACTGCCTGTCTTAAACACCTGGCTATGATCATCCACGCATCATAATGTCAAAATGCCCTCCAAGACAGTCCATCCATTGTATAGCGCAGTGGGTGTTAGTATAGATGCATGAGAGCTCTGAGATCTGATTCAATCACACACTATAAAAACACATCTCCCTATATCTGATACGAGCCAGCTTCCTAACCTTCCTAATCTCTAACGGCCTGATTCAGTGCTGCTGCGGACGGCTTACTGATGCAGCGGTGGGAGGTTATAGCTGACACATTTGATATGTGTCATATGCGTAGGAGGTAAAACAGGGATTCATAAAGAGGGGGTGGTTCTGTTTTATTGCACATGGTGTCTGTTATACTGGTACTTTATGATGGGTGTGATAAGTGTTGTTTTACAAGGGCTTCCCAGAATGAATAATCTACCCTTCAAGTAGGGAGTGGCTGGGACCAGCTAACACATTGTCTCCAGACTCTCAGGCCTCATGCTAAACTCTGAAGTGAAAGTAAAGCCCTTTTCAATTCCACATTCAGAAAGAAATATATGTATTATAAATAACGACACGTTGGAATGCTAGAAGGATAGCGATGGTAAAAGCATAGCACAGTGCATGGAAGATCTGCCAACCGCAGGAAAGCATATAGTTGGTGTAGGCGTGGGACACTGCAAAATGAGCCTGCAGTTTTGCAGTGGAAAAGTTTTGCAGCTTTTCCGTAGGTATTATGATGACACACATGATCATGTTTCTGGTCCTGAGGCCTGATTATAATATGGATGTGAAGATCCTGTACACTTTCAGAGCTGGTAGAGGAAGCCACTGTAAACAGTGCCATTGCCCCGCCCCTTTTCACAAGCATTAAACTCACACATGTTAATATATAAGAAGCATTCAAACCCCAGTACCATAATATGCACTTACCTGGTCAGTCTGTCTGTAGTTCGTTTCAGTAGCTATTTCCCATCTAGTATTGGCATAGCCTGCGGATTCATGCAAAACAAGCAGCAAAAAGCAACAGCAGCTCACTCTGAGAGGCACTATCTGTAATGGACTTTAGACTTCAGTAACAAAGTCTTTCTGTGTGCAATTTCCTGAAAGCAGAACCTATTGCTTAAGCTGACTTTCTGTTTTGCGAGGTAGCAAGCTGATTGATATAAATACTGATTTGTATCATTACTGACAGTCTTCATGCTAATACACGGATATTATTAGTTTAAGAGTTGTCAGCGACGTGGAGAAGCCACATTTTATTAAATGATTCAGCTTTGATGAACTCCAGTGATTAAAGATCAGGTCGTGGTTCTGTGAACAGGGTCAGGTGTTTCAGCCAGTTCCTGTCACATTACTGCTTACACAACGTGGCATTCTGTTACAGGAAGTGACACCTACATCGTTTTAGTTTCCTGTAAGCAGAACATTATATGTCTGCAATGTAGTGTATACTGACTGGCCCTTCAGCATTCTACACCTAGTGGATGTAATGAATCAGTAATTCCTGCCACGTGGAACTCATGTATCACATCAGTTGGGGGGGGTGTGCTGGGGGACAGGTCAATGGTTACACTCTGGTATACCAGCTGTACATCAGCATGGTAAATAGTGATCTAAGCTGAAACAATGAGGGAGAGTCATACAGAACACACATATAGGAGGATAAACAGGCAGGTGACAGGATGGATTCCTTTGAATTCCGTTTCCCTTTAAATACAGTATAACTCGCAGATCACAATTTCAGCACGCTGCAGTGTGTCCTGGAAATAAACACACTCATTGCTTAGATGAAGCGTCGTTTAAGGGATTTAGGGTTTGTTATAGGTCAGCAGAGTGACAGCCAGGGCTTCGCTCGTTTCCTGTGCTGCTCTGTACGCAGAACTGCTGCTCAGCGCCCTGCATTGTTTAGATTCTTCTTGTCTTGAATAGCAGCAAAAAGCTTTGGAGGACATCAATGCAAGTAAGCTTTACACATGCACACGCACACGCACATGCACACACACACGCACGCACACGCACGCACACACACAAACACACACGCCCGCACGCACGCACACACAGAGCAAGATTTAAAAAGAAAGCAATGAATGCATTGAAAGGCCCAGAATCTGCACAAGTAAGAGTAAACAAGTTTATAAACAGCATGTTGAAAAGAGTTGGAATTTCATTATTTTGCAACAGCAGCAAACTGGAGCTGGGACTTGAATTCAAATCCATTCCCAGCAAATATGAAAAGTAAGTTATGTCCTCCTCCTCCTCCTCCTCCTCCTCCTGTCCTTGCGGTACGTATAGGAGACTCCCTCCATGTGACCAGTAAAGATCTTCTCTTACTCTCATGGCTGGATTCAATCAAAATGAAAACGTGCCCCCATTACCAATGCAAAGTACAGGGACCAACATCACGCCCCCTTAATATAGACCTGGTTATTTTACTGAGATGGCTTTAGATGCTGTTGCTACAGTGCAAAGTTTGTTCTGTACAGCTAACTAACTTGCAAAGAACATAGAAGCCAGCTTTCTGTGCCGTGCATCACAGGTTTGCAGAATTAAAGCACTGCACAGCTGAATAAGTCACACAGAAACATGGCAAAGGTGCGGTTCAAATGTGGGTAAAACTGTCAAGGCACAGCGAACAGCAATTGTACCCCCACTTCAGTCTGGATTAGTGCAGCTGCCTCTAATAGTCCACACGATTACTCCTAATGTTACTGGTGCTTTCTGGAACCCTCCTGTTGCAGCGTGCCTGGGAGAGCATTGTAATCAGGGTGAGTCATGAAAGTGAAAGTGTTTCTCATGGCTGACAGCCTCGTGGTAAATTGCAGGAGGCCATTCAGGAACGCTCCAGCCCCCTTTCTGAACTGCTTCGCACCAGAGCTTCTGAAAGGTCACCCCAGCCACTACAGTCATAAGGGGCCAGCGTTGTGCTCAGGGAACAGCTCCTTCTCAGAAACTCAGGGGAGGTGGAACAGTGAGAAGAGAAGAAAAGAAAAGAAGCCTCCTGTGTCATCGTGTCAGGTTGCATGAGATAAGGGCAGGTGTTGTGTGGCACTGTCACGCACGAAGGAGAGAATCTAGAAACAGGAAGACTGTGCCCAAATCACAGGGAACAATGGCATCAGGCCGGGGAGGAATAGGGAAGTGTGCTGTTTGTGGTAAAATCAGACTAGGTGGCAGGTTCAGTGTCAAAAAGAAAAGAGTTTAGAACAGGGTTGGAACAAAGACCAGGAGTGGAGCAGCCAACTTTGAACATTCCTGATCCACACCTTTTCCCTTCTGTTTCAAAGAACGTTAAGTGACTGCTGAGCACGACCAGGAAGTTGTGTGTGTGCGCGTGTGTGTACTAGTGTGTGTCAGTGTGTAAATTATTTGCCGTGCCTTTTAAAAAAAAAGAAAATGTTAAAGCTGCTGTAATTTCGTTACAAGCCGATGGCTCTTTTTATCTGGGAGCAGAAGGAAACGTCTGTCTAAGAAGAATAAGAGACCAACCGTGACCACCGCCCCAGGCAGGAGCCTGGAAACAGACAGCGGTTTTTATTAGCCCTAATCCACAGAGACAGCACTCCCCTTTCTTACTGCGCACTATCCAGACTCATGACCAGGGACACTTTCATTTGATTAGACATAAAAAGTGCTTCCCATCCACTCCAATAAAGACCTTCCCTAGTTTAGTGATTGCTGAGACATCTACCTGACTTACAGCTAACTGCTCTAGGCCTTGTATACTGCCCAGTCACTCATGTTCCACGTGACCCGATGACAGCTCCATTGCGTAACATTGCCTCATCAAAGGCAGGCTTTATTGCCAAATCTCATGTACTCTGCGTGGCTAAGCAGAGACCCCTGGTGGTGGAAGGTTGTACATGCAGAGGCTGGGTTTAGTACAGTGCAGTGTATCAATTATACTACTGCAGTAATTTGAAAGCCGTTTACAGGGTTAAGTACACGCTGTTTTTATTATGCTGATGATATTTTACAGGCAACACTTTAAAAAAAAAAAAAGCAGATGAGGCACATAATCAGGGTCAAGATAACAATGTTGTGTAATAGCTCCCCCTTGTGGCCATGGTCAGGAATGACACAAGAGAAAGTTCACTGCAAAGAATAGGGAGTGCAGTGTAAAAGAAAGAGCGCGGTGGCAGAAAAGCACGAGCCTTTTAGTGCAGCGTGGAAAAGCACATGCTGTGGCGTTTCCTTTGGTATTGGTGGCAGGTCAATGCACATAATGACAGACTTCAGAAAGAAACACATACACAGTATGAGTACGTGCAATGGGAACCCCGCAGAATGGCTGCACAGTGTCATTGGAAGCACCGCTATCCTGCACAGCTGCATGTGGGGGGAGGGGGTTACACTGTGAGGCCCACCTGCAACACACTGCAAAAATATACTCAAACACACACGCAATCATCTTCCTGCAATCGCTTTCCCAAAATGTTCAAAGTTGTTCCTTTTTTTTTAAATTGCCAAGATATTTTTTCAATCTATTTGTAGTTTCAGAATCAGAGAAAACATGTTTTTCCAGCTGCAGCTGGCTTGGGTCATCTGCTCAAGCATTCTCGCACCCTACCATTTGTTTCAGAAAAAAAAAAAATACATTGCAAGACTTTTCTCATGTATTCATTGGACTAGAAACATCCAGCATGCTTTATTTAAAAAAAAAAAACACGTTTTTTTTAATTGCTTTAGGCAATCAATCGATCGATCGTTTAATAAAGCTTCTAGAAGAGGCTGCCGACATTCTGACTTATTGCAATTGAGAGTTCCATGCAAGCTTATTGGGTGTGACACTTCAGTGACATCCAATCCGAACACAAGCCGCTTCCAGCAGCACCCGTCATGTGGGCCCCCAACAGCCTCTTAAAGCTGTATCCTTGGTCTCCTGTCTACGAACATGCCCCTACAGGAAAATACTTTAGTAATACTTTATTCGATGGCCGTAAAATAAATATCAACATGGAAAAACATGAAAGCAACTTAAAGAAGCAACAAAGCTGTTTCAACATTGGCTGCGGGAGTTATGAATATTAGTTTTATGCTACAGCAGCCCTGGCAGGAATTTAGCATGAAGTCCAGAATCCCTCAACATTCCTGAAAGTTCTAAAGCTGCCCGGCCTCCCGCGCCGATTCTCGCTGACAGTTTAATCTGGTGATTGTCCCGCTGTGTGCGTGGAGGAGGTTATGTAAGGTTATGCTGAATCTGGAAGCGTTTCAGAGAGGGAACGCTGGAGGAAGCTCTGCTTCCAAACGAAAGGCCCACTGCAACGCTTCTCTGTCAGTCCCCATGCGATGGCCGTGGCATGAAAACACAGCCCGGCGGACCTGCCTGTGTGGGTGTGTGTTGTTTATGTCACCTTGTATGTCCGATACATTACACAGAATAGCCTGCATTTATCCAGCAGTGTTATTTTCATTTGTGTTTCTTCTAGGCTGGGCACATGAGCGATTCTGTACTTTCCTTGCACGACACAAGCTTACAAACATATGCTGATGTTGAATTTCAATGCGTCAACAGCAAGACATGAAAGCATGAAAACAGTGCCAATGCTCCCT
The DNA here is from genome assembly GCA_030684275.1 of Acipenser oxyrinchus oxyrinchus. Classification (NCBI taxonomy): domain Eukaryota; kingdom Metazoa; phylum Chordata; class Actinopteri; order Acipenseriformes; family Acipenseridae; genus Acipenser; species Acipenser oxyrinchus. The sequence goes on from CM060293.1 coordinate 5,440,837, forward strand.
GCTTTGGTAACCAGCAGGGAATTGGGAATTCGAAGAAATATGTGTTGATGACAAACAGTTGAGAGACTTACAGGAAAGCTTTCTTGAAGCCTTTGCCTCGCTGTTCTTTCAGGTGGTTAAGTAAGTTGACCCCAGATTACACGATGCGATTGGTCAAAGCCAGCAGGGTGGTCTGAACAGCAGCCCTTTGGGTTTGCTGGCACATCGTTGGTAAATTCCTTCTTTCAGCCTGCGGCTGGCCTTCACAACACACTGGTTATGCTCACCAAGAAAGCTGGGCAGGAAAACAAGATCCGCACAGACAAGACTGCGTGTCAGTCACTGGTATGTCTGCAGCTGGAAGCTGCGCATGCTTACTGGAGGATCTGGAGGTGATTAACTGCACCTCAACAGAACAAGACAACCAGCACCATAAAACCCTGTTATTGTTTCCCGGTGATAAGTGGCTGACAAGCGTGCCGTCCGGAGAGTTTGTCTTTACGCCCGTTATCGGTACAGGGATATCAAGGCCTGACCACAGACTGACTGGCTCTTTCAGTCTTATACAAAGCGAGGAGGACTGATAAACTGCAAGACTGTGTGTACGGTACACGGCTGCAAGCTCTGCCCTGGCGTGTCGAGAAAGCATTCCTTCATTCATGCTCGGATTGTTGCATTCAATCTGGATTCCAAAGGGATGCAACGAGGATTCTTTTGATGGACAGGATGCGTGCCGGGGAAGCATTCTATTGACCTTGAATGATGCTAGAAGTGAATTCTTGCAGTTTTCCATGCTGCTTCCAAGCATACACAATGCATTTAATATAATAACAATACTATGCAGACATACCCAGCTGTATGTTTTCTTTGCTCTGCTTTCACTGTGCTTTATTACAAGTTGCTGTTTTTCGATGTGATGTACCGCCGTTAGCTTTGCCAAGTGACGTCTACAGAGATCAGGCAAAGATACACAAGTTTCTGCAGCAATTCTTCTTTATTTTGAAACAAGAAACTTTAAACTTTCAGCAAATCTTTAGCAGTGTAACTGGTCAAATATGTATACAGTATAGCATTGCTGGTCTGCACGCAGATACCATTTATGAAGAACGGGTTTTAATTCAAAATCGAAAAAAATAAAAACTGTAACACTTCTGTTTAATCGCGCCGTTGATTCGGCACAGAGATCGTTCGAAACAGAAATTGTTTATACACAAGTGCATTCCACAAAGAAAGTCAGAAAACAGAAACTGAATGTCCGAAATAATTTTGAAGTTTAACATCACCGCATCCTGAAATCTTGGAAAACACACAATTCATCATTTACATGGTTAGACTGTCCTCTTTAAAAAAAAACTGCCTGCACAGAACCAGGGAATTGCACATAGCGTATAACCCAGGGAATTGCACACAGTGTATAACCCAGGGAATTGCACACAGCGTATAACCCAGGGAATTGCACACAGTGTATAACCCAGGGAATTGCACACAGCGTATAACCCAGGGAATTGCACACAGCGTATAACCCAGGGAATTGCACACAGTGTATAACCCAGGGAATTGCACACAGTGTATAACCCAGGGAATTACACACAGCGTATAACCCAGGGAATTACACACAGCGTATAACCCAGGGAATTTAACTAAGCAGTGGCTATGCTTGCAGCTGGTCCTTTAAGTAGTTTGAATACAATTTAAAGCATGTTTCTAATTATTTTTTTATTTATTAGTTTAAGGCTGTGACTTTTCAAACCAGCTGTGCTACAAAGAAGGGGTAGGGACCTATAAACCCTGGGCTTGAACATTAACTTGTAGGTCAAGTGAGCTTAAAGAGGCATTTCTATCAATCGAAGGCATGGTAGAACACAGGCAAGCACAGTAAAGCACCTTTAAAAACCTTAGCAAACCGTGATAAACCCTAACACACGTCGTTATGAGCAAGGGAAAAGCACGGCACAACCGCAGAATTATAGGAAACCTTTGAAAGGGCAATTGTTTTTAAATGACAAAATCCCAGCGAGAGTTTCTGTTTACTTGAATGTGGTCGATGGGTAAGCGCGAGGGAACCACTGATGGCGGAGGTATTGCATGTTAACAAAAAGAAAAACGCTGGAAACAAATAAATGAAATAAAAAATGTGATACCACTTTATATCCAAAACAAATGATGTTGTTTAGAGAGGCGGCAGAGTCTGCATGTGGTTACAATGAATCTGCTTTCTGCTTTCATGGCATACCACACAAGTGGACTGGATCAAGAATCGCTTTAATTGGCCGCCGAACACTGTTTTAAAGTCAGACTGCGTCTTTCCGCAGAACTGTACTACAGCAAGAATGAGGGCTTGCGCTGCAAAGCGCGACGTAACCAGCCCAATGACACCCCCCTCGCATTGACCCCACTGTCTTCTCACTGCGTTTCCTTTGGCAAGCCTCGTTGCCTCGTTGCCAGTCGTCTGGGGCAGACCCCACGTCAGAGGTTTGTATCAGAAGCGCCTCGCGGGAGTGAACTGATATCTCAGGGGCTGACGCACACGATGACGCAAGGGCACAAAGAGTAGCCATTGCACTTCATTACCAGGTGTCTGCCAGCCACGACAAAGCTGGGGAGCTGTGTGACTTTCTCAGATAGAAATACAGGGGCTCACAATCCGTAATGGCACAGCATCCCCCAACACTAAGCCTGTTACTATATGCAAAGGAAGTTCCTCCCTTCCACGGAGAACCAAGGGAAGTTTACACGTGCAAGTCTGATGCAAAAATGGGTGAAATGTATAATAAAGTGATCACTAAACTTATACGGGAAACCTCTGTAAAATAATCGATGTGTTCTCAAATCTGTATTCCCAACCCCACTGGTACTCCTTCTGTGCTCTTTCCTCCCCCCTCTCCCCCTCTCCCTCTTTCCCAGCGATAACCTCTTCCCTGGATTGAAACCTCAAGGTTGCTCTCTTCTGCAAGCAGCACAGTGTTATAACAGCCCTGCAGCCTATCAGCGCGTTATCTGGGTGTTGTGCTCGTCGCTATCGCTGCTGCTTACTTGCAGCCCCCGGGGCACTCTGATTGGGAAGCTCAGCTGTGCCTGCTGGAGCTTTCCATTGTTCTTGGCTGGGTTGAGGAACCAGTTGCATTCTGTCCTCTGCTTGGTCATGAGTTGCACCCAGTCACAATGCAAGGAGCTTCAAGGTGCACATGATAGGCAGCATCTGCTCCCTCCTCCAGCCAATCACGGCGCTGCCTACTTAGCAGGTTCTAAAGATGACAGAATCTCGTGACTCGTGGGAGACACAGCGATTGGAATGGAGATCTTGCAAAGCCAGTAATCTGAGATGCGCAGAGTGGATAGTATTGCATTCTAGAATTGGCAAAAACAAAACGATAAAGGGTGTGATATTTTATTCTTGAGAGTTCAGAAAAAGTGCCTTTATATTGTGGTTTTAACTCATGGGAGTCTTACACCTTATACTAAAACACTACACACTCCTACATTCAGGTATTGCAACCTTACTGGAGGTTTTTACGTTAAGTGTTTCAGTGCTTTTTAGCTGGTCTTACATAGAGATCTCCAGCCATCTTTGGTGTTGAGGTCACTAGAGATTAAATAAAGGAGTCCATTCTACCTGCACATTTTCAGACCGGTTACATCACCAATAAAGCAGTACTCAGCAAAAAACAATATACTAAATACACCTTTTCAAAATGAATTGATTCATTGCATTTTCAGCAGCGGATGGGTCTTAAGCATTGACAACCACATGCTCAGGCTGCACTGAGACTCGTTTGCAGGTTTTAGGTACCGGTAACAAATGCCTTTCAAAAGGAGACTCTATGTGTTGAAGTTTAGTCTAAGGCTTTACTATCTTTTACTATTTCAACGCAAAACAAAACAAAAAAACATAAATCGTGCCAAGATCGTAATTTGCTGATTAATCAGTAAAATGTGAACTTTTACTTGGTACTTGTCTTCCAAAAACCTGTTATTTGCAGTTTGCTGAAGGCTGTTCACCTGTGATACACAAGTTAGCCAGCGCGGCGGAGGCTCCCTATCGTCTTGTTTATAGTATTCAAGGACAGGACTGACCGCAAGAAAACCTGTCCTCTCAGGGCTCCAATCCCAGCAAACTCTGCCCGACACCGCCTGGGTAGATCGCTGTTCTTGCGCGAAACCGGCAGCTCTTTCTCGTATTTGATCGTCTTTAACAGCGTCAGAACTTTAAAATAATGGCCGCAAATGCATAATGAATTCCGGCTGCACAGCGCAAGGGTAACCCTGCAATACCTTCCGCACTTCTGAGGTCATTCATTTTGAATTGAGCCCCCTGTTAATTCATGTGGATTTAATTACCCGGATTCATTCCATGTTGCTTTGTAACAAATGCTGTCCACAAGGCATGCATGCATGAATTAACACTTCTCACAATCTCCTGGTGGGCGAGAAGGGCCATGAACGCATGCTTATACATGTGATCAACCAGCCCTGTGTTCTCTTATAACATGTTAACGCGTAGGTAAGCCCGGAGAGGTATGGTAAATCCTATTAAAAGACACGACATTGCATGGTAAACCATAGCCATGGGGAAACATGAGGAAAACTGAAAAACGACCCTGCGTATCTGCCGTGGTAAACTTTTATAAGGACTGGATCATGTTATTACGCGGTCTAGCGATGTTTAAAGATACATGGTAATGATTTTGGAATAATCTGCGCCTTCGTTTCACGTTGTGACCTTTAAGTTTGGCAGGGGCTTCTCGTTTGAAACATATGGATCCACTTTATATATTATTTTTTTTTAATTTAAAACTTGAGCCCCAGTTCAATGAGTCAGCTTGAAGTAGTTCTGACGGTGATGACGTCATTGTGTATAAACGCGTGCCAGTATCGCGTTCGTGTTTGCAGGGTAAATCTGACCTGAGAGAGGATTGGTGATACACCGCAGTAAACAGCTCTACTTAGACAAGCCGTTAAGTATTAACAGAAGGATGAAGCTTCCCCACGTTTCGAAAGAACAAATAAATTATACAGAACTAAAAAGAAAAGAAAAAAAACAGGTCTTATAAACAATCTGATTATTTACGCACTTGCATTATTTGACAGCATTTTTAAAAAAAAATCTGATATAAACTGTATTAAACTCGAGTCTCGTCTGAAAAAAAGTATGTCCTGTCAGGAGAGCTTTTTAAAGCATGCAGCCAACACGCTCTGTAGCAGTCAAACTCCGCGGTACTGCGAAACCCCTTCTACCAATAGCAATGACACCGCGACCCCACTGGCCTGTGCCACAGCAGACCAGTTAGTATTGCTAAGTAAAGCATGCATGAGCAGCAGTGTGGAGTAGTGGTTAGGGCTCTGGACTCTTGACTGGAGGGTCGTGGGTTCAATCCCAGGTGGGGGACACTGCTGATGTACCTTTAAGCAAGGTACTTTACCTAGATTGCTCCAAAAAAAACAACAACTGTATAAATGGGTAATTGTATGTAAAAATAATATGATATCTTGTAACAATTGTAAGTCTAATAATTAGAAGGCAAGATCAATACAACCATTGCTTACGTTTACAGGCAACAGTAGAAACAAATGATACATGGTCTGCACCAGGTGCGCATGGATTAGCTTTAAAAGTGGTCTATCAATTCTCGTCTCATCTCAGCTGGCATTTGATCTGTTTGGATTTTCAGGGTCGCCTTTTTTAATTGATGCATTCACAAATGTTCATTTTGTGTCATTAATTACTTAATATATTTGAACCTATGTATACCGAGCATCAAAAGAAACTCATCACTGTTACAACACATTTATTTTCGAAAAAAAGGTATATAAAGGATGGACATTGACGAAATGTTTTTGGTTTCTTTTTACTCGCTCATTCATCCTGACTGAAGCATGTGCACTTAATCGCCTAATTAGTGAGACAGTTGATTGGCCGCTGGATATTCAGTGATTTCAGCTGTTGAATTGCAAGCTTGCATAAAAGCAATAAAGAAAATCACAGAAAAAAAAACCCAATATGCCACGTCTGTCCAGAGAGCAGCGCCTTCGTGCGATCGGCATGTTGGAGGCTGGACTAGGGCAGCGTGCTGTGGCTCGCCGTCTTGGGTGCTTACAGCCAGCAATCTCAAACCTGGCGAGACGGTATAACCAGACACACTCTGTCAAGGACAGCGCCACCAACCGGGAGACCAAGAGTCACAACACCTGTCCCAGATCGACAGATCATTCTGCAGCATCTTCATGATGTCAATTGTTAATCAGCACAATAAAAAAGTCACTGCACCTGCTCTGAAGCAGAGTCTGTCATTTTTCGAACACATCTAGTGAATTTTATGCAAATATAAGTGATGCTCAGTATATATATATATATATATATATATATATATATATATATATATATATATATATATATATATAGGTGTAAGGAAATACAACCTGATGGTATTGTCTCCTTTGCTTGACCGTACCACAGTAACGCACTTTGAAGCGCCTTTCATCAAACAAATGACATGATCGATTTGGAGATCGTTTGCTGAATAGATTTATAGATGTATTTTAGTTTGAGGAAAAAAAGGGGATTTGGTAATGTGTTGACAAGGTAAGAGTTAAGAGTAACAAGTTAAAAGACAAACACAAAAACAAAACACACACTCTTAAAGTAAAGTATGCCCGAGCATTCTCCTGGATATGTGGAGATTATGAGGCTCATACAGCAGCCAGTGCAATGCGTCCCTGCAGAGCTCAGCCCAGCTCGACTTCCCAAATCTTCAGCTCTGTTCCTGACGCATATGCTTGCGAATCAGCTCAGCCTTTAATCCAAGAAGCATGGATTTGATTATCCCTGCATGGCGCATGACATTTAGAGATTTTCTGTGTTCTGCATACCTCAGTTCTGAGGTCTTGGTTGTTGATGTACGACTGTGTTTATTCTATGAAACTTGTTAATGGGGCTTTCCTGGAAGATAAATATCTAACTTGTACTGTTACAGACTGCAGTATTAAAAAAAAAAAAAAAAAACTGCGGTTTACAGGATTACAAAATAATGTATTCCAGTAATTTTTTAAAACCTTTTGTGTACATCTCAAAAATACTTTGCATTTGTTATACCACAGTTATGCCTCATTAAACTATTATATATATATATATATATATATATATATATATATATATATATATATATATATACACACACACACACACACACACACACACACATACATATATACACACACACACACACACACACACACACACACACACACACACAGGGTTATATATGCATAGAGTTGCCACTACTCCTTTTTCCCTATACACAGTTATCTATACAACATTTCAATATACCACTAGTTTTATTTTGGAACATTATTTACATTGATACACAAAGTCACAGTATAGTGTTTAAATATTTATATATATACAAAAAGAGCATACAAAAAAATAATCAATAGTGCACATACTTTCTAAAAGGGCTTTTCAAGTTTTGCAGTAAGAAAAGAATATTTAAAAAACAAACACTGTTATATTGCTCAGGATTCTGTGAAGATCTGTTTAAAAACAAAAAGGCAATAAAAACAAAAAAACGTGTGCGGAAGGATTCACATTTTATATCAATATAAAGACAGAGGCTGGCAGGTCAGAGTTTCTGGGTGCATTAGTTTGGTTGCACAGGCACAGCTCGAACACCTATAAAGAGACGGGCTATAGCTCTGGGGTCTTTGCTGGGCTGGGTAGTAGCCAGCCCCTGACGTCACAAAAGACGATCGATCTCTTCAGGTGGAGAGGACGATGACGTCATGAAGCAGCCAGGAGAGTCAAAGCACTACACCGTCTAAGTGATGAAGACGCAACGTGGATTTCTCTGGGAAGGCTTCAGCGGGAGCGGTCCTCATCACACTCTGATGGATCACGGTGTTGTTGATCACAGGGGGTGGAGGACCACACATCTCTTTGTTTGTTTCTCGACTCTGCTAGGTTCTGGCCAGGGCTTTTCTGAAGAGTCTTTTTAAAAGGACCGCGCTCTGCTGCGCCGATCTGCGCAGACTCAGGAAACGCAGATTCGGAGCCGGATTCACGCTCTCCATTCTCCTGAACTGTGAAACCCAGACGTACCTACTGGGGTGCTGTTTGAAGACGATCTAAAATTAAAAATAACAAAACACAAAAAGCAGGGCTGTAAGTCACATCTATAGCCTCAAGCACAGTTTCAATAAAAAGCTGAGCCAAAACAGGTATTGGTCAAAACGTGCGTCTGTTTGACTAAGTTTCTTATCTCGGACATGTGGTTCCCAAGGATCAAGCATCAAGGTCTGTTGAATGTCCTTACCAAGTTTAAACTGGGTTATCGTTTCGATTCCCTGGAAAAGACAATAACCAGCCACCCCCCTTTTGGTATTTTGCATTTCAGCTGCACTCCTCAGTGTCAGTGCCTCGGTATTAAATTCAAATTAACTTCTTTGTTGTGTGCTGTTTTATCACATCATCCCGTGCCAAACATACATCTGCTAGCAGCTACAATTGCAGGGGGGGTTGGGAAATGCTTCGTCAAACAATTCCATGTGATGATGAACTAAAAGCAGACTTTCTAGCTTGATTTTCTTAAGGTTTTTTTTTTTTTGTTCCCCACCATGCACAATAGCACTAGGCACAGTGCCCGAGTGAGCAACTGCCACTGTTCAGGAGTAAAATGGTCCTTTATTGCAACTACCACCCCAGCTTCAAGTTAAAGTGCAGCCCAATCCCACTCCTGGATAAAAATCCCACTCCAGGTTTTGCAGGTCAAATTAAATGATTTGCTGCTTTAGCTCCCTGGCTGGAAGTCTATGTGGTTCATTTAGAACATGGTTGAAGCAAACACCTGGACTGGATCCTACATGCACTCCAGCTGCGCCCCCAGGTTCTGTGGTCCACATTGATGGCACACACACACACTTCAGTCCTAACAAATACAGCAAGTCTTAATCCCTGTAGAGTTCTCCGGGGCTTGCTAATGCAATTCCCCTTGCCGCTCGCTTGGTGCGAGTTTAATCACATTGGGCTGAGCAGTAACATGCTGTGCGTCCACACCAGAGGCTCCAGTGTATCTCTATCATACCAAACAGCTCTGTACCGGTCGCTTCCGTGCACAGCAAGCACACCTGTACCTGAAACCCCCCTTTCATCCCTGCAGCCCGCTCTCACTGGTTCTGCTGCTCCTACCTGCCTGTGCCGGCCGTGTGCGGAGGTCAGGTCCCGGGCCAGTCTCTTTGGATGGGTCAGTTGCTGGGTAGCCGTGGAGCCCGGCTTGGGAGTGGTCTTCATGGGCTGTTTGGGCTTAGCGCAGTACGCCTCCAGCAGCTGTAGATCACAGCCCCGGACACAGCACAGATCCACGATCCCTCTCACACGACCCCGAATGCCATAGCGGGAACTCTTACCTGAAACATGACGGAGGTCAGCACCACTGTGAACATTGGCATCAAATCACAGGGCTGCCTCGTGTGGCTGTAGCGGGATATTGACAACAGGAGCTGCATTTTGACATATTTTCTTATTAGCATACCAGTATGTTCTATAGTCCTCATTAATTAGTCATTTACCAGACAGCTTTATCCAAAGCAGCTATATATCTTGGCTCTGTGCAATTTCAAGCCACTAGGGAAACACACCCTGACACAATATTAAAGCCTGAAACGGCGGTTCACTGAGTCTGCTGTACGTACTGTAGTGAAAGCCCCGGTCTCCACACACAAACTGCAGATCCTCCACCAGCTCCCTGCCGCAGCGCGCCCGGGCCGCGGCACCGCACCTCTGGGGCAGCATGACAAGGCAGAGCACAGGGTACAGCACCCAGACAGCCTTCAGAGAGCTCACCTGAGGGAACACGAGGACGGCCGTTACCGCAGCGATCCAACACACTGCCTGCTCTAAAGAGCAGGGACACAAAAGGCATGGGAACATCAATACAAAAAAGTCTACAACCACCCCTTTACTGAAGCGCAGCGACTTCGTTCGTGTTAATAGACAGTAGGAGTTCTTCTGTATATCCACATCGTGATGCTGTGCTCATATCCAGCAGGTGTGTTGAGAGTGTGCATTGAGGCTTACATTGGTAGCCGTTGGGTATGTCACTCTGAGTTCCGAACCCCAGAGCCAGTGCTGCTGCTGCTGCTCTGGATAATAAACATTGTTGAGTAGTTTCGCTTGCCTCTCCGTGCCTTTGTTTATTTGAACATGTGCCAGGAGGAATTCCAGTGGAGATGTGCCCACTCTGTTTCACAGTCCCTGGGTACCCCACTTGAAAGCATACCAGGCTACAGTCACTACCCTGAAATGTTCGCTCTACTGTAGGATTAATACAATCCCGCCAGGAGTTTACACAGCCCAGGCAAGCCGTGCTGTACCGTATCTCAACTACGTACTCTCACATCACCCTCAGAAACCACAGAAGCGGGCACTGACCAAAAGGAAGTGGTCTTCCACAAAAACACACATCTAAATGAATTACAGGCAGCTCCTTTGCATTCGTGCTGCGAGACTGTGGAGCTCTGAAACACACAGACCATTTCAAACACTTCTGATGAAAGCACAGAAACGTACCTTCAGCACACACAGTCTCCTGGGGGAGGGGACACATCCTGCAGGCAGCTTGGCACACACTGAAGACATCATTGCAAAGCACCCCAGTCCCTCGCACTGCCACAGTATCACAGACCCCTTGAGTTCTTGCAAGTGGGCAGCATGGTCCGTCTTAAACTTATAAGCACAAGAGGAGGAGCCCGGTGTACACACACCCACCCAGAGCCGGGCTCTGTAAACTGGGTTATCGTTTCGATTCCCTGGAAAAGACAATAGCCAGCCACCCCCCTTTTGGTATTTTGCATTTCAGCTGCACTCCTCAGTGTCAGTGCCTCGGTATTAAATTCAAATTAACTTCTTTGTTGTGTGCTGTTTTATCACATCATCCCGTGCCAAACATACATCTGCTAGCAGCTACAATTGCAGGGGGGGTTGGGAAATGCTTCGTCAAACAATTCCATGTGATGATGAACTAAAAGCAGACTTTCTAGCTTGATTTTCTTAAGGTTTTTTTTTTTTTTGTTCCCCACCATGCACAATAGCACTAGGCACAGTGCCCGAGTGAGCAACTGCCACTGTTCAGGAGTAAAATGGTCCTTTATTGCAACTACCACCCCAGCTTCAAGTTAAAGTGCAGCCCAATCCCACTCCTGGATAAAAATCCCACTCCAGGTTTTGCAGGTCAAATTAAATGATTTGCTGCTTTAGCTCCCTGGCTGGAAGTCTATGTGGTTCATTTAGAACATGGTTGAAGCAAACACCTGGACTGGATCCTACATGCACTCCAGCTGCGCCCCCAGGTTCTGTGGTCCACATTGATGGCACACACACACACTTCAGTCCTAACAAATACAGCAAGTCTTAATCCCTGTAGAGTTCTCCGGGGCTTGCGAATGCAATTCCCCTTGCCGCTCGCTTGGTGCGAGTTTAAAAAATGCAGTTGAAGCAGTGAACACTCCAATTGCAACGCTGACCGCTGCACAGCGGTGGTACGTTTCATCTCATGCAACAATATGCAGTGTCCCCACTTCAAAACCCAGCGCACAAGCCTCAGTCAGCAATTACAGCGAGAGAAAGACCCGGCTGTGGGGACGCTGCTCCATGCTTAAAGTAAATTGTAATTTTTTTTCAGGCAAAGGATTTAAAAATAGACTAAATTTCAGAGCGGCCAGGCAGGGGAGAACTAACCCTCCTATTATCTAAACAAAAGAGGAATGCCGTTCCTGGAAAGAGAACATAAAACAAATCACAAAAAACAAAACAACCAAAAAAAAACAGTTTTATTTAGAACATTCTTTCAGCAGGGACAGTAGAGCGTCTTTTACTAGGCCTGTGGTTTTTATGGTCTAACCGTGTTATGTGTGCTGGAAGCTGTGTAGACCCCAGTGATGACTGGGTCCTTCTGCATGTCCAGGACACACTACATGGCCCTCTCCTGACTTTTATCATAGACGCTTACAAACTGAAAAAAATGTACATGCCATCAGAAGGAATCTCTGTCTGAATGGTTAGTGTTTTTACCTTTCACTTTTCATCCGAGTTGCATGGTCACATGACCGAAAGGAGACACAGCGACTGCTTGCAACAATAATGTTTTGAACATTTCTTTTCCTACATTACATGGCAAATTGATTGTGCTCTACAGAAACAAACAGAAACTCCCTGTGTTGTTTTGTTTTTTTAAATTGAAGGAGATGTACTATTTTTTTTGTTGTTGTTGCAGTTAACACTGTCGATATCTGGGAGTGTATTGTGCTTTCTGAATGCCATCACTCAAATGTTCAGCGATTGATTAAAATACAGGGCAAGGTCAGCAAGCTTTAGGGTACACAAAACACCAGATAGTGGCGAGATGTCAACAACGCGGGGCAACACTCTACCACCGCAGTCTAGCCTCAACTTATCCTCTTCGAGGCAGTACAGTCAACAGAGCTCAGGCTTCCCAGAACACACGAGGCTGATACAAAGTGACGAGCGCCTTCCATCACACGCAGGATTCCACTGGAAGAACCGGAACACAAGAATGGCGTGATGCGTCTTTGGAATTAAGAACGTCCTTGAAAGAATGACAGGGAGAAAACCGTTCAGCATGGGTTGGCCAGTCCACGTTAAACAGGTCAAATGAGATCATGAACTATTGCAGGGTGAGGGTGGGGTTTAATTAGTTCATTAAACAATAGCTCTGGGGCAGAAATTTACCTTGAGGAGAGCAAGTGCCATTACCAATGGGATAAGCATGTCTCGCATTATTCCAGGGCAAAATCAGAGTCTAGATGGATGCAGAACTGATATGTCATGAATTGCATCATTTGCTCAATATGGTTGTAATTTTAGTGTTTGTTTGTTTTTTGCACAGATTCCTGTTTTCATTAACAGTATAATTAACCGTTTATAAAAGCCAACAGACTCTACTGTTACGAAACTAGAAAAGCAATCCTGTGAAGAGTGTTTAAAACAACACCTATAAAACACATTAGAATAGGACGATAGTGTCGTACAAAACAATGCAATAACGGAATGGGAGAGACGTGCAACACTAAATATTCACAGAGCGCAGTCCTTCTTATAGATCTTCCTTGAGCGGCCCATGTTGTCATGAAAATAAATGTGTTTGCTGGACTTTGTTTAGAAGAAATGGAGAAACACCTGCCATCGAAGTGTAGTATATTAAAATATACAAAAGCATATTAAATAAAAATCAGGTGATCTGCAAGTATAAATGTTCAGAAGAGCGGTCTGCATATGCAAGTCAGACCACAGCATCCAACGTCCAGAGTTGAACGCAGTACTGTATTGAAACGGGCTTTAGCTCTGCAAGAACACTGATCAGCCTGCGTCCGCAAAAACACAACAGCAACGTCTCATTTCAATATGAACGCCAGCCCTGGGATGAAGCCCTACGCCTTTTAAACTGAAGAGCTGGAACGTTGCTCCTCTTATCAATGTGAAAAGTATCGGACTTGTAACAGAACCGCTTTCCCCCCACTGCAAATTCAGATGACAGGGTTCAAAATGAGAACGAGAGAGACAAGCCCAGCTCCTCACGAAGATCCCAATTTGATTTATTTTCAGATAATTGCATTTAAACCGCCAAGCAACTGACCCCTTTGTCTCAATGAATCTCTGGTACATTCAAATAAAAACCTAATTGAAAGGAATAAAGTGTTGATACACGCGAAGGCTGGTACCTGGTTTTCATCAGGAAAAAAAAAAAAAAGCCCATGCTAACACTGTATATACAGGATGTCAGTGGTTCAGCCTGGGACGTAGCGCATTTAACTCTGAAATCAGTCTGGTTTGTTTTCAAATCGGTAGCAAAACAATTTATAGCATTTAAATTAAAAACAAAACAAAACAAAAAAAAAAACACTGATTTGAATTGGCAATCTGTCAATGGCAGTTACAATTGCGGGCCATTAGAAAAATCAGTCAAATAGATTTGTCTGAACTGATTTAAAAATAAAAAAGCAGAACTGAGGTTAACACGAATATCCAACATAAAAAAAAACAATCTTTGCCACTTGTTGAATTCGATTGGTCGACTGCAGATGAAAGTACAGAAGATGTATAAAACAAATACAAATTGTGAACAAACCAAACGTTTAAAAAACACTGCATCTAAGATAGCTTGTTTTTGCGAATGGCCTCCACGGCCGCCTCTCTCTCTTTCAGGAGCTTTCTGATTAGGTTTATCTTCTCGTTTCTTAAAGACGCATCGAAATCAAACTCCTCGCTGTAGCCTGGGCTGGTGCGCACGGTGCCAGTCAGAGAGAAGGACTCAGCCAGTCTCGCAGGCCTGGCGCTGGAGTCCGCACCAGGGGACCTAACAGAACTCTCCTCCTGCTGTGGGGCTGAGGCCTCGGGGCTGGGCTGGCTGCTGGCCTGCCTGTGCGAGACCAGCTTCGGCCTCTTGGGACTGGGTTCCCCAGAACTGGCTTGACTGTCCACGGAAACCGACTTCTCATCCTCCGAGCTGCTGTTACTCTCCGGCCTCCCTGTGTCTGCGACCTGCGTTTAAGAGCGTTTTAAAAGCAAGTTACAGCGTGCTGCTGGAGCAGCGCCCTCTCTTGGTAATTAATGGCATTGCATATAAATTATACCTTGTTTGGAATGTCTAGCTATTTCAAAGAGAACACAAAAGGGTCATGTGACCGACCACATCATTTACCCAGATTAAAAGCATAAAAAAAAAAAAAAATTTAAAAAGCAACCAACCATAGTGTACCCACTGTTTGCGTGAGAAAAAATAAATCAACTTGATACCTTTTTAGCATAGTTAGTGCGCCAACGTTATTTAGCATGAAATGCGATGCAAAGAAGAATTAAGAGTTTGGAAAAATAACTACGTAAAAAAATAAAAGCAACTTTAAAATGAAGTACCTCTTCCTCTCTCTCTGCTGTGCAGAAGTTCTTCTCAGCCCATTCTTCACATTGTTTCACTGGGATTCTGAGCTCCCGATCGATCCCGAACAGCTTCAGAAACTCACGGTCACTTCTGACAGCAGGACGGCCAATCAAACCTCCAGCCACGCTGGGTTCATCCTGCATTAAACAAAGAAAAAAAAAAACTCCTGCTTCAGTTAGGAGCAAAAGCGCTACAGCAGTGACCCCTGGTGGCTTGCGGCCATAACAACAAGGGGAAAACTAATACTGAAACTCCAGAAAGCAAGGCACTTTACAATACACTAGAAAAATCCCCTTTACTTGGATCTCAGTATTATGCTTCCATAAGTAATCATTTCCACATGCAGGAAGGCAGGGACATGACATTTTAAATCCATATTATATATACACATACATTTTTTTTAAATGTCTATTTTTAATTCATTTAGAATGCCCACTTACTTAACCCCAGTTTATAGCAGTAACTTTTTTTTTTTGTTCTTGGTAGGCAGGTGGCTGGTGCCACCCACAGTACACACCCGTGGAAATGGACGTGGCTGGAATTGTTCTTGAAACCTTGCTCGTCTTTGCACCGAAGTGGAATGTTTTGTGGAGTTTCCTGCAGCAGGTTGGGACTCTGGAGAAACAGGACTGTCTTGCTGATGCTGCCGGGTAGTCTTAGCCTGGGCTGGCTCTTCTGCTGGGATCACACCCTCCACTTCTGCTCTGCTCCTCTTCTGTTTCTTCTTGATAATCAGGTACACCCTGCGGTAGATTATAATGGAGTGGCCTTTAATCTTGAAGATCCCGCTGTCGGGGAGCGTTGCAGGGCTGCACATCCTCAGGAGGTCTTCCAAAATTCCCTCTGTATCGGAGTGCTGGTGGTCCATGAAGGATTTCAAGACCCTGAAAGCCGCCACGTTGGAGGATTTTACAGGCACCCAGCACTTGTACGCCTCTTGCTGGCTTCCATTAACCCCGGGACACTCGTTCCAGCCCGGCGGCTTGAGACGGTCTGTTTCCAAGGCACTGGCTGGTGGGGATTCTGAATCAGTCGCTTGGCCTTGAACGGGAAGCCAGTTTTCCCATTTCCAGGCCTCCGTAACTGTCACAGGCGAAATGCAGATCACAGACGGGGAGTCTGAAGTCTCTCTTTGCTTGGGGGTCCCTACGGGATTCAGCATGGACATTTTTTTAAGTAACAAAGGTGGCAAGGATCTCAAAGGGATCGATTTGAGTTCCGCTTCAGCCGGGATTTCAATCTGCAGTTTGCCGAACAGAAGCGAGCCCCCCTGGATTTTCGGGGAAGCAGGCATGTTTCTGGCTCTCAGAAAAACAGCGCTAGGATCTGAAGTGATAGCAGATGGTTTGTTGTTTTTACTGCGCAGAACAAGATTTCCTCAGTGCTCAAGCTTTACTTGTAAACAGGCACTCGATCAGCCATTTCCCCCATCATGTAAGATACAGGTAGGCTTTATTCAAATCAGTTTTTCTTACTGCACCACAAAGCAAAGTGCAATAAAGTCAAACAGTTAAAAGCTGAGGCATCAATCTGGGAATCTGACTTTAGCGTTCCAGGCAAAGTAAACCAATCGATTTTATAATCCCTCCAGACTATCGGTTTGATAAAGCACTGAAAAAGAAAACAAAAGAAAATGAACACTTGTGGTTTTCTACACACAAAAGCAACTCCTCCTTATTCTACTTGCTCTTTAGTGTTTAGTTTCACTGCCTCATTAACACCACGCATTTCCCACAGCCTTCAAAACTGCTCACATCACCCCCAGTCTGAAGAAACCTTCTCTTGACCCTTCTGCCCAGAACTATCGCCCTGTCTCTCTCCTCTTGTTCCTCTCTCAAACTCTCGAGCGAGCTGACCACCGCCAGCTGGCATCGTTCCTCACGGAGCACTCTCTGCTTGACCCACTTCGATCCAGGTTCTGCCCCGCACACTCCACGGAAAATGCCCTACTCTCTGCAACGGACTCTCAGCATCAGCTGTAGATATAAATTCTCATAATCCTAACTTGTTACATTTTATTTCAAATTGTACTTTAGTTGTACAATTTGCACTTACTATAAAACTAAATAAAAATAAATAAAACTGATAGAATATTCTCAACATGGTACTTTACATAACAGTTGAAGCATAAAAACACATGTTTAGATAATGTTTGTGATGATCTACCATTTTAAACCCTATTTGTTCTGCACAATAAATTCAACTTATAATTACCAGCCCACACCAGCTTTATCATCACAATGCATCATTAACACAGATCACAGGTGGGCAAAGTTGTCTCAATTGTTTAATGAACCAATTAATCCTCAGCGGAGGCAGCAACACAGTTAATTAAATTCAGGTACATAACTGGGCACCCCCTATACTGAAAGGTGCATTCAGTTTGGAGTTCTCTTTTTGCATTTACTGTAGCTTTTTTGCACGGTAGCACCCTCTACAGTCGGCTAGTCAGTGTAAACAGGATGTCTTGTAAAAAGCCGAGGTCTAATTTACTGCTACATAGCATATTGCTTCTATATTTGAAAATTACTTTGTTTCCCAGGGGCTACCGTTTATTAAGACAATGAAATGTAGAACACATCTATGTATCTGATAAACATCTTAACACACACCCACAGCCTTGAACAATAGTAATTTATGTACCGAATACAGAAACTGGTACAGCAGTATAGAGACTGTGTATGTCTCCCATTTTGTATTGCTTAAACCAAAGCAGTTGTTCGTGAGCATAGCGCAGCATCAACAAATACGTGCAGCTACCCAGCTCGTTTTATAAACGGCAGCAGATACGAGTCACGTCGCGTTAGAAAGAAACACACATATATAAAAATACGAGATTACTCGAATCCCCTCAGGTAGCAACCGGCTTCTTTCGCTCTCGAACGCCTTTCCTCCAAGTTATTTTTAACCGGTCTGTTCTGCTTTAGTCCAGAACTACTTATTTTTAAAAATTACATCGCCCCCCCGAAAGAAAAAGCTGCACCTCTAGAGAACCTAGAACTTGCCAATTCTATAAGACCACCTTCATATACATATTCATATTCATATTCACTTACGACGCATGGCTAGGTACAAGTCTATCAGTACAGTGCGCTGGCGAGTCACTTCTCTGTCCTAACAGGATATTCTTATAGATAAACGGCGCACCAAACACTGCAACAGCGTCACCAGACTACAAAACGACTCCGTTGCAGAGGAAACCCCCCAAAACAAGCAGAGAGGAATTCCCCGGTGCTAACTCACACGTTCTCAACAGGCGCGAATGAACTTGAAAAAGCGCCGCAATATCTATTTTCAGGATCGCTTGGCACCTGGTGCGTGCTAATTATGTTAATTAATCGAGTCTGTTGCTGACGGAAGCACCTGTATTATTTGTGCAAAAATTTCGATTCATTTCTGTACACGGCGATACACGTGAATCAAAAGTATTCTCACCGTTATTATTAATTATTTCTTAGCAGACGCGCTTATCCAGGGCGACTTACAGGTGATACAAAATATCACATTACAGGTAAGAGGAGCAGCAACGATACAAACCGCTTCCTGTGAAATCACTTTCACGTGTGCATCCAGCGCGTCAGAGTGCATTCTCGCTTTGCTTACTTGAACACAAACATTACCTGTACTTTAGGAAAGAGGCGACAATGGCTTATTACAGTGTGATTAGGAGTGGTTTCCGGGACATCCCACAAACATGCATTCAAACAAAAAAACTCTTTATAGCTTCGTATTCGAGTAGGGCTCGCCCAGCAATGGCGTAGCTGCTCTCTCATTGGCTCAAATGTCAACTCTGACCTTTTTTTTTCAACCAGTGTGATACCAAGTTCCTGAGGGCATGACCCGGTTTCCCCCGCCCCCAAGTACAATCCTCATTCGCCATGATTATGATTACAAAAAAGCAGCTTTTAACAAGACCAATGCCAGTTTTAATTTGAAAACTGTATGTTCGTACAATATCTTGGCTTTGTTCTCTCAAACGTGTTAGAAAACACAGGCGTTGTTCTTCATTTACAGCTGGGCTGTGCCACTTCTTTCTGATCATTTAAATGCACTAATAATAATAATAATAATAATAATAATAATAATAATAATAATAATAATAATAATAATAATGGATACTAAAATATTTGAGCTCACTGTGTTACAGTGAGACAGGTTTGGAAACCAGACAATTATTGAAATAGTTTATTAACCTGTAAAATACCCCATTCATTTTAGAGTCTATATATTTTTGGGGGTGGTAAAAGTGAATCATAATATGTTACTAATTATTTCATCAATCAAGTCGTTTGTTTAATTGTGATCTAAGGATGCTCATGAAACATTATGCCATTTCCCATGTATCCACTTCTCCTAGGCTCCTTCATCGATCATTAAAACTGTCAATAGCATTCTGCAGACCTCAGCACAGTGATTTTGAAGAACTGTACCTATGATGCCTTTATCAAATGAGTTGTTGCTTTACAGATTCATCATACACTGGTAAGCATTCTTTTGCATGATCAGCATTCTGCCATGGCCTACTCTTCCAAAGAGCTGACATTAGTTCATGTTGCTTATGTTTTCACCTTTCCATTGAATTGGGTAATTGGTTCATAATTGATTGTTGTTGACGATCTGGCTACAACTTTCGCATTGACACGAAACATGAGGTCTGTGCACATGACCGGTTCAAGGAACCACCAAATGATGTTCTGTGTGTATGTTCATCGCACCAAGTTAGGAGAAGTCATAATTGTAGGAACCTTGGAACAAGGTATTTTGCATTATTAAGCTTTGAAATGAGATGAAATAATTTAATTTAGCACACTTACTCAAAATGCTCATTTGTAAACTCTTCTACCAACTTTTTTAAAAGCACGTCTCACGCATTTTACTGCTTGGAAACATATATCTGTTCATCTATAGAGAAAGGTAACCTGTGCCTTCTCATGCAGAGTGCCCATCCACTCCTGTAAGATTTCTGTATCGAAGATGATGGAGGTGGAAAAACCAAGACGACCACTAAATAAGTTGTGAACTTCCTTACCAATTACTTAGGAAAGTGTTTTTATTATTAAAGGCAGTGTTATGAATCTCTTAAATATCTCACTGTGCCTTTTCACATGCTCCTTCTGCTTCTTAAGTAGTTTTGCTGCATTATTTATTTCCATGTTGTAAAAACTGGTCCTTTAGCGGTAGCTGTGGCTGTCTTGTATTTTATTATCACTAGAGTTTAGTGGTTGGATTGCAATGCTGGAAACTGCAGTACCACCGGAAGCCCTTCAAAAGAGCTAGATGCATTTAACTTCCCAAGGACCTTCTTTCTTCCCAAGGATCCTTAGACCCATCGATAGGTCACACTTGGATATCGCAGAGTTAACTTTGCTAAGGCGAGTTGGTCTTAGTTTTGTTGATGGGTGTTTAGAGTTCGATTCAGGGCTGCCATGACCCTTGGTGTACAAGAAAGAAAATAACCATCTCTTCGTCTGCCAATGATATGAAAATACAAACCAGCTTTTTAACGCCAGCCTGGCCCAGCCCCTTACTGCTATCAAGGTTACACAATTCACACTTCAGGGCTGATTTCTAATGATGACTCTCCCTAATGGAAAGAGTCCAATCACAATAAACAAGGAGTGCAGTCTCTGGCTATGACAGGCATTCCTCACTTCTGTTAAACCACGCATATCACGACGCACAGCAGCATTTTTCAAGCTTTTAATACAGATGCCTGTAAATCAGCAAAACAACATTCTTACAGTTTCGTACCGAACATATTTAAAAAAAGCTCCTCCTCAATGGCTTCTCCCTTACAGAATCAGCGGCAGGACAGAAGAGTCGCCACGCTACAGTTCATGGTTTTGAGTTCATCTGTTCCGAATTTCTCCCAGGGATCCTTGATGAGATGCCATCACTTTATATCAATGCAGTGGATTAGGGATCCTTGATGAGATGCCATCACTTTATATCAATGCAGTGGATTAGGGATCCTTGATGAGATGCCATCACTTTATATCAATGCAGTGGATTAGGGATCCTTGATGAGATGCCATCACTTTATATCAATGCAGTGGATTAGGGATCCTTGATGAGATGCCATCACTTTATATCAATGCAGTGGATTAGGGATCCTTGATGAGATGCCATCACTTTATATCAATGCAGTGGATTAGGGATCCTTGATGAGATGCCATCACTTTATATCAATGCAGTGGATTAGGGATCCTTGATGAGATGCCATCACTTTATATCAATGCAGTGGATTAGGGATCCTTGATGAGATGCCATCACTTTATATCAATGCAGTGGATTAGGGATCCTTGATGAGATGCCATCACTTTATATCAATGCAGTGGATTAGGGATCCTTGATGAGATGCCATCACTTTATATCAATGCAGTGGATTATCTGGGTGGAATAATGATGGTGATGTATTCAGCACATCACCTTTACCACCTTATCACCTTTACCAACTAATTCAAGGATTTCGCGTTACAGATCATCCCTGGAAAGATGGGGCGCACCTCAATCAAGATCGTCGCCTGAAACAGCCTGGTTTGCGTTAACGTGCTCAACCCATCACTTCACATTCAAAAATGTTTTTATGCACTCTTGAAAATTAACCATCTGTTAGAACACATTTTCCCTACAAAGAAACAGTCAAGTTTTCAAAATATAAACCAACAACAGACAAAATTATTCCGGAACCAGCATTTCTTTTTAAAAGTTTGAAATAAATAAATAAATAAAACTAAAATTTAAATCTACTGCTTACCCGCAAAGCAAGGTAACTTTTTTTTAATTAATAGAGGGCCAATCAAAACCAATCCACCACTTCCTGTATAAAGAAGCCCATTTTATTCAGTTGCCTGTCACCCATACGTGACACCTCAGCTGTAAATGGTTCGGACTGCATTGCTTTGAACATAACACTTCATAAGGCCCAGAAAGAATAGAAGACTGCATATTTTATATATATTATATAAACAAACATTATGCAAATACAGAACTTCTGCATCTGTAGCAACATACTGTTCTAAAGCAAGCACTCCCCACTGTGACGCATTCCATTTAAATGCAGAAACAAGTTACAGCTACTTGCCAGGAACGTCCCATCCTTCGTTTGAGAAGCGTCTTTTTCTAAACTAGCAATTCCCTGGCAATTGAAATATTGTCTTTTTCCATGAAAAAAAAAAAAAAGTCATACAACTTCAGTTTATACTCGCTTTAGAGCAAGGAAAAAAATGCAGATATTACAAGGCTTCACTGTAGCCTCGGTTTTTAGCTGCAATCAGGCCATGTGATATACTACCCCATTCAAAGAACCAAAAGATCTTCAGTGACAAATAGGGAGCTAGCATTAATGCTAATAATAGGGGCAATTGATTTTAAAGTCTTGGAAGTGTTCTGTGTGATTGAAGGAACACATTATATACACAAACAACACTGCATGTAACTCTTAGGAACCATGCATTCAAAGAGCCCCTTTTCCATTTCACTCTGCATTTTGTAGGTAGTGTGACAAGGCTGTGGAACACGATGTAACTGATTGGTTTAGAAACAATTACAAGGCAAATAAATAGTTGTTTATATGCTTTTGTTTAAATATTAAATTATATCTTTAACATTAAATGGAGATGTATATAATTTGGTTCTATTAACTAAAAGGTTCAAATTCAGTGTTGATTTATTCAATCATGTTTGTTGCTAATAAAATGGAACTGCACATTTTTTGGAATATTACTACTACAAAAAATAAAAAATAAAAAAAGAGACACACAAATCAATATAAATACATGTACGGCAATTGTTTCGATCAGCTTCATGGCACACGTCTCTTACTCCTAATCAATTCAAGAGCTGCTTCCTGCTGCTTTAACATATATTTTAACCTTTTGATTTTTTCATCTCGGACAACTTCATCAAACTCCACTGGAGCCTCCACTAAGCAGTGCTGGTCTGTACTGGTGCCAGCGGCCTCCACTAAGCAGTGCTGGTCTGTACTGGTGCCAGCGGCCTCCACTAAGCAGTGCTGGTCTGTACTGGTGCCAGCGGCCTCCACTAAGCAGTGCTGGTCTATACTGGTGCCAGCAGCCTCCACTAAGCAGTGCTGGTCTATACTGGTGCCAGCAGCCTCCACCAAGCAGTGCTGGTCTGTACTGGTGCCAGCAGCCTCCACCAAGCAGTGCTGGTCTGTACTGGTGCCAGCAGCCTCCACCAAGCAGTGCTGGTCTGTACTGGTGCCAGCAGCCTTCCCAACATGTTGCTCACAAGCTGCTGGGCTGCAGAGCTCCTGAGATACGGTACCGAGGGTGTTTGAGCAGGATGGCACTGCCTCTTCTGTTTCCATCATGCCTGTGCTTGGGTTTGCTGTTGGCAGTGATAGGGAAGGCGGTTCTGGTGTAGATGTAATGGGACTTTGCGTGGTACAGGCGGTTTCACAGTTTCTTTCTGGACTCTCTGCTCTACTCTTCTTTGTGCTTGGAGGGCTGCTTTCACTTTTTCTTTTTTGTGGTGCACGTTTGCCTTCGTCCACTTTTACTTCAACCTAGAAAATATTGAATTTGGTAAAAAAAAAATTAAAAAAAGGCAAAAGTTATAAAGACAACCTAAAAACATTGAATAACTATATTTGTTACAGAAAGTGACAGTTTTCAGAATGGGCAAGTGGTTCCAAAGAAATAGCTTGTAACAGTTGACGAGGAATAAATCTGACATAGTAATTTTAATTGGACTTGGGGAAATCCTTATAAAAAGATATGGGGGTGTATGAGAAATTACATCATGCAAAATAACCCATCGTCTCGATTACCCCAACAGCGTCGCTTTCCAATGGTAGATCATTTTTACTGTGGGATTGCCAGCTGCACACCTCACATTTCGGGTTGTAGGAACCATATATATCAGCATAGCAAAGCAATCGTTGGATTGTTCATCCTTCATGTTCAACATAACGTCACGCCAGATTACACTTGAATTGGGTTGCATTACGCTTTTTTCAAGACAAAAAAAACCAAATGCATGGATTAATATTAAAATGAGTAAAGTCCATACCGTCGCTGGAGCGCTCTTCTTGGTTCTGATTATAGCATTTGACTCCTGAATTAATTTCCTGATCCCTTCCAGAGGGCACCTGCTTGTAGACGCGACTGACGAGATCTCTTCTGCTGCGGTCGTTCTTAACATTTGGGGTTGAATTTTTTCTAAGCAGATTCGAACATCGGAAGTGATTTCAAACCTCTTCCTTAGCTGGCTATCACTTTCACGTTGACAGCTTTTGTCTACCAAAACATCTGCACTAAATCCTTGAACTGGACCTGTAGAGCTCTACAGAGAAAAAAAAGAACATCTTTTTTATTCTATATAAAATATATGCATAAATGAATATGGTTATGTTACTAAATAAAGTTCCTTAAAATTCCAAATAATAACACAACATACCAGAGAAGATGGAAGACTAAGAGAATTAAAGATCAAACATTTAGTAACTAAACAGCGCAACATCAAACACAGCAGCTGCCTTAGCTGTTGTTGTATCCGGAAGACGGTTTGCACTAGAGACGGATCTTGTTTGAGAAAATCATATACCTGAACAGAACACCAACTACAACAGCTGCCATGTCCTAGAGAAATAAAAATGAAGGATTCTAAAACCATTACCTTTTCGGGTTCGTCATCTTTAATGGTCAGTATTTCTGGAACGGATCCTACTTCAACGTTTGCTACAGGGAGCTTTTTTGGCTTTATATAGGAGACAAATATCACATCAGGCTTTGAATAGCCAACCTCCTGCACCTCGCTGCTTAAATCATCTGCATCATCTGTTATTATGATTGGCGTGGTGTCGTCCCTACGGGCACTTCCTGGAACTACAGCTCCTGACGTTGCTGAACGCTGGCTTTGGGTCGAGATGATTTCAAAATCTACGTCAGCGTGTTTAACACAATCAGTGCTCTGCGACGTCTCCGTGTTGATCCTCTGGGCAGCTTCGTTCGCGTCCTGTTTTTGAACTGGTGGTACAATTAATTCAGGGCTTTTCTTGGCCAGAAAGAAGACTTTCCCATTGCACATGACCAAAGCATT
Source organism: Acipenser oxyrinchus oxyrinchus (assembly GCA_030684275.1). Lineage (NCBI taxonomy): Eukaryota > Metazoa > Chordata > Actinopteri > Acipenseriformes > Acipenseridae > Acipenser > Acipenser oxyrinchus. Next base: position 5,465,823 of record CM060293.1, read on the forward strand.
GTCTTTTCCCGAAGAGATTTGGGACTGGGTTTCTTGGAAAACGGCTGGCGGTGGGGCAGCGTTTTCCGCACTCTTTTCAATACTTTTACAGATGTTTGTAGACATGCTGTTTTTGTTGGGCTTGTTGACAGGAACAATGTACGGTGCTGGAGAATCTGGGTATTCTTCCACAACCCATTTAATTGGTTTCCCTTGACTTTGCTTATTTGAGCTACAAAACCTAGAAGGTCCTGATGGACCCTTGACAGGGGTAGTCTTTACAGACTGTTGTGTGGTCTTCAGGTTTGGGCTCTGTGACTCAGCTGTAGGTGATGGATGAATGGTTGCCTTGGTAGTTGCCATTCTAACAGTGTTCACTGGCGTCACATACAGAACAGTCTGTAAATTTGTTTTAGGTTCAGGCGTTCCTGAGCCGCTGCTGATAGACGTAGCATGTATTTTCTGCTGAATGACTGGTGGCAGTGCACTTGCTGGTACGGTCTTCACTTTTGCATTAACAGGAATCTGGAGGAGATGTCCGTTGGGAAACACTGATGACTTCAATGTGATAGGCAGATGTTTTGGATTAAGCGTAGAAAACGTGCCCTCAGAATTGACCACACTTGTTGGTACCAGAACCAGGTTCTGATTCTGTATGGGCAGAACTGGACCCGGGGAAACTTGAACCGAAGAACTTGTTGATGGCAAAGTACCATTTCCCTCGACTGGCCTTCTCCCCGTATGGTTTAGCGTAACTGGTCCATTTGAAGGACTTTTAAGAATGTATTTTATTTGACTCGTTTGCTGTAGAATGGGCAGCTGGCTTTGAGAAATGTCAGTTGTGGTGAAGCGGATATTTGTCGGCGTGACAACTCTAGCAGGTTCGACAACAGCCTGCTTGTAACTGCTTGCTGCATTAGTACTTGTAACAGATCGAATGTATTTTCCATCGGCTTTCTGAACCGGAATAAGTTTTAAGATATTTTTTCCATCTGCACCCACAGCAGGCAATACTTGATACATGCCACCAGCAATGCTACAAGGAAATTAAAAAAAAAAAAAAAAAAGAATCAATCGATTAGGGTAACGTTTGATTCTTTCCATGTCTGTAATGTTTTAAAAGTAAATACTAAAATGTAGCTCAATTCAACAGTTTGTCTGTTAGTTTATTAACATAGACTCTGCCTATTGCTTTTCTCTTACTCAGTTAATTTCATATGTTGATGCACGTAATAAGTAATACATATTTATTTAATGATTGATTCATATTGTGTCTGGTGGTCAACTCCGTCTTCAGGAGCTCTTCGGTTAAGAGAACACTTCGCTTGCTTCCCGAGGGGTGTTCTCTTAGCCAGAGACTACTGTACTATCCATAGGGTAAATATTTAAGAGTATCATCAATCATCCAACCACTGCCTACGTCTTGTCATTATCACCAAAAAATAGTTTACTGCTGCCTGTGACTAAAGGGTTAAAGGACTAGGCTCCCACCATTAGGATTTATATACCAACACAAAATATTTCATAACCAAAATCTAGACTATACCAAACATTACATTACTATCCAGATTGGTTTGTTTGCAGCCACTAAAGATCAGTGCTATCACAAGGGATTAGAATGTGTAAACATATTTGTAACTCTACACAGCATACACGGTTATATACCTCGACATAATATGAATGTAATAATATGTATTACAATATAAAACATTCATTTCAAAACGTGAAATCAGCAGCTGATCACTAAAATATTGCATTTCATTTATCCTTCAATGAGAAAATTGTCTTTTGGCCCTCAAATGATTGGGCTAAAAAAATATTGACCAGCAGCACGCCTCTAACTCATAATATTCAACATGGAGGTGAACTTGTTGGTCTGTACTGACAGTATCTACAGCAACACGGTCAAAAAATGAAGACTTTACAGTAGAAGTTAGTGGCTCTAACTGTACACCATACAATAACATTACATTAACAACAAAAAAAATACTCCTGGAAAATATTAATATCTTACCTTTGGATTGATATTTGCTTTATGTTATTCATATTTGCCAAGAATAATCCTCAACGTGATTTCAATGCAAGTACTCCACTTGTAATAATAATAGTTCAATTGAGACGTTGGGTTTTTTTTTTGGGGGTACGTAGTTATGAATACTTATAAATATATATGCAGTTCTTCTTAGGGTATATCACGATACACAATGTATTGCAACAGAAGACCCTAAAAGAAAAGACCACGGAACGTGTTAACGTTAGATATATTGGCAACTCATTTGCGTAACAGCCTTTTTTCGTTTCAGGGTTTCAAGCAGCCTAGAATATGCGGTGCTGGAAAGCCTTGTCCCATCTTCTTTCTGCTGGATACGCTACAGAAAACGTGTTTTTTTTCACAGAGCTTTGCTCCCACAGCGTGTGTGCGAGTCAGCTCCTGAACTGCAGTACCGCGATTCACCGGCGCTGCTCGGGTGGAGAATGAAGAGACAACTCTGTGTGAAAATGGAGGACGTCCGCCTCCGAAGCACAGACGCGATATCTCTCAATTAATACGCCGTCTCTGAAACTCACTGTAAAAGAATAAAACGTGACAAAGCAGTGTTATTGCTTGAGTTACAACCACTAACGAGACACACACCTACCACAAATAAATCCCATCATGTCTTCCAATATGTATTACATAAAAAAAAAACATATGTAAATATATATTGGGGGAAAAAAGAGACGCCATATTGGAAAAAAAAGACAGAGAAACGTAGCGGTTATTTTGAATAACTGAGTAAACAAGGGTCTGTGTAATATTTCAATGTTATACAGGCATCTCAGTGTTGGGTATGACTGTTTGTTTATCAAGAAAACAAAGCCCCGTACCTCCTTTAGTAGGGAAATACTCACCTCTTACATATCACAGATTGGACCCACTGTGCAACTCCAATTAATATTTTATTGGACAATGGAAACCTTTTTACTCAGCACGATTGGTCCGATTTCTACCACCAGGAGCCAACTGTCCAATAGAGTTCAACTTCTACAAACTCCATTTTACATGGGCTGGTTGCCCCGGATGAAAAAAAGTCAACTTCCTGTCCAGGAATCATTTACTTCCTGTGGCAAAGAGAGTGATGGTAGAATTTGGAGAGTAGAAATGGGGACATCTAACGACGAGAAAGTGAACTGCAGGCTCACAAGTTACACCATTTGAACCAAGGTTGCTTATTAATAAACAAATAAATAAACAAAAATAGCAAAAATGTGTCATCAAAATACAATAAAACCACGGAGACCCACAGTAAGATCTATTGAAAGTATTCATATATATATATATATATATATATATATATATATATATCTATATATATATATATATCTATATCTATATCTATATCTATATATATATATATAATCTGTGAATAGTGATTAAATATGCTGCTGTTACTATTAATGTTCAGTGTTTATATGTTCTTTACCAAAGCAACCATTAAAATATAAGACCAACAGATTCACGATTTTTTTTTTTTGCAAATATATACAATTTAAATTAAAACAAGTGTTTGTTTTTATGTATTATCCTCTTTTAAACAAATCAGATATGTAACGAGAAAAGTGCTGAATTCTGTTAATATTTCAAAATATTGGTTTGCTATCATTAGTGTTCGTGCTTGCTGAAAAACTGATATCCAGGTCCGCATAACGTGCATAGATCTGGCCTACATATCGACAACCGTTCATCCTTCTTGTGTATTTACTTGACAAGAACGTCAGAGCACTGTGCACATTCTAGGTAGGTAATGAATACTCTACTGTAGAAGCACAGTCTGTCTCTTTTTTTTGTCAACTGTTTCTGTGCAGACCTGTTATTTTTAGCCAAGCTTCCCTTGGATTCCTAACAGTGTGTTGAAACAATTCCCCTCGAGTCACACGGTACATGTACGATGGGAAGACAGTTTGATACGTCCTTTTTGACCAGCTGTTACCCTCTCGACAAATTATTAGATATTCTTTTTCCGTTCAACCTGGATCGTAAATAGGCGAGACTGTTTTTGTAGGCGAGACCTTCCTAATAAATATATTCTTAGTGCACACATTTTCAGTCTTTATCATAACGACAACGTGGAATAAACGCCAATTTCTAAGAACATTTCATTTGGGGGTTTTCATTCTTAACGGTCAGTAGTCTCCAGTTTAACTATGCAAGCTTCCTGATGACTTGTACATTAAGACTCTTAGTTAGACAGAACCTTCTTCACCATTTTCCATGTGAAAGTGAGAAAGTAAACTGAAGTTTAAAAGCAAAAGGAACGCTTTGTTGAGCTTCTTGAGAAAGGCTTCTAGTGGAAAGGCTTGTCATTTCATTTAAGTTTCTTTTGATATTTCTAAATTTAGCACTATAGAGTGTTTAATGCTTATGGATTTTAAGGTGTATGCCATTTCTTTCTGTATCTTGCAAGGGTATGCATTGGGTGATGATGACACATTGTTTTAAAGTTGTTTCCCAAAATCATTCTTGTTCCAAATATGGATGTTGAAATGAAGGCTTAATTCTACCTTTCCTAAGATAACAATAGCTAGTCTTAATTAGTGCTAATCAACATCTGTGAAATCATTAAAACATGCTATATTCAAATACATAATGTTAGCCTGTTATTACACAAGAGAACACATTTTCATACCTAGATAGAAATAAACTACCACCTCAACTCAGGGAGCACAACACAAGAAGAACATTTTATTTAACTGGCTCAACAAAGGGGTATGCATTTCAGTTCAGACTTCATGCAGTTTATTTTAGATATATGCAACATGAAGAAAAACAAGCAAAAATCTGGATGGTCCTCCTCATCCGGTATGAACTCCTTGAACAGTCTATCCAAGAACTTCATGAGCGTGGTTTTCCACAAGCAAGGACGTCTTCCTGATATCTTCACACCAGATCTCCAGGCGATCTTTCATTCCAGAAACCTTGACACAGAGAAATCACACGTCAGCGGTCCGACTTGGTTTCATTTACAGATGCGCTACGGCGTTCAAATCTATTTTAGCCCCGTTTTGAAATTCCCGTCACCTGACTGCAGCAACCCCCACTTATCAATCAGGAGGACTTGGATGATAATAATGATAATAATAATAATAATAATAATAATAATAATAATAATAGAGATCAACAGGCAACCTCAGTTCCTGCTGTCAAGCCACTAGAACCCGTTAAATTGTAATTGACGACAATAGCATTGTAATTGCAACAGTAATTTCAGCAAACAAGTCTGCTGTAATTGTAACCGACACACAGTCTGCCAGCTCCTGAACCCTGAAGAGAAGACCCAGCCTTGGAAATGTGTTTCGGAGCAGCCAGGAGATCACTGAAGCATGACGACCCGGCAGGACTCCAAAGGCCAAGGCCGAGCTGTGCTTTAATCCTTTTTATTAAGATTTCTTTTGCACATGGACAGCCATCCTTACCTGCTTCAGATCCATAACTCTAGGCTGCACCCAGGTCATGTGGACTTTGCTGTCAACTTCATCAATGCTTCCTTTAACCAGACCGTTAGACAAGGCTTTCATCACAAGCAGTTCCACCTGGACAGAGACAGGAAACCCTCTCGTGACCCTCAAGCGGGGACCCATTTCGATGCAATACACAGATTTAGGTAACCCTTGTAACTCTTAAGTCCTTCAGTCTCACCTTATTGACGGGCAACTTGGCCTGAGAAGAGATCTCTTGGAAGGTTATCTGTCTGTGATGGGCTGGTCTAGTAAACACCATCTGCACCGCAAAAATAAATAAACTTCACATACAAAACAGACAATTGTTTAGGGCAGTATTAAAACATCTGCTTCAAAAACTAGGGCACAAGAACATGACGCTTAAATCATGATCGTCAGCATTAACGCTTTCTACAGTTTCAACAGAGTGGTTTCTTGTCACCTCCATGAGACACAGCAGCTGTAGCTTTTCTTTCAGTTTACTCTCATTCGCAGCTAGGTCAGTCTGCCAGGGGGAAAAAACAAAACAAAACATATATTAAAGATATCCTGCATAAAACTGGGCTTTTGCTGCTACTGTTGCCGTTGTTTGAGGATTTGCTATTACTTATTTGAAATAACAGGATACAAAAAAACATTTAGAAATTCTACAGGGAAAGGCATTTTAAAGTGTAAAGCGGACAAAGACTTGGTCTGGGTTTCCTTGGTACCGGCTGCAGTAGAAGAAATGTGCTCACCTGGGAGTCCCAGCAGCCCTTGAGAATGAAGGAAGCCTCAACATCGCCACTGTTGAAAGCGTACAAGGTGTCAATCAGCCACCGGTTATCAGTGCTGCGCAGAGACTCCAGGATGGGGTGCATCAGCTTGAACAGAAATGAACAGCTCACTTTGCTGCCATGCACACCTGGGGTCAATTACAAACGTAAATCGGGCAACTCGGACTTAAAACACTATCGAAATTGAACCTTGGCACACCTGCGTAGGCGTAATTGCAATTATACCATATACAGTAAATCGATCGATTCCAGTTCAATTACACATCGATTTATCATTCGATCATTATTCTTGTATTTTAAACCACTTTTGGTGACCTTATTGGTTTGAAATAAATAAAATGGTATAGTATGCATCTATATTTGTACCTGTGACTATTTAGAATGAATAGAGCAAACATGTTCCTGTGTGTAGTTTGTTGTTCTTTAGTATAACTGTAATTATAACTGGACCCAGGTCTGCTGCTATGCCCAAGGTGGTTAAGAAACACACTGAACGAGAATGCAACGATAAAAAAAAATACAAACTTAAGTGGCAAGTGCTCATGAAATACTGTTCCGTTTACAGTTTTACCCTAGAATTTAATTGTAGACCAGTGCTTTAAAAACATCATGACCACCAGCTAGTCTTACCAGTTCCCCAAAATTATAAATCCCTTCACCCAGCAGGGCAGCCAAGCCGAGGGTGAAGGCCTTCTGCTTCCGAGCATCCACTGAAAAAGGTTTAAAAAACACCTTGAAGTTGAATCGGCTGAAGCACATGCTTCCAATAATCTTTGATAATAAATTGTGGTGAATTTAAGATGACAACGCCACCAGTGCATCAGCTATTGGTATTACTGTGGCAGAAATGTGAAATACTGGTTTGTGCGATATGTATAAATACTTGATATTTGAGACCCAGATAAAACTTTAGCTTAATGTTTTCACTTGCAGGCTGTTTCACTTGTGTAGCGTTCGTTGCTGCCACTCAGAGACAGTGGTAAATTGTGTTACTGCAATCTGAAAAAAAGACCCAGAGCTGAAGTACCAAGCTTCTCCACTATACACTGATGGCAGCATAGAGCAAGGATCATGGCTAGCAATGTGCAGCCAGCTTGCAAGCTGAGAATCTGTTCATGGCAACAGCTTAAAAATGATCCAAGATTTTACAAATACAGCTCTGAAAGACAAAAGTGCAAGACAGCACTGTATTTTTTTTTATCTCATATTGCAAGGCACTTAACACAGGAACATATGAAAAATACATAAATAAAAGCAATGTAGTTGAATTGCTGGGACTGAAATAAGTACACATAGCACTCCTAGTGGCCATCCCAGAATGCGCAAGTGTTATATAATATTTGGGGTAAACAGATTCCAGACACACTGTACAAGAACACAGCATTGCAAGTGGAGTATTTGAAGGCACAATATGAAAGTCACCAAGTGCACAGCTCAGTACTAGCTGAGGTGGCAGCTGATTTCTAGAACTGAAAGGCAACACCATTTATATACAAAAACTTTCTACACAAAACAATGCAGGTCTGCGAATGATGTGGCTTGCCCCTCTGCTAGCCAGGTGAGGGAGTGCAGACCCTAGTGCACACTGCCTGGGGCTCGTACTGGGCTAAACCAATGTGAAAGGGAAGAAGATAACGCAGGGCAATGCTAAAGCTGGGAGAGGGGTTCAGCAATCCCACTCTTGCTGCACCTTCACCAGTGTACACGAGTAAACTCCTCACCAGAAAGCTCGGCAAGGTCAATGCAGCCCAGATAGCGCAACGCTTCCCTATAATAAGAAGCATGCTCCCCCATGACCTGATGGTAACTGCTGGACGTGTCGTAGAAGCGACTGTGAAGAGACGTCACCCCTGGCAGCTTGTCCAGCATCACCCGCACTTCATCCAGAGTTTGCTTGTCGAAGGAAAAACACACAATAAGAAGACAAGAACACAGCGCAATCCAGGTGCCAACACACTTTTTAAAAGATGAAAATCGCAGGCATTTCCAGATACGTATGGGCACGGCAACCCTTAAACTCAGTACAGAGCTCCTGCTCAGTACACATCTTACACAGCAGTGCTTTATGAAGTACCATCCCCTTGCAATACCTACTTTAGCTGCTGGATGGTCGCCGGTTTTCAGATTGATTGCAGCAATAGCAGTTCTGCAGAGAATTTCAGCTTCGTCATTGCTTTTAACCTAAGTATTGAAATGGACGATAACAAAAGCGATTTTTTTCTAAATATTAAAATAGATTGCTATTTCTTTAGTCGCCACAAGGGGAGCTTTTTTCTTTCTTTCTATGAAAAAAATAAAAGATGCAACAGCCAGCGTTTACCTTCTCCTTGGTTTTCTCCAGCAGCTTCAGTGAACTTTCAGGATCTATTGCAAGAAAATAAAAAGGGTCAAAACACCAGAGATACAACCCGGCCACTTTATTAGGACCCCCACCCCCCTTTTTATTAAAAGCCAAAGATAAAAAAAAAATACGACTAGCTACACAAAGCTTCATGTATTAATTTGGTTGTGAACTCACCGCTATATTGCCGGACAGCCAGTAAAATGATTTCCACCAGAGACAGTGGGTTGATTCTAAATTAAATAGATCAATTAAAATGCAAAATCGGCAAAAGGATCTCTCACAGATACACTGCACTGCTTCAATTGCCTTGCACGCTCAGAGTCAGCCGTGTGTATCCAGATTATAGGGATGCAGCACTAAAAAACAACATATTGAACAACAAAAGCAAAATGTTTTAGACTTTCTACACTAAATAATAAAATAAATACTAGTTCAACTCTTACCTGTGTTCGAAGTCGCTGATGAAATTTTCATACAACTATAAAACAACGGAAATAAAAGCAGTCAGGGGGGGAAAAAAAAATACTTTAAGCCTCTAAATAAACACAAATACATAATATTTCCATACCTTGATAATCCTGTCTTCAGTGGCAAAAGCTGGACTCTGAACTAAATCTAGCAATTCCAGAGTCAGCTGATGCCACAGTCTGTGAACGAAAAACAGATTTTGCATTAAGGACAGTATATACACAGGTGTGACTGGAACCAGACCTCGTGTAGTTTCTTATTACCAGTAGGAAACCCCAACAACACTGCTGAACAGTATATTTGTATTGAGTTATTTTCAGTTTCAGAAAGGGAAATGGGTAGTTCTAATAAACCTTTCGTTCATCTTAATCAGGTGCCTGGTGCTGGTGTAAGTCCTGTTTTTACAAGGTGCCCCACTGCAGTGGGATAACGTCATCCTCTCTGCTGCCCATTCATTCACAGTCTATATTACCTCTTGCTGTACATGGTCTCCATGCGGCTCCACCGTTCCCCTTCAGTGCTGCCGCACCGCTCCCGCTGCTGCTGCCGCAGGTAACCAACGACGTCACTGCCCGACATGGCGAAACTCGTTTTGAAGACAGCTGCAATAAATCAACAATATTTCATTCTAGTCTTGGGAAAGTGGCTTATATATTTACAGTGGCGAATTACATTGATTATAGGTTGTAGTTCAGTCGGTTATCGAAGGCGGGGTTTCAGTAAAAAATAAATTGTAAGTCAAATTTAAATAACAGAATTGGTCCGCTTGAACGCTGGTTTGTTGTAGCTGCATTCCGTATGCATGAAATTTGTGTTTAATGTAAACTAATTGACTGTATTATTGTATTATTGTATACGTACAAACGACCAGTACCAGTATTTAGATTAAACGCGGTAAATTACCGTAACCAATAATATATGTGTTAATACGACAACACCCACGCACGAATGAATCTCTGATGAAAATAATTGTTTACTGTCTGCAACAGTATTTGTTACATATTTTGCACGTCTTGATTTTAAACACACCTAAATGGCACGATTTTAAAATTAATTTCCGATTGATTTAACACTTAGCAACCACGTCCCGCCATGCCCGTTGGCGCGCGCTCAAATGGGGATCACCGTGTTGACGTCAGCGCTGCGTGCGCGCCCCCAACCAGCTACTCCGTGCAACTGGTTCGCCATCATGTTGTACGGCAAGGGGGGGTGGCCAAAGTTGGCCCGTCCACTCCTCCTGGTCTTTGCTCGAACCCAGTTTTAAACTGTCTAACTGAACCAAATGTGAACCGCCACACAGACCCTGAAGTAGTTAATGGTCTCATTTTACCTGTTAACCCTAGGGTGGAATAGCCGTGTAGCCCTCTACGATCATGATTGGAAACCACTGTTGTACGGCAAGATGATGCAGTAACGTGATAAACATGACGTAGGTAGAGTAACGATTTAAAAAAAAAAAAAAAAAAACATGAATAGACCCCAGAACTTAAAAAGAATAACCGCTTTGATTTTATATTCGAATCTAATCATATTTTAAGCCAGTATAAACACACCCATTATATATATATATATATATATATATATATATATATATATATATATATATATATATATATATAGAGTATAGATTGTTATGTAGTGCTGTACTAATAAAAGGTCTACAACTATAATAATAATAATAATAATAATAATAATAATAATAATAATAATAATAGTACAAAGCTTTAATATGATGTGTGTCCTGGGAAATGGGCTTTTATTGGGGAACTGACCATCTTAAGAAATTTTTCACAACTACCCTTAAAAAACAAACAAGCCCAGCCACTTCTCAAAGCCCCAAATTGCTCAGACTCACTCGCTGCCTGTTGCTTCAGGCGAAACATTGAGTCACGTCAGTTCCGGAGAGAGTTCTCGCAGCGCCACGTTGACAGAATAGACACAGCTACTACAAACTTCAGAGATACACCGTTTGCAGTGTGAAAAAAACTCCAGCTACAGGAACTGGCGAGCTGCTCCAGTCTTACCAGCCTGCTCTCTGCACAAAGGGTGGTTTGTTAATGGCATTCACGTGTTTTCGGTTCTAGTTTGTGCACTGGCACCTATACAGATCATTCTTATATACCTGCTAAGAACCGCACACCTGGGACAGCTGCTGTAGGCGCGGGTATTCTCTGCTCTTGAAGTATCGCATTAAAAAACAAACAATGGTTAAGGTAAGCGTTTACAAATATGATGTTCATAGCTTTTTTTTTTTTCCTTGTTTAGTTTTTCAGCAGATTGATTGATTTTTTTTCCTTGTTTAGTTTTTCAGCAGATTGATTGATTAATAAGCAGGCTAGTTTATAGCGAGCTTTTAGAAAGACTAATTACGGGGAATTAGGTGTATACGTGTCGGCTGCGGTTGCTTGCCTCTGTGTAGTTTTCCAGCGAGCACAGAACGCTTATTATATAACTATACCGTGTTGGTTTCTTAACTTCCAATAAGTTAAAGCACACGTACATATGCGACAACTAATTGTTTCATGCGTAATGTTAAAATGGTATTTATTTCAAACAGTACACTTCAAAGCTGATTGTTAACCGCGTGTTTCTATTTTCTTGCATCGAAGTTTTCATTAAATAAACACCGGCAGGTCTTCTAAAACAGCTCCAGTTTGTCCTTGTGTTTGTGTATTGTGAGCGGTGGACCGCATCGCTGGTTTAAAGACCGTTGATAGTTTTGCAATGCCTGTGCCTCTAAACAGATCGCTTGGTGATGTGGGGATGACGTCACTTCAAGTCTCAAACTTCCACCAGCCTGTGTTTCTGAACTGGTTTAGGCTCTCGGTTGCTTCGCGTGCAGTAATGGGTTATATTGGCAGACCTCTTAAAAAAAAAAAAACCTTGGCATAAATTAGCAGAAACGATTCATACCTCGAGGAATCAATCGAGCACGAAGGTTTTGCAATCTGGCCAAAACAGGGCAGTTTTGGCTACTAGCTCGGTTTAATGGCACATCAACTTATGCTGGTTTTTATATATTTTGATTCAAGAAAAAAAAAACCGTCAGCTCTTTCAATTCGGGTGCCGCAATTGTAAATTGAAAATTGTGCAAAGTTACTCTGTAAAAGGTTGAACTGAAATCAAAAGAAATCTATTGTGGTGAAACGCGTCATTTAACATTTTCTGTGGGTCTGTTTAGTATTTAAGCAGGCGTGCCCTTGAGATACACATCTCAGTTCTGAGGTGTCCTAGCAACAGAGAAAAGGCTGCCAGCTGTTGAGAGGGATGAGAACAGCGCTATTAACAAAGGACCCTGGCAATTAGATCGACTGGAAGAGCACAAGATAGCAACCTTACCCCCCTCCCCCCTCCTCCACAATGCACAGGGGTTGAGTTTGCTTGTTTTTTTCATGGATGGATTTGGGCTGGATGTAAACAACCACACCCTCCCCATGGCTTGTCTTGCTCTCTTTCCAGTTACTTGTTCAGTTAGTTCTGTGTTTAGAACCAGCTTTGTGACCTAGATTGTCACAAATCCTCTACCAAGCCCGGTTTGCACAGTGGCTCTTTGTTCAATGTTTGCGTGCTTGTTTTAATTTTGCAGGTTGTGGGCTCGGATATGCAGCAGAGCAACAGCTGTGAGGATAATCTTCCAGGATCCGCTGCTAAAGAACCTGCCGATGGTAAGGGCTCTGTTACAATGGGACCAGTGCAACTCACTGCGTTACAATGCAATCGGGACTGGAGTTGTGTAATTGTAATTACACCATATCCTTGATTAATTACAGTTCAATTACGCATTTATGTGTCATTCTTGTATTTTCAACCACTTTTAGTGGTTTGAAAAAACTTATATAGTGTGTTTGTGCCTGTGATTTTATTGTTTGGTTATTTAGAATAAACATGTTGATGTGGGTAGTTGTTTGTTACTGTGTAGCATAAGGTGGTTGAGTTTCTGAAATACAAATGGTATCGTTATCCACAATGTTATGTTATAGTAGGGTGCCCTCTAGTGTCTGTACACTGGCAGTGCATCTCAAAGCAGGCATCTTGAATTTCTAGCACACATTGAACTGGTTACATTGCTGTGCTGTATCTGAGTTTCACCTGCCGTTCCTGATGATAAATGCATTATAGTTCGTCCAGGAGTCTATGTAGGTCAGCACCCCACCAGACACAGCAGGCTGCAATTTAGTGACTCTGTCTACACGTTACCCAAGCCTTGCTAACTAATTCCATCGTTTCAGTGTCTTGTACGGCAGTATAAAAGGGGTGTGGATGTACGTGGGGTTAGTTTACAGGACTGGTGTTTTGGAGTGGAGTGATCTCTCTCCTAGCTCTGGTAACAGGTCTGCAGTGTTGAAAGAATCAAACGAGATTCGTTTCCACTGGGGTGGGGGGAGTGAAATAGGCCTTAACGCAGAGTCAGCCCCTCGAAAGCAGGTATCTGAAAACAGTGGCGCTACAGAGCCGTCCACAACCTTGCCCTGACCGCCCAGAGGAAGAACACAGTGCATGTGTCTCTGCAGCTAGGCTCCCCTCCCCTGAATGTCTCAAACCTCGTAAGTCTTGCGTGTGTTTCTGTGCAGGCGACGGCAAGGAGCATCCAGCGACCGAGCCTGGAATGATCTGGAAGGTGACCGGCGGCCTCTTCAGCGCCACCAAGGGGGTGGTGGGAGCCACTGTGGGAGGCGTGGCCTGGCTGGGGGGCAAGGGCTTCGAGATGACCAAGTCAGCTGTGACTGCAGCGCCCTCTGTGGGCGTCGGCCTGGTGAAAGGGGGCGTGTCTGCTGTGGCTGGGGGCGTGACCACCGTAGGATCGACGGTCGCCAGCAAAGTTCCGTTCAGAGCGAAGCGGAAAGACAAGTCTGAGTGAGGAGCTGCCCCCGAGATATAGCCTGTACAAGCCAGTGAGAGAAAAACTGAACAAATAAATACATCCTAGGTCTGGATCAATATACAGTTATTTTATATACAGTATTAAGTCTTATTTATAAAGATGTATGTTGACACAATTATGCCAGCGAGAGTGAACTTCTGGAGATTATTATTGTGTGTTTTTTTTTGTTTGTTTTTTTTAAGTGAACACACCTGCATGATCATAGTGGTTCACAGTTTTTGTGTAAAAGGTCTTTCAGATTTCCACCCTGGCAGATCTGTCAGGAAGCTTTGTGGTCCAACGAACGGGACGACCCACATTTCCATCCACACCAGACTCTGTGCAAAGCCCTAGTTGACACAGTCTCTGCAGCGCGTCAGCTTATGCAAAAACAAGATTCATTTAAAGGACCAGCACCTGGAAGATGAGAATTTTGCTTACCTTGGGTATTTTTTGCAGAAATGAACTTTTGCACGTTTTTCCTGCATTGTTTTCAAGGCAAGAGCCCTCTTTAAACTACCCTCTCTTCTATTCATCAAACCTCATTATGCTCAACTCTGAAACAACTTCCACAGTAAATCTCTTCTTTGTAAATGCCCGGCTTGTAAACCCTTGTCCTTTTATAAGTAATTGAGAGATGGTAGTGAGGTGTTTTGTAGATTATGTTTAAACTTGAAAGTTATCAATGCAATTTGAAAGGCAGGGGTAGCCAACTCTAGTCTTGTCTTTTATGGAGTCCGGAATCACATTTCTGTAGCAAATGTATTTTCTGTAAGCTGTATTTAATAATAAATATTTCTTGTGTGAAGACTTGTGTGTTTGTGGAAGGTTCTAGAACGTTCTAGAAGGGGCGTAGTGTGCGGGGTAGGGACAGGTGCAGTGTGGCTGATGCAATTCAGATAGCTTCCCTAGTGCTGTAATACAAATCCAGCAGTGGTTTAGCAGGGGGGTAAATACTCTAGAGGCTTGGTAGACAGACTGATTGGTTCAAATAAACAAGAACAAAGCTGCAGTGGATGGGAGGGGTAATTTTACCCATGCCTCGTCTACACACAGCAGCTGGCCCAGGTAAGATATGAATCATGAGCCTGGTAATCAGCTGTAGGGACCCAGTGCTGCGTATCTCTCCAGTGGAACAGAACTGCATTCAAATCCAGTGCTGTGTTCAGTATAACTGGAGAAGGCTGCAGTTCAAACACTGTGTCATAATCCTGCAGAACAAGCTCTATTTTGAAGCCCTAATTGTTGTTTTTGTTTTTCCCCCAAACTGACACAGCATTTCTGTAACATTGAATACATTCGTTGCAAATAGAAAACGGCAGGCAAGTTTTCACGGCACAGCACACCGATTTCAAACACTGCACAGTTGCACATATTAAAAAGAAGCTCTCCTAAAGAAAGGCAGAGCACTTACCTAGACTGATGCTGCACATCCCCGGCTCCCAGCGGGACTCTGATCTAAAAGGTCTGTTCAGCAGAAAAGGACTGTGGGAGCTGTAGTTCTTTTTTTTTTTTTTTAGAACATTGAGGCTACTTCCTCGGGTGCAGAAGCTGGAAAGACTACAGTTCCCAACATGCTGTTCGTTTGCAGAGACCTTTGGCACAGCACTCAAAATGTTGCTCCCTATCTGCACTCCTGCATGCTGGGGCTGCAATGCTTCCTTCCTGCAGTGGAAGGTGTTAAGCAAGGATGGCTGCTTCACAATGTGCCAGCACACTTACTCAAATCCCACTTGCAAAATATTGTAGCGCCTCACCTTGTAGCTTGAAATGCATGGGGTCTCATCACAGCTGCAATTCAATGAAGCTAAAGGACTCAACCCTTAGACAGTTATGCAATCCCTGTTACAGCTGTTTCCTAGGCTAGTCTAGTAGCTTTGGTAACCACACTGAAGGGTTTTTTTTTTGTAACAATATCTTCCTGTGAGGAACTGTTTTCAGCTTGTCCATGCTTTGCCGTTCTGTATGCCTGGATCATGTAATAACTGCGATGTGGTTTTTGGTGCAGTGTGATGGACTGGTGTGGTACTTGACACTTGTTACAGGTTATTGCATGCTCGCTCTCTCTCTATTCCTGATATTAATGTCCTCCCATCTCTGTTCAGCTCTAGCCTGTAGATAAAGGGCTATTGTGTTCATATCATTATTACATGATCTGATTACCTGATTAGAAGCCAGATGAATGGCTACAGTAATTATATGCAATTTGTAGCAAATGTGTAAATGGGGTGTCTCTCACAGGGTAATTAGTCCTGCAGATAGAATGCCTGAAGTATATTATGGGATGTGATATTCATTGTGTCTGGATCAGAGCTGCTGTGAAATGAAAACCATGTGAAGCACACTCAGGACTCTTAGCAGTGCAGTATTTAATGAATTCTTTTAATTGCAAAGTCAGTTTCACAGTATATTCTTATT